>JAQSUU010000522.1:3617016-4822688 GCA_038087645.1 Saccharum hybrid cultivar R570
GCAAGTCTGAAACGCTTAGAGAGAGAGGCCGACACGCCGTCGGTAAGTCGCCATCGCCACTGGAATGGATTGACAACTGAGACGGAGCGTCGGTCCGAGAGCAACCGGGGAGAGATCAGAGATGTCCGGCCGGCCGAGAGTAGCAGCAGCCAACAAACACACAGCAGAGCAGGCGCCAAACAGGATGGATGGAACCAAACCCAAACTTCTGTGCTCTCTTTGTCATCCGCCTTTTGACGAAGCGCTGCAGCATTAAGATCCCCCAAAACCATATCACAAAGTTGGCATGTCGTCCCAGAAATCGTCCTCGCTACTCTCAGGGCATGTTTGTTAGATGTGTTAAAGTTTAACAAACACTGTACTATTTTCGTCTTATTTGACAAAAAGTTTCTAATTTTGGACTAATTAGGCTTAATAGATTCGTCTCGTAAATTACTTCTAATCTGTGCCGACATGCATGCAATTAGTCTACATTTAGTACTCCATGCATTTGCCGTAACATTGATGTGATGAGAGTTAAACTGAATGATTCAAAAACCAAACAGGGCCTCAAGACCAAATATCAGGGGGCCGATCATTCATCATCATGATTACCGATGGTAAGCGACCATCATAGTACGCAGCATGATGCGAAATCATCTCAAATCTTGTTGCACGTCATCCTGTACCAGTTGGCAGCTGATAGCAATACCAATATACGGGTACTAGTTGGAAAAAGGAGCTGCAGGACCCGTAGCTCGACCTCAGTGGAATAACAAACTTTCCTTCTGCTTAGCTCAGTTAAGACATCGAACTCTCTACGTATATCCATGCTAATTTTTTGCTGACGCAAAAAGAACCGCAGAAGAGTAAGTGGGAGTTAGGACTCGGGACACAGGTTCACCATAACCAGAATTTGAAGAACTTGCAGAGTAGCTCGGTTTAGGCTAAGATTCATCAGTTGCTGAAACAAGGTGTCTAATACAAATGTACCATTAAACACAATGCATCTACAGAATAAAGTCAATTCGAACACTGCGGCTCCAGCTGGTATATTTTTTTTTCTTTAATAATCATGTAAATAGGAGCTCAGGACGGGAGGATCAGCAGCATGGCTGTTTACTCTCCTGGCGCAGAGACCCCCTGCTTCAGCTTTTCCCTCTTCAACTTCTTCTTTGAGACGGGCTTCTTCTTCTTAGGCGGAAGCGTCTTCTGCGCATAAACATACAGCGCATAGTTCCCAACAAAGAAGAGCAGCAGGAAGCTTGCAACCACAAGCAGAACCACCATTCCTGGGTTCAGGCCCTTGTTCACCTCCTCAATGATCACATTGTTCTGAAACACATGTGGCGTAGTCCATGAGAAAAATAAACAGGATACTGATACTGAAGGTGCATGGGCCTTGCAAGATCACATGTTGAAGGTTAGCACAATCAACAACAGATCAACACGTATATCCTTTACAAATTTGCAGACCCAATGCTAACTGAACAGCACCATAAAGATATCAGTAATATCTCTATTATAGTGCGTTTGTGCTAACTGTTATCGACAACTGCTAAGACTAGTCACATCACAAAGATGAAGCCTAATTTGAATCTATCAGTAAGGCAATTGGCAGACCTACAAAATCTTCACAAATAGGTTCATAGGGCAGGTGTGGAGAAGTGATATGCATACAGACTACAGTCACCATTTAGAATCAAATATGCAGATTAGTTAGCACAGAGATCAACTGATAGCAGCTTAATCAAACTACAGCCACTCAGCATCAACTAAAAGTAGGGGAACAGATAGTATGCTGGTAACCTTTGTAAATTTATAAAATGCACAAGATTTTGAAGACATCAAACTGATCAGATCACTGTAACAGATAACATCGGCTATCTAGACAGAACTAAAACACTGAACACTATATTGATCAAACATGACACACATATATGATGGTCAGAAAGGTCCAGACCTGAAAGGCTGTAACAGTTAGCAAGCTTATGCAAATTTTGCTAGTATATGATATCAACGCTCACGAACAAGATAAAAGCACTCTGCAATCTCTTCTCTAGGACACAACTAAAACATGCATTTTCTAACAACCACAATTATGATAGGACCTATTGATCACGTAGAAGCCTTGCACAGATTCTACAGATCCAATCCTCCACACATCAAATTCAAAGCAGATGCACCAAAATCAGCTACAACTCCGACCAGGGTAAGCTTACTGCTACAAGCCAGAACATCGCAACAGACAGCCGCCACCGCCACCGCCACCACACGAGCAACACCATCCACCGTCAATGGGAACCTGCCAGTGCACGAGGCCCAGAGAGCCGGGCAAGCGGGACAACCGCCTGCCCGCGCCACCGAGCCAGTGCCGAGCATCGAAGCCCACCCGGGCGAGAGGACACCAGATCCGGGGAAGGTAGGACCGGATCCGCACCAGGAGGCCCCGGATCGCCGCCGACCGGACGGCCGCCAACGCTGCCGGAGGTCGAATCGCAAGATGGAGAAAGAGAGGGAAAGAGGAGGGAGAAAAGGTGGTGCGGACAGGCAACGGCGGCGGCCGGGGGAGGGGGCAATCGGTGGCTATTCGGCGGCGGCGAAATCGCCCAGAGAGAAGACGCGGAGGGGCACCGCGTCTGACCTTCACCTCTGTACATTCGAACCTGCTTTGGACTCCCACAGCGTAGTAAGGATTAAGGAAGGAAGAACTCGAGGCTTACCGCCGAATCCGCGAACTGATCCGCCATGGCGGCCGCCTGATCTGTGCCGACACCCCGCTCTGGATTAGAAGATTTAGTTTGGATTTGCCGAAGGACGGATGAGGTGAGCACGAGAGTTGACGAAGGACGAATGGTAGATTCTGAAGAAAAGCTCACCTTTGCGCTGCTGGTCCCTTGCGTCCTTCCAATATCGATATCACCCCCCTTCGCTTCGCTCGTTTCCAGGTCGTGGTTTTATGGGCCGTTCGATTTGGAAGTTTCTAGTAGCTTTATTTATTGTTGTTATTACGTCAAAAAAATATTGTTGTTTATATTATTTACATATGTACGTGTATGTGCATCATTTTTGTTTTGATTGAGGTAAGTTTGCACGAATGTTTATCATGACGTATGTTTTTCAGATTTGTGTTACGATAGCAATTATTCCGTGAGTTTTGACGCGACCTATAATTTAGGTTTTGTTTGACACGGCTTTACTTTACCACTAATGTTACTTTTTCCTTCAGCTCCACCAACAGCTCTGCTGACGAAGCTAGCGTGTTTTTATGGATTGTTTGACAAAAACAGCTCCTCATGGACACAAAAGACTGAAATGACGAGTCCTTTTTTTTGTTCTCATCTTCTTGTTTGTGTCTTCTTCCCCATCGCAAAGCAGAGCACTCCAACCACAGCTCCTTGTGCACGTCGGCTAGGCCTCGTGCCTCGGTGGCGCACACGTTTGCTGGTTGCTTGCTTTTTCTCCGGTGACGGCACACGTCTTCTTCCTCGGCAGCCGATCCTCACTGCGTGTGTCGGGGGCACATACCCAGGGTGCCCCATGATGCGGGGCCTACGAAGCACTTCGGGCGGCCCAGCAGGCCACTGCCTAGCATCCGCGGCCCACCTCGACCACTCTCGACCACATGGCCTCGGCCAACTGAGAACGGATAGGACCAGGGGTGGATGGCGCATTAAATGCACCTACCATGATGAGACGAGCATGCACCGTACACCCCCTCATGACAAAGAAGGACGACGACCACCTTACAGACTGCAGGGCCTTGGCATGCATCGACCACCCAACGAACCGCGGGGCCTTGGGATGTGTCAACCACCTTCCAGACCGCGAGGTCATGGGGTAAAGCATCACCCCTTGGACCGCTCCCTTCACGAAGTTAAGGGACCACTCCATGACAGGGCAACATCAGAACATGGCACAGAACCGCCCACCCCTGCCTGACTCGACGAGTAGGTGTACGCCCATGTCTATTGTAAGTATGGGTCTCATGACCAGGAGTGGATCTCCTCGGAACCAGCCAGGCTAGAGGACCCTCAACCCGACCACGTGTGGTTAGGGACGACACCACCACGACTGGGAAGGCCGCCCTGTTCATGCGTTGGCCATGACGCTCCCCGCGGGATAGCTGGCGCAAGGAAGAAAGCCACGATGCGCACTATGCACCCACGTTCTACAGGACGACAAGTGGATAGCCACGACCTGCACTATGTCACTATGGTGCACCATACCTTGACGTGGAGAACAAGAACCCGTGATGGAACTCGAACGTGCAACCGAAGTAGGGACAAGACGTAGAGGGCCCACAGACCAAGCTCGTCAACCGCCACCATCCCCTCGGGCACTCGACCACTTGGATCAGGAGAGCCATTCCCTCTCGGTTGTCACTCGGCCCCCAAGACTATATAAGGGGATCCGGGCCGTCATTCTGGGAGGGGGTTTTTCCTATCTTGAATCTTCTCACTTCCAAACCCACGCTTACGAGCGCCCCCATTGTAAGCCTACTGGGCACTTGAACCGAGGAACACAAACTTGAACCCCTCTGAGACTAGACGTATGGATCCGGCCTGAACCAGTATAATTTCACTGTGTCTCAAGTGTTTCCCATCGATTCCTAGAGCAGCACAACACTGATTTAGTGGTCGGTTCTCAAAATACCGACAACGTGCGTCTTCTAGGGCAAAACAACCCTCGATCGTTGCTAGGGCCCGCTAGGACAAGGTGAAGCCGGGTAAAGCCACTATTTTCATCTCCGCCGTCCACATATTCTGTCTCAGCCAGTTTTAAGGGGCTCTCTAGGTGAAGCTATTTAGTTTTACCCCGTTTGGCGCAAAACGGCTTCAAATAGCTCTCGAAGCTGGTGGAAAAGCCATGCTAAACGAGACCTTATTACTTGGTATTTATGCAGACAATGAGCTAATAATTTAATTGGATTTAGGGTTTGTTTAGAAACACATGCCTAGTTACTAGTTAGGGCTAAAAATTAGCTGTGTTCACTAGCTAGCTGGCTAACAACTAGTTGAAAACTTAGCTAAAGAATAGGCCACCCATTAGCTCTCCTGTCTGGACACACTAGAGCTAATTTTTAATTAGCTAGTAATTAGCCCTTAGGACCTATTTGGAAGACTGGTTTATAGTAAAAAACTAGTGTTAATTATGGGTCTGCATTTTTTCATGGGTGGTCTGAATTTTTTGTTTGGCATTGCTAGAGCCCGGATGTCCCGACGGACGCTCACGTCCGGACGTCAGCGGTTGCAGTCGGTTTCCCCTCCGTTTTGCGCGTCCACGCGTGGGCCTGTGCCGCCGGACTTCGTTCGACTGCGCCTGCGTCACCCACACCCACGCAGGGGCCCACGCTGCCCGAGCGTCGCCCGCACGAGGACTGCTCGCGCCCCTCCCGCTTTCATGTGCATCCCATGTGCAACACCCAATCTACTTTAAAAACATCCAGATGCAACACTTGCAACGTATAAAAAAGACAGATGAAACACTCGAAATATGCATCTGAAACACTTGAAAAAACAATTGATAACCATTGCAAATATATGCAAACATCCAGATAAACACTTACAACATATGTGTGAAACATATGCAACATCCAGATAAACACACTTGCAACATACGTATAAAAAAACAGATGAAACATTGGGGACATACGCTTGCAACGTACATGTACAACCATTGCAATATATGTAACATCCCGATCTACTTTTGCAACATCTGTGTGAACCAAATAAAATATACCTCTAAAGCATCTGAAACATTTCAAATGTACACTTGCAACATGCATCATATCCTGGTGCGGCCTCCTCCGCCGTCTGTATCGGGGCGCCGCAGCCGTAGTAGGAGGCGAGGCCGGAGGGCTTCCGCTCCAAGGCCCAACACTTCTCCTTGCGCCAGCGGCGTCGTTGGGGCGAGGCGGACAGCAGAACAGGAGCAATGGCACGAGCAGAAGGGCGCGCGCGCGGAGCATCAGCAGGAGCTGAGTTGTGGGCGCGCGGAGCATCCGCAGGAGCAGCAGGAGGAGGAGCGGGGTGGGTGCGCGGAGCATCGGCAGGAACGGCGACAGGAGGAGCAGGGCAGGCGACGGAGTGGGAGATGGACAGGTGATAATGAATTGACTAGATATTAATAAACAAAGGTTGTGTCACATGATTCCACACCCCTTGTCCGTCCGATACTCGAGTAAAAGTTGGACGCTAAAAAATTACCGATTTTTGTTTGGATAACCGGTGAGAACTCTGAAAATACAACTGGTTTGGTCTAATACCGTAGTAAAAATAATAATAATCGTCTAACCAGGCCCGACTAAAACAAGTATGGGACAGTGGCCAGTTGCGCCGCTGCTCTCGCCATAAGTAAGGCTGGATAACGAGCCGAGCTGGCTCGGCTCGGCTCGGCTCGTTCTGGCTCGTTAGGATAACGAGCTAGCTCGGCTCGGCTCGTTATCTTAACGAGCCAGAAAGCCAGCTCGGCTCGGCTCGTTATGAGCTCGAGCTGGCTCGTTAGGCTCGCGAGCCAGGTATAAAAAATATACAAAATATAATATTTGTATTTATCTAAAGCTTAAAAATATTAATAATATAAAAAATAATATATTCAATAACCTTAAATCGAATAAAATATTCATATGAGCTAACATATCATCCATTTGTGAAGTGCAAGACATGAAGTAATACAAAACTAATATAAGTTATGATGATTTTTTCCCTAAAACTACGGCTCGTTTGGCTCGCGAGCGGCTCATGAGCCAGCTCGAGTTGGCTCGTTATAGCTAACGAGCTAAAATCCTGGCTCGGCTTGGCTCGTTATCATAACGAACCGAGCCGAGCTGAGCCGAGCCAGCCACGAGCCGAGCGAGCTAACGAGCTTCGAGTTTTTCGTCCAGCCTTAGCCATAAGTAACGGGCCAGGAACAAGCTGAATGGCTGACATGTTGCACTACGAGCTTCAAATTTATGCGCAGGTCCATCTCAGATGTCCAGAATTCAAGGAATTTAAGGAACAATTTCTTAAAGGAAAAGAAGGGCGTGTACCGAAGGAGTGCATCCATTGTGCGAAAAAAAGCAGCGGACAAAACGATGAAACAAAATTTAACGATGTATCCAAAACATACAGATTAGAAACCACAAATGAGACGCCATTGCTAGTAATTTTTCAGCAAGTAAAGACCATGTAGGAGTACTACAGATTAGAAGCTTATGAAATATCACACAATCTGACAAGGGACATGAACTTCAAAATTATTTTCAAAGCGACAAGAAAAACAGATGACAGTCACAGTGCAGATTCCAAATCTCAGATGCTTAACTGGCATAGGCCAAAAAGCCTGCCAGTGGTATCATGGGTAGCAACTATTAAAGGATTAGCCATAAAGACCACATAAATCACAGTCTAGATTCAGATCATCAACCCGGGACAGTGGAAACTATCTGACAGTGGCACCATGGATATTGCTCTTCTTTAGAATGAAACCTGAAATGCTGCCTAAGTTAAATAGTAAATTCAGATAACCAGATAACACAAAATGCCTTCAACAGTTTGTAGGTGAATTATCCCTGCAGTAAGACTCAAGCCATTTAGTAGCCCATGATGTCGATATCACTATCAAAGGGGTCAGGTAGAGCATTCACAGCCTCTATACTGAACCTCTTGCGATGGACAATTTTCAGGCCCTCGAACACGACTTTGGCTTCCACAGAGGCCCTGTGGCATTGAATGAGATTTTGCTGTTCAGTAATCCATTCAGGGGTGTTGGACATGGCAGATTGAATCTTCATGATCTGCAGCACCTGTGCATTCGCAAGGAGAAAACACACAAATTCAAACATGTTTCGCTCCTCAACTTCACCTATTAAGTTCTTAACTTTGCTTTCCAGCCTCACGGTCTTGAGATGGTTAACAATACATCCAATGGGTTCATTCTTCTGGTAGTAGCCGAAGTCAATTGTGTCAACCTGGCGTTCCCCGGGCTTGCCCTTTTACACAAAAATGAAGAATCAGAGGAAGTTCTTTGCGATGTTTAGCTAATGAGTAAAGTACGATTCACACCTAAACTAGTCGTTGAATTTGAAAGACCCCCTCAAACTTGAATAACGGACAACATACACACTTCAACTTTTAAAACCCAACAAAATACTCCCTTAACCATTTCAAAGTGGTTTTTTTTTGTGGTTTTGCGGATGTAGCAGTGGGACCCACCTGTCAATTGGTCTTTCTTTTATATAAAAAAACATAACCTTTTCATATGAAATCATATGAATACAAACTTTATACCAAAGTTGTAGATCTCGACACGATCTACAAATTCGTAGTTGATACATTTTTTATTTAATATATTTTAGCTGGTCAAATATTCGTTTTAAGTTACCAGATTTTAATTTTTTTTTATTTTGTCAAATGACCTCAAAATCTCAAATGTTGACATAGTCTATGCCAAAGTTGTAGTTTCAAGTAAGATCTACAATTTTGTAGTTGACAACTTTTATATTTCAGATTGTTTAGAGGCCCAAATATTCATTTTAAGTTTTGTAACTTTGAAATTTAATTTATTTTTGAATTTTCCAAACGACCTCAGATGTTGACGTGGTCTGCATCAGAGTTGTTCCTCTCAATATGTTCTACAACTGATAGGGCCAGAGAATTGGGCACTTGATTGATGAACTGGAGGGGAATTACAGTAGCTGATCCTAGCAATGGCAGCAGCAGAAGAGCTAGTTCGCCCTTCCTGGGAGGCTCTGAACGTGGCAACTCTTCTTCTGCTTGATCCTAATCCCCAGCCTCAGCGGCTGTGGTATTCCTATTATTCCTGCATGTTCTATTATTAGCTAGCTTGGACTAGTTCTAGCCACTAGAGGCAGACGACCCTTTCTTCTTCCTATTATACTGCTGCCCAATGGAGGAGTCCACAACAACTTTGTAGTTGATAACATTTTTATTGGGGACATTTAGAGGCCCAAATGTTTGTTTTAAATTCTCAGATTTTGAAATTCAATTTCTTTGATTTTTTTCAAACAATAAAAATATGGGCCTCTAAACGATAAGTTATAAATGTTAAGAGCTACAACTTTGGTGTAGACCACATCAACATCAGAGATCATTTGAAACATTAAAAAAAAAATTCAAAATTAGAGAACTTAAAACTAATACTAGGGTCTCACATAAAAAATCTGTCAGCTACAAAGTTGTAGATTTTACTGGAAACTACAACTTTGGTATAGACTATGTCAACATCTCAGATCTTTTGAAAAATTCAAAAATCAAAATTTAAAATATGATAACTTAAACCGAATATTTGAGTCTCTAAATGGTATTAAATAAAACAAATTATCAACTACAAAGTTGTAGATTGTGTCGATCTCTATAACTTTGATATAAAGTTTATATTCATACGACTTCATATGGAAAAGTTGGACCAAAGACCGGTGGGCCCCACTGCCACGACAACCGAAGAAACAATTTTGAAATGTCGCAAGGGGATGTTATTTTGTCTGGTTTTAAAAGCTAAGTTGTGTATGTTGTCTGGTATGGTAGTCCAAATTCAACTAGTTCAGTGAGTGAATCGCACTTTACTCTTACCTAATGGATAGTACACGCACCAACAAAGCAATTGCCAATGGGTGGCAACCTCAAGCTGTAATTACCTGGATATGCAATGTCTCCAGGAAGGAAAAGCACTTGAGCAAGTTCATCACCGTTGCCATGTCCTTCTTGCTCGAGAATGTCATGCTGATAGCTAGAATCTTCACACTATTGAAAGGAGCACGCAGTCCCTTGTTAACCTTCTGCGATGTACAAGCGAGCGATGCCTCATTTAGGCTCAGCTATCCAAGACTAAGAAGGAGAGGGACAATGAATTGAAATAAGGTAACTACCTCCTCAACAGCAGGCTTGTCGATGCCGTGGAAGAAATTCCAGAAACCAACCACCAGATAGCCTAAAGCAGTAAGCTTTGGCGCACCGATGATGGTGACCGACGCTCCCAGATGCACGTCGCCGAGCAGACACTCCAGGCGCGGGGCGTCCTCGACGGTGAGCTCCTCTAGGTGCTTGTAATGCCACACACCGAACAGCACGAGGCTGCGGCAAGAAGTGATGCGGATGCGGCGGGGGCCCTGGATGTGCCTGAAGACGACGTTACGCAGCGCGGGGCAGCCAGATAGCAGGCTCTGGAGTGCAGCCTCGGAGATGTGGGTGCGAAAAAGGGAGAGGTCCGTGAGACGGGACGCGGAGGCGGCGGCGGCCCCGGCGTCGGAGAAGCGACACTCGCCGAGGGCGAGGGTCTCGAGCGTGGCGGAGGTGAGGAGTGGGTCGGCGAGCGCGCGGTGGCACCACTCGGGGGGGCAGATGAGCGAGACCTCGCGGGCGCGGCGGGCACCGGCCGTGAGGCTGCGGAACCATGCCTCCGCGGCGGGGACGCGGGCGCGGAGGGTGGTGCGGGCGAGGCGGAAGCGCGCGACGGGGCCCGGGTGGGAGGCGAGCGCGAGGGAGACGGTGTCGGCGCGCGCCGCCCAGGGTGCTCCCGACGCCGACGCGGCGCGGGCGATGGAGGGGCGGGGCGCGGCGGGAAGCTCGAGGTCGTCGAGGCGGAGTGGGGTCCCACGCCACGCGTCGCGCCAGCGAGGAGAGAGGAGGGCGGTGCGCGCGGCCTCGGCGGTATCGAGGCGGCAGATGATCGCAGAGAGGAGCTCAAACGGGAGGTTGCTGATAAAGTCCTCGCCGCCAACATCGCATCGCGGCGGCGGCGCCATCTCGCCGCCGGGATTTTCCGGAGGTTTAGGCGGAGAGGCTTTTGTTCACCAGCCGAATTTGTTTTTTTTTTTTTTGAGAAACACCAACCGAATTGGGTTGTTTATCAGTTTGGAGACTTCGGAGGAAGGGAAGTGGGGACTGTGGAGATGAACGGGCTACAAGTTGGACTGAGCCAGTGACAGTGAGCTGAATCGGGCTGTCGGCCTGTTGCGCTGCATAGACAAACTGGGTCCGTATGGGCTGCCGGACTAGAAATATATTTTTAAAAATGTCTAGAAATTATAAAAAAAATAATTTTTCGAAATTTATCCAAATATTTTTACATAGAAAATAATACAATTAAAAATCCTAAAATCTGTTTTAATCTCAGAAAAATAATAGGAATGTTGTTTTAGCTTAGAAAATTATGAAACTAGTTTCAATTCTAAAATCATGTTCTATCCTAAAATCTGGTTTAATCTCAGAAAAAACATAGGAATCTCGATGGACATAGAAGCTCTCGTTATCTAATAGTATAATTAGTCGATGTTGACGTAGCTGGTCAGGAAAACCACCATCAAAACTGCCTAGGGTGCAAAAATCAAACGACCGCAAAAGTTAGGGGGAGTGACAAGGACTTTTTCCTACTTCCTCCGTCTCAAAATAAACCAATCCAGAATTCACTCTAATTCAAACTATATTAAGTTTGATCAACTTTATAAAAAAAGTAATAACATCTATGACACCAAATAATTATATTATAAAAACATATTCTATGATATATCTAGTGATACTAATTCGGTGTCATAAATATTGGTGTTTTTTTTTCCTATAAAGTCAATCAAATTTAAATAGTTTGAATCAAGATAACTCAAAAAGGTCGATTTAAATTGAGAACGAGGGAGTACAAGTTAGATTCTCTCTCTAAAAAAAGTAAGATTGTATTTTTGTAATATTCTAAATTAATATACAAATTGTACAGATGCACTATATGAGTCATGGACCCAGAGACGAGTAGGGATGACAATTGATATAAATCCACTAGATATGGGTGCTACACCCTATATGATAGATTGTATCCATTACACCCGGTCAAGGGTACATATTCTCATCCATACTCATGCACAAATTAGGTAGCCGTTACCTGTAGGTTGCTCGTACTCGAGAAAAACTACACCATTACTATTATCAACACAGGAGCAGACATATGTTCTGTATATGTCAACCATATGAGCTAATAAGCATATCAGAGAGAGTCATAAAAGTTTATGCATCAATGCAACTCAAATAGGCAATATAAGTTCATTAGCTCATAATAGTAGGGACGAAGCCAGGAAATAATCAAGGGGGGCTGAAGGTCGTCTTCTATCTCTAGCAGTCCCTCCTAGACCTTCATCCATGGCTAACAAATCAAGGGGGGCTTCACGTGTTCAACGGCGGTAGGGGGGGCTCGAGCCCGGCTTGCCCTACCGCTGGCTTCGTCCCTGCATAATAGAATACTATTCAATAATATTTTAAGTTTTCAACTACAACTCAAGTGACGACATAAAAAAACAACTCATCTTTTAACACCAAATAGCTAGATCAAGATCACAACGCCGCATATAACAAAAGGATTGCAATATTATAGGTTAGGCATAAAGAATAACACAAATGTCAGGATAGAGGATGAGTTTTTTATAAAAACAATTTGGATTGGGTACCCAAACGAAATACCCATAGGTTTGCAAGTTTGTGTAAGATATAACCGTACCCGTATCCACCTACCTATCCGATGGGTGTGACATTCTATCCATACTCTAATGGGATAAAAATTCCATCAGATATTGATACCCATTGCCATCTCCTTAAGACGAGCCATTCGTTTCTGATTGCTGCATAGCCGCTGTGAATGGACAACTGTTGCTGCTAACATGAACAGAGCCGTGGGTAGGGTACACAACGAGCATATGCACGAGACGCAGTTACGCAGACGTCACCGTATTGAAAAGCACAGCAGCACGCAAGCTGGTCGGCTTATAGTTTTTGCGACTGATAAGCCAGCTGCGGCTGTTTTGTTGTGAGAGAAAAACACCGTACCATAGCTGATAAGCCGCCAGACTGATAAGTTCAAGCAAAAGACCAGATTTTCATTGGCTTATTAACACATTTAAGCAGTATAACGTAAATGATTGATTCAGAGAGATCAATGATACGATGCCTACTGATGCCATATGTACAAAACCACATGGTGTGCGCGGTCCATTTCCTTCACCAGTCACTCTAAAAGCGAGAGCTCATCGATAAGCTAACCTATCCACCTGAATAACTGATCGTCCTGCCACGCGGTCTCGAGCGACAACATCCGGCAGCATCGCGCGTGGTCGCATCTCGCAGCGGTATCAGGCCACCAGTAGTACATCCCTGAAGTTCTTCCCCAATAACCACTGTTGTGCGGTTGCACCCTATTCGTCCTCTGCACCTGCAGGTGCATATACGACGGCTGTTCTGCTGGGGGCATAGACCGAGAAAGAACACGGCCTGTTGTCATGCGGCCAGTCCTGTAATAAGCATCAGAAAATGGGTCATTATCTTAGATGTTGTAGGGGAGCAATAAAATAAGAGAAGCTGGGCTGTGTGCCGCAGTACTCAGAACCAGGACTTACAGCAGTGAAGTACTCAGCATCATGATCAAGCCGACTAAATCCACCGAAAAGGCCATCGTCAGAATCTAACACGATCTGACAAGGAAAAATAGAAAAGCAATCAGCATCCAGCACAACACATTTGTGTCCCCAAATGGGCTGATTTTAGTACATTTTGGAAACAAATTTCAGTATTACAGAGTTCGATGTCGATATCTATCCTTACCTTTATGGCTGTATACCAATCTGCTCAACCGTGAGGCCACGTCGCCCACTTTCCCTCACTGCAACACTGTACCGACAACAGTGTCGGATCACGTTACCAGTTCGCGCCCGCTATAGCCTGCCAACGGGCAAGGCCACCGCCCCTTCCAGGGTCTTCCAGCGTCTTCCAGCAAAAATGGCGGCACCCGCATCCGCCTCGCCAATCGGCAGCTCCTTCCGCTTCTCCCTCTCCCTCCCTCGCTCCTCCGTCTGCCTCCGGTGCCCCCTCTCCCCTCGCGCCGGCGTACCAGTGCGGACGCCCGTTCCTGGCCTCCTCCCCCCTCCTCTGGCGCGGCGCGTCAGCCTGCGCGGCCGTGCCCCGACCGCGTGCGCCACCCGCCTCTCCCGTGGCGCCGGCGTACCAGCGCGGACGCCGGTTCCTGGCCTCCTCCCCCCTCCTCTGGCGCGGCGCGTCGCCCTGCGCGGCCGTACCCCAACCGCGTGCGCGACCCAGCACGGCCGAGCCCGGTCGAAGCGGCATATGCCATCGGACCACGGCGCGCTGGCGGCCCGCTCCTATGTCTGGCCTTCGCCCCTGCATCGGAGAACAGCACCAACCGCCACCTCGGGTTCGACCTCCAGGCGAGCCGTCTTCCTCCGATCCGTGCGTACCCGCTCCGATCTGCCCGCTCGCAGCAAGGTTTTTCGATGCCCATTATTGCTGATTTTTTTACACTGTGCTGGGGTGTCGCCTACGAAGGGGAAGGAGTGCTCGGCGGCGGTACTGGAGAGGAAGAAATTCCCGAACCGGCTGGCCGTCGACGAGGCCACCAATGATGACAACTTCATCCGACAACATGCAACCACTCCAGCTCTTCCGTACTGACACTGTCCCGCTCAAGGTATGCATGTGCTCTTTACGTCGCCATCTCTTCATGTTTCGATTGGATTAGTTTCGTGTTAGAATAAATTGAGTTACTTCAAAGTCACAATTTAGCCTGCGATTTCCCTGCTGTTAATATCTCACAAAGCAGAGAGTATACTATGTCCATGTACAAGAAAACTACTGTGATGTGTTTACTTCTATACGTTCGTGCCGTCTTGGTGTTTGCCGAAATGCCAATATGAATATATAAGAGTTCAAAACAAATAATTGACATTGCGCCTGATGCACTCTGGCAGAAATCATTGCATTGTAGTCTCTTCCAGGTTTTATAGTGCCTTTTTTTCAACGTACATTTTTGATATATATACATTTATCTAAATGTCATATGTTCATGCACCAGCCCTTCAACCATCTTTGCCTTTTTTTTTTCTCCAGGTTGGATGAAAAAAGGCTAATGGCGTATACTAGATATTTTCTTCCATCTATGCTACTACTAAATTGTAGGCTTTCCTCTCCTTTCTCCTTTTCCTTCCTTTTTTGGTGTTTGATTGATGGTTTCGATTTGTTCTCTATCAAAGCACAATAGAGTACTCAGTACGTCAATCTGTGCAAAGAGGACATGCAAGACATCCATGACTCACAGCATGAAGATCAGATTTCTTGGTATTCCTTTTCCCATGTCTTTAATATTTCATTTTCGTTTATGAACATGCCAGTACTCAGCAAGAAAAGAGAGTTCTTTTTGGTGACAGTTGGTCTTCATGTCTAGCTTGCATAATTGTGCCTTTGTTCATGTGGATTGTTGTCACCACCAAAGGTAACAGCATTGCTATTTAATTCCATGAACTTCTTTGTTCAATTGCAATCATCATTGCTGATTTTCTTTACTGGCCTGGTTGTTGATCAGCATGGAACATGGTTGGTATTGCCATGCCGAAAGCTAAACTGAAGAGCCTGTACAGATAGTTGTGCTCAGCAAAAGGGAAGGTAAAATCGTTCCTTCTCTTGCTGCATTTCATTTTCTGCTTGCCCATCTCAGAATGCCAGTTTACAGTGCTCACTTGCTCAGCATGGACCCATTGGACCACTCTACAGTGATCAATAGACGACACTCAGGTCAGTTTAGCATGTTACCTTACCAATTCTTCTATGTCATGATACAGTGCCCATATCCCATGTATATATACCAAAAAATTAGTGTAGCCTTATCATCTGAATCAAAATGTCAATACAATTGAAAACTTTGCAATTCTTCAATGTCAAACTAATCAGATGATTCATTCATGTATTATGTATTTCACACTATAATTCTTATTTGTTCTCCCTGGATGTTGTTGTCGTGTGCACAAGCTTTACATTCAGTTCTTCATTGCGTATTACCATCCCTCTACATATCTGCACAAAATATGCAGCCTGCTTCAGGTTTGCTAGAATTAATAATGACAGGTTCCTTGATATATCGTACATTTCTAATGATTACCTGACCATGTATTGGTCACTAATCTTCCCTATATCTTCCAATCTATAGGTACTTTTCTGTTTTACTGACCCCCTTACCTCTCAACTTGAGGTGCACATTTAACTGAACAAAAGTAAATCTCGCCTCAAAATTTTGTACAGGCTTTTGATTTAGGTTTTGTGATTTCAGTTCAGTTTATTACAATTGCTGCTGATTTTTATTTTGGCCTATCAGGCACCAAAACATTTTCCATTATTCATCTTACCCTATTACGTCCCTTTTCTTTCCCTCTTCTGTTGAATTAAAATTTTCGATACCCTTCTTGCTCACCCGCCTCCATCCCCGCACAACATCCCCGCGCTCTTGCGCGGGGTTACCTGCTAGTTCAATAGAAGTTCATAATTTAGTGAAGGTAAAAATAAATTATAGGTGCTAAACTGCTACATGGCTACAGACCACATAATCTCCAGCAACAGATTTATCCATGCTGGAAAAAGATTTATCCATGCTGGAAAAATATTGTTAGAACCCCAACAGTGATGAAAGGTTGGATAACGAATATACAGATGCATGCAAAAGAGCTCCATACCTTGTACTTCCCAGGCTTGAAACAACCAACACGATAGTCAAAATAGCTATTGCTCCAGTGGAAGTTGAACACAAAGACCAAATCTCCTCTCTCGAAGATGATCACCTTATCCTCATCATGTTTCCGTGATACATACGAGTGATCAGATGTCATGAACTGAAATCATATTGCACATTTCATCAGTAAAATGCACCAATCACCCTCCTACAGAGAGCAATTCCATACCCTCCTCTCCAGCAGTTTTCCTCAATTTATTAATTTGTTTTAGACTCCCTACTAATATAAAAAAAAATTAACGAGATAGAAATTCAACAGCGAGCCTACCCCAACTTGTGTGGGACTAAATGCTTTGTTGGTGTTGTTGTATAGAAATTTAGTGGTAAGTTATTGTGCAACAGAGATAAACCAGTGACATACTTCATATTTTCCCTCAAGGTGCTGCATTGCCTGATCAAACTCTTGCATACCACGATATCTAAGATAATCTGCATCTCCCTGAAAAAAAAAGATGGATTAAAATTGTATTGAACAACAATGATAACATATGGTAGTATTAGCTTATATAGAACATTCTTGATCTTTCCCAAGCAAGATTTACCAAGAAATATGTGGCCAATCCAGATATGTTGAAAGAATATAGTAGCACAGTTAAACTTACAAGGTCAAATCTACGACGGCATTTATCAAAGCTATAGTTGTTCCCAGGAATGACAGAACCATTTGGAAGACTTTGAGGACCTCTTGGAAAATCTATCCATTCTGCCACGTAAAATGAAACTAGTCATAACTTCCTCCTCTGATGAAGTAGGCTACATGCCACACAAAGAACAAACACATTATAACTCGTAACTATGCAACATGCAATAAAATTGAAAAGACTAACCAGGATGCCCAAACTCATTTCCCATGAAATTTAGATAGCCTTCACCTCCTAAACCCATTGTGACAAGCCTAATCATTTTATGTAATGCTATCCCACGATCGATTTGAGGTGTTGAAGGCCTGTCCAGAGCCATGAAATCATACATATCCTGCAGGAAAAGAAGTCGAGATGTTCATGTCATTCTGTTCTACTGTGAACCAGCAGTTTACAGCACAATACTACACTTCTGCATGTACTGAGTATCAACAATATGTGATGATATTTAAGTGGAAGTGTGCTTTTCTAGGAGAAGCCACAAAGCATATAAAAATTATCTTCAATGCGCAACCATAGAAAGCCCTTCAATACTCTGGGTAGTTAAAGATAAAACATACAAGGACACATTAATGAATAAACAAATGCAAGATGGGCCACCTAAATGTTCTTTGGTCGAGAAGTCATCAAATAACACAGATAGATCTTATGTGTTTCTCCTGCTAATATTAGTTTAGCTATTTCCTTTAAATACGAAGGAGCATAGAGCCTCGACCAGTAGACCTACAAGATCTATGCTCAAGGGACTCCTAGATATTTCAGAAGCAGTTACAAAAATCAGATCCAGTTGCCAAAAACTGCAACCAGATTGATTTTAATTGGGTAAAACAAATTTCTGGTTTCTCCTCAGCTATCAGCATAAACCAATCTATTGAATCTGCCAATTTACAGAATTATCATTGGTGAGTTGGACTCATCCTTGTCCTGTTTTCTCTAATGACTTTCTTAGCAAAATATTTGATAGATGATTCATTAGTCAGTTAAGTTTTACTGACTGAAACGTATTTGGAAGAAGATGTGTGTGTTCAACTGATTAGCAAATCACCATACACACTGTTCTTAGCAACCATTGCATTAGTATCAAGTAACGTGCTCAGTTTGCCCATGCGGCTAATGACTAATGAACGAACAAATCACTATCCCAAGAAAGACAAGCGATCTGATAGAAAAAAACAAGAGTAACAGCTAGTACCTTATCCATCAACCAGAATGCAATTGTCTTGTCACCAACTAGAGCTTGATCATGACTTTCACAATAAGTGACACACTTTTCTAGCCACCTTCTATTTGTTAAGGTGTGCACAATATCACCCATTTTCCAATATTCATCACTTTGCCTGTGGTAATAGAGAATGTTGAAATTTGATCACATCATATGTTTATTTGGAACTACCCAGAATATGTATGAGGTACTAACATTCCAGCTCAAAGTAGGAAATATGTACATGAAGGACACATATTTTACTTGTCACATAAAAATTGGCATGGTCTCAATACACCTTTGACCATTGCATGCTCTGACTGTCGTTATATCTAAAACTAAAAAATATTACAGACATAATGATAAGGAAGTACTAGCTTTGCCATTTGATGATAATTCTACTAATATCTTTTCCCTGCAACAAATCTAAAGCACTTTTTTAGATATTTGGGGCAAAAAGCTTAAATGACAACTACACGTGTTTTAGGACGATAAAAGAGAATGAAGGTACAATGTTATTGACACTTCTCATATTGAACCTGATACCACAAATATCATCTAAAGAATAACATAAATGTAGACTTGAATCAATTAAGAACTCAAATTTACCATTTTGCATATGTAACCACTAATATTCGACCACTTACTTCAGAAGTTTAATCCATTTGTCTGGGACAGCCATATGAAGGCGATAATCAAAACCAACACCACCATCTTGGACAGGAATACAAAACGTAGGCATTCCGCTGACCTGAACATAATTAGACAAGTTGAACAATGAATGCTGAAGATCTGGCGGAACCTCCTATATGCATGCGACTGTCATGTTGATGTTCAAAAGCCATATTTTTATAACCTTAAACCCACAGAAGTTTAATAATACTGGTATAGGCCCAGGCATGTGTACAGTTGGAGTCCATAACTACTTTACATGTATGTTAAACCTTGTTCCTTTTGCAAAATCTACCATCGTAATAGCATTCCAGATCAACCTTCTCAAGATATTTATGAGGATGACCTTTTCTTTTCACCAATAATATCAAATCAATTGACACTTGCATATTAGGTTAAAGAACTAAATGAAATCTGAGAACATGTGTGCAAGGTAAATAGGAACATAGCCTTCCTTCCCAAAATGAATAATACTAAACAAGTCCCTCAGGGGGGACAAAAGCACCAACTAAATTAACTGCTTTGAGAAGAGTATTTACAAAAGAAAAACACCAAAATATCGTGAGCACTTACATCTTCACCAATGGATACAGCTTCTGGATAAAGCCCATGAATAAGATCGTTTACCAGCATTAGGTAAACTACTGCATCAACATCAGTGGCAAATCCAAAATACTCACCATAGTTCCCAGTGAATGCCACCTACAGTAAATAACAGCAATTTTAGAAAAGTCAAATATCTCTTTCATCATGTACAACTAAGGTAAGCTATCTTGGACTTGGTAGTTGGCCGAGGAGACATGACATGTAATTATGCAGAGCAATTATTTCAGAAAACGGACAGCACAATGCACCCACTGGAGAACTGTGAAATCAAACTACCAGAATCATCTGGTAAACTTACTTGTAATCCATGGTGAGTATACATCATGGAGGTCACCCCATCAAATCGAAACCCATCAAACTTATATTCTTCAAGCCACCATCTTGCATTTGACAGAAGATATCTCAAAACCTGCACAAAACGTAATGTTATGTATGTATGGAAAGATAAATAGGAACTATTAGCTAATACATTGTCCACATTACATACTTCCCAACTCCCATAATTGAATAGGCGAGAATCCCACATCCAATGATGGCCCCGTGGACCACCATGGAAGTAATGTGTATCAGTGCCATCGAAACCATTCAAACCGTCCAAGGTATTATTTGATGCATGACTGCAGGATACACAGAAATATTGGTAAATCTATGCAATTCAAAAGGACAAACCAATTGAGACATGAAGTATGTTGAGTTATCGTCTTATTGAGAATACAAAGGCCAGAATACGAATTTCAACTGGCTAAAGCAGGTGGATTTCTTAAAGCCCATTTAACTGCCTGTAGAACTCTTCCGTAAAGATATTGGCAAGTGTCTACATTGTGTTCCTTCTTTACGTCCCTTATGAGAAATATACCAAGTATGGATTAAGCTCAGTAACTACGTGGAATGAGGATGATAAGTGGCGCCTAGGACCATTTATCCATAAGAAACCAACTATATTTTCCAAACTCACAACTTCTGTGTAGCAGTGTAGCATCACCTAGAAAACTTCCAGGTAAATGAGCTTATTGCATCTGAGCTTCTCTGTCCATATCCACACCATCTGTGTGACTATTTATAAAGCAAGGTTCCAAGAAGTATCTACTCATAGGTGTCAAATACATTTAACTTCCAACTGAGTTAATACATCTAACAAAGAAAAATCTACATCTAACAAAGAAAAATCAATGGTGCAATTCTACTGCATGATAAAAATAAGGCCATCCAACGAGGCAACCTATAAAAATAGACCCAGTCTAGAATACCTGAACAGACATACCTATGAACAATATCCATGAGCACTAGCAAGCCAAGCTCATGCGCTTTGTCAATCAGAGATTTTAGGTCCTCTGGAGTCCCAAAACGGCTACTTGGTGCAAAAAAATTTGTAACATGGTACCTGAAAATGGAAGTATACAGTAATCATATAAAGCACGAAAACTAAGGATTGTTGGATGGCCTACGAAAATAATGAAGCGGATCCAAATGTTTATGTTTGTACAAAGCATTCGGACCCAAGTTCCAGATGGATGAAAAAAAAAACAGAAACAACGAAGAGAAATGGATGGATCCATTGAAAGTGTGAATACCCAAAGCTTGCATAATAAGAGTGTTCCTGGATTGCCATTATCTGTACTGCATTGTATCCAAGCCTTTTAATTCTTGGCAGCACCTCATCTCTGAAGTTAGCATACGTATTTATCTTTGGTTCCTGCATAACAGATCATCTAAAATACTCAGTTTATCTCAAGTATAGATGATCATAGTTTATAGTACTGAAACTTCAATTACCCAACAGAATGGTACAAACAATGACCCATAAGCTACCTTTATTTAAAATGGTCTTTCTTATCCTTACAAATAGTTTGCACAGCTTTCTCTTCTTAAACTACTAACATGGCAATATTTATTACCACAAAGACAACATTCACATATAACTAGGTTCTGGAAACAACAATTCCATTTATGTTAATATGGAATGTCTTTACAAAAAAAGGAATTTGGAATCATGCAAGAAAATGGAAGAAGACCTGATATACACAAATTATAATCCTCATGCAAATTAAGTTTCACATTAACCAATTTAAAGATGTTCCAAAATCTGACTAGCTGTCACATGAATTCAATGTGCCTGAGAGAGTAGCTAAGTGAAGAACAAACAGAGAGCAGCTAAGTGAAAAACTAACAGCTTTTCTCCCTTTCTCTTTTGCAGAAGAAATATGAACAATTGGATGTTAAAAATATTACAGAAGTGGTACGAGCTACAAGGGACTAAACAATAAGTACAGCAAAAAATAAATAAATTATAACTTATTGGTATACCGGGCTACTCATTCCAACATGCGATTCGTATATCCGCAGTGACTTTGGTCGCTTAGGTTGAGGGTGTTTGAATACATATTTCTCCTGCGTTTTGCATGTAAAAAAAACCCTTAGTAAATGGTCATAAAAAGTTTAAAACGGAGAAGCGAACCAAAAAAAGGGTAAGTAGGCATCTCTAAGAGGCTCAAGTGGAACAAAGACACACAGAATCCTTTCCACTAACAAGAAGACATATTGTATATGTCACTACCAAGATTCAAAATATTGTTCTGTATCCACATGCTATAAGAAAGAAGTTGAAAATAAAATGATACTAAGCAGTGGTAAGCACCAAAACCAATGCTATTAAAAATGAAAGACAAAAACTAGAGCATATACCTCTTCAGGTGGATCATAATATATACCATTGTATGGTATTTCACCTGGAGCCTGCACAGAAAACTTGATCCACGCAGGAATGGAATCCTTCACACCAGATGGTGTATCCATCCGTATCTAGAAACAATAGGAAGGAGAAAAACAGACGTCCCTTTAGCAGACACAATCTGAAGAATGCTTTTGCTCCCAAACTAACCAATCAGAAAAATCTACCTTTACACGTGAGCCATGAGGAATAGCAGGGGAACCATCAGCATTATTAGGCAGGAAAATCTCCCAAACGCCATACTCATTCTAAAAGTGATAATTCCATATATCAGGATAAATAGAAAAAAAAAGTATCAAATGGAAATGTGTTTGTATGCAATGACCAATGAGACCTCATCAGCTTATCTCACATTAAAATGTGCCAAAAAGTTCTACAGATCATTAATAACACAACCACATCCATGCCATGAACCTTGCATCAATTTTTGGATTTAGGATTAAATGATATGATGGTTATTTGATGGTTAAGCAGAAGTATAGAACCAAGGAATCAGTGCACTCATTGTACTGAATTTATAATATTGTTAATCTGAGAACTTCAGGCTCAACTTGAAGGGATGTGTGAACAAGTCAAATAGACACAGTAGATGAAATATATCAACAATTACAAGCCAAACACGGAATATCGCAGAACTGTATACATACTCTGGTCATAGCATCAGCATTTGGATTCCAGTTGTTGAAGTCACCTACTAATGCTGCAGACTGCAGTGAGATGTAAGAATCAGTTCTTAAATCTTAATGAGTTGATCGGCAAGATAAATTATCACTTTGAAGAGAATGACGATATTCGTGTGAACTATCTGCATAAGTCTTGTGCACAAGGTATCAAGTGAATCATGAACATTATCAAGTGTTCAAAAGGTGATTGCCAAGACTTGTTCAGACATACGTATGCTCCAGGAGCCCATTCTCTGTAAGTGATACCTTCAGCGCTGGAAAAGGAAGGGGAAACAAGTAATAAATATTTGCTCATATGATGTCCTGTTTACTAAAAAGAGCATATTCATGTGGCTGTAAATTTACCTGCGAGTAAATCCAAGCTTTTCGTAACCACGTGAAAATGCATCCAAACCACCCTCATGTTGATCAATAGCCGCACGCATTCTCTTATATTCACTGTATCTGTTGAATCCACCAAGGCAAACCAAGCAAACAATGATAAATTTGCACTTTTCCCAACAAAAGCAACAAATGTTGGAGCTCAACTTGTCTAATTGTCGGCGCATCGGCAGAGTAAATTGCACACCCCACTTACCAGTTACACATTCTTATCAGTTTAGTTGCTCTGTTTGAATAATGATAGGCAGCGATGAAAGTAATTTATATTGCATTTATGAGTTCCAAATATAGAAGCTATGTTTTTCAGTCATTAATTCCAAATTGCTTTCCAATACAGCCACAAAACCATGATGAATAATCCCATTAAGAGCAGAGCGTAATTTGAGCAGCTTAGCTCAGGGTTAACAGCTTACCGGTAGTCAAGGTGGCCCCGAAACCCTTCCAGCATTGGGTCAATCTCATATATTCGCTGACCATCTCCTGGTGGGGAGATAACTCGTGGTTTCTCCTCCACGAGTGGTGCTTTGGCTTTGATGGCTGCGCCATCATCAGCCTCAACTTCTGAGCTTGCTTCAGCCGCTGCTGAGGTTGCTTGAGCTGCTGATGAGTATGCCTTCTCCTCCACAACCAGTTCTGCGTCAGGTATCTACATCAAAGAAATAGATAAGTTTTATATAGAACAGCAGAAATAACCAAAATGGTGTATTCCTTAGTGATCTCATTGCTAGGTGCAGGTGGGACCACAAGCTAACATGTCAGTAGCCCAAGAACCCCCACGGTGTCCTAACCAACAGTGCACGAGGCTTTGCACAATGCCTGATATGAGGAGCGCAAAAGCTGACCCCCATAATTTGATTTCATCAGACATTGGGCAAGTGTATCATTACGGCACAGAAGGGGGACAATCGAACCTGTAGTTCTTCATGCTGCTCTGGAGTGTCCTCGACAGGCTCTGCGGAGGAAAGCAAGTCATCACTGCCACCTCCAGGCACCAGCACCTTTCCAGGAGCACCAGCGCAGCTCAGAACGGTACCTGCGAATTCCAAAGCCAGCTCCACTGATAAGAACTGAGAAAATAACAACACCACCAATCTGCAGGCTGCGACGATGAGAAAACAAAATGATAAGAAGAAAACGAGGAAGCCATTGGCTCAGACGTTGAAACGATGGCTGTAGCAACTGGTAACACTAACGCATATTGGCGCAACAAAATGCCTGCGGGTTCAGGAACCGCGCTCGATCGCTTCCACCGGTCGGAATGCAGACATAGGAATAGGAAAAAAAAAGTATGCGTGCGCGTATGAGAACCAGAACCACTCAGGATCCAGGGCACTCCCTCTTGGAACCAGCCAGCACATACGCATACGCCACACGAGTGCAGAGAGAGAGAGAGAAGCGAGGAGAGCCGGCGACCGACAGACTAAGAATAGAGAGGGAGGGGGGAAGAAGCGAGAGCGAGCCGTACGAGAGAAGGCGTCCTTCCTCCTGAAGAGCACCGACGGCAAGTCCACCCCACTCCTCCGCTCCCCGCCAGATCGCGCCGAGCCGCCGGGCCGCACGACCCCGAGCCTCGCGCCCGCGCCGGACACAGCGAACGACGCCATCCCGCGCGCACCCAGCCGCAGATCCGAGTCCAACCGCCCGCACGTACGCACCCACGCGAAGCGAGTGCGCGCGGCGCGTGGAGGGGAGCGGCGGCGGCAGAGGCCGAGGAGGAGCGGCGCGGGATATAATTAGCCCGCGGCGGGAGCGAGCAGGGCTGGGGACTGCCGGACTGGGGACTGGGGACTGGAGAGGGAAGGAGTGCTGGAGTGGGGGAGGAGCAACGTGTGCGGCGGAGGTGGAAGGCAGTGGCGCTGCATGGGGATGGGTGAGGGAAAAAGCCAGCAGGGTGGGGGCCCGCGGAAGAGCGTGTGGCGTCGTCTTCCCCGTGCGCCCGCGCCGGAGGTGGCAGCGGACGGACGGAGACGTGCCGTGGGGGTGGGGCAGCCGCGGATCGCGAACCAACGGCTGGGAGCGCGTTCCCGGCCATCCGTTGAGTAGGCCTGCCGCTAGCCCGCTACCGCCTACCAGTAGAGAAGTCCCGTAGTCCCGTAAGCTACTGGCTCTCCGTTTTTCTCAGCGAGGGGCGGCTCGCTCGTAAAAAAGGTGATGTGCTTAGCTCCTTCGTTCACAAGAGTCACGGCTATTCGCGCCATGTTGCCATCATTGCGTTCATGTGTCTTCTTGCGCCTGGTGACGGCGCTTGCTCGTGCCCCGTAGACCGTGTGTCGTGCACGGGCGTTCGCTATCGTGCCCCGTCTATTAGGTTTCTAGACTAGATGAAATGAATTTGCTTGGATGTTTTTGTCCGCAGGTGGAAAGATCTTCCAAGAGACTAGAGGGCGATCGTCCGAGCGAATGAAATGAAGGGAGCATATTCTCATCCCTTGTGGGATTTAGGCCATGTTTAGTTGCCAAAGTTTGCCACCAAATTTCACTATACAAAAAGAAAATTCTCATCACATCAAAATATTGACACATGCATGGAGTACTAAATGTAGATAAAATTAAAAATTAATTGTATAGTTTAGTTGTACTTTGCAAGACGAACGTTTTAAGCCTAATTAATCAATGTTTGGACAATTATTACCAAATAAAAACAAAATTGCTACAGTGTAGCACAGTAATTTGGCGTGCCCCCAAATCGGGCATCTAAACAAGGCCTTAATGCGTATCCTTAGCATCACGAACGGGAATACGAAATGTTCCCAGCATTTTATATTTGATTTCATAAAAAAAGGATCTGCTATATTTTACAGTTGCTCAGGCGACATATTCCAACCGTCAGATTTGAATGTAACATCCAGGATCTGTCTTGTTCTATTTATGTTAAGCAAAATCGCCTTCATTTCCTAGGATCCCCCGATTCATCTCCTACACATGCGGTTCCAGAAACAGTGTCCGAAAGACAAAGCCAGTCCAGGTTAAGTTGAACGCCATGAGAGATGAGCACCCCTGAGGTTACAGCACTGAGTTTTTTACAGCACGAGCCACATGTCGTCCGAACAAAAGAAGAATTTTAGGTGACTGATGCATAGGAAAGGTGTAAAAAAAAAAACATTGTCAAAACCTCGTGCTGTAACCTTTAAACAAGACTACTTCTATAACAACGAGATCTCACTCACCACTGTCATCTTGCCTAATGCACAAATTTTAATTACTTATTATCATTCAATAACAGAAAGCGTGCAACCGTACAACCCAAGCATAGTTTAATACTCCACATTAATCACTCGTTGATCCTAGATACGAGGGAGATTTTTCTATAGCTTGTCGACTGGTGCTGACTAGTAGGGGATGATAGGAACCGTCTCAAACTTTTTTCAGTCCCTATCGGTGATCGCTTTCTGTCGCCCGGGCAGATCACCGCACAGTATCAGAAACAAACGGACGAAGAGGCCCGGCCGGGGTACGATGGGGCCTACGAGCAGCCGCGCTCTTCTCCTGACCGTCAATTCGGCCGAGCTGATATTTCGCTGATCTACCGCCAGAAATTTTCACGGCGCAAAATGGCAAGCAAGCCTGCACCGTGCTCCGTGCACATCCCCTCCCTTCCAAATCTATCCATCAAGAGAGGGACAGCATGTCGTCACAAATCACGTTAGAATAGGAAATGTGCTGACGTGTAAAAGGAAAGTCTACTTCATCATTTCTTTTCAGCGAACAACAGTATTTTTTTCTCACAATAAATCAGTATAAGCATCAATATATGCTAAATTTCGGCAAAACGAACAGGGTTGCCTTGTGACCTGGTGGAAATCTCAAATGCACAAAGGCAGCCATGTCATAAACTCACACAACTGACAAGTATGCAAAGCTTATTTCCCTACTAAGTAGCATGTCGTGCGTTGCTATAGAACAATTAAACTTTTGTACTAAAAACACACAGATCATACAATAAGATAACAATACCAGTCTAATATGATGTTTAGCCCATGTGTTGCTACGGGTTTTTCAATTCACATGATCCTATATATTATAGCTAATACATATATGAAAGAAATGACTTATGTGCACCATGGTTTTGACGGTTACACTCTGTACGGACAAATGTCTTACAAGAACAGCTTGTAGTTCACTTCACTAAGCACTGTCTTAGAATCCCATTATTGTCCACTATCAATACCTAAGTTGTTTAGATTGCAGGGAGAAATGACCTTTGTAAATTGCAAAATTTTCGGATCCATCTTCTAACTAATACAATAGATGAGGCAATCTAAGATGCAGTTTCATAAACATACATGGTCAAGTAAGTCCAATCTGTAAGCTAGGATCTTTTTTCCTGGACCATGATCAATCCTACAACTAAATCTACTAAAAGCAATTGACTTATAAAAATGGCCCGGTAAATTCAATAGGAACCCATGCAAGAGCAAAACCGTTTCTTGAAATGTAGCAATTCACATCCGGAACATGCTCATTCAGCTTTTCTCTTCATATTTTCATCACTTTTTTTATTTGCACCCACCAATGGACAGATATTACATACATGCAATTTTGAGAGGGCATCACAGAGACTGACAGAGCTAGTTTGAACATTCTAAGACAGCAGGAAAATCATATAATTCTTTTTGAGTTCCGAACATGGATGTACCCATAGGGTTATTTTTGGCTGTACTAACCAAAAATCTTATGATGGTCACTACTTTACTACTATGCAAGGTTGTTTCACTGTGTTTTGGACATTCGGAGCCAGCAATAAAATCTAATTTTGGTTGTACTAATAAAAAATCTTATGATTTCTGGTTACAACAATGCATGGCCGTTTTGCTTTGCAATTCCATAAAACAATGCTTTACAATTCCAGCAAACAAAGTCAGGAATCAAGTTATTACTTGGTTTTTGCATCTCTGAATATTCCTTAAGTACACTTTAATCTTTGGTTCAAGTGATTTTTTTGGTATTGTTTGCAATGCACCATAATGGCACCATCATTTTGTGGCGTTTATTGTTTCCAGATCAATAATGCGAGAATTTCAGGTGTTGACCATGATCTGGTTTTGTTTGCTGCAATCAAGGATAAGGTACCCTTAATCTAAAGCAAAATATCACAAAGTATTGCAAATGTGCAGCTTGTGAGCAATTCTCTTCCACTTCTTACATTTCACACCGAGGCACATTAAGGCTAATGCAATTATATTTCACAGTTTCAAAGCACCTATACTACTCATTATGATCTAATATAGCTTGAAGAATAGTGGTTAGGATATAAACATCTTCATTGGACGTTGATAATTCCTAAATTATGCAATTTAGCTACGACGTTCCTACATCATTTGATTGTTAAATATTTGTCTGCCCTGACTAAATGTGCACTAATTGCACAATTATATTGTACTAGAAAAAATAGTTCTAGAATAATTGACATGTCCATGAAACGTAGGTCGATGGCATGGCTGTAAATCAGAGGGTTGAATGGATGAGAGAAAATTCAAAAAAAAGATGCGATGAAGCTATGCAATGTATGAGAACAAACCATCATGGCACCATAATAGATATTGCCTTATTCAGTCTGCTCATTTCAGATGTCATAAAATATCATTTCTACTATGGTTTGCATGCAATGAAATGCTCACTTAGTTTCAGTCTAATTTTAGTTATTGAAGATCGTGCCATTCCTTCTTTTTGAGCAGAACTTCAATAGTGAAGACCTTAAGGAGTTTGATGACATTGACAATATTACTAGAAATAAACTGGAGGAACCATTGAATAAGTTCCTAGAGGATTTTAAGGACAACTTAGTAGAGGCACATGGGTGGCCAACAGGTGGATCTTCAGCCTATTAAGTTGCCAAAGCGACACTTAATGCATATACTAGGATTCTTGCCAAGAAGTATCCTACATTGCATATCAATTGTTTGACACCTGGTAATGTCAAGACCGATATCTATATGCACATGGGAGTATTGACACTTGAAGAGGATGCTCACAACCCTGTGAAGGTTGCTCTCTTGCCAGACAATGGACTAACTGGTGCTTATTTTGATCTGAATGGCGAGGCGTCCTTTTGTGTGATCATGTTATATGATCGTATTTCTTTTACTCCTTAGCTTTTGTCTAATCCGGACGTCTTTTGTATGATCTCTCTAAGATGTTTGCATATTATAATTGGTGTGGTGTTCGAGGTGTGGGTGGTATTTAGATGTCTAGGAATATTGCAGACGCCGGAAGTTCTAAAAAAAGTTGCAATAGACAATGCCGATGTGGGCGATGGGTACCATCTCCATTTGACAGTAGCAAGTAGGGATCCAACGGATTTGACCCTACATGTCGCATTTGATTTTCCGGGAGACTCTACTGTCCCTCTTGTAGTCCATATGTTTGGCAAAGTAGGGACTATTTGGGATTAAAATGGGCTCACTAGTCTCTAGTCCCATCTAACCAAACAGGCCCTTACTCTCTTTCTCTCTCCTCCCCCTTTCACCTTTTAGTCATCTTTTAGCACCTAGATCAAACAGTTATCTTGAGCTAAACTTTAGCACATTTTAACAGACCAGTATGTCAAGCTTTGACATCATCGTCGTGCTGAGTGGTTTGATTTTTTTGTTCCAGAGCTCGTATGATTTAACCTTTTCTCTCTCTGTGTGTTGTGTCAGTACTAAGAAGCGTGTGAAAGGTCCTAAATGGCTAGAGGGGGTGAATAGCCTATAAAAATATTCTACAAATTAACTAGAGCAAAGGGTTAGAAATCTAAATGGTGAAATGCAATTTTTTTCTAGCTCTAAAAGGGTTGCAAGCCACCTATACCAACAATTTTAGTTGTTATAATCTCTAGATACAAACAAAGGCTATGTCACTACTTTCTAAGCTAGTGAGCTATCAAAGACTAACTAAAGAGCCTCACTAACCAAGCTAATAAGCTCCCAAAACTAACTACACTAAAGAGCTTGAGGACACAAGTATGAAAGTAAATATAAGAGAGTGAGTAGGGTGATTATACCGCCATAGCGAGGGAGATGATCAATCACAATATGAATACCAAGTGAATCACCGGGAGAATGCCAAACACACAATAGACATAAGATTTTTCTCCCACGGTTCACATGCTTGCTGGCACGCTAGTCTCCGTTGTGTTGACCAACACTTGGTGATTCGGTGGCTAATTGGAACCACGCCAAGCCCACACTGGGGCACCGCAAGAACCTACCCCAAGTGAGGTAACTCAATGACACAAGCAATCCAGTTATCTTTCGGCTCTCTGCTAGGGAAGACCCCTCATAATTACCGGGAGATGACCACGAACAATCACCAACTCATGTCAATACTCCTCCGCTGCCCCAAGCCATCTAGGTGGCGGCAACCACCAAGAGTAATAAGAAATCCGCAGCCACAACGATCCTCAAGTGCCACTAAATGCAATCACTCAAGCAAATGCATTAGGAATCACTCTCAATCTCACTATGATGATGAATCAATGATGGAGATGAGTGAGAAGTGTTTGCTTAGGCTCACAAGATTGTCAAGTATGTCAAATTGTCAAGAGAGTGAGCCCAAGGCTGGCCAAGCTCTATTTATAGAGCCCCAAACAAATGGAGCCATTAGGGCCAAGGAGGAGCTAACAGCGTGGTGACCGGACAAGCTGGTCGGGGCAACCGGACGCACTCGAGCCAGCCTCTGGTCCACCGGATGCTGCCACGCTCCCCCTCGTTCAACCTCCTCCGCTGATGTCCAACGATTAAACAAACCCGCACCAACGGCTAAGTGGAGATTAGACGCACCAGCCTCACGTCTGCTTGTCCACGAGCCTGCGCTAGCGACACCAAGACCAAACTCGGCGCCCAGCAACCGGATGCACCTCCAAAGTCTAGTCGACTCCAGTAAGCACCCTAAGAGGGTTTTTGATGACCAGACGTGTCTGATCGGGGCTGACCGGATGTAGGCAGAGTCCGATCCTCTCCAACCCTTGCACGCCATGTCACGTCACCGGGACTAGATGTAGGAATAGTGTTCCCTGCGCGTCCGGTCCTTCACCCTTGCAAGCGTCTGGTCGCAGAACCGAGCTGCGCCCTTCTCTACGCGTCATGACCGGACACAGGGTCAGGGTCCGGTCCGGAGTCCGTTCCCTACGCAGTCAGGGTCCGGTCACTAACCTTCACCACATCTTCTTTTTCTATCTCATCAAACACTTCACCCTTGCTTCCAAGTTGCTAACCACAAAGTGTACAACTCATGTGTCCATGTGTTAGCATTTTTCAAAGCATTTTTCAAGGGTTAATTATTAGCACACTAGGTCCCTAAATGCATATGCACGAAACATTTCACCTAGTGGCACTCGATAACCGCTTAGCCAAAGATTTTTCCTCTTTATAGTACGGCTATGGATCCTAAACACACTCACACCCTCTATAGTGTCTTAAGTGCCAAAACAAAAACCTATTTGATACCTTTGCCTTGATCAACACTTGGTTTTTGTTTTTCTCTTTCTTCTTTTTCAAGTTAGAGCACTTGATCATCTCTTTTGGTCACCACCATCACCATGACCATCATCTAGCTCCACCACTTGATCTGTACAACCCAATCTCATTCACCACTTAATGACAAGGGTTCGTATACTAGGTTTCATCAATTATCCAAAACCAAACTAGGGCTTTTAATCTCCCCTTTTTGATAATTGATGACAACCTTTTTCATAAAGATATTCAATAAAATCTTTTTGATTCATGTTGCTTGCCCAAGCATTTTATCATGTGTAAAGGATATGGAAAAGTTTCATAAACCTAAATTGGTAGCATTAGCTCCCCCTACATATGTGCTAAGAGTTTAGATTTGAAAGCTTGCACATATGCATCGAAAGAAAATGTGGGAGATTAATGACTACCAAATGATGCTAAGGTGTAAATAATAGATCTTTGAAGCATGATGCCAATCGGAGTTGCCATTTGAACACCATCCTTAGCACCATGGTTTCCTAGATACCACTTGAAAAGCAAAACACTAGATACCTCATGAGATCAACATTATAAGCAAGGCTCTAGTACCACTAATAAAACCAATTCAAGTGTCTAGCTATCCTATTCATGCTAGTTTTTCATTTCGTCAATCAAATTCTACAATCTAGCATACACCACACAAGCAAGGATATGGAATTAAAGACTTGTACCATGCAAGCAAGCATATGTAATGCGCATCCAAATGCAACATATAAGTTTATAAGCTTGCTCTCCCTACTTGTATGCTTCAAATTTTAATTTTTAACCCCCTTCCTTATCTTATCTTTTTACTTTTCTCTCCCTATCTTTGTGAATTACTTCTCTCCCTTTGTCAACAATTAGCACAAAAGGTGAGCTCAAATTTTAGACAGGTGAGGTGAGACCATGTTAAGTGAGGATCATTTTTCAAATTTTGGTTCAATCTAGATCACTTGTAAAAGATATTTAACTCAATTTGATCTAATGGAAAGATTTTTCACACCTCATTTCAATGGTTATCTTGACAATGTTGAGTTAAACACTTATAACTCATTTTCTAAATTAAACACTAGGTTCATAAGCCCACAAATATGCATATGCTACTACTAGATCATTTCAAGCATAGAAGCAATAGTGGTAACATACAAGCATCAAATTCAATTGACTTTCATGAATGAGCCTAAGACATGTGAGAAATGACTAGATGCACTAACCAAGTCTTTAGCAAATAATGAATGACATGTCAATCAATTATACCTTACTCTGCTCGAAGGAGAGGCATGTCATATAATGGGGGTGCATCAACACATATTTAAGAAGTCAAGCATGAAAAGTTTTGACATCATCCTCGTGCTGAATGGTTTGTTTTTTTTGTCCCAGAGCTCGTACGATTTAAGCTTTTTTCTCTCTGTGTCAGTACTAATTAAGAAGCTTGCACGGACGCAAGATTTCCTATGTAGATCCTGAAATCCTGGACTAGGAGGCAAACCATAACACATGGCGTCCTTGACTTGATGTCTTGACATATTGACAATCCTGACGAAGTTTTGCCTATGTGCACCATCTCCATCTGACCGAAGCAAAGCGATGGGGATTCAACAAATAATAAAGTCCGCATGTCACAAATATTTTTGGGTAGATTCTAAAGACTACCGCACATGGGAGACAGGGAGAGCGTACTCTTAAAAAATTCATGCGTCCACATGGTGGTGGACACTGGTGGTCTTGGATTGCGATGCATGGGGACACGGGTAAACAAACATACTCACAACAAATCAACATAAGCTAGATACAAACAAACAACGTGTCAAATGGAAGCCTACTTCAGCAGTACTTTTCAATGAATGAACAATATTTTTTTCTCATAACAAATTAGCATAGGCATCAATATAAGTCAAATTTCAGTAAAAAAACAGGGTTGCCTTGAGACCTGGTGAAAATCTTGAATGCACACAGACAGCCATGTCATAAACTCACACGATTAACAAGTATGTGAAGTTTATTGCCCTATTAGGTAGCATGTATGTGCATTGCTATGGGACAACTAAACTTTTGTACTAAAAACACACAGATCACACAATAAAATAACAATACCGGTCCAATATGATGTTCAGCCCGTGCGTTGCTACGGGTTTTTAAATTCACATGATCCTATATATTTCAGCTAATACATATATGAAAGAAATGACTTATGTGCACCATGGTTTTGATTTGAGTACAGGCGTAGGCAACGGTTACACTTTGTATGGACAAATGTCTTACAAGAACAGCTTGTAGTTCACTTTACAAAGCACCGCCTTAGAAGCCAATTATTGTCCACCATCAATACCTAAGCTGTTTAGGTTATAGGGAGATATGACCGTTGTGAATTGCAAAACTTTCGGATCCACCTTCGAACTAATACAATAGATGAGGCAATCTAAGATGCAGTTTCATAAACATACATGGTCAAGTAAGTCTAATTTGTAAGTTAGGATCTTTTTACCTGGGCCATGATCAATCTTTACAACTAAATCTACTAAAAGCAATTGACTTATAAAAATGGCCCGGTAAATTCAACAGGAACCCATGCAAGGGCAAAACTATTTCTTGAAATGTAGCAATTCACATCCGGAACATACTCATTCAACTTTTCTCTTCTTATTTTCATCACTTTTTTTATTTGCACCCACCAATGGACAGATATTACATACATGCAAATTTGAAACGGCATCACTGAGACTGACAGAGCTAGCATATATTTTGAACATTCTGAGACAGCAGGAAAATCAGATGATTCTTTTTGAGTTCCGAACATGGATGTACCCATAGGATTATTTTTTGCTGTACTAACCAAAAATCTTACGATGGTCACTACTTTACTACTATGCAAGGCTGTTTCACTATGTTTTGAACATTTAGACTTAGCAATAAAATCTAATTTTGGCTGTACTAACAAAAAATCTTATGATTTCTGGATACAACAATGCATGGCCGTTTTGCTTCGCAATTCCATAAAACAATGCTTTACAATTCCAGCAAACAAAGTCAGGAATCAAGTTATTACTTGGTTTTTGCATCTCTGAATATTCCTTAAGTACACTTTAATATTTGGTTCAAGTGACTTTTTTATATTGTTTGCAATGCACCACCATGGCACCATCATTTTGTGGCGTTTATTGTTTGCAGATCAATAATGTGAGAATTTCAGGTGTTGACCATGATCCAGTTTTGTTTGCTGCAATCAAGGATAAGGTACCCTTAATCTAAAGCAAAATATCACAAAGTATTGCAAATGTGCAGCTTGTGAGCAATTTTCTTGCACTTCTTACATTTCACACCGAGGCACATTAAGGCTAATGCAATTATATTTCACAGTTTCAAAGCACCTATACTACTCATTATGATCTAATATAGCTTGAAGAATAGTGGTTAGGATATAAACATCTTCATTGGACGTTGATAATTCCTAAATTATGCAATTCAGCTACGACGTTGCTACATTATTTGATTGTTAAATATTTGTCTGCCCTGATTAACTGTGCACTGATTGCACAATTATATTGTACTAGAAAAATAGTTCTAGAATAATTGACATGTCCATGAAACGTAGGTCGATGGCATGGCTGTAAATCAGAGAGTTGAATGGATGAGAGAAAATTCAAAAGAAAGTTACGATGAAGCTATACAATGTATGAGAACAAACCATCATGGCACCATAATAGATATTGCCTTTTTCAGTCTGCTCATTTCAAATGTCGTAAAATATCATTTCTACAAGGGTTTGCATGCAATGAATTGTTCAATTAATTTTAGTTTAATTTTAGTTACTGAAGATCGTGCCATTCCTTCTTTTTGAGTAGAACTTCAACAGTGAAGACCTTAAGGAGTTTGATGGCAATGACAATATTACTGCAAATAAACTAGAGGAACCGTTGAATAAGTTTCTAGAGGATTTTAAGGCCAACTTAGTAGAGGCACATGGGTGGCCAACAGGTGGATCTTCGGCCTATAAAGTTGCCAAAGAGGCACTTAATGCATATACTAGGATTCTTGCCAAGAAGTATCCTACATTGCATGTCAACTGTCTGACACCTGGTTATGTCAAGACTGATATCTGTATGCACATGGGAGTATTGACATTTGAAGAGGATGCTCACAACCCTTTGAAGGTTGCTCTCTTGCCTGACGATGGACCAACTGGTGCTTATTTTGATTTGAATGGCGAGGCGTCCTTTGTGTGATCATGTTATATGATCGTATTTCTTTTACTCCTTAGCTTCTGTCTAATCCAGACGTCTTTTGTATGATCTCTCTGAGATGTTTGCATATTATAATTGGTGTAGTGTTCGAGGTGTGGGTGGTATTTAGATGTCTAGGAATATTGCGAACGTCGGAAGTTCTAAGAAAAAATTTGCAATAGACAATGCCGATGTGGGTGATGGGTACCATCTCCATCTGACAGTAGCAAGTAGTGATCCAGCAGATTTGGCCCTACATGTCGCAATTGATTTCTAAGGAGACTCTACAGACTACAGCACAAACCCCTTCTCGTCCCTATAGTAGTTCATGTGTTTGGCAAAGTAGGGACTATTTGGGACTCAAATGGGCTCACTAGTCTCTAGTCCCATCTAACGAAACATGCCCTTACTCTCTTTCTCTCTTCTCTCCCTTTCACTTTTTAATCTTCTTTTAGCACCTAGATCAAACAGTTATCTTGAGCTAAACTTAAGCACCTTTTAACAGGCCAGTATGTTAAGCTTTGGCATCATCCTCGTGCTGAATGGTTTGCTTTATTTTTGTTCTAGAGCTCATACGATTTAATCTTTTTTCTCTCCCTGTGTCAGTACTAAGAAGTGTGCATTGATGGTAATATAGGGCGTCCTTGACTTGATGTCTTGACAGATTGACAATCCTGACGAAGTTTTGCCTATGTGTACCATCTCCATCAGACCGAAGCAAAGCGATGGGGATTCAACAGATAATAAAGTCTGCATATCGCAAAGATTTATTGGGTAGATTCTATAGACTACTGTACATGGGAGACAGGGAGAGCGTACTCTCAAAAAGTCCGCATGTCGCAAAGATTTATCTAAAGCCACTGTAATTTTCTTAGATTTTTCTGAGCACCAGAAATATATATTGATATTGTATCCCTATATTAAAGTGAAATAAAAATAGGATTCTTATTGCACGATTAGTTTATTTTGTACACTTTGGTATCTTTGAAGTATTCTTGACTTGCTGGTATGACTTGGCATGTTAGTATAGTTATGGTGATGAAGTGTAGTAGTACTTGTGTTATGGCTAAATAGTAGTTAGCAGTAGCTAATGGTGGTTAGTAGTAGAAGAGAATGCAATAGATGGCATGTGCTTGTGGTACATATTCTTAGATGATGTTGACTACCTAGTAGAAGAGTTTTACATCTATTTTATCCAATAAAGCTAAGCGTGTTCATCTACATTGCATGCAATCATGATCATCATATGCCATCTCATCTGATGCACCACTTGCATAATCACTTATACCTATGCATCATAAGAGGATCGTAGGAGTAATCGGCAGTAGCCGAGCCGAAAGCAGCTGAGGAAGTCCTGTAGGAAGAACCCGCACAGGAGGTGTCGGCCAAGGAGGACGCCATTGATGAACTTCAAGAGTATCCAGATCACCGTCCGAGTTCGTTCGAGCAAGGCAAGCCCCGGAGCATTCTAAGTCTCATACTTTATAAAAGAATCAATTATATATGAGTTTTATATATTGTTGCATTAAGTTATAAGAGTTGAGTGAAACCGTTGATGCATTTATTATTATCCTTGCCTACCTTATTATGTCCATATACCCTGTTAGGTTTAGGATCGAATAACCGCTTAGCCCTGCTTAGTCCGGTAGTGATCGGTGATTTCCTGTCATCGTCAATTATAGGTGGTTACTGGAATACTTTAGCTAGGAAATGGATGATATCCTAAAAATAAAGTGTTGATGGATAATTGGAGACCGGATGGAGTAGTTGGAGGCAACTAGACAGGGTTCTGGTGCTTGTAGATTTCCGTCTGTGTCGGTTAAGGACCGATCGTTGCTCATCCCTCTTGTCATGTTGAACGCATGCCTTATATTTAGCTGGACGAATAAAGTACTTTTGATCGCGAAGCTAGTGGCATTATTCAGGTCGGGATCTACACGGGTGCGCGTATTAGTGCTGAAGGGGGTATGACAGGGGTACGAAGAGTGAGCCCAAGGGCAGGCAAGGCCTGATTCCTGGCAGTCGGGCGGTCCCTGGGTACTGCGGCCCCAGTTTGTCCTGTGACGTTTACCTGAATAGTGTCATTAGTGATCTATAGCTCACTTGATCGGTGAGTGTGGTTTATGTGAGGAATAAATCACCAACTAGTTAGGAATCGATTCGAATCGCTATCGCTCCTGAATAGTGAGCACTTGACTCGAGCTACGGTGTAACATCCAGTCCCGGCATACACGGCCCAGGCCCACTCTGCCGAAGAGTGGTCCCACCTGCGTAGCAACCCGCTTGAGCTTTCGTCTTCGCTTCGCTCAAAACGGTTAACCGAAGATTACTACACATCCTGGCCCTACTATTTAAGTCGGTCAAACTCCCTCAGAATTCACAGTATGGTACTAAACACCGGGTGTACAGTGTTTCGTGATGCTACAGTAACCCAAATTCGGTCTAGCCCAATTCAGTGCTGCGATGTCGGGGCTGCTACAATGTCCGAGCTACAGTACCATGTTGCTACAGTACCAAACTCTGGATATACAGTAACCCACAGCTACAACGTCCCACTGCCAAATTACAGTACCATCGGCCCGTTCCATGAATTGGGCCCACTTGGCCTATTTTGGGGCTGTTACAATCACCCCCAAGGCTTCGACGTCCCCGTCGAATGCCAGATCAGCTTACCCTTTCGGGACACTTAATCCAAGATCCTCCTCTCTTGGCCACGTTTGTGTGTTTCCGTGCCGGCGCATGTGTCATGCCATGCCGTGTCCATGATGGGCCCACGCGCATGCACACATCATGCCCGCGCATCTGATCCCCACGTGCCCGTAAAACCACGAGAGTCGACTTTGATACCAAATGTAACATCCAGTCCCGACATACATGGCCCAAGCCCACTCTGCCGAGGAGTGGTCCCACTTGCGTAGCAACCCGCTTGAGCTTTCGTTAATCACATGAAATAATACCAATTAAGCCCTAACAATAATGATTAAGAAAGCTCAAACAATCAATTAAAGGTGCTAAAGGCCATTAAGTGTTAATGACCCAAAGTCAACAATCAATCGTAAAGTCAAACAACCCTAAGTCATTAAGCTCTAATTACATGATTAACTAATTAATTAATAAATCATAAATTAAGTATAAAATCAACTTTGTCTAATTAAGCTCAAAATTTTATTTTAGGAAGCTTACATCATAACTAAGTAGAAAAACAAATTTCAAATTTTTTGGATAATTAATTAAGCCTAGAAAAATTATGGAAAAGTCATTTATTAATTAATTGAGCTAATTAAATAACTTACAAAAAGTAATCAAAATTCACAGTTCATATTTTTTTCTAAATAGTACACAGTACAGAGAGGCTTCACAAAAATTTTCAATATTTTTGGAGCTCTAGAAATTTCACAATGAAATAAACAAAAACTGTTACTATTTAACATTTTTAAAAAAGAAAAACAAAACTTCAACACGGGCCGGCTACCCCTTCTCCTCCCCTCGCTCGGCCCAGCCGGACGCGCGCATGCGGCCCACCCATGCGCCTGCTCTCTCTCTCTTCGCTGCTTGGCCCAACCTAATGAGCCGGCCCAGCACCCTCTCCCCCGTCCTTCTCTCCTTCCCTGCGTCCCGCGCGCTAGCCATGGCGGCACGGTGACCGGCCGGTGACTATGACGTCGGTGACAAAACTCTGACCAACTAACCTGACCACCACGACCAGCACAACATCGCGAACTCCCTCAAACACCCCACACGACAGCAAACACCCCGGAGGGAGCTCCACCCCGGCCATGGCGACTCGGTGGCCGCGGTTCCCATCGCCCCCGGCGAGCAGGGTCGGTAACGACTCAATTGAGAGCACAGTGAGCATCAGTGGCTCACCACGAAGGCAGCGGAGCAATCAGTAGGCATGGAGAGGCAGTGGAGGCGGCTGGCCATGGTGAGGAGGCACGCTGGCTACGGCTCATCGGAGAAGAGGAAGAAAGTGTTGTGTGGGTGCTCTGGGTGAGATGGGCTGGTGTGAGCGAGCCTAAGAGGTGTGCGACAACATTGCAGAACTGGTGATGCGGTCGCTTTAGCTGTAGGCGGCTCGACGAAGGAAGCGGCGAGCGGTGGAGCTATGGCGACGGCGAAAACAGAGGGAAGAAGAAAAACCGAGGACGACGGTGCGGGGCTTTATAGAGGAGGCAACCAACTCGAAGACGCCACGCGCAGACGGCCTGGCCATGCTGAAGCGGCAGCTGGTGACCGCGGCGCGCCTGGAAGCCGTTTGAAGGTCGACGACGATGTCGGGAGGTGGCGCCCTGCTGTTGGAGGCCGACTTCAACATAATTACGAAACTGCTACTGACTCAATTTTATAAATTACTCTCAAATTTTCTATAAAAGTTGAAAATCTATAAAAACAAAAGTTGCTCAATTTTTAAGTTCTACAACTTTCTCAATAAAAACTTTTCAAATTCAGCCTGGATTTTGAAATTTGAATTTGAATTCAAAAGGGGACATTTTCTAGAATTTGGTAATTTTAAAATTACTTTAAATTTTATATTAAAACTTTAAAAACTCAAAATACCAAAGTTGTATATCTAACCAAGACCTACAACTTTGCTATTCAAACAATTTTCAAATTTTGTCTCCATTTTGAAATTGGTATAGAGAAATAAAAAGGGGTCAAATTTGAGGTTTGAATCTTTTCAAAATTACTCCAACTTTTACACTAAAACTTTGAAAACTTGAAATACTAAAGTTGTACAACAAAACTAGATCTACAACTTTGCTTTTTGGCTCACCTCCAAAATTTGCTTAGATTTTAAATTACACAAAAGGGGGTAAAACCAGGGTTTTGAATTTTACGGTTTTCAGAAGAATTTCAAATTGAAACTTGTTACTATATTAATTGGTGAGTATTTAGTGATCACACCATCATCCAAGGGCATCATTGAGTCAAGCATCACATGTTTGACCAAATGCCACTCTTGGTTGACCAGGTTGACTTTGAAAAACCTTTTAATAACTTCTCAAATTTGAATTCAAATTCGAATAGAAAAACTTGCAACAAGTTTTGGATTTTAAATTCAAACTCAAACTTAAAGCTTTATTTTATGGGTTGGACTTGAACTCATACCCTACACTTGACACTAGCGTACAACGCAGTCGTACACTTCAACTTACATAGGGCACAAACTAAGCATTTGCGGTGATATTCGAAATTAGGGTTTTTGATTCGAGTCACACATTACAAAAACACATTCAACCTAGGAAATGTAAACTTAGTTGAGTTTATGCCCATCATGGTTGAGTTAATCATGAATGCTTTGTAGTGCATATGATGACATGGCAAACTTTTAGTTACTATAACACCAGGGGTGTTACATACGACATCGTAGTAATAATGATGAAACACGGTTGGTTATATGCATAATGTTGGAAATGCTAAATCTGAGTTGATAACTGGAGGTTAATGGTTAATCAAGTGATTGCTATAGCATAGGTGCTTACCTAGACTGATAGGTTATAATAAAGATGATGCAAAGTACTTAAATGGTTCATTAAGTTAACTTATTGCTTTTACGTAAATGAGTCAGCTAGCCCACTAAAAGAAAGTCTTACATACTCCTTGGTGTTACTTTATTTTAGTTTAAGACGGGTAAGTCTAGCTGAGTACTTTCTCGTACTCAGAGCATTGTTTCCATTGTTGTTGCAGATGGTCAGATGTACTATAGATATTGCATTAACTGCCTGTATCCTACGATGGGCGACAACTAGGATCAAGGGCATGGTCGCTCCGTATGTCTTACCTGATACTTTTGTTGGATATGACTATCTCCTAGCACTGTATCTGAACTAAACGTGTGTGTGATTTAAAAACTATTTGCTTCCGCTACTTTATTATGAACTTGGTTTGTAATAACTTTATGTTTTAAACTCCGACATGTCTCAATGTTGTTGCGAACTTATGTAATATGTGACTGTGACTGCTAAACTTGTATGATCTTAGTTTGTATGTTGGTTGGTTTGAAATCCATCATGGTTTCACGGACTACCGGGTTATATGGGCTTAAATTTGCTAAATTATCTGCTTCGGCGGGTGATTTTCTTACTTAATTTCGTATAATTGGTCGGTTTTGTTACAGGCAACCCCTTCTTACTCGCTTCTCCCTCTCTATTGGTACTTAGTGAATTTGGGTAAGCAGAAAAGTGATACTGTTCCACTTAAGATTTTTGGGGTGAGACTGACGGAGCTAGCATATGTTTTAAACATTCTGAGCTAGCAGGAAAATCACATGATTCTTTTTGAGTTCCAAACATGGATGTACCCATAGGGTTATTTTTGGTTGTACTAACCAAAAATCTTATGATGGTCACTACTTTACTACTATGCATGGTTGTTTCACTATGTTTTGGACATTCAGAGCCAGCAATAAAATCTAATTTCGGCTATACTAACCAAAAATCTTATGAGTTCTGGATACAACAATGCATGGCCATTTTGCTTCATAATTCCATAAATCAATGCTTCGTAATTCCAGAAAACAAAGAATGGAATCAGATTATTGCTTGGTTTTTGCACCTCTCAACATCCCTTAAGTACACCTCAATCTTTGGTTCAAATGATTCTTTTTTGTATTGTTTGCAATGCACCACCATGCAACTATCATTTTGTGGTGTTTGTTGTTTGTAGATCAACAACACAGGAATTTCAAGTGTTGATCGTGATCCAGTTTTGTTTGCTGTAGTCAAGGATAAGGTACTCTTAATCTAAAGCAAAATATCACAAAGAACTGTATCTATGGAGTTTGTGAACAATTCTCATGCACTTCTTAGATTTCACAGTGAGGCACATTGAGGCTAATGTAATTGTATTTCAAAGTTTCAAAACACCTATAGTACTCACTCTTGTCTAATATAGCTTGAAGAATAGTGGTTAGGATATAAACATCTTCTGATAATTCCTAAATTATGCAATTGAGCTACTATGTTGCTAAAGCGATTTGAGTGTTAAATCTTTGTCTGACCTAACTAACTGTGTACTGAATTGCATAATTATATTATACCAGAAAAATGGATCTGCATAGTTCTAGAATGATTAACATGTCCATGAAATGCATAGGTCGATGGCATGGATGTAGATCAGAGAGTAGAATGGATGAGAGAAAAATCAAAAGAAACATACGATGAAGCTGTACAATGTATGAGAACAAACTATTATGGTTCCAAGCTTGTCGTAGAGGCACTACTTCCTCTTCTTCAGTTATCCTCCTCTGGAAGAATAGTCAACGTTTCGTCTGGCTTTGGACTGCTGAGGGTGAGTTCTGTGAATCTCAATACAGGAAATTAAATGATTATCACATCTCATCTATAGCATAGTGTTTGCCAGAATACTTTTGCAGTAGCTAGTAGATTGCATTTGTACCTCCCATATGAGTCTTATTTAGTTTCTGGAAAATAGTTGTATCTTTTTGGGGAAAACATAATTCTTGTTTACTTCTGCATTCCACATTCTTTTGGTGTTACTTGCTTCCCCATATGTAGCCAATGAGCTTTGTCCAATGTTCATCTTTGTCAAATAGTGATAAAAATGTTATTAAGTATTGCCTTATTGAGTCTGCTCATTTCAAATATGAAATATCATTTCTACTAGGTTTTGCATGCAATGAAATGCTCACTTAGTTTCAGTTGTTCTCTTGTAGTTATTGAAAATTGTGGCATTCCTTCTTTTTTAGCAGAATTTTAATAGTGAAGACCTTGTGAAGGAGTTTGATGACATTGACAATCTTACTGAAAATAGATTGGAGGAATTGTTGAATAAGTTCCTAGAGGATTTTAAGGCCAACTTAGTAGAGGCACATGGGCGGCCAACAGGTGGATCTTCAGCCTATAAAGTTGCCAAAGCGGCACTTAATGCATATACTATGATTCTTGCCAAGAATTATCCTACATTGCATATCAACTGTCTGACACCTGGTTATGTCAAGACCGATATCTGTATGAACATGGGAGTATTGACACTTGAAGAGGGTGCTCGTGACCCTACGAAGGTTGCCCTCTTGCCTGACGATGGACCAACTGGTGCTTATTTTGATCTAAATGGCAAGGCGACCTTCGTGTGATCATGTTATATGATCGTATTTCTTTTACTCCTCAGCTTCTGAGTTCTGACTAATGCGGACGCCTTTTGTATGATCTCTCTGAGATGTTTGCATATCGTAATTGGTGTGGTGTTCGAGGTGTGGATGGTATATTTAGATGTCTAGGAATATTGCAGACATCGGAAGTTCTAAAAAAAGTTGCAATGGACGATGCCGATGTGGGCGTGAGTACCATCTCCATCTGACAGTAGCAGTAGGGATCCAGTGGATTTTGCCCCACATGTCGCAATTGATTCTCAGGGAGAGTTATCTACAGATTAGTACAAGACGTCGAGCATGTGGATGTGGTAAAAAAGGGGTAAAAAACCCTGATGGCCATGCTGAGCAACCCTGTCTCTCGCGAAATGGAGCTGCCCACTTCAGAAAAAGGAAAAAACAAGTACAATCACTAACTTTGGGCCTGCCAGAGGAGAGACGTTGGGCCTGCCATTGCTCACTGACTTTGGGCCGGGTCCAAAACTTTTCAGTTCTTGGACCGTATAACCCACAACTTGTAAGAACTGACGCGGTGGCGTAATGCTCGACTGCTTGCCGCCCGCCAAGCGGCGCGCAGGCCCACAACAGACAGACGTCAGTCCGAAATTCGAAGCATGGGATCATGGGAAGAGAAAATTAGTTCCTTGCTCCCCAAAAAAGTTGTGCTTAGCTTCTTGGCCCTTTGTGATTGAACTTCCTTATTTGGCTCTGAAACGAATTTTGTTTTGGCTCTTAGCCCTTCCGTTAGTTTGACAAGGTAACGGTGTTAAAAGCAATGCAAAATGACTCTTTTACCGCTAAATGCAACACTCCAACATCCTATAGTAGAGTCATACAGACCTTTTAGGCTGTCTACTCTCAATAATTTCCCACAATAAGATACAATATTTTTTTCAAGCATGAAATTATTAATATTGTATCTACTTTGGAAAATTATTGATAGTACGCAGTCTGAAAGGCCTGTATCATTCTACTGTAGGTTGTTGTAGTGTTGCATTCGGCGTCAGAAGTAAAAGTGTAATTTCGTGTTGTTTTTAACACTATTATCTTATATCATGAAACTAACGGAAGGAACCAGAATCAAAACGAAATTCGTTTTAGGGCCAAATAAGCAAGTTCAATAAAAAAAAGGTCCTAGAAAATTTTCTGTTATGGGAATGGCATGGGCATGGCCGTGTGGTCCGTGGGCCGTGGCCATGTCCAGCTTCTTGTATTATCTTCATGGAACTCCCGGCTTCGGCGCTATAGCATTCGTCACGCCCACGCCGCCTAGAATGGGAGAGGGAACCATGGACGCCGCCGTCACGAATCCGTGGAGCAATAGGTACGCTAGTGGAATCTGTCTACCTCTGGTCCCTTGCGTTTCTGCTAGCTGATGTGGGGCGGTTTTACCCTTTTTTCTTTCCCCTCTGATTTCGTGAGATCGTTGGCTCTCCCGTGCTGGGTGCATCCAGGATCGCGCTGGTCACCGGGGGAAATAAGGGAATCGGGCTCAGGGAAAAAAATATCGGCCGGTAGATGCGAAATTTCCGAGATATCCCGTTTACCGGCTGGGTCTGAAATTTTTCCTCTATCGTTCGAAATTTTCATATTTTTAAAATTTTGTCATCCAAATAAACGCCAAAGCCCACCCAATACTCTAACCTTAATCCATGTTTAATTTTCTCTCCCCTTCTCTTCTAAGTTCAAGTTGCCACCGCCGCAACACACTCAGCACGCTCCAGCCATGTCAGTGTCCTCCTCTTTGAATAAGCAATTGATAATATGTTTTATTTAGTTTTTTTTATGTTAGATTGTTTAGAAATGATCTATGTGCTTTCCTAAACAAAATGAGTAATTTTTTATCTAAATTTCTTCCGAAATTTTATTTCGATCGTCGATAAATTTCCAATATATCCGATATTCCCGTTTATCGGTGACCACCGAGATTTTTAAAATACCGTTAGAGAAAACCTTGGCTAGAGACGTGCCGGCAGCTGGCGACCAAGGGGGCTTAGGGTCGTCCTGACGGCGAGGAACACGGCGAGGGGGTTGGAAGCGGTCGAGGCCATCAGGAGCTCCAGCGCCGCCGCCGAGGTTTTCTTTCACCAGCTGGACGTCACCGACCCTTCCAGCGCCGCCCGGCTGGCGGATTTCATCAGGGGTCAGTTCGGCAGGCTTGACATCCTGGTATGGATCCCTAACCCCTTTCAGCTCGCTTTGCTCGTTCGTGAATTTGGGAGAGTGGGAATCGATTCAGTAGAGAGATCGTTAGAGCTACACGTTTTACGCGTCATATGTTAATTGAACTTTGTATTGTTACGCGTCATATGTTAATTGAACTTTGTATTGTTTATACATATGTAAAAGTGAGGAAAAAGACCTATGACATCGGGCCCTAAGCACACCAGATGCCATACACATACACATACACTCGAGCATCAAAGGAGGAGAGGACCATGTTGCTCTCAGTTCTGTTTTAGACATTCCATCGGCAATTCAGCATTCCGAGCAAGCAACCTTCATGATTGTGCCATTCTTCTAAACTCTGCTGCCGGTGTGGAGTCCGTTTTGTGTCAAAATCAAGAAAACAAAAAATCTAATGAAAATTTTGTGTAGCTTTTGCATCTGTGAACTTTCCTCATTATTACAGTGTTTGGACAAAGTGATTCTTGTCTGAATCATGTGCAAGGCATCACCATCATTTTGTTACTTTTGCTGTTTGTAGATCAATAATGCTGGTGTTTCAGGTGTTGATCGGGATCCACTTTTGGTTGCCAAAGTTAAGGACCAGGTACTCTTAAGTCTTAACTAAATAAGATATTATAACGCACTGTTGCTTTGCAGGAACAGTTGTGAGCAATTCCTGTGTAATTATACTTCACAAGAAGAAGAAAGCAAAGTTAATGTACTCCTGTTTTCTTGTGAAGCTATAACAACTACTGTCTTCTTGTGAAGCTATAATAACTACTGTCTTTCAAGAATTATAGCTTCCTGTTTCTATAGTTGTTTGCTGCTGTCTTTCATGATGTTGAGATGTTATGTGGTAAACATCTTCTTTTAAGATTAATGATCCTTAAGTTATGCAACGCAATCACAATATAATGTTTGAAAGTGAGTTCCTTGTTAGATTGTACCTTCTCTTACAACTTGGCTGTTAACTGATTACATGAATATCTTTGCATACAGGTCTAGTAAAATAAAAGGTATCTGTTTAACTTTGGACTAATTAATATGTTTATGCAAGGATAGGTTGAAGGTATGGATGTGAACCAACGAGTAGAATGGATGAGAGAAAATTCTAAAGAGACATACGAGGAAGCTAAACAATGTATGAGGACGAACTACTATGGTGCCAAACTTGTCACAGAGGCACTACTTCCTCTTCTTCAGTTATCATCCTCTGGAAATATTGTTAATGTTTCTTCCGGCTTTGGACTGCTGAGAGTAAGTTCTGCAAATCCCAAAGCATTTGAACTGGAAATTTAAATAATTAATGTAATTCCTCACAGTTCATCACCAGCATAGTGCTTGCCAGAATATTTTTGCAGTAGCATGCTTGAATTCCCGCCTTTTGTTTTGAGGATTTTTTTTTGTTGCACAACAACCAGTAGCCCTTCGGAGGGGCATTCTTGTTTGTCTCCACATTCCACTTTCTTTCAGTATACAGAAGAACTTAAAATGATGTCACCGATCATTATTTCTACTGGGAGTCTCATGCATAAAAATGTAACTTTGTTTCAGTTCACTTGGCTTCCCTTGTTCTTGTTCACTTTTAGTTACTGAAGATCAAATGTTATCCTTTTGAGCAGCACTTCAACAGTGAAGAACTAAGGAAGGAATTTGATGACATTGACAACCTTACTGAAAAGAGACTGGAAGAACTATTGGATTTGTTCCTTGAAGATTTCAAGGCCAACTTACTAGAGGCACATGGGTGGCCAACAGGTGGCTCTTCAGCCTACAAAGTTGCCAAAGCGGCCCTTAATGCATACACAAGGATTCTTGCCAAGAAGTATCCTGCATTGCGTATAAACTGTCTGACACCTGGTTATGTCAAGACCGATATGTCTATGCACATGGGAGTATTGACACTTGAAGAGGGTCTCGCAACCCTGTGAAGGTTGCTCTCTTCCCCGGCGACGGACCAACTGGTGCTTATTTTGATCTGAATGGCGAGGCATCCTTTGTGTGATGATATTTCTATTTCCGGCTTCAGAATAAAAGAAAGAGCTATAAAACAGTTAGTGCCAATAAGTATTATAGTTTGACTTGTGTACTCAAACTAGCACCGTAGAGCGCAACACCAGGATTCCTCTTTTGTATAATATCTATGGTGATGATTGCATATTTGCAATGAACCATGCTTGGCAAATTTGGTCACACTAGGTAGTGTTTGGTTGGCAAAGTGTAATGGCAACGGGAATGAAAATGGATTGCTGGGGGAATCGATGGTGGGATTTATTTACAGCATTTTGTTTGGTTGAACAAAGCAATGGCGCATAATCATAATGTAATGTAAAGTGATGGCACTGTTAATCATTACAAGGGGAAAAGGCGCTGAACCAAACGTCCTTGAGAGGGCATTACTTGATATGTTGTCGCTTCTTTATTTTGGGTTGCCTCGATATCGAGATCCTATATGGTACCCGTGTGAATGTGGGCGTGTGGCGGCTACAAGCTACTCCCTCCGTCAAAGTGTCCTTTTTGACTTCTAAACTTCTTGTTTGATTGTTCATCTTATTCAAATTTTTTATATAAATATTATTTATTTTATCATTAGAGATACTTTAATAATGATTTATTTATTTTATTATTTACATAAAAAAATTGAAAAAGACGAACGGTCAAACAAGAAGTAAGTAAAAAACGACACTTTCAATAGGACGGAGGGAGTACTTTAGAGCATACTGATGCGCTGTTCTTTTGACTTCTCTAGGGGTGAAGGTGAACATGTTCACAAGCAGAAAAAAGGTGAGAAGTTACATGGCCAGTTCTTGCTTGTTTGCCTCCAGAAATTGGTTGAAATTGGATTCAGAATCAAGATGCAATGCTTCTGAGTTGTTGAATATACTCAAGCAAATTGTTGGGTACTCACCAAACTTATACCATGTAAAAGAGCTTCTCATATATACAAATGTCCAGCTTCACACTACATGAAAATTTAAATTGCTCCTCATCTTAATGACCACTAGTGCCATTTCAACTCGGAATATTCAGAGCTATGTCAGGCTTTCCTGCGTTCTATCTTGGGAACATTGTTTTCATGCTTTTGGTTCTGCATCGGTGATCGCTTTCTGAAGCCCGGGCAGATCGCCGCACAGGCACAGTATCAGAAACAAACGGACGAAAAGGCCCGGGCGGGGCACGATGGGCCTACGAGCAGCCGCGCTCTCCTCCTGACCGTCAAATTCGGCCGAGAGCTGATATTTCGCTGCTCTTTGCTCTACCGCCAAAAATTTTCACGGTGCAAAATGGCAAGCGAGCCTGCACCGTGCACATGCCCCTCCCTTCCAAATCTATCGATCAAGAGAGGGACAGCATGTTATCACACTCACACATCATGTTATACAATAGGAAATGTGCCAACGTGTAAAAGGAAAGCCTTTGCCTTGAGACCTAGTGGGAATCTGGAATGCACACAGGCTGCTCGATAGATTGACAGTATCAAGGTACAGTATAACATAGTTACACGACTAAGTAGGCTCACACAACTGACAAGTATGTAAAGTTTATTGCCCTAATAAAGAGGATGTACAGTCTCTCGACCAAGTTGACAGTATCAAGGTACAGTATAACATAGTTGCACTTCACACTAGTGAATAAACATGAGAAAACGCAGGTCTGGTTCACCAACTTGCCCTTGTTTAGATGCCGAGTTGGGGGCTGCCGAGTTGGAACAGTGCGCATTAAATGCGCACTGTTCCAATTCGTTTGTATTTGGTAAAAATTGTCCAAACTTTGACTAATTAGGCTCAAAATGTTCGTCTCGCAAAGTACAACAAAACTGTGCAATTAGTTTTTAATTTCATCTACATTTAGTACTCCATACATTTGCCGACATTTCGATGTGACGAGGAATCTTCTTTTTGCATAGTAGAATTTAGGGTTGAATTTGGGAACTAAACAAGGGCCTTATTTCTTTTGGAGGTTTCTTCCTATTGTCGTTTGACATGATACATGAGTTATGAGTACATGACAACAATTATTACAAGAGAAAAAAAAACTGCACCTCCGTGTTTGCTGCTCCTGACGATATCTAGATCAGCTCTGTGATGTGGTTCCCACTTCCTCGGTACTCGCTTCGCTGAAAAGACAAACTGAAAAATATTGTTCATTGATTTGCTGTGAGAGAAAAACATTATTCCTTCGCTGAAAAAAGTACGGCTGAAAAGACAAGGAAAAACGATTGCAGCAATAGGTTAGTCTTCATAACCACCGTCGAATCGGAGGCTGTCGATGTGGAGCTTCCCGTGGTGGCCACTTACAATGATAGTCTGCTTGCCAGTCAGATCCTGAAAAACAGATGTCCATGATATATTTCTGTTCAAGCTACAACATAAATACAATGGCGATCGTGACTCATGAGGGCTAATGAGGTCACATAACGTAAGATTACCGCCATTGAGGTCATATAGGGTGTGTTCGGTTTCCTGACCAATTTCTATCCTGACTAGAATACTAGCCTGGGCAGCTTTAGCCTGCTTCTATCAAGCCAACTTCTGGTTATTTGGTTGTCTATTCTATGTTAACCTGGCTAACCATATGGTGTATTTGGTTGCCTGGTTTGTTTCGATACACTCACCTCTTCTCAGAATCGGTAAGATTACCCCCATTGAGGCATTTTGTCGAAGAAGTTATGGGGGTGCCTGCACATGCTCTGAGGCTGCGGCCACGACGCTGGCCAAGTCCTCGTCAGCCCGCTTCTGCACTGGGGCTGCACCACGGCCACCGCCCTGCCCAGGCCCACGGCCACCACCACCACCCGGCAGCCACGGAGACGACGCACGGCACTGGAGACACGATTCAGAGAGCCACGGAGGCAACCACGGAGAGCCACGTTTCAGAGAGCCACGGACAGGATTTAGCAAGCGAGCGAGCAGGGCCATCGCTCGTCTGGGACCTCCGTCCTGACCGCCAATGGTGACTCCGGCGGGGGCGCGAAGAAGACTAGGGGCGGACCGCATCGGGGAAGCGGCGAGCTCGTGGGAGGAGGGAGCGAGCAGCGGAGGAGGAAGGCCGGGCCGCTGGCGCCGAGGGCAGGGCACCATGCGTGGTGAGCTCGCGTCGGGTGCTCGCGTCGGTGGCACGGAGGAGACGAAGGGGAGGCGGCGCAACTTGGCGGCACCGATGATGGCAGCCTGGGCAAGGGCTTGGTGTTGGAGTGCACGACGGCGGCAGCGCTGAGCGAGGCCATGGCCACGGCCCAACGGCCTCGGTCTCGGAGATGGAGAGCGGTCGTGGAGGAGAGCGGTGAGGCCGTGGTGTCGCGAACAGCAGGGAGGTGTCGCGAACATCCGGGAGGGCCAGCCAGAGCCTAGCCAGCCCTGGACAACCGAATCGAGCGTCCCACCGTGGCCAGGCCCCGGCGATACGGCTGGCTTGGTAACCAAACAAGCAAAACTTGGCCCTAGGGAGCTAGGCCAGGCCTAGGCCACCCAACTAAACACAGCCATAGGTACAATAGGTCTCGTGTGTATCTGCCATGAACAGAAATCATGTCTAGCAATGTTCGCATAGGCAGCCCATGCACATGCACTCATGCTTCCTTGTTTCAAGTTTCAACAAAACTAGAGAATCTCAGAACATGTAAGGGTGTGTTTAGTTCACAAAAATTTTTGGCTTTGGCTATTGTATCACTTTCGTTTGTATTTGTCAATTAGTGTCCAATCATAGACTAATTAGACTCAAAAGATTCGTCTCATGGTTTTCTATCAAACTGTGTAATTGATTTTTTTCGTCTACATTTAATGCTCCATACATGTGTTCAAACATTCGATGTGACGGAGAATCTTGAGAAATTTTTGGAACTAAACATGGTCTAAAAAGACAAACGGCTTGTTCGCTTGATCTTTCAGCCGCTTATTTTCAGCCAACCAGCAGTGTTTTTCTCTCATAACAAATCAGCCAACGGTACTTTCAGCCGCTTATTTTCAACCAAGCGAACAAGCCGAAAGCTTGCAGCCAGAGGACCCACACACCCGGGCCAGGTTCACCAATTTATATGACAGAAGCAGAGATTTTCAAGAAATATATGAGTGTTGTAGTGATAAGTATATAGGTGTATCGAATTTGGATATCACAATGTAATGGTGCAATTAGCACTGAACTCCTGTGTTTAATTTTATCTAAGGCCCTCTTTGGAACACATGATATCTAAACCATAGGAATAGGAAAAACAAAGGATTAAAATTGCATGTCACTTGCAATCCTATAGGAATTGAAAATGAAGGAAATCTCTAATGGAGTATTTGGATACAACATAGGGAAACATAGGAATGAGAAGAGAGAGATAGACATAAAGGAAACTTTTCACGAGGTTGGACCTCGTGTTAGAATTCCTCCAAAATTTCTATGGATTGAGCCATTCCATGAGAATTTCATAGGATTCCAAGATGACCAATCATTTGTTTCAAAGGGCCACATAAAAAAATTTCTATAAGTTTCTAAACCTATAGGAATTTTTTCTAATAATGCTTGGTGCAACCGATTACATTCTACAAGGGGACAAATGGTAATTCAAAATAGCATGACGACCAGAGTAATGCAGACATGCCAATGAACATTGTGTTGAGAATGCTAGAGAATATACAAGACATCCTGTTGGCCTGTCCTGTTAGTGTTAAATATGAGCACATTTGAAACATTACGGCAGTTGTACACTTGTACTTGATTTGCAGGCATGTTATGCTAGTTTCATTCTGTATAAAATATACTCCGTACAAGGTTAGGCGAAAGACTGATTTAACAATGTGAGAAAGATAAAAGACGGGACCGGAACCAGTGTCTTTAAAACTCTTACTATTTCATACCTTATCAGTTATGTTATACTTTTAAAAGTAATTTGTTCACCCAAGGGATGATGAGACTAAAATTAAAAAGAAAAAATCTACCTAACCCCTCACCTTTGTTACTGTGGCTACTTCACCCCTCCGAACTTTGAAACTGTCTCACAAGCACATTAAAGTTTATCAAACCGTTTAATTAACCCTCTGGAGTAGTTTTGCCGGCCGGTTTTACCTACGTGGCACTCCAACCTAGCAATGGAAGACATGCTGGCAGCGGGCCCCACCTGTCAGTCCCCTTGGCCCCCAGACTCCTTACCTGGGCGGATGCCTTGACCCGGCGGCGGCCTCCTGGCTCGCGTGAGCGCGCGCGGCACAAGAGCCGCTGCGGCGCGAGGTTGTGCCGTAGCGGCAGCAGCGGCGGGGCGAGGCTGTGCCACGGCGGTGAAGGCAAGGCTCCGTTCCGGCGAGGCGCGGTTAACAAAGGGTCAGGGAAGGACGGGCAACTGGGCTCTAGGATGGCGTCCGACGGGTGCCGCGAGCCGGCCGCGGGAGGGCCGCGCAGCGCCCACAGGAAGTGCCGCGAGCCGGCCGTGGCAGGGCCTTCGCGGCGTCGAACCAGCCAGGCTCCCGGACCCAAAGCAGAGGAACCCGCGGCTGCACGTCGAGCCACGGACGCACGCGTGCGCGCCCAACTCGGATGCTGACTCTGGCGTCGGCGGCTGCACAACGAGAACGGTCACCGTGAACTCTCGAGCCGAGGTCGCCGTCTCCGCCGCAGTGGCAATGCCACCTGCCTCAGTGGCGTCATACACGGTACGGCGAGTGTTCGGCATCTGCATATTTCAGCAACAGTAATTATTAGGCGATGTTGTAGAAATTGCGAGTGAATGAAAAATTATGTTGTACTGAATTCACTGGAGAGAATAAATTCATACAATAAAATAGGGGCACAATAAGTCATTCCAATTAACATAACATCACTAATTAGATTACTTAAGTGCAACACATCGTGTCCATTTCAACCAAATTGCCAACATACATACACTGAACTTTTGACGTTCGGATATCGCCACAAACACATCCAAGTTTTCCAACATTACAGCAAGGTCTTAGTCTTTCTACTTATTATTACATGACAGACGTGCCAACCATGCAAAAGGTCATCGCAAAACGAAACCCTAGTAGCTAGCGCAACAACTACTAGCCTACTCATCATGGTCGCTGTCTAAGTCGGAGATGTCGGCATTGTCACCATCCACATCATCGTTGTCATCATCAGTTGGTGCCTCAGGCTCTTCGAGATCTTCGTCCTCATCCAGATCCATCTCTGCTGCTCCAGGAGGAACGTAGGGGTGGAGTTGGTTGTTCAGCCGATGGACCTCCTCATGTAGGTTGTCATTGTACTCTTCTGCATTGGCCAGCTGCTGCTCTAGCTCAACCTATCGAGCTTTCAGAACATCCTCTGCAGACCAGGCTTCATTCCTCTGATGGAGCACATGGGTCAACATGCGCTCAGCGTTTCTGTTGGCGGTGGTCAGACGCTCAACCTGCTCTCTCAGTGCACGTACATCTCCCTCAAAGACTCCAGTCCTCTGGGTCGTCTGATCCCTCTAGCGTGTCAACTGAGCCATCTCTGCAGTGAGTCTCTCAATCTCGGCGTCATGATCCCTCTGAAGCTGACGTCGGTTATCGCGAGCCTGGCTAAGAGCACCAGACACACACCTCAGGCTACCTTCTACTCCATCGAAGGCCTTCATTACTACGAACATGACACTCATAGCGGGGTTATCACTGTTCTGTGCTTCTGCTACACCAATCTTCAGGGATCTTCCTCTTGCCTGCTGCCATGAGTCAGTGGAGGGGTTGCCTCTCGGAAAGACTCCAACTATAGCTGCTGCCAACTCCTAAGGAAAACGATCCATGATATCCCTCAGTATTCCAAAAGTTGCCCTGTCAACGGCTTCTTCAGCGGTCCTGCTAGTTGACTCATAAAACCAACTAGTCCACTCAGAACCATCACCTCGGGGACGAACAACGGCTTCCACAATAACCAAAAGACCTTCCCCCAACTGCTCATTTGCCCAGAAATAGTGGGGGTTCCATTCCATCAGGATAGCCTACATAGCTGAGCACTCTCCACAAGAGTGTAGGCATCCCAAACTCTCCAAGAAACATGTGGCGCTGACGGGTATGTGGAGCAAGCTGATGGCGGGGAGCTCTGCCTCCAGTGGACTTGCGAGCGGTCTGCTTTGTGTGTGCCATCTGTAGCAAAATTTTTATTACCCAAGTGAGAACAAGATTAAGTTGTTATTTTTATCAAAATGAGATAATCAACTTATAAGGGGAGGAACAATGCTATGAATGATATGTAACAACATGATGCATGCGCGTTCCGTACGTTCTCACAAACTTAGGAAAAATAACAATTGCTAGCAGCATAGACGGTGGCATACAACGGTCTCTCATAAACGTAGCTACTACGTACTATACGATAGCGCTGTTATGTACCTGCAAAAGATCCACCTCAGCCCAAACCCTGACAGTATGAAAATTATGCACGAAAGCAGTAAAGTAATCTACTCGCTCTACACGCATCCCCAGATACGCGTACAATGGTAGCAACTACCCGAACCATCGTCCTATTGACGGCATCGTCACCACAGGACGGAATTCCCACACATTGGATACCTTCATACAAACATGCGTATGACAGTGTAAGGTCCTAGATGGCTAGAGGGGGGGTGAATAGCCTATTAAAAAAACTACAAATACCACTAAGCAAACTTGTTAGAATAACAAACGGCGTAAAGCGAGTTTTGCTTAGCCAAAGGAAGTGATGCAAGCCTCCTATCCACAAGTCTAGTAGATTATAATCTCTAGTTCACACAAGAGCTAAGTCACTAAAGTTACACTAGTGAACAAGCTAACAACACTACTAGCAAAGCTACTACTAGAGCTACACAAGATAAACTAGTGAATGTAAATGCAAGAGAGAGGATTGTGATTCTTATACCGACGGTGGAGTGAAGATGTTGCCAATCACCAAGATGATATACAATCAATCAATATTGACAACAACACAAAGTGAAGACCAATCACCGGGAGACAAGAGACACAATATTTTGTTCACCCGGTGTTCACTTGTGCACCGACAAGCTACGTCACCGGTTGTGTCGACCAACACTTAGATGGTTCCCCGGTGTGACCCTCAAGTCACTTGCCCCTCAAGGCACGCCCCGCAAGGCACCGCAAGACACCACTCTCAAGTGAGGTAACTCAATGACACGCGCAATGTAATAGAGTTGCTTTTGGCACTCCGCCGAGGAAAGCACAAGAACCTCTTACAATCAACCGGAGGTGGCCAAGAACAATCACCTTCTCTTGCCAACGCCTCCAACAATCTCCAAGCCGGCTAGGAGCGGTACTCTCCAAGAGTAACAAGAAATCCACCGGCTAAACCACCCACAAGTGCCACTAGATGCCCTCAAGCTATGCAATGCACTTTGGGATCACTCAATCTCACTTTTGATTTGCAATCAAGCAAGAGAGATGAGTGGGAGGAGTAGTTCTAGCTCAAAGGATGCACAAGAGTGTTAGAAATGCCAAGAGGCCTCCCCAAGGGCCGGCCAACAAGTATTTATAAGCATCTCAAACAAATAGAGTCGTTGCAACTCCACTTGTCCGTTTTTCGGGACGACCGGACGCGCCGGTCGAAACTGACCGGACGCGCTCAACCGCGTCCGGTCGCCCTGCGACGTCCACGTGACCTCCAATTTCAAACTCGTCCGTTAGATCCTCCAACGGTCACTGCGCGCCAACGGTCAAACGAGCGACCGGACGCGCTGCTGCAAACGACCGGACGCGCCGGTGCGCACAGCACCCGCGCCCGCGAAGCAACGACCGGACGCGCTCCTCGCAACGACCGGACGCGACAGTGACCGCGTCCGGTCGGAGTCCAGTAAGCTCCTTTGACGACCGGACGCGTCCGATCGTGTGTGACCGGACGCGCACCGCGTCCGATCGTCCTCGGTTCCCTCAGGGCGCATGACCGGACGCGCCGGTCCCGTGAGTCACCGGACGCGCCGGTGGCAAACCCTAGCTCGCGCGCCTGACCCCGACGCTGTACTGACCGGACGTGCCGGACGCATAGAGCCCGCGTCCGGTGCAGCGTCCGGTGCAGCGTCCGGTCACTTCTGTGACCGCGTTCGCCTCCGTTTCTTTTCCGACTTCCGGCGTAGTGGAAAATAGGCATTTCATTTCCCCGAAATCGCCTGAATCCCGCGCTCGCACGCTCGGCGGGAGGGAGAGAAAGGAACCAAACCCCTCTCTACCCGCAAACCACAGCGCGACCAACGCCACCTTTGCAAATGTGCCAACACCATCAAGTGTACATCTCCATGTGCTTGTGTGTTAGCTTTTTCTCAATCATTTTCAAAGGTTTTCCAGTTAGCTCACTAGGCCCTACATGCAATGCACTTCATGAATTCACCTAGTGGCACCCGTGCGTCGAATAACCGATAAGACTTCCCCTCTTAATAGTTCGGCTATCGATCCTAAACCACTCACACCCTCTATGGTGTCTTGAGTGTAAAACAAAATGGCCCTATGGTTATACCTTTGCCTTGAGCCCATTTTGTTTCTCCAAATGATATGATCCACTTCATATCATCACATGACCGTCTCGATCCATCGACCTTGACTTCACTTGCCCTTCACCGTTGCATCAGTCCGTCGGCGCCAAGTCTTGCTCAAGCTTCACCATCTCATGGTCCTTCGCTTCGAAGCCTCGACTTGCCCTTCACCTTCACAACCGGTCCATCGAGCCAAGCCTCATCTTGGTCTTCACCATCTTGGTCATATGAGTCAATGTCATGTCTCATATTCAATGACCACCTTTATCTAAATCATCCACTTAGATACAAAGGTTAGTCCTAGGTTTCATCAATTAGCCAAAACCAAACTAGGGACTTTCAGACAGGTAAATAATCCGGCATCATATAAGCACTTCCTTAGATCGGCGGTGTATCCGACCATACTCTCACAACTCTTACTTACCGAGGCGTAGAGGCAATTGATCCATACATTACCACTCAAGTGAATGGTACTCATACAATAGCACGCCGTATGAGCAACGAAACAGAAATATGATGCAAAGACCCCCCCCTAAGTCAGTACTTAAATAAGCCACCTAGAGTCCTGAAAGGATCAAGATGCCCAAGAGGGGGGGTGAATTGGGCTTTTCTAAAAATTTATTGCAAGAATTAAAACCTATAAGCCGGAATTCACCCCTAGTGCCTACTTGTGTTCCTAGAGATTCTACCGGTAAAAGTTTTGCACCCTAGTTTCCAATCCTAGTCTAGCATGGCAATTCTAGGAAAGTAAATCAAGCAATGAATGTAAATACAAGAATGTAAATGCTTGAAAGTAAGGGCAAGGAACACGGCGATATTTTTCCGAGGTATCGGAGAGTCGCCACTCCCCACTAGTCCTCGTTGGAGCACCCGCGCAAGGGTGTAGCCCCCCCCTTGATCCGCGCAAGGATCAAGTGCTCTCTACGGGCTGATTCTTCGACACTCCGTCGCGGTGAATCGCCCAAAACCGCTCACAAGATGAGTTGGGTCATCCACAAGCTCCGCCGGATGATCACCAAACTCCCAATCACCACCAAGCCGTCTAGGTGATGGCGATCACCAAGAGTAACAAGCTAGAACTCTCACTTGACCGCAATGAGCCTAATGAGAAGGTGGATGCACACTTGCTACTCTCTAATCGCTAGTGAGGAACTCTCAAGCTTTGATTCTCAAAACACAATCCTCACTAGTGCTCTTGCACTCCCTTGCACTCCAAAGGTGTTTCTCAGCTGATGAAATGAGCAAGAGTCCTCTAAAAGAGGTGGTGGGGATGTATTTATACACCCCACAGTCGAAACAAACCGTTACCTGCCAACTCAGCAAAACACGGGGTGACCGGACGCGCCGGTCGAAGTGACCGGACGCGCCGGTCGCCGTAACGGTCGAAAATCTGAAAACTCGGCTGAGTGACCGGACGCGCCGGTCAGGGGTGACCGGACGCGTCCGATCGTGCAGGGAGCTTACTGTAACGAGACCGGACGCGCTACCGCGTCCGATCGGTGATGACCGGACGCGTCCGGTCGTCGTAGGACCTTACTGGAACGTGACCGGACGCGCCGATCACACCCAGGTCACGTCCGATCAGATGTTTTCCCTTAAGTGACACGTGTCGGCTCTGACCACCGCGTCCGGTCCTCGCAAGGGCCGCGTCCGGTCGTCAGCGCCGAAACGCAGTCGCTTATTGAACTGACCGGACGCGTCCGGTCAAGCCGAGAACCGCGTCCGGTCAAGGGGAAAACACCCTAAACTCTCCGAAACGCGACGCAACTTGAACCAAGTTGCTTCCAACTAAACTTTGAGCTATTCTAGAGCTGCCTAGCGCTAAGTTTGACAAGTGTGCACCACACCTAAACATAGGACTCACCTAGGTCAAGCTACCCGCTCATGCTCCCCTTTATAGTACGGCCAAAAGAGAAAAACGAAGATCCTAACGACTATTCCGAAAGTATCTCAACACCTCGACATCCGGAACTAACCGTCCTTGATCTTGACGTCACTCCTTTGAAAACCGAAACGATTTCCATCAAGGGGCATGAATACCATGGTGCCCAAAGCAGTTATTACCTCCATGACCTAACTTACCAAAGTTTCTGCAAAACACACGTTAGTCATGGTAATAAAGCGTTTTCATCAATTGTCGAAACCAAACCTCGGGGCCTAGATGCTTTCAAGTCCTTAACTGGCATACAGGATATGACCACTGGCACACTATTAAGTTTTAAAACTCAGTTTTAAACATAGTTTTAGTTTAAATACACATGTGAACAGTAACATGCTAAACCTTGCTCCGATGCCAGTTGTAACGGAACCGACCGATTATACGAGATTAAGTGAGAAAATCTTCCGCCGAAGCAGATAATTTACCAAACTTAAGCCCGTATAACCCGGTAGTCCGTGAAATCACGAAGGATTTCAAACCAACCAACATACAAACCAAGATCATACAAGTTTAGCAATTACCGTCACATGTTACATAAAATTCGCAACGACAGTTGAATACATCGGAGTTTAGAACATAAAGTTATTACAACCCAAGTTCAAATGGAAATAGCGGAAGCAAGTAGTTTTAAATCCACACACACGCATTTAGTTCAGATACGGTGCCAGTAAGTAGCCATCTCCAACAAAAGCATCAGATGAGAGATACGGAGTGACCATTGCCCTTGGTCCTAGTTGTCGCCCATCGCCGGATACAGTCAGTTAATGCAATAGCCATAGTACATTTGACCATCTGCAACAACAATGGGAACAACGCCCTGAGTACGAGAAGGTACTCAGCTAGATTTACCCGTCTTAAACCAGAAATAAGTGACACCAAGGAGTATGCAAGGCTTTCTTTAGTGGATTAGCTGACTCATTTGTGAAAAGCATAAGCTACTATGAAGAGACTATTTTAAATACTTTGCATCATCTTTATTATGACCTATCCAACTAGGTAAGCACCTATACTATAGCAATCACTTGATTAACCAATAACATCCAGTTACCAATTTAGATTTAGCACTTCCACTACTATTCAATAACCATCAATGTTCCATCATAAATACTACGATGCCGTAACTCGAGTCAAGTGCTCACTATCCAGGAGCGATGGCGATTCGAATCGATTCCTAACCAGCTGATGATTTATTCCTCACACAAACCACACTCACCGATCAAGTGAGCTAAAGATCACCAATGACACTTTTCAAGTAGCCGCGGGATAACAGTCATGGACCGCACTATCTAGGGATCGACCAACTGCCAGGACGCACCTTGGGATCACTCTTCGCGTCCCCGTCTGACCCCCTTCGGCACCAGTCTGCTAATCCGAGTTTATCCCGGCCCGAAAAGTGTCACTAGCTTCGTGGTCGAAAGGTACTTTATTCGGCCAGCTAAATGTGAGACATGCGTTCAACATGACAAGAGGGACGAGCAACGATCGGTCCTTAATCGACACAGACGGAAAACTAACCGCACCCTAGAACCCTGTCTGGTTGCTTCTAACTTTTCCGTCCGGTCTCCATTATCCATCAACACATGGTTAATTTCAGGATATCATGCTTTTCATAGCTAAATTCTTTCAGTATCCAACTATCAATGTAGGTGATCGGAAATCACCGATCGCTATCGGTCTAAGCAAGGCTAAGCAGTTATTCGATCCTGACCTAACAGGGTAAACATGTAACCAGGTGGGCAAGGATAGTAATAAATGCAACAACGGTTTCACTCAACTCCTATAACTTAATACAATAATATATAACTCATATATAAAGAATTGCTTGAATAAAGTAGGGAATTTAGAATGCTCCGGGGCTTGCCTCTCTCAAACGAATTAGGCTGGTGATCCACGCACTCGGGCAAGTCCTCTCCTTGCTCCTCTTCCTCGGGCACCTCTTGTGCCTGGAGTTCTTGCGGATCTGCCCCGGTCTGCTCTTCCGGCACTGCTACTGGCGACTCCTCCTGCGATCCTGTATGATGCAATTGTATAAGTAAACATGCAAACGGTGCATCGGATGCGGTGATATGCTATGATCATGATGACATGATTTGCGGATGAACACATTGAAACTTATAGTATAGACTCGAGAAAAAAATTTTCTACAAGGTAGTCAACATCATCCAAGATTAATTATTACTAATGCATGTCATCTACTTTTACACTAGCTAGCATATAACCCTAACATACGTGCTACTACACTTTATTAACACAACCACGTTAACTTAACAAGTAACACCAGCAAAGCATTTGGGTGCTTCAAAGATACACCAAAATCTCATTATTAGACTAATTACTCAAAAAGAATAATACTTTATATTATATGCAAACTAGGGTTACAACATCAACATCTATTTTTGGCTCCTAGAAAAATCTACAAAAATTACAGTAGCATAGCCCTACTCCACGTCCACACCAAAAAAATTTCATGGGATTTGGATAAGTAACACAGCCTACACAAAAATGACAAGTTCTATCATAAAAATGAGCATGAAAATACTTTGTACTATGAAAAGTATCAAACAACAGATTTATTATTTTTCCTATGCTTTATACAGGACACAATCACTGCACAAAAATTATCATATGCATGTGTTATACAATTTTTGCTCTCTATCAAAAATAACAAAAATCATCAATTAAAGGCACTTGAACTACACCTCAATATCTTTCCACAGAACATGCATGACACATATTTTTCATCCAAAGTACATCACTAAAGAAGATTAAGAAAACTAGAACCACATTTTTCTAAGCTTTCCATGATTTATTACACAATTTCTAAGATAATAGCAAATACAAGGATTAAATAAATCTCCATAGAAAAGTATCATAAAACTAACATGCAATAATTTTAAATTGTATATCTAGTCCTAAGAAGTCTATCAAAATTTGTTTCATAATTTTTGGAGCCAAAATGGGTACACTATATTTTTCCAAAGCATTTTTCTTCCCAAATAAAAATAGAAAACAACTTCTTGTTGTCACTGGGCTGGCCCACGGAAATGACTGGCCCACGGCCACTTTCAGCCTCAGCAGACAGCGCGGGGAAGGGCGAGCCGGCCCGGCTCGGGGCTTCGGCCCATGGCCGTCTGGCCCAGAGAACCGTGGGGGGAGGAGACGGTCACGGCCACGCCGACGCTCTCGGCGTCGCAGCAGCGCGGCGGTCGCCAACGGCCAACGGCCATCTCTGGCCACGATCGAGTGAGGTGGAGCACGCACGGGGTCCGCGAGGAGATGGCGAACACGGAACTGCGGCGCAAGGGAAGAGAGGAGGAGCGAGGGTGCCGGCGGCGGAGTGCGAGCTCAACGGCTCCGGCCATGGAGGTGCGTGCGGGAATGCTCAATCGAGCCTTACCGTAGCGAGCAAGACGATGTGGTGGCTCGTTCGGAGGAGAGGGGGAGGTGGCGGAGCGTGTTGTGCAGGCAATTGAGCGGAGACGGTTTGCCGGCGTCGGAACGCGGTGGCGAAGATGGTGGCGAGCGGTGGTGAGCGTGGGCGAGCGCTTCTTCCCGTTCGGGTTCTCCAAAGGGAACGAGAGAGAGAGCGAGTGGGGAGGGGAGTGGAGTGGAGGCAGAGGTGAGGGCGTGGCGCCTTGAGGTTGGGCGCGCGAGGCCACCGTCGTCCACGCGGTGGACGGCGCCAGCATGCGGCCGCCACGCGATGTCGAGAGTCTGCGCGCGGTCAGGACGGCACGTCGCGCGCGCGAGGGAAGGAGGAGGCGCGCGGTGTGGGCTGGGCCACGGTGAGGCGCGGGCGCGGACGCGCGCGCGAGGAGCTGGGCCGGCTTCGGCCAACGGGCTAAAAGCGAGACGGCAGCCCGTTAAACAAGAAGAGCATTTTCCAATTTCATTTCTAATGAATTTTTCAAATACCAGATTTCAAATACCATTTTGAGCAATAAAATAACTTTTTCTGAAAATGGCCCAAAATGAAAGTTGCTTAGAATTTAATTCTCTACGACTTTTATTAAGGGATCAACTCAAAATCAAAGTTTAAGAAGGCGCTAGGCGGTTTATAGGCGCTGACTCATAGCCTAGAGCCTAGACGAGCCTAGGCTAGCCTAGGCATTTCAAGGCGTTTTCCTAGGCGGCGGCTAATACATGTATATATACTTAAATATACTTAAAAGAAAAGAAAAAAAATAGAAGATCAGTGGACAGAATGTGGGAGAGAGGAAAAGGCCCAAAAGGCCCATTTAATGGCCCAACTCTCCCTCCATAGCCCCCACCAAAGTCTTATCCCCTCCCCTGCTCTGTTTCAATTTCTCTCCTTCCCGACTCTCGCACCCACTGCTCGACTGCACCGCTCGCCCGCGCAGCCGCCAGCGCCCGACGTTGCCTCCTTCGCCACCGGCCGTCGCCTCCTCCGTCGACGTTACCTCCTCTCCCACCGTCGCCCGACGTCCGCGCCCGCAGCCAGCCTTCTTGCCGCACCCGCACAAGTCACGCGTCTCTTCCAACCGTGAGCCGCCCGCCTCTTCCTTCCTACCGCCGCCAGATCCACCACCGTCAGCCTCCTCCCTGCTGCCTCCACCACCGCCCGCCTCTTCCTAGCCACGCCTGCCACCTCCACCGTCGCCTCCTCCTTCTTCTCCTCCTCCACCGCCCGATGTCCCTGCCTCCTCCTCCTCTGCTGGCGCTCTCTGCAGCGCCTTGTCCCCGGGTCACCGGATCTGCACGTGGGGACACCGGGGCGCCGTGCTAACCCCTCCACCTCCCCCACCGGCACCGCCGACGAGCCGCCGCCGCCTAGGGGTCCGCCTACCCCCATAGGCTAGGCGGACACCCTCCGACTAGCGCCTAGTCGCGCCTAGGCGCGCCTAAGGCGTCGCCTTTTTGAACCTTGCTCAAAATTTTGCATAGATTTTGAATTGGGAAGTAAAAGCTAAATAGAAGGGTATTTTGACCATTTCTAGAAACAATTTTAAAGCAAAATTTGACAAAACTTTGAATACCAAAGTTGCTCCAAAAATCATGCCAAACATTGCTAGACTATTTACACTACCAAACAAGCATGTTTGTGGACTTAATTAAGCATAAGAATGGCATAGGTTTATTCAAACAAGCAATTGCAACATGGATGTTTTGAAGTCATGTTACGAATGTTTCAAAGCAAAGTTACACTTATATTTCATGTGATGATGAATGCAATATGATGCTCAGGCTCATGATTTGAAATGCTAATGCAATGCTTAACACCCGAGGTGTTACACCAACATCGTTGGATACGTATAATATGGCACGATTCGAACATCACACCAATTGTAATGGCATTGTTCAAAATAGATGAATTGTAATGGTAGTTCTTGCAGAATTGTAATGGGACCTATCAAAATAACCCTATAATATATCATCACAGCAGCCAGTTTACATAGAGGTCCTCCGTAGAAGACCAAATTACAATAAAGCCCTGGATCTGAAAAGGCAGGTAGCGATGACGATGGTGATGGAGAAGATGAATCCCCCGGCAGTGGGTCGCAGGGGTGTCGTGGACGTGTGCACCCAGATGGACTGACCGCGCAAAGTGTCGGTTAAAGGTGGGCCGGTCGAGCCATCGAAGACGTAGCACACCGGCAACCGAAGGATGCAGTTGAAGCCGTCGCCAGTGGTTGAAGAAGAGCCTCGAACCTGGATCCCAGGTGGAGGCGGAGCTGTTGGACCAACATCAGCAGGGGAGCCGCCTAGCTATAGAAGGGAGCACTAGGACCGGAGGCTGTTGTGTAGAGAAGAAAGCGGACAGCGAAGATTGTAAATCGGAGGGAAGCAGATCTCGCTGATGGCAAGTGGAGGTGGAGTTGAAGATGGGGAAAAAGAGATCCGCATAGGAGATCACGTTTATTTTATTTCCACTTACCTTGGAGGCGGCGGTGTCAGAGCCGAGGAAGGCCATGGCGACCACGACGGCGGCTAACACTCCAAGACAGGACTTTCCACTGAGGGGGACTCTCATCTGGGCAACTACTAGTACTACTACTATATACTATCTACTAGAGAGGGGGGCCCACACCTAGCCCACTCTGACGAGCTCGCCGGAGGCGGGAGGGAGGGGGCGGCTGGATCCGCTCAGTCGCTCGGAGCTCTCGGGGAGGAGGAACACAGGTCACCACGTCCACACAGGTCATCACGTGTGTCGTACCGTGGTCAAAAATCGCATGCAAACCGCATACAGCGTGCGGCCGTGGATACATGACTCATTCTTTCCACATGTCTATCCAAAACAATCCAACGGTGCGTCTCTGGGAAACCTCTCACGCATTCTGCTCTCCTCCGCGCACGTCATGGCTTGGCTACGAACACGCTGTGTTGGATTGACAAAAAAAACTTACACGTGGCAAACAACGACCGGATGCATGTACGAACGCGCAATGGATACTGGCTCCACCCAATTTTTTTCATGTACCACTGCCATCTTCACCCGTGTCATGTCACTGTAGTATTCGCACTATCACACAACAACGACGTGCCGGCCTGCCCGTGCACGCTGCCACGCTGCGCCTTTGCCAAGGCGCCTAGCCCACCAACGATGGCGTAGCCGCGTAGGTGCACACATCCGTGTGGATGAGCTCGTCGTGGCAGGTGAGGAAGGCCGAGAGGGTAGGTAGCGCGTTCCCGGCCATCCGTTGCGGCCGCGCTCGGTCTGCCGCTCCCGCCTACCATGTCCAGTAGCAGTACAAGTCCCGTCAAAACCTCGTGCTGTAAGCTTTAAACAAGACTACTTCTATAGCAACGAGATCTCACTAATCACTGTCATCTTTCCTAATGCAAAAATTTAAATTAGTGATTACCATTCATGTTACAATAGGAAATGTACTTACGTGTAAAAGGAAAGCCTTTGCCTTGAGACATGGTGGAAATCTCGAATGCACACACAGACACAGGCAGCCAGGTCACAAACTCAAACAACTCACAACTGACAATCCTTTCAAAAAAAAAAACAAGTATGTGAAGTTTATTGAATCATTGCCCCAAAAAAGTTTATGTACAGTCTCTCGTCCAAGTTGACAGTATCAAATAGTTACACTTCACACTAGTGACTAGACATGCGAAGACGCAGGTCTGGTTCACCAACTTATTTCCTTTCGACGTTGTTCCTATTGTCGTTTGACATATCGTACATCACTACATGAGTACAAGCAGTAATTACAAGGGAAAAAAAAAACTGCACCTCCGTGTTCAGTGCTCCTGACGATATCTAGATCAGCTCTGTGATGTGGTTCCCGCTTCCTCGGTACTTCTGATCAATGTCTTTGAAGGAAACACGATAGCAGCAATAGGTTTGTCTGCATAACCACCGCCTTCATCAATTATGAATCGGAGGCCGTCGATGTGGAGCTTCCCGTGGTGGCCACTTACAATGATAGTCTGCTTGCCAGTCAAATCCTGAAAAACAGATGCCCATGATATCAACATTTCTGTTCAACCTTCAACATAAATACAATGGCACTCATGAGGGCTAATAAAGCCGCATAATGCGATAATGTGCACTACCCTACGTTCAGGACAGGTCATATAGGTATAGTAGGTGTCATATGTATCTGATGTGGACAGAAATCATGTCTAGCAATGTTCGTATAGGCAGCCCATGCCCATGCACTGATCCCATGCACATCCACTCATGCTTCCTTGTTTCAAGTTTCAACAAAACCAGAGAATCACAGATCAAGTAAAAAAAAAGACAAAGCTTGCAGCCAGAGGCAGACCCACACACCCAGGCCAGGTTCATCAAATTATGACAAAAACGGAGATATTCAACAAAATATATGTGAGTGTGCAGTAAGAAGTACATAGGTGTATCAGATTTTGATACCACAATGTAATGGTGCATTGATAACTCCTATTTTTAATTTTATGTAATAATGAAAATTCTGAACCTATACCTTACATATTGAAGTTTCCAGATAACATTGCTAAGAAGGAACTGATAGTGTTTCTGCATGGTGCACCCGATTACATTCTACAAGGGTACAAATGGTAATTCAGAATAGCATGATGACCAGAGTAATGCAGACATGCCAATGAATATTGCGTCGAGAATACTAGAGAATATACAGGACATCCTATTGGCCTGTCCTGTTAAATATTAGCATATTTGAAACATTAGGACGGTTGACTTGATTTGCAGGCATGTTATGCTAGTTTCATTCTGTATACAAATATACAAGGTTAGGCCAAAGACTGATTTTACAATGTGAGAAAGATAAAAAGACAAGAGACCGGAACCACTGGCTTTAAAACTCTTACTATTCCATACCTTATCAGTTACCAAACCTGTTATACTTTTAAAAATAATTGGTTCACCCAAGGGATGATGAGACTAAAATTAAAATATGCACAGATCAATTTTCTCAACTTCAAAAGCTGGAAAAATGAAGCATCATGGAGTGGGTGGGATCAAGAGTCAAGACTTAAGAGAGCAGGCTCCACTCAGCTCAGCAGTATATAATATCAGGTTTACTGCCACCAGCTCTGCTAAAATGATGTCACATCAGCTCAACGACATGAACTAACATATCATGAGCTAATAATGATGTGTCAAGTGCACTGTAGATTTTAAAGGCATTTACAGATGCATTCTAAAGACCAAGATGGTCTCTTCCCTAAAACTCAAGATACAGAAATAAGCATTCGCAGAATTATTCTGCAGCGTATGTTGTCTCACCAAGCTGGTAAATATTAAAAACTCAGAAACTAAGTTTCTTTTCTGATAAACTAGAGAGAAATAAGATGCAGAGTTTTTTCACCTTGGGTGTGTTCCAAACATCTTGCCTCCCACTAAGCATTTGAACCTTTGGCACCCTTGTGTCTCTGGTTCTCAAAACTCTAAGTTGCTCATTCAAATCTATGGTCCTCTCTAGGCCAGCATGGACGGCAATCAGATTGCAGATGATTTGTCCTTCATCCGTATCAATTGGCACATTTTCCTGTCATAAAACCATAACCTGAATACCTTAGGAGCAACACCTCTTGCTTGAACACTTACAATTTGCACAATAACTCACCTCTTCATGTATCCAAACCAAGTCATGCAGAAACCTCTTGTGCTCCTCTGGCACAGCCTTTGCGAGATCTGTGAAGAAATTAGAACCAACAGCAAATTAGAATTAGAAGATGATCTTGTTTGAAATAGGGAATTGTTTGCTGAAAATTAGAATTTGCTTGGTTAATTTCTGGCAGGAGATTACGTATGATTATATGCTTATTGCTTACACAATCTAGTCAGGAGTGCCAAATTTCTTGTTTCGTATCTTCAGTAAGATAATGGTACTAGTACCTTGCTTTATCAGCAAATAGCTTGCCAAGTTTTACTGTATCAAGTGTTAAACATAAAACTCCATTGAAGCAGTCATTCTGATCTTTTGTAGAAAATTTACATTATCTGGCTTGCTTGGCGCACCTGCTGTTGCACTTGCACGGCAGATCGGCTTGCCAAGAGAGGACTCCTCATCCAGCAGCCTGCCCTCTTTGTGATCAGGAGGAAGAATCAATTCAGCACCTTTTGCTTTCCAGTGTCTTTGTTCAACAGGTTTGGTTTATAATTTTCCAGTGGTTGGGCCTCGCTGCCATGCCATCACACCACAACATTCCACCAGCAGATTCTCAAGTTGGTGGTGCAAGGCAATGAAGGAGGTCTTGAAAGAAGGTTAAGAAAGGGCTTATTATCTCATTATTCTTGTGGCATGGAAAATTTGGAACCATCGCAACAACTGTGTGTTCAATGGGGCAAATCCTTATATATCAATAGTGCTGCAAATAGAGTCAGCTGAACCAAAATGACTCCAGGAGTTACTTGCCGGGGCATCTATACTCCATTCTTTGCTCTGCTGCTGCGTGCTGGAGCAAAAGCCCTTCCAGGAGTTACTCGCCAGGGCATTACATTAGACTAGCTTTTTGGTCGTCTGGTCGCTTGCTGCATCAAGCTTGCTGATGTTGTTACCCTTTGTGAGAGTTGTATCTTGGGTGTGTCTTTTGGGTTTCTCCAATCACCATTGTTCTCTCTTCTTCCTCAATGAAATGACTAACAAAATTAATTTCCCATATTCTATTGGGAAATTGTACATTCATTTAGTAAACATGCAAATCAGAATTCATAGGTTCCTTGCCTGCTCGATTTCAGCATTTCTTAAGGTTCATGCAGTCTCGTGAGAGATTGATTATATATGAACACATCATGCCCGCATTTTGGAAAAGCGCACCACAGCTCGAACAGACTAGTAAACCGTTCGACAGGCTCCATGCCAAAATTGCATTGGTTGATAACTAGAGCACACACAACCGCAACTAGTACTGATTAAGAAAGGATGCAAGAAACCAAACTGACGAGGAAATTTCATGACTGACCAGGGGAACCATGGGCGACGCCGTAGGATTCGAAGGTGGGCTGCGCGTCGTAGATGGAGCCCTTGTACGGGAGCCCCTTCTTGGGGTTCCACCTCTCCTTGATGACCCCGCCCCACCGCCTCCCCTGCACGTGCATGCCCTCGTACCCCGGCCCGCGGAACCATCCCTCATGCTCCTCATTGTGGATGTACTCGTCCCAGGTGGCCGAGAACGGGGAGCCGTCGGGCGGCGGCGGCGGCAGCGCCCCGACGAACGCCGCGAAGGCGAGGTCGTGGTTGCCGCAGAGGAAGGCGTGGCGCTGCGCTGGGTGGCGCGTCGGGAGCGCGAGGAGGAAGTCGAGGACCCTGCGGGTGTGCGGGCCGCGGTCGTTGTAGTCGCCGAGGAAGATGACCAGCGCGGTGGCGAAGGCGTCGGCGGGGAGCGCGGCCTCGAGGTTGGACCAGAGGCTCTCCAGCTTCGTGATGTAGCCGTGGACGTCGCCCACACAGATCACCGTGCGGGGTGGAGCGGCGGGAGCAGACATCTCGGGCGGCGTTTCCGGTACGGCTCTTCGCCGGAGGCTTCACCGCAGACAAAGCGGGGAGCGAGCAGAGCCAGCGCCAGAGGGGCGAATTATCCTGTGAACTGTGATGAAAGAGGCGCTTCCGGACTCTGGCTACCTTACATTACTGGAGAACGATACGCACCGTTCGATCTTAGAGTCGCTTGATCCTCGCCGTCCAACTCGATCCCCAGTCCCCACCCCCTTCGGCCCTTCCGCTTCCGTCTCGTTTGGAGTTTGGACGGCGCCTCTCCCCTTCCTTGCGCCGTGCGCGACCGCCACGCCACGCCTCCATCCGCCGCCGCCGCCGCGGCGGTGGGTTTGGTCTGGGCTCCGTTTCCCCGGACGACTTTGATTTTCGCTGCTCCCGCTGCCGCGGCCGCCAGGAGTGAGACCGGATATCCAACTTCTACGACGGTACATTCACCGCAGACAGTACAGCTTACCGGTAGTCAAGGTGACACCAAAACCCTTCCAGCATTGGGTCAGTCTCATATATTCGCCGGCCATCTTCTGGTGGTGCGATAACTCGTGGTTTCTCCTCCACGAGTGGTGCTTTGGCTGTCATGCCTGCGCCATCAATGTCGTCGGTTTCATCAGTGCCTTCAATCACTTCTGAGGGCTCAGGCTTCTCCTCAGCTTCAGCTTCTGAGCTTGCTTCAGCCGCTGCAGAGGTTGCTTGAGCTGCTGATGAGTATGGCTTCTCCTCCACAACCAGCATCTTTCCAGGAGCACCAGCGCAGCTCAGAACGGTACCTGAAACAAATTACAAAGCCAGCTCCGCTGATAAGAACTGAGAAAACAGCACCACCAAATACCAATATGCAGGCTGCAACGATGAGAAAACAAAATAAGAAGAAAACGAGAAAACCTATTGGCCCAGACGATGAAACGATTGCCGCAACAAAATGCAGGTTCCGGTTTCAATTCAGGAACCGCGCTCGATCGCTTCCACCGGTTGGAATGCAGACATAAGAATAAGAATAGAGGGGGAGGGGGAAGCGAGAGAGAGAGCCTTACGAGAGAAGGCGTTCTTCCTCCTGAAGAGCACCGACGGCAAGGCCACCCCACTCCTCCGCTCACCACCACATCGCGCCGAGCCGCCGGTCCGCACGACCCCGAGCCTCGCACCGTACACAGCGAACGACGCCATCCCGCGCGCACCCAGCCGCACATCCGAGTCCAACCACCCGCACGCGTGCTCAGCTCCTTCGCCCGCGCTGCCCACGGGAAGCGAGTGCGCGCGTGGGGAGTGGCGGCAGCCGAGGTCCAGGAGGAGCGGCGCAAGATAATATTAGACGCGGGGGCGAGCAGGGCTGGGGATGGAAGGAATCGGGGAGCAACGTGTGCGGCGGAGGACCGGAGGTGGAAGGCAGTGGCCAGGCGCTGGCGCTGCATGGGGATGGGAGAGGGAAAAGGCCAGCAGGGTGGGGACCCGCGGAAGCGCGTGTGGCGTCGTCTTCCCCATGCGCCCGTGCCGGAGGTGGCAGAGGACGGAGACAGAGGAGGGGGTTTTCCTAACGGCCAAAAACCGCGAAAGCTCAGAAAACCGTTAGGAGTGTAGAAAACGATTTGCTACTGTGTTTACGTAGCCACCTATTTGCGTGTGTGCGGGCCGCGGTCGTTGTAGTCGCCGAGGAAGATGACCAGCGCGGTGGCGAAGGCGTCGGCAGGGAGCGCGGCCTGGAGGTTGGACCAGAGGCTCTCCAGCTTCGTGACGTAGCCGTGGACGTCGCCCACACAGATCACCGTGCGGGGTGGGGAGGAGGGAGCAGACATCTCGGGCGGCGTTTCCGCTGCCGGCCGTTCGCCGGGGGCTAGTGGAGCACCAGGGGAGCGAATTTATCCTGGAGAGGATGAAAAGAGGCGCCTCCGGGCTCTGGCTACCTTACATTAGTGGGGGACAATACACACCGTTCGATCTTATGGTCGCTTGATCCACGGCGTCCAACCCGATCCAGATCGTTCCCCAGTCCCCCACCCCTTTTGCCCTCCCGCTTCCGTCTCGTTTGGACCCGGGACGGCGGCTTCTCCCCTTGCGCTCGTGCACGACCGCCCTGCCACCTCCATCCGCCGCCGCCGCCGCCGCCGCCGCGCTGGGTCTGGTTTGGGCTCTGTTAACCTGGGCCGCTGGGAGACCTTGATTTTCTCTGCCCCCGCTGCCGCGGTCGTCAGCAGTGAAGCGATGCTGGAGAAAGACCGGATATCGTACTTCTACGACGGTACATTCACCGCGCTCCCTCTTCTCCTCGCTGCAAAACCCTAGCTCTCGCCGTAGTCGCAACTCGCTGTTCTTAGTTCTTATTACTCCACTTCGTTCTTCGGTGTTCCATCGCGTACTGCGCGTGGCTTTAATTAAGCACTAAAGCGGGGATTCTACGGGGACTGAGTAGTTTCCTTTTGTTTCGCTGATTTCAAGTGGTCAGACGTGGGACTGCTCATGGCGATCGCCTTTTGCTCAGCTGGATTTTGGGCTATTTTAGCAAGGGGAAATTGCGGGAGGTATTACTTCCAGGACTTGCTCGATTTGAATTGGGGCTGATTTGAATTGGTATTCACAAATCACAAGGCCTGGTGCTAGGTTCCTTATAGTTTAGTTTAGGTTCGTTATAGTAGGATTTATGCTTTGTCCCGAGTCAGATAACATGGGTGCGAGTATATCTTGGATCAAGATTTGAATGGAAAAAGTCTAGATCACCCCTGAAGTATGGGGTGGTGTCTAATTTACCCCCTCAAGTATGAAACAGAAAAATCGTAAAATGGACAATCCAATTTTGTTGGACTCCACGTGAGTAGATCTACACAATGAACATATAATATGGTGTGTTTTAGTACAAAGTTTTTGCTGTAGCTTTAAATTTATTGGAAAATCCTAATAAATTTAAAGCTATAGTAAAAACTTTGTACTAAAGCATACCATATTATATGTTCATTGTGTAGATCTACTCACGTGGAGTCTAAGAAAATTGGATTTTCCATTTTACGATTTTTCTGTGATTTACTAGGATTTTTTAAAGATGTGGTTACTGTAGCAAAACCATGGTTACTGTACCAAACCGCCGTCCAAAACTGCCCCAGGGGGTAAAGTAGACGGTTTTGGAAAGTTCAGGGGGTAAATTAGACCGTTTCATACTTGAGGGGGTAAATTAGACACCACCCCATACTTCAGGGGTGATCTAGACTTTTTCCAGATTTGAATGGAATTCATTGCATGCTAAGTCCCTATTTGAGAGGTTATAGGCAAGGCAAGCTACATGTAGCTATAGTTGAAGTCTTGTAGAATTGTAGCTACGAAATTCCATTTGGTTCTTTGCATGTTATAGAAAAGAAGATTCTTGCAAAATTCATTGTCTCTGCGCTCTCTGCATATAGACTGTTTTTATCCACGTTCTAGAAAATGAAAACATTGATATAAAGTTCCACCTAGTTTTTTTTATATGTAATAAACTATTTTATTTGAAGGGCAGGCCTGGTGCAGTTGGTGAGTGCTAGCTCGCCGAGTCACCAGGTCCTGGGTTCGAAGCCGTCTCTCTGCAGAATTTCTGCGGGGGTAAGACTTTGCTTCGGTTATTCCCTTCCCCAGACCCCACTCGTGTGGGAGCCTCTGGCACTGGGTCTAATAAACTATTTTATTTGTTCAAATTTGTAAAGTTCCAGAGCTCCTGCGTCTTTCAAAACAAATTTTTGAAGTTGTGATTGCTGGCTTAACAATTTCTTTTGACACACCCATTTTAGGAGATGTTGGCAATGTCTACTTTGGGCCAAATCACCCCATGAAGCCTCATCGTCTCTGTATGACACATCACCTTGTTCTTTCGTATGGACTTCATAAAAAGATGGAGATATATGTCAGTATTGAATATCATCTATTCATTTTCTTTGGACTCGTGAAGACTGTAATGTTTAATGTTATTTTGCAACCAATGGATTCTGCAGAGACCACACAAAGCATATCCAATAGAGCTTGCCCAGTTCCATTCTGCTGATTATGTGGAATTCTTGCACCGGATAACTCCTGACACCCAGCACCTATATGCAAGTGAATTAACCAGATGTATGGATGCTGAAGTTTTCTCTTTTTCACACTATTCTTCCAGACTCTGCTAATTTCACAGTGAAATACATGTCACGTAACTTGCTCATGTTTCATTCTTATACCTTTATTTATTCTTGTTAATTAGATCTAAGGTGTTACTACACTTATATTTTGCTTAGGTCTTCATTTATATAGTTAAAAGAATAGAAAGAAGCGATTATCACTGTATATATTTTAGTCTTTTGTTGCATACAACAAATTAAGGTTAGCTATTTCCAATTAAATGAAAACAATCCAGTTTATATCTTCCATAATATGCCTATCTGACACCGATTAAAATCTCTATCGATCCCACCCACAGCCTTTTTTGGTTTTCTGACTTAATTTATCTGGGTTTGTTTTTTCTCTGTTCTCAGACAATCTTGGAGAAGATTGTCCGGTCTTTGATAATTTGTTTGAGTTCTGCCAAATCTATGCTGGAGGAACTTTAGGTAATGTTAAAATCACTGAGGGTCTGAGGCTTCTTTCGATTTTACGAACTCTCAAGTTGTTCTTTATATTCTTTTTAGATGCTGCTCGCAGATTAAATCATAAAACATGTGACATCGCCATTAATTGGGCTGGTGGACTGCATCATGCCAAAAAGTGTGAGGCGTCAGGCTTCTGTTACATTAATGATCTTGTATTAGGAATTCTGGAGCTTCTCAAGTACCATGCCAGGGTTCTTTATATTGACATTGATGTCCATCATGGAGATGGAGTTGAAGAAGCCTTTTATTTCACTGACAGGTTCATGCTTTGCCACTAAAAGATTATTTACTTTAATTTCTATAGCTATCTTTTTTGTTATTGTTGTTGTCTTGACGAATTTCCAATCTAGTCCATGGCTTCATCATTTTTTTTGTTGTTCATTGGTCTGCCTCACTGTAGTGTGTTAATTACTGAGTGTCTTCAAGGTGCTTCAGATTTCTTAAATTTTTCTCTTTAATGTTTTGCAGGGTAATGACTGTGAGTTTCCACAAGTATGGTGATCTGTTCTTTCCTGGAACGGGTGATATTAAGGTAAGGTTCAACTCACAGCCGTCATGAATAATTTAATGTATTTCACCTCCATTTAGTTTCTATTAGCTTTCTGTCAGTGTCACAAATGCGGCATTGAGAATACGCTATACCTTTATGTTAGACAGGTAACTAGTATGGCCCTTGGGGCCACATGGTCTTGTGCTGCACTAGGCCCGTGCGCCTCCTTGTATGATTGATGGATAGGCAAGGATCACCATTGGTTGGTTGATCCATCTATAAGCCAAACCCTACAACATCCTGCCTATATACGCGTTAAATTTTATAAGTGATACGCTGTGGACGGTAATCATGGTCCTCTTCCAGGCGAACAAGGCCTCCCGCGTTATGATATTCACCTCCCGAATCGTTTTTCATCGCTAAAATCTTTTTATCAAATTGCCTTTCAACCATGCTTTGGATCATGAAATTTTTGGAAAACTTCAGATTTGTGGCGCAGCAAGTAAATCCAAGTAAATTTACTAAAATCATCAATGAAGCTAACATAAAAATTGTTCTTGCCAACAGAGGTGGTAGCAGGTCCCCATACATCAGAGAGCACGAGTTCAAGGGGACTAGATGAAACACTTGTTGACTTAGGATAGAGAAGCTGATGACTAGCACAAACTACATCTTTATTCGACTATGAAACAAAGGGAATATTGTTTGTGCTAAGGACCTGCTCAACTACTACAAAGGAGGGATGATCGAGACGGCTGTGCCATCTAGTCGAGGACTTGATGGCGCCACATGTCACTTTATTCGAGGAAGACCCAGACTTCAACGAGTAGAGACCACCTTTGCAGTTTCCTCTAAGAAGAATTTTCTTCATTGCCAGATCCTTAATCAAAAAATAATTTGGATGAAATTCCATGAATGCATGATTGTTAGAAGTGAGGCGATGGACAGAGGCAAGATTTTGCTAGCTTCAGGTACATAATGAACATTATTGAGGACAAGATCTCTATTTGGGGGTACGAATAAAACTTCAACCAATTCGGTTGATTCTCACACCGGCGCCATTGGCGGTGTGCACTTGACCGGTGCCATGATATTCTTCCCTCATAGTGAGTTTGCCCAGCTTGCTGGTGATGTGATTGGTCGCACAGTATCGGTGTACCAATTTGTGTCAATGCCGTAGGAGGTAGTCGTTGTCGATGCTGAGTGGTGCTTCGGCTGCCCAGTGAAGGACACATCAAAGCTCTTGAAGCAGCGCAGAACCGTGTGGCCCTCCTTGCCGCACAGTTGATAGGTGGGGCGGTCGGCATTGACATTCTGGTTGGGCTGATGACGACCTCCGATGATGCTACTCCCAACTAACGAGTTGGATGTAGAGTTCCCTCAAGGTCAGCGGCTCCACACGCGCTGCCATGGCGGAGACAACGGGGTTGAAGTCCATTTCGAGGTGGGTGAGGATGTAGGGGCGATCTCATACTCCAACTTCTTTCGTGCAACCACCATGTCATCTGCAAGAGATTTCATGCGACTGAAGAACTCGGCGATGGTGGAAGAGCCTTTCTGCGCATTTGTCGACGCCATGCACGTGTTGATGACGTGCCCATGAGATTGGGACACCGACATGTCCTGGATGACCTTCCACACTTCGGTAGCGGTGGATCATGCGGCCACCTGCACCAAAATTTTGGTAACTGAGGATCTGTTGATCCTTTGCAATCAAGGCCTCAAAGCCTTGGTTTGGAACTAGGTTGGTTGGCTTGTCAGCCGACTTGGCAATCTCCTTCGCCGGCACTGGTGCGTCAAGGTTGAGGTAATGTGTGACTTGCGCAACGCGCAGGGCAGACATGACCTGCACCTTCCAAAGTGGTTAGTTGTTCTTTGTGAGCTTCCCAGTGACAGACACCCGATGGAGAGCACAGGACCAGTAGCGGAAGAAGAAGCCATGGACGAGATTGTGGAGAAACCTAGCTTTGATTACCATGCGAAAATGGGTGTAACGTGTTGCCCCCTCAGGCTCACGGCTCCGTGTTATATAGGCTAGGAAAAGCCCCTAGCGTGGCACATACAATTTAGTGTACAAGTCAAGAGACTTACAAAGGAACAAAGATATGTGATCAATCAATCTACCTATAGTACAAGGAGGCAATGTTGGTATGGCTCCATATTTGTTGTTTGCTTGTATTGTAAGTAGATTGATCGATTGATATCTTTCTTTCCATGTAAATCTTCCTTGTCTTGTACTCCAAGATGTACTGCCACGCTAGGGGCTTTTCCTAGCCTGTATAACACGGAGCCGTGAGCCTGAGAAGGCATCAGGTTACAACCATTTTCACATGGTAATCAGAGCTAGGTTCCTTCACAACCTTGTTCATGGCTTCTCCTTCCGCACCTGGTGCTGCTCTCTCAATCGGCTGCACCGAGAAGCTCACGAAGAACAACTTCCCGTTGTGGAAGGCACAGGTGATGTCTGCCTTGCATGGTGCCCAGGTCGTGCATTTCATCAATGATGACGCGCTAGTTCCACCAAAGGAGATCCTGATGTTTGCTGATAAGTCGACGGATCTCATCCCCAACCTAGACTAAGACTACGACACCTGGGTCACCAAGGATCAGCAGATCTTCAACTGCGCGCTCTCCTCCATCTCTAGGGAGATCTTGGTGCAGGTCACTACCTGTACCACCACCGCCGAAGTATGGAAGGCCATCCAAGATATGACGGCGTCCCAATCTCGCAGACGCGTCATCAACACACGCATGGCTCTAGCCACTGCGTAGAAAGGCTTCTCCATCACCGAGTTCTTCAGCAAGATGAAATCCCTTGTGGATGACATGGCGTCTGCAGGCAAGAGAGTGGAGGATGAAGAGATCGCCTCCTACATCCTCGCCGGCCTCGACATGGACTTCAACCCAATTGTCTCTGCCATGGCAGAGCGCGTGGAGCCGTTGTCCCTTGGCGAACTCTACACCCAACTGGTGAGTTGGGAGCAGTGGATGGATCTGCTACACAATGGCTCTGGGTCTTCGGCCACCCGTGGTGGTCGTGGGGGCAACAACCGCGGCTATGGCGGTCGTCCTCAACAGAACTCCAACGTCGATCACCCCACTTGCCAGCTTTGCGGCAAAGAGGGCCACACCATGTTGCGCTGCTACAAGCGTTTCGACGCATCCTTCACTGGACGTCCGGAGCAGCGATTTGTATCAGGCGCCACCACCTCCTACGGCATCGACACAAATTGGTACACCGATGCTGGTGCTACCGATCACATCGCCAGCCAACTGGAGAAGCTCACCGTGGGAGACAAGTACCATGGCACTGATAATCATGCCTTTATTGAATATCATCCAAATTATTTTGTGATTAAGAACTAGGCAACGAAGAGAACTCTTAGAGGGAGCTGCGAAGGAGGCCTCTATCGGTTGAAGTCTAGGTCTTACCCAAATAAAGTGACATATGGCGCCATCAAGTCTTCCTCGTCTAGGCATAGCCAGGTTGCTCTACCGTTGTTTGCAATAGTTCAGCAAGTCCTTAGCAAAAATCACATTCCTTCTGTTTCTAAGTCGAATAAAGATGTTGTGTGTGATGCTTGTCAGAAAGGCAAGAATCATCGGGTGCCCTACCTGAAATCAACAAGTGTTTCATCTAGTGCTCGGGAACTTGTTTTTCCTAATGTATGGGATCTAGCGCCCACCTCTGTTGGCAAGAATAGTTTTTATGTTAGCTTCATTGATGATTTTAGCAAATTCACGTGGATCTATTTGCTGCACCACAAATATGAGGTTTTCCAAAAATTACATGAGTTTCAAAACATGGTTGAACGCTAGTTTGATAAGAAAATTCTAGCTATTCAAACCAATTGGGGAGCGGAGTATCAAAAGTTGAATGCTTTCTTTCAACACATTGGGATCTCTCACCATGTTTCTTGTCCCTGTGCTCATCAACAAAATGGCTTGGTTGAACGCAAACATCGCCATATTGTTGAATTAGGCTTGTCGCAACTTGCTCATGGCTCCATGCCCCTTAAATTTTGGGATGAAGCCTTCATCACCACTACTTATCTCATAAACCGCCTCCCCAACAAAGTCATCCATGGCCAAACCCCTCTAGAGCGCCTGTTTCATCAAACACAAGACTACTCGACTCTTCCTACCTTTGGTTGTGCATGTTGGCCTAACTTCGGCCCTAGAATTCTCGAAGGCTTCAATTCTGTTCCAAGCATTGCGTGTTTTTAGGTTATAGCAATATGCACAAAGGGTTCAAGTGTCTGGATGTCGCTGAAGGTCGCGTTTATATCTCTCATGACGTTGTGTTTGATGAGAATGTCTATTCCCTTGCTCAACTTCATCCTAATGCTGGAGCCCGTCTCAGATCCGAAATTCTTCTCCTTCCATCCACCTTGCTTAATCCTACCTCCATTTTGGGACAACAATTCTTCTAATCTATTTAGTAATGGTTCCCTACGGCATCAGATGCCACGCTCCTGCAGCTTCTAGGGGTCATTTTATGCTCCCACGGCAGTTTTCGTTTTTGGCAGGGACAGGCGCGGCTCCCGGTGATGATCTGCCTGTATTGCCTGCACCTTCTCCCGGATCCTCCTCGGATCTGCTGCCGTTAGCATCCGCCCTCGCGCCCGGTGACACGGTCACCGATAAGCAGCTTGTGTCCAATCGACCACTTCGGCTTCTCCGCCACGACGGCCTCGCCGATTCCGACCAACTATCGCAGCGCCCTTGCCGACCCCAAATGTGTGCGGCGATGGTGGCGGAATACGATGCTTTCATCGCCAACGACACCTGGTGCCTGGTTCCCTAACTGCCCGGTGCCGTTACGGGCAAGTGGTTGTTCAAGCACAAGTTCCACTCCGATGGGACCCTGGACAGGCACAAGGCGCGCTGGGTCATCCATGGCTTCTCCCAGCAGGCTGGCATTGACTACGATGAGACCTTCAGCCCGGTTGTCAAGCCGGCGACAATCCGCACCATCCTCAACATCGCCACCTTGCGTGACTAGCCTATTCACACCAGCTGGATGAACGCCTTCCTCCATGGTCACCTTGAGGAGATGGCCTACTGTTAGCAGCCGTCTTTGTCGACCCGGCTACTCCCGACTACGTCTGCCTGCTGCAGAAGTCCCTATACGGACTCAAGCAGGCGCCCTGAGCTTGGAACCAGCGCTTCGCCAACTACATCAGCACCATTGGCTTCGCTGCGTCCAAGTCTAATGCCTCTCTCTTTGTGTACAAAGATGGAGACCACGTTAGTTATCTGCTACTCTACGTCGACATCATCCTCACGGCATCGTCCACTAAGCTGCTCCTGCACGTCACGGCACGCCTCCACTCGGAGTTTGCCATGATAGATCTCGGCGACCTCCACCACTTCCTTGGGATCGCTGTGACATGGGACCACTCAGGCCTGCTCCTGTCCCAGTGTCAGTATGCAGTCGACCTCCTCCAGCAGGCTGGCATGTCTGAGTGTCACCCCACTGCCACGCCGGCAGATGCACGGACCAAGCTGTCCACTACTAAGGGCGCTGATCCCTTCGAGTACCGATGCCTCGCCGGTGCCCTCCAGTACCTCACCCTGACGCGACCCGACTTGGCCGATGTTGTTTAGCAGGTTTGCTTGTTCATGCATGACCTACATGAGCCGCATCCGCTACTAAGGTGCCGGTCCCTCCGAGTACCGGAGCCTTGCCGGTGTCCTCGAGTACCTCACCCTGACGCGACCCGACTTGGCCGATGCTGTTTAGCAGGTTTGCTTGTTCATGCATGACCTACATGAGCCGCATCTAGCACTGATCAAGTGCATCCTGCGATATGTGAAGGGCTCACTCTCCGTGTGGCTTCGCCTGGGCACTGGCCCAGTCGACCAGATCACCGCCTACTCCGATGCTGACTGGGCGGGCTGCCCCGACACTCCCCGCTCCACCTCCGGCTTTTGCGTCTTCCTCGGCAAGAATCTGGTGTCTTGGTCCTCCAAACACCAGACCACGGTTTCCCGCTCCTATGCTGAGGCAGAATACCGTGTCTTTGCGCAGGTTATGGCTGGGTGCGACAGCTTCTTCAGGAACTTCACATCTCGGTACCCTTGGTCATGGTGGTCTACTACGACAATGGTAGCGCCATCTATATGATCGCTAACCCCGTCCACCACTGTTGCACCAAGCATATCGAGATTGACATCCACTTCATTCGCGAGAAGGTGGCATTGGGACAAGTTCGCGTCCTCCATGTTCCCTCGGTGCACTAGTTCGCTGATATCATGAGCAAGGGTCTTCCTATACAGTTGTTCACTGACTTTCGGACCAGTCTGTGTGTCCGTGATCCTACCGCTACAACTGCGGGCAGGTATTAGGAAAGGATCCATTAGGATCTATTGTATAGGATAGCTATCCATGTATAGCCTAGCTTCCTTGTATTGTATCACCTACCTTGTACCACAGGTTGACATGGCTATACATATGCAAGGCACCCCCACACACCCACTCCTCCCCCCCCCCCCCCCAGCAGCAGCAGCAACAACAACGGGTGTGTGGTGTAATTCTAATACCTTTCTACAACTATATTTGGTGGGTCAGGGCCTCAGGGGATGTATCCTTAATGAAAACTTCCTAGTAACAGGAGATAGACTAATGCATGGTTCCGAAAACAGGGAATGATTAAGGTTCAGTATGATCAGAAAACTCGTGCCTTTCTTTTTATGAACATGTTGGGATTTGGAAACAGTTCCCAAACCCATTCTATTTAACTTTAAAGTTTAAATAGATGCATGCCACATGCTGTTGAGTCATGATGAGACCTTTGATATTGTTATATAGAATTATAGATTCTGTTTCAATGGATGTGCTCTTCGTGCTGATTTACCTTGCTGCTATTGAAGGATATAGGAGAAAGGGAAGGAAAATATTATGCCATCAACATTCCACTTAAAGATGGGATAGATGACGCTAGCTTTACTCGTCTTTTTAAAACAGTAAACTCCCTGCACTGCATCATTTCTTATTATTTTGTCATTTTTCTTAGTCCTGTCATGTTATCTGAGTTTATCATGCAGATTATTGCCAAAGTTGTTGAGACATATCTGCCTGGTGCTATTGTTCTTCAATGTGGGGCTGATTCATTGGCGAGGGACCGTCTAGGCTGCTTCAACCTCTCCATTGAAGGTTCTACAGTTTTTAACATACACACACACACACAGAATCGGCAAGAGTTTTCCAGTTTTGTATGCTTAGATCAGCTGCTAGAGTGTCTTCTTCTTCTTCTTCTTTTTGTGTGTGTGGGTGGGTGGGTGGGGGGGGGGTGGCGTGGCAGGGAGTGGCTCAGCCCTGCTGATTTTCCTTGCATCAATGGAGTTTTAGAGTTCCTTTGGGCTATTCACCTAGCTTCCTTAGGCTAAGCCTACTTCAATTTTCTATTAGTGCTTAACTGCTTGCATGCTCTATCTGTTTTCATGAACAGGCCATGCTGAATGTGTAAAGTTTGTCAAGAAATTCAATATTCCTCTTCTGGTAAGGGACGTTACTATTATGTGTTATTTCTCTCTATCTGGCTTTAATAGGCTCACTGTATTTTCCCATCATTCAGGTAACTGGAGGTGGTGGATACACCAAGGAGAATGTAGCAAGGTGTTGGGCTGTTGAAACTGGGGTCCTTTTAGACACAGAACTCCCAAATGGTATCTCATTTATTCATTTTCAACTTTGTATTTATCTTTCTTCTTTGTCCTCTTGTTTTTGTGTGAAGCAGCTAGTAGCCTAGTTATCTTTGCTACTTGTAAAATTTCTCATGTTCCTTCTGTTCATATCATCATATGGGGTTGAAATTTTCTGATAATTCTTTGTATAGTTTTCTATGCTAGGGAGTTTGACTTTGGTATTTTCTGTGCAGAGATTCCAAACAATGAATACATCGAGTACTTTGCTCCAGATTATACATTGAAAGTTCCAAATTTGAACATGGTAAAGAAACATCTCCCTGTTGGCCTTTATTAACCCTATACCTGTTGTGTGTCTGTGTTTCTTTATATTAAGTAGCATTTGAAATATTGAACTGTAGCTCAACTACAATTTGTTAATCATTGCCTCAAAAACAAAATTTGTTGATCAGTTTAGTGTTACTAGAAGCCTGAAACTTTCATATGTTTCTTGCAGATTGACAATGATTTATGACTTCTTACCTATTGTTCAATTGGAGCAGGACAATTTGAACAGTAAGACCTATCTCAGTTCAATCAAAGTGCAAGTGATGGAGAGTTTGCGGTCCATACAACATGCTCCTGGTGTTCAAATGCAAGAGGTTAGCTCTCTCTGCTCGGTTGTTGAATATATACATTGGCACTTGCATGATGAAACCTCCCAAGTGAAAATGGTTATGTATAAAAACATGGGCAGTATCAGAACACTCAAGTGTGCTTTTTCAATTTTTTTTTTTTGCTTCAATCAAGGCATTTTATTCTGGAGGGGTCATAAATAAATCATTTGCAGGTTCCTCCTGATTTTTATATCCCGGATTTTGACGAAGATGAATTGGATCCTGATGAACGTGCTGACCGTAAGTGAAAGATTTCTGGCATGCTCTGTGTTGCTTATTCAAACGAATTAATGATTTGTCTAGGGGTCAAGAGTCGTCTAGATTCACGTGCATGGCAAATGCTCTCTCGATTTGTCCTTTTATCTCTGGCAGCCATTCGCATAGTTATGTTTTTTTTTTTATAACAGTTAGCATAGTTACGTTGTCTTATGCATAACTCTGTCCTTTGTTCATACATAACTTTGTAATGTGTTATCCTCCAGAGCATACCCAAGACAAGCAGATTCACCGTGATGATGAGTACTATGAAGGTGACAATGACAATGACCACGACGATGGCACACGCTAATCTGCTTGTGAGGCCCTGGTGTAAATGGAAACTGAGAATCTTCACTGTTGTTGTAGCTCAGTAGCCTTGAGATGGAATAGTTTGTCGGTTGACAGTAGGATCTAACTTAGCAGGTCAAAGTGGTTTAGACTTTTTATAGGGATTGTGACCCCTCCTGAATTACACATTCTAGTACAACTCTGCTCATTTTTCAGCATGCAACATGCATATTTCTCAGTGGTACTGGTATGTGGTATCTCAAAAAATACATGCATGAGAAATAGATTTATGCGGCTCAGTGATATGCTGATATGTGGTGTATTATATATATGTTTTGCATTGGATAAAGCTGTGCGGTGTCCTAGGTGATGAAGCAATTTTCTTCTGTTACCGTTCGTGGGGAGAACGGCTCTGCTGAAAAACGTGCGGAAACCAAGGGCACGTTTGGTTACAGGCCAAAGCTGGCCATGACAAATTTTGGTCTGCCTTAGTAATTTGGCTGCTCTTAGGTTCTTGGCTAACATTTGGCTGGCCCTAGAAAATTTTGCTTCGGTAATACTACCCTTAAGATGTTCGGAAGGCCGGACGCCTCGTTCTACTTACTGCTGCATGCGCCGCTCGTCTAAAGAGAAAAAATCAAATCCCCACGGAAGCTCGTCTCCCCACTCCATGCTCGTGCGTCGTGGCTCCATGGCGTCGTGTGGCCGTCTAACCATCCCAATCCACCGCGCCGTCGTCAACATCCTGCGTCGTCGCCCACTCTGGCGCGCCGCCGCCGCCATCCCCCGTGGCGCCCCCCATTCTCATGGCACCTCCGTCTCCAACGGAGAGGAGGAATCATCCGCGTGAGGTACGCTGCCAACCGCTCCATCGACTGTAGCTGCCACCGGACCCGGTCGCTGTCGCCTTGCCCTCCGCCTCCAAGCTCCATGCGCGTGCTCGGCGAGTGCAGCGGCACCTCCGTACCCCTGCCGCACCGTCGTGCTCCGTCCTTCACCACGCCCAGGCCAGGCGGCCAGGAGAGTGGGCGTCGCTGGCCAGGCGCAGGCGCAATTGGCCCGGCCGCTACCCGCCGCGCCATCATCCTCGGCTGCCGGCTGGCCCCTGCTCGATGGGCGGACCTACAGTTGTGCCCGGGTATTCCCAGGCATACCTAACATTTTTAGAAAAAATTTTTAGTAGTTATTAGAGGTATATGCATATACAATATAGTTAAGGTCTTAAAATTGTTATTCTTTGCTATTTTCTGTCTGTAATTCGCGTTAAACTAAAAGCAGCCCAAAGGCCAACACCTGGCCGGACGGCCCAATGACCCATCTGGCCTTCCCACGCTGCCACGCCCTAATTGCAATTCCCCACTCCTAACTCACCCCGACCCATCTGGCCGCCGTAGGGAAGGGAAGCCACCAGCAGCTTCGACCAACGGACTCACGGACGCGGAATCACGCCGCGCAGATGCCAGCCAGCTACCCACGCCTCCACCCGCGCGGCCGCTTGCAGCACCGGTGCGCCCCTCGCCGCCCCGCCCCCCGCCACGGCCGGCGGCCGGTGGCCTCCACCCCTTCCTCTCCCTGCCAGCTGCCCGCTCGGCGCGACCAGTGACCCCGCGCCGCGGCCCTAGCGTTCGGCCAACGCCATCTGGCCTCCAGAGCTCCGAAGTCTGATTCTCCGACCTCGATTTAATTTCTTCATTCATAGGTAATAAAATTGAAACCCCTTTGGCCTTTGCTATGTTCTGTCAAATGTAATTGTCAATTGCAAAATTCATGGATACACATTTGGTTCCTTGTAGGCAGTGACATTTTTCTTGCCATGGGCATACCCTACTCTAAAATCTTAGGTCCGCCACTGCCCGCTCTGCGTTGCGTCGTACGGAAGAAGGGTGAAAAACGCATGTTGCAAGCGTCTGTTTCAAATGTTTCAGAGATATGTTGCAAATATTTCATACGGATGTTGCAATGGTTGTACACGTATATTGCAAGCTCCTATTCTCACTATTTCATCTGTTTTTTCCGACGTATGTTGCAAGTGTGTTTATCTGGATGTTACATATATTTTCACACATATGATGCAAGTGTTTTATCTAGATGTTGCGTATGTTTATGATGATTTCAAGTGTTTTTTTTATGTTTTTGCAAGTGTTTCTGATGCATGTTTCAAACGTTTTGTTTGTTTTCAAACGTATGTTGCAATTGTTGTATCTCGATGTTTCACAACTAGATCGAATGTTGCATCTCTATCCTCGTCTTTCTGCTGTCTCCTCTGTCCTCGTCTTTCTGCTGTCTCACCTCAATGTCAGACGCAGGAAAGCTAAGGCAGACCCACTAGTGCGGGCAAGCCTCACGTGCTTGCGGGCAGCCCAGCAGGCGACGCATGGGTCGGCAGACTCAAGACGGGAGGCAGCGGCGTGGGTGTCGGGGCACCAGCCACACCATCTTGCTTCGGCCTCGGTGTTACTGTAGTGATGAAAAGACGGGAGGCAGGCGCAGGACTCAAGACGGGAGGCAGCGGCGTGGGTGCTTGCTTCGGCCTCGGTGTTTACTGTAGTGATGAAAAGATCACAGTGCAGTGTGGCTATAGTCAAATAGCGGGTGAACCGACGCAATCAAGGCATTGGTCACACAACGGTACATTGCGATTGCAACCATAACCGGTACACCACTGTTCATCCGTAACGAATGCCCGTAATTGTACAGAAGGTAGCAGGAAATTCACATAACTGCCGAATCCGTGCTCCTAACTTTGTACAATAGTACAACTACGTTATTACATGGAACAAAGTTACAGACCTCACTTCGACTACGAGTCACTATTTCCTAGCGTTAGCAAGTATACGCGAGTCACGAACTGTTTCATCCAGCAACACATTCTACATTTCTACTAGTTGCATCCCGCACATGCCCAGGAATTTCCCAACCGTGTCTTCTAATATTTGATGGTATTAACAAGGCATAGAGTTACAGGCTTAACAGCCAAACTTTCCCAGCGTCCGAAATGACTAACTTTCAACAGAAAACTGCAGGGAAGAGGGACTACTAAGACTACTCTTGCTAGCTCATCATGATACTGATATATCCTTGGGACTACAGCAGTGATACCACTACAGCTTACAACTAAAAGAGCTCGAACTCGATGTCGTCGCCATTCAGCCGGAATTCCAGACATTTGCCTTCCTTTTTCTTGCGTGTCGTCGCGAGTGTTGCTGCAGTATCAATGTTTTTCGGGGTCTCTGGTGGCGCAGTCCACCGGATCAAGGCCCAGTTCAGGCCTTCGAAGAAGGGATGCCGCTTAATCTCAGCGGCTCCTCTCGACGAGCCGAGCCGGTACTCTGGCTCTTTCACAAGCAGCCCTCTGATCAGATCTCGTGCGTGGAAGCTTACAGCTGGGTTATCAGGGAACTTCAAGCCCTGTGAGATCACATTTGAGAGTGTTTCCTCATTGCCAGGTCCCTTGAATGGTGTCTTGCCGTAGAGTAATTCATAAAGGAAGATTCCAAGAGTCCACCAATCAACCGAGCTACCATGGCCATCTCCTCGAATGATCTCTGGGGCAAGATATTCATGGGTCCCAACAAACGAATTCGATCTTGCTTCCGTGGGCTCAACAACGAGTTGTGGAAGTGATGGTTTCTTCAGGGGCTCAGCTCTAGGCCTCCGTGTCCTTGATGGTGTAGACGAAACCAGACGGGGCGTGAAGCAGGACGAATTGCTCCAGGATGGCTGGATACACAGGGGATCAATGCAGCTTTGTGCACAGGGACCAGAAGGCCTACTGGGCTCATCTCTACCTACTGATGATGTTCTCACAAGCATTGGGCTCACTGAGCACCTCAGAGACAGATCAAAGTCTGAGAGCATGATGTGCCCGTCTTCACGAACAAGTATGTTCTCTGGCTTCAGATCACGGTATATGACCCCCAACATATGGAGATACTCCAAGGCTAAGAGGATTTCAGCAACATAAAACCTACAAAATGTAGATCTCTTGAGTTACAATAGCTCAGTACTAAAATGAAACATATAAATTTTAAGTTACAATAACTCACTAGTAAAATGCAGCCTATATAAAAAATGTAAAATATTGGATCACAATAGCACGATATACTATCGCTGGACAAAAAACATCTATCTGGTAGCAAATGCAGTGAGATTATATAATCACTGTTTTTAGTTCTTGGTAAAGTAGCTCAATCATGACAAATTCATGTGTAATAGTGAATAAGAAAATTTATGACACCACTGAAGGTCTATACCTTGCAGCTGCTTCCGAGAAGGTTTTGGTAGGTTGTTTCTGCCTAAGAACATGTAGGTCACCACCAGGGCAAAACTCCATTACCAGACAAGAAAGGTTGTCCGTTGTGAAATGTGAATACAGAATTGGAAGGAATGGGTGGTCGAGCATTTGCAGTATCTCCCTCTCAGTTTGTGCTCTGAGCATTTTCTTTCTGCTAATGAGGTATTCAATGTCCATAACCTTCAATGCAAACATACAGTCTGAGCCCACTAACTCAGCCAAATAAACAGTGCCAATGTCCCCACAACCAAGTTGTTTGAGAAGCTTGAAGTTCTTCAATCCCAAGCTCCCTTGTTGGATAGCCATGCGCCTGATGGCTCCCCATCTCACATCCTTTGACATGTGAGGCCTGCTTCCGTTAGCACTGAAGCTGCCATAACTGTCCTCACTGATGCTTGTGCTGGTGCTATAATCACCAATGCTACTCTTAGAGCTTTGGGAGCATTCGCCCTTCTCCTTTGATCTTGACAACTCCCCAACCTTTGAGCCATGGATCACACCAACACCACATCCTTTGGTACCAAAATCAGCTCCGTGAACGGTGGTGGAGCTGACAGCAGCCTTCTTGTTAGTTGGTGAAGGGGTTCTGGGTTCATCCTGAAGGGACTCCTGCTGTTTACTAGTGTGAGATTTAGGACTTTTCGTCTCACAATGCTTGTGTGATGCGGGCACTATAGCAGGTTCAGGTTTGACCTTCTTTTTCGTCGAAGTTTTATTCCGAAACATTGGCCTCACCAGCCGCGAGCCACCTACTGGAACAGCCCGGGGGCTAGATGCTTTCACAGATTTTCCCTTTCTCTGCTTTGGCAGTGTTGCTCCTACAGAAATATCTTCAACTCCCTCTGATGACTTGTTACTGATCACATCTTGGATTCTGGTTTTGTGAACCTTGCCTGTGGTAGGAGATGCTGATCGCAAATTCTTCTTGGCCGAACTCTTGCTCTGCCCTTTACTGATTTCACCTGGCTTACCCACTGAACTTCCTGCCGATTTCTCAGGCAGCATAGGAACTTTCCCCGCCTTAGCCTTGTCATCTTGCTCCTCGTTGGTTTGAACTGCAACAGAGCCATATAGCTTCTTGATTGCCCCAGAATCAGGAGGAGTGGACACCCCTGTCGGTTTTGACAGCCTCTTCATGGCCGCCATCTCCGACGCCTGGGAGATGCACATCTTCCTCAGGGCCTGCTTCAGGCTCACGGACTCCACAATCTCCGAGCTTGACACCGGCGACTTCCCGAGCGCAATAAGCCGCCTATCCGTGCTTGTCTGCCCAGAAGCCCTTGCCGACGTGCGCACGTTGATCGATCTGATGAGCTGGTCGAGATCATCCTCCACCGAGCACGACCGTGCCCCATGATCCTGCCCCACTGGCTTGACCCTCACCCTCAAGTGGGTAAGCCCCCCCGGACGAGCAACTTTCGGCTCGTCCACCAGTTCGACTATCTCCGAGCACCCGGAAGAGCCCATCCCCTTGGAGCCTTCCTGTTCCACGAGCTGCACCTTCATCTGGGTGGGGAGGCCGTAGAACGGCTGCTGCATTTCAAGGCATCAGGACCCACGGTTGCCTGCACTTCGGTGAACAGAGAAGCCGCTTTCCCGGGTCAAGAACCGGCATCACGGAGTCCTGCACGAGAACGAGATATGAAATGAATCAGGTAATAAAACGGGGAAAAACAAATGGAACTAGCACAAATGGTAGAGAAAAAGCCTTTAAAAAACTCTTAAGAACTGTAGATCCCGTAGATCTTGGTGTCCAACGTCCGGCCGTTTTCTCTTACCCGCTCCAAAGCTAAGATTTTGTTTTTAAAAATAAAATGGGGATAGCAAAAGGAACAACAGAGATGCGGTAGGTGAGGCTGAGGCAGGGTGTTCCCCTTCTTTTTCGTAGCAAAATGATGCAAGATCCGTAAACCCCTGCGCGTTGAGGGAGAAGACGACGCAAGCAGACGAGTAAACACCCCCAAAACCTGGGGATAGGCTTGCGACTTGGACGAAGACAGCAACCCAAACCAAAAACAAAAACGTAAAGAAAAGAAACAGAGAGATGGCCTGCAAGAGGAGCTGGGGGGTTGAGCGGAGGATCTTACCGGACGGCGGCACCCTGGGCCGCTGGCGCGGCACGCGAAGGGTGGCGGCGGCGGGAGCTGGTGCGGCCCGCGCTCGGGGCGGCGGCGGCAGCGCGCGGTGCTCCCACCTGGAGAAGCTGGCTGCGGCCGGCAAGGATTTGCTAGGGTTTTTGGGCCCCCGAAACGGCGGCGAGGAGCGGCGAGTGTGGGGGGAAGAGAGTGGGGATGAGGAAGAGGAAAGAGTTCAAGTGGCCGAGGGCGAAAGCGGTAGCGCTCTGCAGCAATGAGCGGCGCGCATCACGAGGAGCAGATGATGGCTGCCTCTCCCTCTTGGGCCGTGTTTAGTTGGGCAGATTTTGGATGTCCAAACTATGCACAGTGCAAGATTGTACACTATAGTATTTCGTTTGTATTTGTGAATTTTTGTCAAACATTAACTAATTAGGTTTAAAAGATTTGTCTCGCAAAGTACAACTAAAATGTGCAATTAGTTTTTGATTTCATCTACATTTAGTACTCCATGCATGTGCCGACATTTTAATGTGATGAGGAATCTTCTTTTTGCATAATGAAATTTAGGAGAACATGCATGTGTCGATATTTCAATGTGATGGAGAATCTTTCTTTTACATAATAAAATTTGGGGAAAAATTTAACATCTAAACCAGGCCTTGGGCCCTCTCACAAACACACCTGTGCCCTAGTACTAGTACTCTCTCTCCCAGTCCCCTCTTCCTCTGGAGTTTGTCACACCCTTCTCTCTCCCACGGTGGCGTCGCCGTGCACCAAGGGACGCGCCAGCCCCCATCGCAAACCGATAAAACCCTCGGGCCCCGCATCGCCACCACCACCCTAGGATTTGTACGCCTCTTTCTTTATTATTATTGCAGGCATTTATTAATACCTGTAATCTGTAGAGGCGCGCAGCGTGCTGGGCTGCCGTGGCCCCTCCCTTTCGCCCTTTTCCTCGTGTCTCGTCACTCTCACTCCCTCGGCCTACGGTGGTCTCGCACTGAAGCAAAGGAGGCCGGGAAAAGTGAGGCGGCGGAATACTGCCCGGACCGGACGTGATATACTATTGTCAATCGTTAAAAAATCGGAGGAGGCATCTGCATCTGCATCTGCTTTACCTTTTCGGCCCTGTTCGGCAGGCTTTTTTTTTCTTATAAGCCGGTTATGGCTGATTTGCTGTAAGAGAAAAACACTGTTCTATAGCTGATAAGCCGTGCTGATAAACTCAGCCGAACAGGGGTTCCTTTCCTGTTGTGAAGGGAAAAAAAATACTCCCACTGGCTACTGCTGCTGTGACAACTAGTACTAGGCGAGAGCCTGCTTTTCCTTTTGGTCTCGTTGCCGTCCGTTTCCAAATTCAAACCTACAATGCCGTAGATGATGATGCTGCTGCTAGTAGTGGTTGTGATAGCGTTTGTCCAGCGGTATACGAGTAGTAGTAGAATTTTATATAACAAAAGAAAAAAAAACGGGCATCCAATTCCCAGACCACAACGGTGCCGATTTGATCCGCGCTAAACCTGCGTGGCCCGTCGCGTCGGCAGCGCCACATGCTCGCGGATAATCACTGTGTGGTGCGCAGCTCGTAGCAACATTTTGTACGTAAAAAAAAATCCGGCTGCCTTGCTGTAGCGGTGACGCTAGCAAAGCGAGCTCGTGAGGCCCCGTGACGGCAGCGGTGGCCAGGGGGAGGCACTGCGCTGGGGCCGCGCCGCACCTCCGCCCGGGCCACGCGGAATTACGTTCACTCACAGGCGCCTCGTGTGCGTCTTTGCTCGCGCCGCACCAGTCCACCACGGCACCACCGCGCGATCTCGTCCCTGCCGCGCGCATATTCATCTGTTCCCGTCGCGCGGCGCGGGCGGGCACCACAGTCCACCGCAGCAAATGCGACTGTGCGTCCGCGGCAGGCGGCGCGACGGACGGGGCGGTCCTGGCCTGGCCTGTGGGGCTGAGGCGCACCACGTGGGAATCTCGCACATCGCCCACGGCCCATCGGAACGCGAGGGACCGAACGCCTGTCAACGGCGAAACGGAGTACTCCGTACGGCTACAGCAGTCCGCAGGCAGGGCTCGCCCGCACACGTCGGCTGTTGGGAGCAACAGGCACGCTGACTCTTCTCGGTCCATGCGTCGCCTCTTTTCCCTCCGCAAAATTTTGAAACCGAGCCTTCCGTTCCGGCGGCCTGCGCTCGTTGCAGCGCCCAGCAGCACGGCTCGCTTCGCAGTTCGCTCGCATTGTTTTTTTTTTAAGTTGATTGAATATGCTTCTACTACTTGCCAGCCTGTTCGTTTCGCTGGTTTATTGTGGCTGAAAGTACTGTTCACTGGTGTGTTGTGAGAGAAAAACATTGTTGGATGACTACCGGTTCCGCTGATTAGCTCAAACGAACAGGGCGTGCATTGCGTTGGCACGACCGGATCCACGTCCGATGCGCCCACGCATGGTCCATGCAGATGCAAAATCAGAGTATGAGTTAGATGTGGGGGGGGGGTGTTTGTCCCTTTGGCCCAGTTTAGTTCCAAAAAATTTTGCAAAATTTTTCAAGATTTTTCATCACATTGAATCTTTGACACGTGCATAAAATATTAAATATAGATAAAAAATAAAACTAATTATAAAGTTTAGCCGTAATTCACGAGACGGATCTTTTAAGTCTAATTAGTCTATGATTAGAAACTAATTGTCAAATAACAACGAAAAATGCTATAATAAAATTTTACAAAAATTTCCGCCATCTAAGCACAGCCTTTGCTGTGCAGGTACGAAATCCGGGAGCCATCGATCAGATCCACTAAATAGGGTCGGTGCTTATTATGGGACGGGTGAGGGTCATGCACGTACGGTGCCACTTTAAACGCAATTACTACTTGCTAGCAAGGTCTCTTTGATCATACCCTGTGTAACGTCCCGGTGTTAAACATGCATTTATGCACTGCAAATCATGAACATAAGTATTGTCATGCATTCATTAACATTGCATGAAATAATGAATGAAATATGACCTTGAAACATGCTTTGTTGCATTGTTTGTTTAAATATAACTATGCCATGATTGTGCTTGTAATGGTGTTAAAAATACTTGTTTGTTAGTTTAAATGATTTAGAAATGTTTCACATGCAATTTGGAGCAAAGTTCATTTTGGAAATTTTCCCAAATTCTTCTTCTAACAATAATTCTAAAAAATGCTGAAAAATGAGAAAAAATAGATTTAAATCGACTTTTATCCTCCATCTCAAAAATTGTTTAGATTTTGACTTACTCCTTTTGGCAAAGTCGTAGAGCTCAAAATGTTGAACAACTTTTGTTTTTGTCCCATCTTGAGAAAACCTTTGAAAAATGTTCAAAATGGGAGTTTTGTAGTTGTTTATTAAAAAAAAGAAAATCAATTTCATTCGACAACGGGCCGAGTCCTCCCTTTCCGGCCCAGTTGCGAAGCCGGCCCACGCTAGCGCCGCGCCTCGTCCTCTCCCGCGCGCCTCGAGCGAACGCGCGCTGCGCCCCGACAGTGCCCACGCGCGCTCTCCTCGCGCACAGGCCACGCACGCCGCGTGGCGCCCAGCCATCGGCGGCGAGGGGCGGTGGCCGGCTGTTCCTACCGCGCCCGTGCCCTTATCCCCTGTCCGAGCGCCCCTCCTGCACTCGCCCCTCCGTCTCTATCTCGCGCAGCAACAGCAGCACGTCCGCCACCTCACGCCGTCGTTCCACCACCACGTAGCGCCGCCGTCGATCCGTCCGCCATCGATTCGCCGCGGCCTCGGCTCCGCCTCACTCTCCTCTCGCCCGTGCTCACGCTAACGTCACCATTCGCGCACAGGTGAGCGCCCAATCAGGCGAATCCCTCCGCCGTGCCCGCCATGGCCGCCGAGCTCAGTCGCCGTGCTCGTTGCAGCGCCCAGCAGCACGGCTCGCTTCGCAGTTCGCTCGCATTGTTTTTTTTAATAAAAAAGTTGAATATGCTCCTACTACTTGCATTGCGTTGGCACGACCGGATCCACGTCCCATGCGCACACCCATGGTCCATGCAGATGCAAAATCAGAGTACGAGCTGCGGCGTTTAGATGTGTGGGGGCGTTTGTCACTTTGCTGTGCAGGTACGAAATCCGGGAGCCATTGATCAAATCCACTAAGCCTGTGTTTAGATCACTTGAAAAGTGTACTATGTAAAAAAAGATTCTCCGTCACATCAAACTTGCGATGCATGCATGGAGTACTAAATGTGGATAAAATAAAAAACTAATTGTACAGTTTGGTTGTACTTTGCGAGACGAATGTTTTGAGCCTAATTAGTCAATGGTTGGACAATTATTATCAAATACAAACGAAATACTACAGTGAATTTTGGCGCTCCAAAATTTGAAACTAAACGCAGCCTAAATACGGCCGGTGCTTATTATGGGACGGGGGAGGGATAAAGATTGTGAGGGTCCATGCACGTACGGTGACACTTTAAACGCAATTACTACTTGCTAGCAAGGTCTCTTTGATCATACCCTGAATTCCTATAATCTAGATCATATATAAAATTATTATAATATAAATTATGAACTTTAATAATCAGAGTATTTGGATTCATGGATCGGATTATGTTTAGTTCAAGTGAAAAAAATACTTATAATCGATAAAAAAACAAGTCCCAGGTGGATTATACTAGTACTATTGTAATATGATGTTCTAATTATAATAAATCTACCTTACAATCTAACTAGTTTGGATCACAATTAGATTATTTTAGCTTCTTATTATAATCACAGTGGATCAAACAGACCCTAGCTAGCCCAGCGTTTTGGGGGCAGCTAGCATTTTCTTACATAAAAATGATTTTTAAAATAGTTTGTGTTGAGTATCAAACATATTAGTAGCTTAAACCTTGGATTAGCGTCATGATAGTGTGATTAACCCCCTTGACTAATTTTTACATAAAAGACACTCGTAGCCAAGGGCGGTGGATATGCCAAGCTAACCTGTGCCATGGCCACCCCTAGGATCTTAGGCCCTCTTTGGAGGAAAGGATTCTCAAAATACAGGAATAGGAAAATCACATGATTGAAATGACCATGCAATTGAAAACCTATAGGAAACTAGAATGTTTGACAGCAATATCTGTTATACTTTCTGTCACAGAACCTCCTAATTATGATGGCCCACAAGTACCCGTCATTGTCATAATGACCTCTGACAACCGTACTTATGTTCACCATAACTTAAAAAGATCTGCTTCCCTCCGAACAGGATCCAATCACAGGAGTATTGCAATATTACAACAGTTTATTCAAAATATTCAACAGAGTAAAGTAGCGGAAGTCTTACAATAACGTAGGTTTACAAACCAGTTTTCAAACTTCAACCTGATATAACATTATTACAAACCAGTAGTAGGGAAGTATCGGTAGTAACTTTATTATATCACACAAGCGAGATGCCTTGCCCAAAGGCCACACAGTCTACTCGTCGTCGCTTTCTTCAACCACGACGGTCATGCAACAAGGCTCGAAGCAGACTTGTTCATGAACCGCACCTGCAACAAGGGGTTCAATAAACCCTGAGTACGAGAGTACTCAACAAGACTTACCCGACTAGGACAAAGACTCCAAGGGCATGCTAGCTTTAGGGAATCAAGGTACGGGTAATTCAGAATCAAGATTTTCTTTTGCAGAAAAGCTTACTAAGGTGAGTCCTTATCTTCAACATTTTACTTTTACCATTGATGGTTCATTAACCAATTCTAGGTGATCCTAATCTAGATCAAAGTAATTATCATCAAATCCTTTCTCATTCTTTCTTTCATTCCAGTTCTTAACTACGATGTAAGTCAGGTGATCAAGTCTCCATAACCGAGGAGCAACGACGATTCGAACCGATTATACCCAGCTGGGGATCCCTAACTTCACGACATATGTAGAACCGAATCTGCATATATCAACCCTCATTTAGATCTCCCAAAACCAGAACGTGTCCATCGCCACCCGAGAGTACAGTATTCCTCGAACCCGGCCCGATTCTAGCCCCGAGGGTACACGCTACTCCCGCCATCTCTTCACTCCCAGTGCGGGGTTAGACGTTCTCGTAATGGAATCACCAACATTTTGGGCTTACCCAAGGCATGAGGCTAGTTGCAAAGTCTCAAACACAACAGGCTTACAACGAACGGACCTTAACTGACAAGGCGGAAACACTACATTGAGACTCCTTTCCCAATGCATGTTAGCAGTGGCCAAACCACCCGCCCGATCTTTCAAGTTTATTCTTATATTTCAATATTCATTCAATATGCCGTCATGGCTATATAAACATTGCATTTAAAAGCTTAACTTCTAAGCATAGCGAAGCATACTACGCATTTTCCGTAAAACATGTATCAAGGTTGATATCGCAATAATCAAGGACGATAATGCAGCAATTAGGTTATCACTCAACTCCTAATTACTTAATGCAATAAACCATAATAGAAATAATAAAACATTTATAAAATTCAAGGTAGGGTTTAAATGCACCGGGGCTTGCCTTGCTCTGACACGACGACTGACTCAGACTCGAGGACTCCAACGTCTGGTCCGGAACCCACCGACGATCGTTCTTCTCCGGAAACTTGCTCGACGACTTCGGCTTCCTCGAAAGCGGAAACTACACGAATACATAACATGCTTTAACATGATGCTCGATGATAAACATGATGCTTGATGATAACATGCTACGAGTTACGACTTGAGTACAACTTTCCTTCACGGTACAGTCGCAAACAGAAAACCTACTAACTAGTAGGGACGATTTCCAGCGATACCAGCTTTTAACCTAAACAAGTTACTAACGAGCTCAATCATGAAATTAAGGTGCTAGAGATCACCAAAGGGTAGTGACCTAAGGACATCACTCAATCAAAAGGGCACACAACACTTAAAGTTCTCAAATTAACATTTATTTACTATTTTAAATAATTAGGGCATAATTAGAAGTTGATAAAACTTTATCTAAACAAGCTCAAACTTTTTCTATGGCTTAAGAATGATTTATAACACTGTCATAATAAATTTTATAATTTTTGGATTAATAAATTAATTATTAAAATTCCTGGAAGTTGCATTTAATCATTATTGGAACCAATTAATTCTACTGCACAAAGTATTCAAATTCATGATGGCATAGGAAGCATCAGGGGCTCACAGCGGTGACGATGGCGGTCTTGGGGAGGACGGAGAGGAACCGGAGTGGCCTGGCCACGGGAAGCGACAGCGGCGGTGCTCCGACCGGAGTTGGGCACGGGAAGCGAAGGCTGCGGCGATCCAGGTGGAATTGGGCCAGCTCAACTGGTTCACGAGGTGCGCGAGGCCGAGGCGGAGCTAAGGGTGCGGTTGGCGTGGCCGGAGATGGCCTGGTGGCGGCAGCGGCGAGCGGCGGAGCTGCGGTGGCGGCGGTGGCGAAAACGGAGAAGCAAAACGATTCACGGTGAGCTCGCATATATATAGGGAACGGCCACGGTGACGACACTGGAAGACGCGCGACGTCGCGCTGGCGATCGAGGGCACGCCTGGAAGCCGGCCGAAGCCGTCCAGCGTCTCGCCGGCGCCCATACCGCGCGGTGGTCGGCGGTGATTGGCCCGACACTGTAGCTCCCCCCCCCCAAACTTTTGAAATTCAAACTGATTTTTCAAATTACATTCAAATTTGTATAACAACTTGAAAAACTTCCAATCTATGAAATCTTCAGAATTTCAATCTCTACAAGTTTTGTATTGAACACTTTTTCAAATTCTCACTGGATTTTGAAATTTGAGTTTAAATTCAAAAAGGGACACATTTTTCAGATTTGGTAATTTAGAAATTACTTTTGATTTTATATTGAAACTTCAAAATCTCCAAACATCAAAGTTGTACATCTCAACAAGACCTACAACTTTGCTATTCAAAACATTTTCAAAATCTGCCTCCATTTTAAAATCTTAGTTTGGGGACAAAAATGAATTAAATCTGAAATTTGTTTATTTTCAAAATTTCTCCACATTTTACACTAAAACTTTGAAAACTCAAAACACCAAAGTTGTAGCCCTTGAAAAGTTCTACAAACTTGGTTTTGAACTTTTTCCCAAATTTTGCTTATATTTTGAATTATTTCAAAAGGGGTAAAACAGGGTTTTGAAAGTTAGGGTTTTCGGAGGAATTTTCAATTGGAATTTGTTGCTACTTTGATTTGTGATTACTTAGTGATCAAAACATCACCCAAGGGCATCATTTGGACCAACATGACATGGTTGACCAAATGCCACTCTTGGTTGACCAATTAGCTTTTGAAATTCTTTTAGATTTCTCCCCAGATTTGAATTTAAATTTGAATCGGAAAACTCGTGATGAGTTTTGGGACTCCAATTCAAACTCAAATTTGGAGCTTCATTTTAGAGGTTGTACTTGAGCTCATACCCTACACTTGACACTAGTGTGCAACACAGTCGCACACCTCAAATTACGCAGGGCATGGACTAAGCATTTGCGGTGACATTCGAAATTAGGGTTTTCGGGTTCGGATCACACCACTGAGAAGCACATCCAATCTAGATAAATAAACTTGTTTTAGTTGATGCATAACAAGGTTGACCTAAATATGGATGCTTTGCAATGCATTATGATGACATGGCAGATTAATTAGCACTATAACACCCGGGGTGTTACAGCCCTTCCCCCTTAAAGAAATATCGTCCCGAGATTTAAAGCCTTGAGTTAAGTAATGGAAAAGGAAACGTGTCAAGCAAACACGTACAAGAATTGTCTACAAAACAGGTAGGGGTTTTCTATATTACAAAGATTTTAAAAGGATAGGTTACAGTTTAAAGAAGAAATTGCAACCTAGATAGAAGCAAAGAACTCTGGGAAATTCTCCAACAGGTAATCCTCCGATTCCCAGGTAGCTTCCTCTTCTGAATGTTGATTCCATTGGATTCTATACCATTTAGTTTTTCTACTTCGGGTAACACGATCTTTTTGATCTAAAACTCGGACAGGATGTTCAGAATATGTCAAATCCGATTCAAGTTCAACTCCATCAACATCAACCACTTGATCATGTACTTGCAGACACTTCTTCATTTGTGATACATGAAATACATTGTGCATGGCTGATAGTTGTTCAGGCAGCTTTAACTTATATGCCACCTTTCCACATTGTTGAATGATTTGAAAAGGACCAATATAACGTGGTGCGAGTTTGCCTTTGACTCCAAATCTGCTAACTCCTTTCATGGGTGATACTTTTAGATAAACAAAATCCCCTACTTGGAATACCAAAGGTCTACGCCTTTTATCAGCATAACTCTTTTGTCTGGACTGAGCAACTTTCAAATTATTCTGGATCTGTCAAACTTTTTCTTCTGTTTGTTTCACAAGATCAACACCGAAAAACCATCTTTCTCCCGGTTCTGACCAATTCAATGGAGTTCTGCACCTGTGGCCATACAATGCCTCAAACAGTGCCATTTTGATACTCTCTTGATAACTATTATTGTAGGAGAATTCTGCTAAAGGTAACCACTCGTCCCAAGTGTCTGAATAATTAAGTGCACATGACCTTAACATGTCCTCTAAAATTTGATTGACCCTTTCAGTCTGACCACTTGTTGGGGATGATAAGCGGTACTGTGCAAAAGTTTTGTACCCAGGGACTCGTGTAGGTGTCTCCAAAATTTGTTGACAAACTGCGTACCTCTATCAGATACAATGGTCTTTGGTACCCCATGAAGACTCAGGATTCGTGCAATATATATTCTTGCATAAGTTATAGCAGAATAATCCACCTTAACTGGAATAAAATAAGATGACTTTGTCAGTCGGTCCACAATGACCCAAATTGAATCAAAGCCTCTTGAGGTCTTGGGTAACCCAGTAATGAAATCCATACTGAAATCTGTCTGTTGACCAGTTCTAACTTTTTCTTTGATGTGAGCTATTCCGGAATTCTTTCTCTGAGCAGATACAATTTGATCTTTGATTGTTGATTCTACTGTGACATTAGTCAACTGACCTTGTTGAACTATTTCAATATTCAACCTTTCCAATTCATAACATAAACTGTAATCTATTGGCTTCACAGTTATGCAATTGCAATGATTCTTTCTACTGAGTGCATCGGCAACAACATTTGCTTTTCCAGGGTGATAGTGTACTTCTAAATCATAGTCCTTTATTAACTCAAGCCACCTTCTTTGCCTCATATTCAATTCTGACTGAGTAAAGATATACTTTAAGCTCTTGTGATCTGTATACATGTGGCAAGTATTACCTAACAAGTAATGATGCCAGATTTTCAATGCATGAACCACAGCTGCTAGTTCAAGATCATGTGTCGGATAATGTTCTTCATGGCGCTTCAACTGTCTCGAGGCATAAGCAATGACTCTGCCTTCTTGCATCAATACACAACCAAGGCCAATACCCGAGGCATCACAGTAAATATCAAATGGCTTTTCTATATCTGGTTGTGCCAAAACTGGAGCAGTTGTCAATGACTTCTTTAAAATTCTAAAAGCTTTCTCGCACTCTGGAGACCATATGAACTTAGTTTGATTCTTCAATAACTCTGTAATTGGCTTGACTACCTTTGAAAAGTCAGGTATGAATCGACGGTAATAACCCGCCATCCCCAGAAAACTTCGGACTTCATGAACTGAGATTGGTGGTTCCCAATTTAGAATATCTTTCACCTTGCCAGGATCTACTGCTACTCCTTCGGCTGACAACACATGTCGTAAGAATTGCACTTCCCTTAAACAAAACTCACATTTACTGAACTTAGTGTCGAGCCCCTACTTTAGGGTCCACTGTGCATCATGTATCAGTCCCTGGATCAGTAGCTGATACGCACAATTCGAACAAGATTGATATCAAAAACTATACTTTTATTGCTAATAGAGAATTATATTACATGGTTCGGGTTGCATAGCTTGGGCCACTGGCCTTACATTGTATATCAGAGATCTAAGACAGCGGTCCTATAACAACGTGGCTCCATTCCTACAGGCAACTTGGAGTGCGGACGTAACCCTAGACTTATTCCTTAAGCGTATTCCTACAACCCGGTCGTCGTAGTCCCCGTGTAACTTCTTCCCGTAGCTGTACGGCTCCGTTTTCGAGTGTGCTCCAGACGTTCTATCCCTGCGTAGTTCTTGGTAGCTTCATCCTCGGATATACTCCTACAGCTTCATTCCTAAAAACATATAGTGGAGAAGGGGTGAGTACATACGTACTCAGCAAGCCCTAACTTTGGGTGGAGGAGACGTGGATAGAGGCTGTATATAGAGGTGGTTAGTGGTAAAGGTGATAGAGTTAAGTAGTTATAAATATAGGTTGGGCCCTGGCAGGGTATTACCATCCTCACCAGTTCCAGAGTTGAATATAGATTACCAAATTCATAAATACATCTTACCAGAGTATCACAGTTGTTGTAGTCTAATCATTTGGGGACCTCATCCCAGCGGTTGCCCATTCCAAGGACGTGGCTATTCGAATAGATTCAAGAAACTCTGCAGAGGTGTACAAATTTCCCCACATGATAGGCGTAGTCGATACCATCGTCATGGCTTAGACAGGCCTAACGAGACCTTGTACCCGAGAGGGCGCTACCTTAGATTTCCATATAATTCCACCACGGACTACTCAGGGACCGGAACCCACAAGCATCAGGATGGTCACACAGCATCCTAAAATATCGAGTGGTTGGATGATCACACAGCATCCGGTGGATGATCACATAGCATCCAGATTAAATAATAAAAGGGTGCTCGCACACGGCACAACAATAAATTTTACATGGAAGACCACAAAGCAACCATGCCGATCAGACCACGGTAGATCACACAGCAGCCGTGTCCTCTCCTGTTAGTCCGTTGCCACTCCGGCCTCCTAGTGAAAATCATACTTCAATCTAACGGGGTGTGAGATCAAGTCTACCCATATAGACATGTGGCTGTACGAAATTCTGGCTAGGCGAGATGGCCAATGAACCGGTCCTTATGTGACCGAGGCGAGTATCTCCCGCAAATCCCACACAGGCTATCCTGCCAAGGTAACCCATACCACATCAATTACCCCCACTCGCCCCCTGTCGAGGTTTAGTCCAATTTTACCAACTTAAGTTTCATAGTTATTATCCTCATGTTCATAAATCACATTATCCTAAACAATTCTCATAATTCATCATGATTCAATATCAATATATGAAAGAGGTTTTTAAGTAGTATATATTAAGATTAGTGGTTGGTAGGGTTAGGTATGGTGGGTTTATGGTGGAGGCTAGCAAAATATAGAGGTGGTAGGAGGGGAGTAATTAAAGGAATGGAAATGTAGGGAATAGATGAGGATTAGGACTTGCCTTTGCTCGCTGACGAGTATATCCAAGGTTGTCGTTCCTTCATTGTTCCCGTGTTGGTGGTGCTTCTGGGGTCCAGTGGGTCATCTCTGCGTCTTCGATCCTACGCAAACTAACGTCGACAAGCAAGACACACAAACGAGAAAATAACAATCAAGGCATGTCAAACCAGCACGGCAGCAATCGTTCCTAGACGGGTTGATCCTAGCTGGGCGATGGATCATTTCCTATGGTGATCACTATTATGTCAATCTGAAGTAATACTCGGATGGAGGTACTCCATCCCACAAGGGGGTTCCTACGGGTTCGATTAGGATGGTGATTAGGGTTAGCTATACATGGACGTATTATTCCCGGGTATCGGACATAGCCATATAGTGTGTAGGTGATACTATCGGTACACTACTATATCTCTGGGTTTATACATATTCTATCGTGTAATGTTATATTTTATAATACTACCGAGAATATTTTATATTAGTAAAGCGCATATTTCATTTTATTATTATATGTATATTATTATTACTAGCGTGCGGATACTTTAATTCTACCGCGCATATGTTATATTACTATTGCATTTATATATTAGTACTATATTTATATATGTTGGTTATATCTAATCCTAGCGCGTCCATTTTATAATTCTAACGCGTGTTTTATAATTCTATCAGGTATATCTTATGTTCCTCTATATTACTACTATGGTTATATTTATACGGATGCAATTGTATTACTAAGTATACGTTATGTTTATTCGTGTAGTTATATTTAAGTGATCGTTTACGGAGCGTTTAATCTAATATATGCGTCTACAGCATAATTACTAATAAAGTAAATCAAGGCAAACAAATCTAGAATTTAAATGGACACCAAAAATTAGGTTTAAGTGTTTTAAATATGTAGGGTTTTATTTTATAGGATTTATGGTTAAAGAATTACGGCATTCGGAATTAAATCAAACGAGATATGAATTTCTAAAATCTACCGACTAACCGCGTATGAATAAAGCATGGTAAATGTTCCTATAATTATTATATTATGGAAATGAGTGCAATTTATATAAATATGACCTAGACTGGTTCTAGTTTATTCTAGAATTTTTCTACAAATTTTTCTATATTTATAAACTTACTTTCTAGTTCACCGTGTACGATTTCGTGCAGTAATTTCTCCCTGGGCTGACACGTGGGTCCAGCAACTGTCCAAACTGACCGGCACTGTGCTCCTGGACACAAACACCGATCTGGTGGACTCACGCCTTGCCTGCCTTTATTTCATGTGAACCGAGTCTATAGAAGAAGAGAGGGGATGGACAGTTCACGTGATTGGCCACTCGGTCACAGGGCTGGTACCCATCATCCTCATCTGTGCCGTGGTCGTTCCCATCCCCATCCCTTTTCCATTCATGCCGTGCAGTCAACCGAGCGAGAGAAGGGGGAGGAGAGCGAGACCAAGGGAGAGTGGGAGAGCAGCAGGTGCTGTGCACCGGCGGCGGCAGGGCAGGGCGCTGGTGTCCTGCGTCCACTTCGCCGGGGCAGCGGACAGGGGAAGGAAGAGGAGAGAGGTGGAGCAGCTCCGGCGTGCGTGCGAGTGGAAGAGCAGAAGCAGGGGAGATAGAGGGGGCGAATCGGAAGTCGAGCAGAGCAGGGCGGTCGGCGCGCGGACTGTGGCGAGGCAAGAGCACGGACGACGGCGGCTGTCTCGGCTCCTGAGAGCAGGGGCGAGCGCGACGGCGCCCGGTGGTGCTTGACTCCGGACGAGCTCATGGCGCCCGCGCGGCTTCAAGCTCCGGCGAAGGCAGCCTGCGGACGGTGGAGCTCGGCACTAGCGAGTCGAGCCCGTCTCCAGCGGCGGCGACGAGGGCTTCGGCAGCGGCGTTCGGCTCCGTCGCGACGAGGGCAGGGGCGCCATGCCCCTCTGCAGGCCCTTGCCGTGGCATCTCCGAACTCCGAGCTTCGTTGACCTTCCCCTCGCGTGCTCGAGCTCAGCTCCGCTGATGGCGAGATAGGCGAGCTCGGCGGCCTTTTATAGGCGGAGTGAGGCGGTTCGGCACAGTGCGCCGGTGGACCTCAAGGCGGCAAGGCGACCGGAGCACAGTGAGTTCGTTGACCTCTTGGGGAAGAAGAAAGCGACAGCTGGGAAGGTCGGTCCGTGGAAATATCTCGGCAGACATGCTTCACGTGCGCAAAGAGGAGGACGGCATCCGTGGTGTCCACACGGAGGCGACGCGGAGCGGATGCGGTGTTCCTGCGGGTGCGGCGCGTGCGGCGCTCTGGTGCTGCTCGGCCTGGCCAAGCCGAGAGGCACTTCAGGCTGGGCCTGATGGAGGGGAGGGAGGCGTACACAGTAGATGTCCCTTTTTCTATTTTGTAACTAATAGTGCGTATGTATATGTATAACTAAAGCATGTATGTATACCTATATGTATGTATTATTCATTAATTAGAAGACTAAGTTATATATGATGTATGTATATGATGTATATTCTAAGTGCTTTAAGCAAAGGAATTCGCTAGCATGTATGTATATGTATGCATTATGCTTTATAAATGACGTATTAAAGAATGTAACTATGATGCATAGCTAAATATTATATATATATTCTATATGATAGAATTTAAAGGCAAGGATTTCTTATGCATAAAGACTAAATGTAAACTCATATTATGAAGAACAACTAAACATGTAACCCAGTGATGCGGTGGCTAATATAACTAAGCAAGAAAGATAACTAAATATTTCAAGAATGCAATTGATGATTAGAGGTCATTTTGGTGCCGCAATTAAATTCCAGAAGAACAAACAATCATACAATCAGGCATTTCATCACTCAATCAAGCAAGCAAATAATTCAAGCGTTCTATACTAAATATATATGGTGAATTTTGATGCAGGGTTTTGGAAAAGCATTTTCTTTTAAAACAGTTGTGAGGGAAAATAACTAATCAAGTTTAAATTTGTTGTAAATTTAATAAAAGTTCAAATTTTTAGTGATTTTTAAGATGATGCAAAACACAGGGTGTTACACTTAGCATACAGTTGGTGATCTCTCAGACGAGTCAGAACAACTCTGAGATGCTCAACATGCTCTTCTTCACTTTTGGAGTATACCAAAATATCATCAATAAACACAACCACAAACTTGTCAAGCTCCAGCATGAAAACTGAGTTCATCAGATACATGAAATGTGCCGGTGCATTGGTGAGACCAAAAGACATAACTAGGTATTCATACAGTCTATATCTGGTGGTGAACGCAGTCTTTGGGATATCTTCAGGTCGAATCTTGATTTGATGGTACCCTGATCGAAGATCGATCTTGGAAAATACCTTTGCCCCCGCAAGTTGATCAAAGAGTAGATCAATGCGAGGCAACGGATATTTATTCTTAATGGTTACTTCATTCAGCAGTCGATAATCAACACATATCCTTAAAGTCTGATCTTTCTTCTTGACAAAAAGAGCTGGACATCCCCATGGTGAGGAACTGGGTCTGATAAAACCTTTGTCACGTAACTCTTGCAATTAATCCTTGAGTTCTGCCAATTCATTGGGTGGCATTCTGTAAGCTCTCCGGGATATTGGGGCAGTACCCGGTTTTAACTCAATTACAAACTCTATATCTCTGTCCGGTGGCAGACCTGGTAGATCAACTGGAAACACATCTGGAAATTCACAGACTACCGGTATATCACAAATCTCCTGTACTGAAGTTGCACATAACCTTTCAACTGTTCTCTTTGGGATAGGAAGTTGGATAAGAAGATGAGATTTATTATCTGGCAGGTTCAACCTTATAGTTCTGTGCAGTGCATCTATAAGGGCTCCTCGTTGGTACATCCAATTCATACACAGGATTACATCTATATCCTGTTTCTGTAATATTATCATTGAGGTAGGGAATATATGTCCACCTAACTCTATAGGTACGTCACGTACCATCTCCTTAGTACACAGTCGTTCCCCGGGTGACTGGATAAAGAAATCTTCTTGCGTTCCCATAATTGGAATGTCATGCTTAACAACAAAGGTGCGATTTATGAATGTATGCGATGCACCTGAATCAAATAACAGTACTGTTGGATGATTAGCAACAGGAAACATACCCATCATAACAGGATCTCCCTCTGGGATTGCACTTGCTTGAGTGTAGAACACACGTCCGGTCTTCTTCTTCTCACCCTTACCCTTCTGCACATTCAGATTGTTATTCTTGCTCTGAGGTTGTTGCTGTTGTGGTACGGGAGCTCTGGGATAATTGGGATTGTACTGCCTTGGATACGGGCAGTCCTTGGAGAAGTGGCCTGGCTTTCCACAATTGTAGCAGGGAAAGTTATGGGTTACTGGAGTCTGGTTTCGAATACCAGGGGCATTCGGCTGTTGTGTAAATTGCGGGGTTGCGGCAGGATAGAAAAACGTCTGCGGCTGAGCTTGGTATTGCGGTGGACGATAAGTTGGGCGGAAATGGTTCTGAGGGTGGTAAACAAACTTCTGGCGCTTCTTAATGCCGCCAGACGGGGTAGAAAACACTGGCTTCTTTTTCTTCGACTCTTTGTGTAGTCGGGACTTCTCTTCTGACGCAATAGCCACATTGACTATCTCATGGTACGTGGCATTATAGCAGGTGACTAATGCTTTCTGGATTCTGGTACTCAAACCTCTCATGAAACAACTCTTCTTTTTCGCATCGGTGTTCACATATTCAGCTGCATACTGGGACAGATGATTGAATTTGCCCACATACTGTAGAACTGTCTGGTTCCCTTGCTTCAGCGAGAGAAACTCTTCTAGTTTCATGGCCATGACACCATCTAGGATATAATATGCTCTGAAGGCTTCACGAAACTCCTGCCAAGTGACACGGTGGCCAGCAGGCCGTGCGACGACCAGATTCGCCCACCACGCCCCTACGGCACCTCTAAGTTGCTGTGCTGCAAACACGGGCTTCTGGTGCTCCGTGCACTGTAAAAGTTCAAACTTCTGCTCCATGGTACGGAGCCAGTCATCTGCCTCTAGCGGCTCATCTGCCTTTGAGAACACTGGTGGACGGGTATCAGTGAAATCCACATAAACGGTTTCTCCTCCATTGTTACGGCCTCGACGATCCTGGTTTCCATTCTGATTCTGATTCTGAGCCAACAAGGTAGTGGCATTAACTAGTGCGGCAATAGCTTCTGCCAAGGTGGGTGGAAACGGTGGGGGATTCGGAGTATTGTCCCCTTCCTGGGAAGTTCCAGCACCGTCCATCTGTTGTACACAAACCATATTTATTTACATCGCTTTATTGAATTAAAAAGCAATTAGTACAGAACTTGTATACACACAAACTTATCTTACATTATTTCATTACAAACTTGCTCGTAAGCAAGAAACTACCCACTAAGGTTCTTAGAAAGCAGGAAAGACTACTATGTTACACAACCATCCATGTCGACCCTTCACTCCTCATCATCATCACTGATCACGATCACTCTATTCTTAGCCTCTGGAGCACTTGCACCAGTGACATGACTTGCATCGTCCCCACTTTCCATCATGGGTTCATCTTCCTCATTGTCCTTTCCACCAGGAATAACCACGGCACCAACATCATCTTCTACTGCCTGGGGCTGATGATTGGGATTCATCAGATCATGTAGCCTATGGACCTCCTCATGCAGAATGGTGTTGTACTGCTCCAGGTGTGTCGCATAAAGCTCCAACTCTCGAACACGAGCCCTGACTTCTGTCTCCTTTTCTAGAGACTCGTTCTGGAACTGTTTCCAAAAACGCATGTTGCGCTTCAGTCGCTCCACTTCTGATGTAAGCCTTGCAACCTCTGATTCCGAATCCGGGTTCGGATTGCGGCTACTGCTTGCTCCACCACCTCTGGCGGCCAACTGATGACGCGACACTCCTTGCGGACCCGTTTTCTTGCGAGGAGTCGTCTTCACACGTGCCATCCTAAAGCAAGATAGAATTAGGACGATGAGAACAGATAGGGGATCTGAAGGTTAGCATGAATAGGATTGAACCTTACTTAACCCAAACCACTTTAAAAGGGAAGGTAACTTAAGCAGGTTAATTAAACATGATGCATGCATCGTACTTACGATCTAACAGAAAGATTAAGTAACACATGCAATATTTATAACATAGGGCACTATACATGATACTTCACTACGAAGCTTTCAAATATGAGCTAAGGAAACTATAGAATAGATTAAGATAAGCAAAAGCAATTTGGACCAAAATATCAATATTAAGTTTATTTGACCCAAAACATTTTGAAGTTTTGCAAAGTAATACTACAATAACTCAAGTGATTATGCTCTGGTACCAGCTGTCATAGAACCTCCTAATTATGATGGCCCACAAGTACCCGTCATTATCATAATGACCTCTGATAACCGTACTTATGTTCACCATAACTTAAAAGGCCTGCTTCCCTCCGAACAGGATCCAATCACAGGAGTATTGCAATATTACAACAGTTTATTCAAAATATTCAACAGAGTAAAGTAGCAGAAGTCTTACAATAACATAGGTTTACAAACCAGTTTTCAAACTTCAACCTAATATAACATTATTACAAACCAGTAGTAGGGAAGTATCGGTAGTAACTTTATTACATCACACAAGCGAGATGCCTTGCCCAAAGGCCACACAGTCTACTCGTCGTCGCTTTCTTCAACCACGACGGTCATGCAACAAGGCTCGAAGCAGACTTGTTTATGAACCGCACCTGCAACAAGGGGTTCAACAAACCCTGAGTACGAGAGTACTCAACAAGACTTACCCGACTAGGACAAAGACTCCAAGGGCATGCTAGCTTTAGGGAATCAAGGTACGGGTAATTCAGAATCAAGATTTTCTTTTGCAGAAAAGCTTACTAAGGTAAGTCCTTATCTTCAACATTTTACTTTTACCATTGATGGTTCATTAACCAATTCTAGGTGATCCTAATCTAGATCAAAGTAATTATCATCAAATCCTTTCTCATTCTTTCTTTCATTCCAGTTCTTAACTACGATGTAAGTCAGGTGATCAAGTCTCCATAACCGAGGAGCAACGACGATTCGAACCAATTATACCCAGCTGGGGATCCCTAACTTCACGACATATGTAGAACCGAATCTGCATATATCAACCCTCATTTAGATCTCCCAAAACCAGAACGTGTCCATCGCCACCCGAGAGTACAGTATTCCTCGAACCCGGCCCGATTCTAGCCCCGAGGGTACACGCTACTCCCGCCATCTCTCCACTCCTAGTGCGGGGTTAGACGTTCTCGTAATGGAATCACCAACATTTTGGGCTTACCCAAGGCATGAGGCTAGTTGCAAAGTCTCAAACACAACAGGCTTACAACGAACGGACCTTAACTGACAAGGCGGAAACACTACATTGAGACTCCTTTCCCAATGCATGTTAGCAGTGGCCAAACCACCCGCCCGATCTTTCAAGTTTATTCTTATATTTCAATATTCATTCAATATGCCGTCATGGCTATATAAACATTGCATTTAAAAGCTTAACTTCTAAGCATAGCGAAGCATACTACGCATTTTCCGTAAAACATGTATCAAGGTTGATATCGCAATAATCAAGGACGATAATGCAGCAATTAGGTTATCACTCAACTCCTAATTACTTAATGCAATAAACCATAATAGAAATAATAAAACATTTATAAAATTCAAGGTAGGGTTTAAATGCACCGGGGCTTGCCTTGCTCTGACACGACGACTGACTCAGACTCGAGGACTCCAACGTCTGGTCCGGAACCCACCGACGATCGTTCTTCTCCGGAAACTTGCTCGACGACTTCGGCTTCCTCGAAAGCGGAAACTACACGAATACATAACATGCTTTAACATGATGCTCGATGATAAACATGATGCTTGATGATAACATGCTACGAGTTACGACTTGAGTACAACTTCCCTTCACGGTACAGTCGCAAACAGAAAACCTACTAACTAGTAGCGACGATTTCCAGCGATACCAGCTTTTAACCTAAACAAGTTACTAACGAGCTCAATCATGAAATTAAGGTGCCAGAGATCACCAAAGGGTAGTGACCTAAGGACATCACTCAATCAAAAGGGCACACAACACTTAAAGTTCTCAAATTAACATTTATTTACTATTTTAAATAATTAGGGCATAATTAGAAGTTGATAAAACTTTATCTAAACAAGCTCAAACTTTTTCTATGGCTTAAGAATGATTTATAACAGTGTCATAATAAATTTCATAATTTTTGGATTAATAAATTAATTATTAAAATTCCTAGAAGTTGCATTTAATCATTATTGGAACCAATTAATTCTACTGCACAAAGTATTCAAATTCATGATGGCATAGGAAGCATCAGGGGCTCACAGCGGTGACGATGGCGGTCTTGGGGAGGACGGAGAGGAACCGGAGTGGCCTGGCCACGGGAAGCGACAGCGGCGGTGCTCCGACCGGAGTTGGGCACGGGAAGCGAAGGCTGCGGCGATCCAGGCGGAATTGGGCCAGCTCAACTGGTTCACGAGGTGCGCGAGGCCGAGGCGGAGCTAAGGGTGCGGTTGGCGTGGCCGGAGATGGCCTGGTGGCGGCAGCGGCGAGCGGCGGAGCTGCGGTGGCGGCGGTGGCGAAAACGGAGAAGCAAAACGATTCACGGTGAGCTCGCATATATATAGGGAACGGCCACGGTGACGACACTGGAAGACGTGCGACGTCGCGCTGGCGATCGAGGGCACGCCTGGAAGCCGGCCGAAGCCGTCCAGCGTCTCGCCGGCGCCCATACCGCGGGGTGGTCGGCGGTGATTGGCCCGACACTGTAGCTCCCCCCCAAATTTTTGAAATTCAAACTGATTTTTCAAATTACATTCAAATTTGTATAACAACTTGAAAAACTTCCAATCTATGAAATCTTCAGAATTTCAAGATCTACAAGTTTTGTATTGAACACTTTTTCAAATTCTCACTGGATTTTGAAATTTGAGTTTAAATTCAAAAAGGGACACATTTTTCAGATTTGGTAATTTAGAAATTACTTTTGATTTTATATTGAAACTTCAAAATCTCCAAACATCAAAGTTGTACATCTCAACAAGACCTACAACTTTGCTATTCAAAACATTTTCAAAATCTGCCTCCATTTTGAAATCTTAGTTTGGGGACAAAAATGAATTAAATCTGAAATTTGTTTATTTTCAAAATTGCTCCACATTTTACACTAAAACTTTGAAAACTCAAAACACCAAAGTTGTAGCCCTTGAAAATTTCTACAAACTTGGTTTTGAACTTTTTCCCAAATTTTGCTTATATTTTGAATTATTTCAAAAGGGGTAAAACAGGGTTTTGAAAATTAGGGTTTTCGGAGGAATTTTCAATTGGAATTTGTTGCTACTTTGATTTGTGATTACTTAGTGATCAAAACCTCACCCAAGGGCATCATTTGGACCAACATGACATGGTTGACCAAATGCCACTCTTGGTTGACCAATTAGCTTTTGAAATTCTTTTAGATTTCTCCCCAGATTTGAATTTAAATTTGAATCGGAAAACTCGTGACGAGTTTTGGGACTCCAATTCAAACTCAAATTTGGAGCTTCATTTTAGAGGTTGTACTTGAGCTCATACCCTACACTTGACACTAGTGTGCAACACAGTCGCACACCTCAAATTACGCAGGGCATGGACTAAGCATTTGCGGTGACATTCGAAATTAGGGTTTTCGGGTTCGGATCACACCACTGAGAAGCACATCCAATCTAGATAAATAAACTTATTTTAGTTGATGCATAACAAGGTTGACCTAAATATGGATGCTTTGCAATGCATTATGATGACATGGCAGATTAATTAGCACTATAACACCCGGGGTGTTACACTTTCGGTCCCCACTACCATTCCATCTCGCCATGCGAGCAGTTCACATCAACATCTCACTAGCACATACAATTATGTATGCTACATCATTCACTAACATGTATCATGATAGGCATTCATTCGTGTAAGTGAATATAAGTGATGTAGTTTTATCTGTGAATCCTGTAGCAACGCGCTGAGTATTCTTCTAGTAACAAAGGTTTATTTCCTCCATTGCAAAGGAGGTCTTAATTTTTTTCTTAAAAACACACAGTAATCCATAGCTAATTTGATTCATGCATCATTAGTGCCCCCTCTAATTCATTGATAACACCCTTAAGATATTGCTCAAGCTTCGCCACTTCTCGTAGCACGAAAAACGTAGAAACTTTCCTCTGTGCTTGATATCAAAGGAAAACCATGGGAAAAGAACATCCACTCAAACCTCATGTTTCTTGCCCCCTGTGTTTTTCCTGTAGTTGATCGAAACACTTATTTCTATAATAGTCTTGTGCTTTCCATTTCTTAGTTTTTTATGAATTCCTATCATATTCTTGTGTTTTTCCATTTTCTATATTTTTTCAATCCTGTATTTCGAAGGGGGTCTTAAGACACAAAGGAAAAAAAAGAGGTGGACCTCACGTTTTTTTTCTCAAAAAAAGATGTACAGGCTAGTTCATTCCATAATAACTTTTAGGATTCAATCCTTCATTCCAAAGAGTCCGATCCTATAGGAAATTTTTCTATAAATTCAATCTTTTAAAATTTCTTCATTTTTCCTCCATTTCAAAGGAGGTCTTAATTTTTCTTAAGAAAACATACAGTAATCCATGGCTAACTTGATTAGTGCCCCTTAAGATATTGTTCAAGCTCCACCACTGCTCGTAGCATGCTCCAAAGAATATATTTTTTCTAAAAAAAAACAGGAGAAATGGCAGTACCATTGGTGCACAAGATTCAGCATGCAGTAATCAAATCCTAAAACTTGTAGTACCACTGAGATCACTTATCTCAAGATTAAGAAGAACAATGGCCTTGTTTAGATTAAGGTGAAAAGTTGAAAATTTTTCACTCTCTCTCCATCACATCAATCTTTGCTAGCATGTACGAAGCATTAAATATAGATAAAAAAATAACTAATTGCACAGTTTAGTTATAAATTACGAGACAAATCTTTTGAGCCTAGTTAGTCCATGATTGGACACTAATTGTCAAATATAAACAAAAGTGCTACAGTTAGAAAAAATTTTAACTTTTCGCGATCTAAACGAGGCCAATGATGAAGTTCATGTGGCGCCTTTGTTACAAACTGGAGATGCCAGGATACTGCTTTGGGTCCCCAGCTGATGCGACGAGGGATTAGAATTTTAATTGTGCCCATCGAGATGGATATGCCCCGCCGTGGAACTACCGGTGTGCCCACCATTAGACAAGTGCAAATGCCAAATGGGTCACACTCAACTCAACACCGGTGTGTCCCCTCCCCTAGTAACCCCCCTAAAACCCTTGTCCTATGACCGGAAAGTGCGCGCGCAGCCGCGCACGGGACGACGGCGACGGCCAGTGATCGCACTCTTGCGTGGCGTGGCGTCTGCTGCTGCTGGCGGCCTCGAGGCACCTGCCGCCGGTGCGATCTCGTCGTACAGTACTCCGCCGCGAAGTCCCTGCAAGTTCTCGTGCATGCATGTCCTGATTCGCCGCCACACTGCGGCGGCAAAGAGCAACTGGGCAAGGCGGAGGAGGGACGAGCGGGCCAGCGGCGGCGGCTGCGTCTGCGTGCGTGGATGATGGATCGGTAAGGTGGCGGTGGATGCGGACAAGAGAGACGCACGCACTCGGCACTCCTGCTGTTCCCTCCCAGGTGCCGATGGAGACGGTGCGTACTAAGTATGTGTCCACCTCGTCTCCATCCACATCGTCACGTGCCGTTTCAGAGGTATCCGAGGCCTAGCTCGATCCGCTCTCTCGCTCGCCATCGGGGTGGACCGTGGATATACAGGGGGACAGAGAGATGAAACGTGTGCGGTAGGATATTATGGGTACGTGGAGCCCGCCGCTCGTCGCCCGCTGCTCACACACACACATGGCCTCTATCGCTTCGGCGGGGACAGCCCACGCACGAACGAACAGGAGGGCGTGCGTATCCAACGCCAATAATCCCCTCCGTCGTGGCGACTGGCGTGGTGGGTCGGAAGCGGAACAGTGCGCAGTCGGCACTGCCGACCTGTCGTGCCGTGCATTTGTAATTGTACCACAACGTCCGGCCATTCACCCTTGAGCGCGAGACGAACACCACGCCAGGCTAAATGCATCGGCTACCATCCGTCCGTGGTGCGTCGTCCGATTCCTGGCGACCCCTAGGTTTCCTTCGGCTATGCCGATTAGGGCCTAATGCCCGATGCTACGCGCTTATGCCCTAGCATGTAGCATGCACGGAGCAGGTGGTTAGCGGGCAGGGCCACCGGCTCCCCGTGCCGTGCCGGGCCACGCAGGTCAACACAAACACAGACACGTCACGTCGTCACCCACCCTTTATCTTACCTTACCTTACCTATGAGTCTACGACGAAGACTCGACTCAGCAAATTTCTCCCCAAACTTTTCTCATGTACTCCCTCCGTCCAAGAAAACATGTAATTCTAGCACAGTATCATGTTTTAGTATCTTAAATTTAACTAATTATAAATAAAAAATTATCAATATTTATAATATCAAATAAATATCATTAGGTTAATTACGAAATATACTTTCATAATAAATTGATTTGGAGCCATAAATATAAATACTATTTACTAGAAATTTGATCAAACATGGATTGTTTTTTCTGGCACGTAACCCATAGTTGCGAGTTTTTCTGGAGAGAGGGAGTACTCACTTCTAGCCGTAAAACCGAGAGGTACTACTGCCGGTCATACCAGCTCGTCAAACGCCGGTTTTATAGGGCTACGGGACACGGCCCTGCCACATAAAGAAGAGAGACGGTCGGTGGCGGTACGCCGGTACGAGGACGTGTTTATGTGGTTCAACCGCTCAAGGTGGAACGCCGCGACTGCGATCTGACGCTGCCGGTGTCAACTGGCAGCGGCCGTAAAAGCCGTGTGATTTGGGCAGCAAAGGACCGTCCGTCCACGCGTGTTCCGTGCGTGTGTCCGGACCCCGGTATCCCAGGAGGAAGGAGATGCGTGACCACAGCAGGCTGCCGTGTGAGTCGTCAAGACGACGGGAAAGGGATGATGGAGCGAGGCAATCATCAACCGAGAAGACACCAGGTGGAGTTGGATCTTGGTATCCCGGAATCCAAGGAAGGCATGGGAAATATGGGATGACACCTGGCCTACATGTCGACTCTCATGATCCTAGTAGTTGACAGGCAATGCAATTTGCATTTCAGAAACAAGATCAGCACGGATCGCACCGAGCCTCTGCAAACAGCAACAAGTGAAACAATGTTTCGATGGACTTGTTTACAGGTGAATCCTACCGTGTCAAGGACCACTTTGCAGATATTACAGTCCAGGCAAGAACTCAGAAGATGCTGTGGCAGCTGTGCAACTGCAACAGCAACAACAGACATTTCTGAACCTGAGTTTCAGAAACAGAACAGGCTACAGGCCCGCCTGCGCATGCCCAGTACACGAGCGTGGATGGCGCCTGTTGCTTTGCTCCAATGATAAGCGCGCACAAAGAGCTCATTTTGGATGGAAGGAAAAGGTCTGTTACTGGACTGAAGAATGCGTGTTCAGCAACAGGCAGCAGACCCCTCCAAGCTGTGCAGCGTTCCAGCAGTGTCGGGCTAGCTTGCACTTCAAGAAACAATGGGCACCATCTTCATCAAAGCACCTACAGACTGGACATACTGTATCCAGCTCGATATTGCGACGTTTGATGTTCATCTTCAGAGCTAGGCTGTTGTTGGCAAGCCTCCATACAAAACTGTTTGATTTTGGGGGGACATGAAAGGCGCCAAATCTTCTTCCATGGAACGCTTGAATTTTTTTGGATTGAGGGTCTGTTTGGAACATTATGAAAAAATTCTTTTCCTACACTTTTCTTTGAATTCAAACTGATTCATGTGAAATTCTTCACGATTTTTTATGAAATTTCTGCATTACAAAAACAAACAGGGCCACTGTCTTGTATTGGGATGCTCTTGGCAAACTAGAGTGCAAAACTCTCCCTCGGCCGAAACGAAGGTCACAAGTAAATCTATATTTCAACTAAGCCACTAAGATTTTGTATTCCCAAGGAGGCAAGATCAGTCTCTATTAAAGCTAAATTAAAGATATTACAGATCATATCAGCAATGGGTCAACAACTTATATTAAAACTGTCAACCAAGGAATTAAACGAATCAAGTTAGTCCATCTCAATCAGGAAGAACTGAATGAATTGAGACAGATAGAAAACGAACAGGAATAACCATGAAACATTGCTCATTGCTGAGGCAAGGTACTCAATTCATAATAAAACATCTGAGATAGGGTAGCAAAACTCATACTAAGTATCATAGTCTCCTACAAGGTTAAAATTCAGGCATCATGACTGGTTTCCTCTGCCCTGATGATAACGATATGTCACAGCACTTAGTCAAACAGGCTGAAGCCCATGTCCTGCAAATACATATTCAACAGCAGTAAGTGGCTGAGCTCAGTTTAATAGAGCAGTGTTATTAGGACTGGTGCCTAAAATAAGACTAAACAATGATGGCATTTGTAGGGAAATCACAAACTAACATGAAATAAGGTATTTGGTCATGAGAAAACATAGAGAACAATGCAGTGTGAGCTTACATCATCACTCTCTTCCTTCTCTTCCACCTTCTCTTCCTTCTTCTCAGCTGCAGGAGCAGCACCACCAGCAGTAGGCGCAGCTGCTGCAACAGCAACACCACCACCACCACCACAAGGGACAGAAGCAAACTTCTCCCTACCAGCAGCAATGAGCTCAGTGATGTCCTTGCCACTCACTTGGGACAGCAGGTGTTCCATCTTCTCAGTGTCAATCTCGGCACCAACTGCAACAAGAAGAAATTTGATTAATTATACACAGAAAGCATCATATCATAAGAGCGTAATTGTGTTGCAGGGATCAATTCAACACTGGAAAAAATATGATCAACTCAATTTGTTCATTGGCAATTTAAAAGTAAGTGATCAACCTTATCAGCATCTGCCAGACTAGATGTCTACTTTTGACAGAAAGATAAATTAGTTAAGAACAGTAAAAATTGTAATGGGCATTCAGTTCAATGTAATTACCTGACTCCAGAATAGTTTTCAGATCCTCCACAGAGGGGTCATTGTTGCCGGCGAGGACAGCAAGCAGATAGGCAGCAACAAACTTCATCCTGCTCAAGCCAAAAGTAGTGTCACAATTACTCCCTATTTTTAGCACCATGAAAGTAACTAAATTAAGACATAGCGAATCAACATATAGTACATTCAACAAACTCAATGACATGATTATACATATTAACCTACAAATCAAATTGAGACCACATAGTACATCTATGAGAGAAGGAAATCTATGCGTAATTGCAAACAAATGAAGTTAAGTGTTTCAAAGTACAGGTGTCGTACACCCCTAGGAAATATCCATCAGATCTCCATAATCCGGATACATGAATCGATATAAACTGAACCGAGACACCTCTAATATAGAAAGCATTAGGTGGCGCAACAAATCTTAAACATGGTTTCGCCTGCTAGTAAAACCAGGCAAATAATTGGATAACACAAGCCGAAAATAACTTTAGTCCTAATTGTCAACCTACAATCAGAGTACCGAGCACAAATTTAACATCTCATCCAGACCCGAACCTCCACAACCAAATAAACATGCAAAACACCCCTGTTTCACCAAATACAAATCTACAGCGTCATTAAAACACTAGAAAAACCATGCATTTTGCAACAAATATACCAGCACTAACAATCGGATCGCTCGCTCTAATGATTCCGAACCAGGATACGTAAAACCAGGAGGGATTGAGACGACGTACTTGGATCGTGGAATGAACGAGCCGAGAAGTAGCGGCGCGGCGGCGGCGGAGGGTTTCTGCGAAGAAGGGGCTAGTGAGGTTTGAGGAGCCGCTATTTATAGTGCACCTCGCAGAAACCCTCTCCATTCCTTACGCGCTGGCCCAACAAGGCCCATTAGCCATAGGCCCAGGTTCTCCCAGCCCAGGACCCCTCGCGCAGGCACACGCGAATCACCCGAGTCGCCGACTTGTTCGGTCGGTCCTTCCTCCTCTCTTCTCTCTTCTGATCTTCTCCCGTTTCTCTTCTCCCCAACATTTCCAAAACCCTGGCGGCTGCGGCGGACGGCGGTGACCTGGGGCTGCGGGTGGCCGCGCCTGGGGCGCACGGTGAGCATTCGAGCACCGAGCGCTCAGCATAGGGTGTCCGGCGGTCTGCCACTCCGCTGATTGGAGCAGAGCCAGTGAGCCACTGCCGATTGGAGCCTCCGCGGCCGGCTGGTCGCTGGGCAGCACCGAGTGGCCAGGGCGACGGGCGATTGCCGATTGCAGCAGAGCGAATGAGCTACCACTCCACCTGTCCTGTCCACCAGCACCAGTGAATTGAATTTGTAAGTTATTAATTTGGTAAAATCACTCAATTGGCTTCTCTGTTGTTTTTATTATTATTGGATTGGAGTCAATTTGTGAATGACTTCGAAGGAGCAGAGCTAAAACCTGTGAGAATTACTTAGAGCAAGTTGAGTTGTCTTGTAATTTGTAAGTTTTTTTAATATCATTTTTGTTGTTTCATATCCTCTCTATATTTCAGACGTTGTCACTTTGATATGTTGAACAGTTGGTACTTCTATGTTAAACAATTTCAAGTTATGCTCAATTCTATGAAATCGTTCTTAAATATGTGTTATATCTGCTATAGTTATACAATTACTACTATATGGTATTATACATTGCCAAATATTAGATTTTAGGTTGTAAAAAATATTTGATGACCCTCTCCCACCATTGCTGCAGGGTTTTTGGTGTTAACTGACTCAGGTTGCTTGTTCACTGGGGGTGTGCGAGCTTAATCAGCCACCATGGATGGTAAGGGCACACCTTCTCTCTTTCTGTTCCCATTTTGTTACTTACATGTAGGGATGAAAATGGGATGGATATTTCCCGATATCTGTCTGTCCCGAAAGGGCTTATGGATAATCCATATATGAATCTGGACATTTAATATCCGTACTGTTTCCTAATCTGAATAGTCAAAGTTAGATTTCTGATATGGATGTGGGATTTGCAATATCCGTTTGTATCCGATCCAGTTTCATCCCTACTTACATAAGTTATGTGGTGTCAATTTTGGGGGAGTAGTCAGATAGATTGGTAGCCGGTTACTAGTGTTGGGTTGGGAGTAAGATTTTCGTTAAATGGTTTGTTAGCTAGGTGCCAAGCCCTTGTGCTAAAGGTGATGTCAGGCAGGTTAATATAAGAACTGCTCGTGGAAATAGCACGTACTCTGGGAACGAAGTAGTAAAGTTTAATTGCAAAAGGAGTATAGAAGGGGCACACAGTGCGCAATGTTGCGCTGCAACACATTGAGAAGAATAGGTTTCGTATTTATAAATGAATGAGATGTGGATGATAAAAAGCTCTTTTGCTGATTATGCAAGTAGTTGATTTATGCCATCAAAGAATATAAACAAGTAGGAAAACAATTTGAATCTTCAGTTTATAGTGAGTACCTCCGCTTTGCTGAATCCAACTGCAGTTTGCAGCCTTCAACTTTGTGGAGTCATTATAGCTTCTTTATCATGCGGTCAATTTCTCATGGCTATTTTTCTTACAGTTGATAAGCAAGAAACAATGGAGGAGACCATCCTTGTTGGTGATGATCTCATGCGCGGGCCGCCATCCCCTGTCATACCGAAAGAGATCGCATCACATGTCCTTGAAGGTGTTGAGCTTTGTGATGGTATACTCAGGAACCTTTTCTTATGTGAGTAACTGGTTTTTGTGACATTGATATCATGTTTCTCTTATTCCGTGTGCATTTGTGAAGGAAGTGTTCTATAAAAAAAACATTATTTCTATTGTCCAGGCCTTCAAATCAATGATATTGAGCCATTCTGCCAAGATGAAATTGTGTTATACCGACAATGTGCTGAGAAAAGGGTTAGTTATACTAAAACCATTTGGCCATGCCTGATCTTATTTGGTGTTTATTCAACAGTACAGCATTGTGTCTTATAACAGGACAAGGAAATAAGAGAGCGGATGCAAAATAGTGAATATAAATTGGGTTTTTCAATGCCCCTGGAACAAGCGAAGGAGAGAGCTACTCAACTCCAATCAGAAGTAACACTGCTAGAAAGGTAGTCCAGTATTAACGAGTTTCCCTTTAATCAACCATAGCATGATCATGTGATAAGCAGCTTGTGAAATGGTATTCCTATGATCCTATCTGCTATATGAACCTTCAAAGTTTTTTTTTTCTCATAAAACATTTAGGAACTGTAGTGGAGTGATACACTTAACAAGGAGTGTATTTGTATCAAGGTTTTTCCTCTCCATTGACACTAGTAACTAGGTAAGGAGTCTGGCATGAACATGTGCATTGGAATTTTAATTTCTTCACCATTAATCTGGATAATCCAAGTCTGTATACTGATCCAACAAGCTTTCAGAAGATTCACCAATACATATGGTTGTGTTTTTAAAATTTGATGTAACCTTCTATATCAATGGATGTCTAAACTCCCATACAAAATATTTGTCCTCTGGACGTGGTAGTCTAGTTTGTGATTATCACATAATCCATTATTAAGCCATTTGATGCTTACATAGCATACAATTATTTGCTTTCCTTGTTGCTTTGACAGTTATTGCACCAATTAGATTTAATTGCATTGTAGCAAGCTTCAATATAGGAATTGACTATTTTATGAGCAAAAGCTTATGCAACACTACTGGGGTGAATTGCATAGTTTTTAGAGAGTAATGGTAGTAAACATAATGGGATGCCGGCAACCATTTCTATCAAGTCTAATCCTCCAACATATTAGGAAGCTAAGTGTGTTCTGTGATTCTGTCTACCTTAAACATTAATGTTCTTTTTTTTTTGTCTTAAACGCGTAGGAGAGCTATGTGTCATTTCATTAAAAAGGAAATAGTAACAGAGAGTACGCAAAACATGACGCGCGCACACCACATATCCACATGCACTAGAAAATAAGACCAATCACACCACGGATAGGAGAGAGATGACCACTAGAACCAGGGAGAACGAAAAACTAGACTACTCCCAAGACCATAGTTCCTGAGATCCTAGGCCCAGGCTCTTAATGAGAAACAACAGACCATAGCTGCTCTCCATGCATGTTAGCTTGATTGTGCCAAATGCATATTTTCTTACTTTTCCTATATCTATTTTTAGGATAAATTTTCTACTTGACCTCACAGAGCTCTATTGACTGTTGCCAAAGAATCATGAAAAACCTAAACATCTTTGTACAGTATGCTTCTGTGCTTTTAGATTAGATTCATAGCCCCTACACCCCCTAAAATCCTATGTTTCACCAAATCCTGTGCGTATCTTTTGGCATTTGAGATAGCTGCACAGATCCTACTTAGCATACTGTTATTGTAGGAAGGAGCCCCTAGACCTTCATGTGTACACCAATTATTTGTTCTGACAAGTAGTGCTTATTCTGGTGTTCCACACACATATGAACACCGGACATTCCAAAAGAATGCGCTAGTAAAACAAGCCCTGATGATATTTTACAGCTGTACCCTGTTGGTTCCATTTTTGTAAGGCATATTTTGGTCAGGCACAAGAATTAGGTGACAAACAAAGAGAATGTGAAGTGACATGTCTGGGATATCCTTAGTGTTAAATCTATTGGGACCACGTGATAGTAGATACAATGGTTAGTGTGGATGTTATTCATAAATGCTGAGAGGTCAAATAAAATTCTTAAATAAAAGAGGGCAAAAGTGATAAAAAATTCCCTAAATATGCATGTGGATCTGATTTAAAATAATATTACATATCTTTATTTTAAAATTGGAGACATTTTATTTTGTTTAATGTTAGTTACAGTACAGTAAATGGAGGGAATCGTGAACCATATTGAATTTCCTATTGACTCATTCATGCAGCTTTATTCTGCTTGCATGTGGTCTTATATGCCTTTGTAGGCGCATGATTCTTGCTAGTGGACTTGAGGGTATGGAAGGATTTCGACAGAGATGGAGCTTGCACGGACAGCTTGAAGATACGAGGTAGTTCTGATTCTGTACTAGTCACATACTAGCTTGTGTTAATTTCTGTTACTCTATAACAATTGAAAGGATTTTTCTAGTAAATATGAACCATGACATAGTGGGCTAATGGTACTTACCTCTCTCTGATTTGGAATGACAATGATCAACTTAAACCCAGTAGCTTCATAATTCAAGTCCCAATAATGATCTAATTTACAAAATCAAGCATCTGAAATGATCGTGCCAACTTTGGTCAAGCTTCAGTTATGTATTGTGCACAGAAACGCTATGTGATCATTAATAGGAAAGCAAATTTAATTGATTATACACAGATACACATAGTTCTGCCCAAGTGACTTGATACATCTTTACAGTGGTACATAGTTTCTTATTCCTGTCATCACTGTCCATCTACATTGTTGTTTTACCTTCTTGATTAATCAATATTCCTTTTTGAATTTCTGCTTTGGTTTTGCCAACACATTACCAATGTGGCATTTGCTCTGGAATAGTATACTAAAGAGTGTAGAACTACTGTCTGCAATTTACTGAACAAAGCAATATATACTGTCACTAAAGTGCTTTAATGCTTGCTTCAAATGAAAGTATCCATTGTCTGAAGAGTCTGTACTTATATACTTCTAAATCTGTAATTTTGTTTTTTGCAGGAAAAGGCTAGAAGCACTGAACCATGGCATGGCAAAACGAGAGAACCAAAGTTCTACGGGGGAGAGGACAAAATCTCCAGCTGGGAAGAAGTGGTTCTTTTGGTAGGTTAGTATCATTGTTTCAGACTTGAGAAATATTGTAGCTTGAGATGTATTAGCAGCAATGCCACACACTTTTTAACTTCCACAGTACTCTGCCTCCAACTAGCCACTTAATTTGCTAACAAGTGATTTGATTATACATACCTGCAAAATGTTAAAATCATGTATCTGGTGATGATACAGTTACATTCCACTTTGTGATTTATGACAGCCACTTGTCCTCCCCATTGTTCGAGTGCCAATTTAGATTATGGCTATTTCATAGCCTCCCTTCAGGAATTAACAACAGTTTGTGTTTTCTATATTAGTGGAGTAAGTTGGCAAACACACTCAACCTATGCAAATTGTGGATTTACAATACACGTTGTGTGCAATATGCAAACTCCGACGGTAGCCCAGCTGTGTGGTCCAGACCCGGGATGACTTGTTATGAGAGTAACATCCGAAACGGCTAAACCTGAACCAAGATACTATACCAGCTAATAGAGCTAAAATTTCTTTGCAACATGTGCATCTAGGGTCGTGCCCTACACAACTACACCTCCCCCTAAAGATTGTACCGTACTCATGTGTTTTTCCATTTACACCTAGCCCTCTTTGGATGCAAAGTATTTTTGGAGCATTGGAGAACACTACGGTCTTGCACAATACTTGGTTTTTAGAAGCTACAGACTGTTTGGATATAACAAATCTTGTAGTTTATAAAGCCATAGTTAGTCTTTTGGAGTTTTTAGTAACTCTCACTCATGACCTCTTTTTCGAAACCACGGTTTTGTATATCTTTGGCTTATAATATCACAATTTTCGAAAAGTACATCCAAACCGTATTTGGATGTTGTGCTTTTGAGAAATTGTATATCAACTATCTTAGAATAAGATATGCGCCAAACCTTGGTTTAGAGAGGTGTGGAGTTTCTAAAGTTTTAGCAGTATCATGGTTTTCGGAACTGCAAAGATGATTACATCCAAACACCTTATAGTTTTCAAAACCATGGTATTTTTCAAAAACAGCAAAAATACTTTGTATGTAAACAGGGCATGTTTGGATGACGCGGTATTAAAAAACTGTGGTATTATAAAACTGTGATTTTATAGGCCAAAGAGACATAAAATCGTGTTTTGGAAAAAAAGGGTCATGATTAGAGTTTCTAAAACTAAAAAAAGGGCTACAATTTTGATAAAACCGTGGTTTTAGAAGCTATAAGGTTTGTTCTATTCAAACAACCAATAATTTTTAAAAATAGTTTATAAAAAACTTGTGAAAATCAAGATATTTTGAAAACCCATAGTATTTCTCCGATACGCTGAAAATACTTTGCATCAAACAGGGCATTAATCTTTTTCACCGTCTCCTTTTCATCTGCATTGATGCAGATGTCCTAATAACACATTATGTTAACCGTGGTAACTATTTGGATTGGGTGGCTTCTATTTTCATGCTGTTTGTTCATCACCAGTTTCTTTCTTCTCTTCTTTGAATTGGATCATCGGTTTCTTGTTGTTGAATGAGATCGAACTCACATGACATGACCAGAGCAAACTCGAAAGCTTAACCGGTACCACGGTACGTATTCCTTAGCTGCCGGGCAGTTAAATTCTCATTGCAGATGCTGACCATGTATATTCTGTTTGTGGTAACGTGGAGAGGATGTCACTCCACACCATTACCAAGAACAAAACAAGCAGCTAGGTTCCATCAACTCGTTTCGTCTTCTGACTATCCCTCTAGCTCGCCTGTGTTCCCCGGCATGACAAGCATGGAATCGTTTCATGTGATCCGGATGAACAGAACAGTTGACTTCCCGAGACTTGATCCATGAAAAGCCATGCTTGGTTCCAACGACACTGTTGCTAGTCAGAGACAATGGCGCATTGCACCCCTCATCCCCGACTATAAGAAGGCCTACCACACACCGTGCCAGTCACATCAGCGTGTCCACCTTTACCTATCATCGTCGTCTCATCTCCAGTCTCAGCCGGCAGCCCGGCACCCAAACTGAGATCGATGGCGTCCGTCCGGCGGTTCGCCGTGGCCGCCCTGATCGTCGCCTCCTTCCTCGCCGCGGCAGTGGGAGCCCAGCCGATGGACCCTAAGAACCCCTTCATGTCAGACCCCAACGTGATCCCCGTATACCCCCCCACCTACGTGACCTGCTACAACGACACCCATGGGCAGCAAGGGTCGGAGCCCAAGTGCAACGTCCTCGCGCTCCAGTGCCCTCGCACCTGCCGGGACACCTGCTACGTCCACTGCCCGTCCTGCAAGCTCATCTGCCGTAAGCGTCCACACATACATACTCTACATAACATAATCCTGCTCAAAGATTCTGATCAGTTTGTGTTTTTGGTGTGTTTATATGCTCGCGCTCGCGTGCATGGAATCAATGGATTATTGCATTGAGCAGTGTGTGAGCTGACCGGCACGGAGTGCTACGACCCGCGCTTCGTGGGCGGCGACGGCAACAAGTTCCTGTTCCACGGCCGCCGGGACGCCGACTTCTGCCTGCTGTCGGACGCCAACCTGCACATCAACGCGCACTTCATCGGCAAGCGCAACGCCAACGCGCGCGTGGCGCGGGACTTCACTTGGGTGCAGGCGCTGGGCATCCGCTTCGGCGGGCACCGCCTGTACCTGGGCGTCCGGAGGACGGCCACCTGGGACGTCGCCGTGGACCGCCTGGCCATCACCTTCGACGGCGCGCCCGTCCCGCTGGACGCCGTGGCCGGCGCCAGCTGGAGCCCGAGCCCCACGTCGGCGGCGCCCGCACCCCTGCTGTCCATCTTCCGCACGGGCCCCGCCAACGGCGTGGTGGTGCGGCTGGACGGGGTGTTCCGGATCGTGGCCAACGCCGTGCCGGTCACCGAGGAGGACTCGAGGGTGCACGGGTACGGCCTGCGCCCCGAGGAGGACGGCAGCCTCGCGCACCTCAACGTGGCGTTCAAGTTCTACGCGCTCAGCGCCGACGTGCACGGCGTGCTGGGCCAGACGTACCGGCCGGACTACGTCAGCGCCGCCGGGGTCGACGCCGGCGCTAGGGTCCCCGTCATGGGCGGCGCCGCCAGGTACCAGGTGTCCGGCGGCATCTTCGCCACGGACTGCGAGGTCGGGCGGTTCGCCGGCGACGACGACGGGCTCGCCGGGTTGCCCGTCGGCATCAACGAGGAGCCGACCGACGCGCTCTGCGGCAGCGGCAAGGTCACCACTGGCCTGGTGTGCAAGAAGTGATGATGAGGCCGGTGAGCTCCAGTCCAGCAGGGCCGGCCGCTGGTGTAGTGTTTTGTGCTTCATTCACGTGTCTAATTGCGTGCGTACGTGCTGACATATATTAGCTGCTGCAGCTGCGAAGTAGTAGTGGTTCTATGTATGGCGACCGAATAAAAGACACTAACGTGTCTTGTGTTCGTAATGTGGACAACACTGGGAAATGCCGTGTTGCTCTGATGTCGGAAGTGTAGTGCTGCAGTGCCGGGCTAGGATAGGATCCGCATGGTTAAATTCCTGTGGATGATAATCCTAGGTCCTAGCTACCTTGGTTCTCGTGTTTCATCATTCGAATAAATAAAGTTCTAGGAATTAAGCAGACACCTTTTACGTTTTCAAGAAGAAAGTTCTCTAAACAGATCGATTATGTGCTTTTGTAGCACATGTTTTCCATCTTTTCACTTAAACATCAGTGATCCGTGTCCCTACACTCTTGGGAAGCCCGGACGGACTCCGGACCCGAACTGCGATTCCTAACTGTGCCTGCAAGAAAACACTGCACGTACCACGTAGTCTTTATAGCTGCGACACACGATCCTCAGTCGCTGAAACCAGCTCCCACCCTCCTAGACATTCCTTGCGTTCGCCCGGCTCACCGTGCGCGGCAGAGCAGCGATGGGCGGAGGAGAGGCACCGTCCGACGCGCGCCAACAGCCGCGGCCACTACGGTCACCGCCAAGAAAGAGATGGAGCCGCCGCCTCCGCCGCCTCGTCCGCAGCCTCGCCCTGCTGCTCGGCCTCCTCGCGTTCCTCCTCTACCTGCGTAGGCACCGCCGGCGCATGCGGCGTCGTCGAGGGACCAGTCGACGGCGGCAGCGGGACATCGTCGTCGTCGTCGAGGACGGAGTAGGTGGTGCGGCTGCGGGCGGCGCGCGGGGGCCAGCATAGTCGGCGTGCCACGGCCGCCGGCACTGCCGCAGAGGTATTTTGCCTGTGTCATTGTATCGTTTAGCAATGGCGTCGCCACCTGATCTAATGATTTGACTCGTTGCCCATGTGAATTGCCCGAACCGCGATTATTACATCTTCGTTTATACGAACTTGGGGAGCTTTCAAGGATTTTGTATAGAGTCAGTCTTTCGGGTGTCTTAGGATGACAACCGAGTGTCAGCTTCGCGTGGCTCGCGCTCCACGAGACCACGACCGCCTGTGGACCGCGAGTAGGAGGAAGAGGCACCGATTGCAGGATGATAATGAATGTGCCTTATGCAGCCAGATGGCTGAAACTGTTGGACATCTGGTGCTCGGCTGTGTGGTCGCCAGAACGCTCTGGAGCGCGCTGCTCATCCCGCTTGGTCTGGCCGCGCTCACCCCGGAGAATGACGACGGCGTCGCGGCGTGGTGGCTTCATCAGCGCGGCCGGGTCCATCCGGATGCAACGCCAATATTCGACACTATGTTTCTACTGATCACTTGGAGCATGTGGGAGGAGAGAAACAACACAACATTTCGGCGGGTACCAGTGAGGAGCACCGTGGAGATCGCCCGGTCGGTTCTTGCCGAGGCGGAAGACTGGGTTGCGGCCAGATTCAAGACGATTGCAGCGCTATTGCCAGTTTGGTCGCAAAACCTTGCAAACATGTAATCGTATCTATCGCATCCAGTAGATAGGGTCTCGTTGTTGACTTTGGTTGCTCGCCGAAGCCACCCTAAACTCTGTAACACTTGGTTACATCTCCTCTTAATGAAATCCGGGCTGATCACCCAATCTAGAAAAAGACAACCGAGTGTCAGATCCTTTCCAAACACTCAATTTTACCAAGCTAATAGAATCTGAGTGTTTCAAGGCTACAGAACACTCGATTCCCTAACCACATGATCTAGATCTAAGGAACCAAATATAAAAGATCAAATAAATGTTAAAATATAAAAAATAAATACGAAGAGTACCTAACAAATGCAAATTAACGAAATTTCAAAATAATACCAAATCTAACAAACAAAAATTCATTAAAAAGGCCAAAAAAATAACAGATTTATTCTATCAAGGGAAAATTGGAAAATTTCAAAGGGAAAGTAAATAAAACATACAAAATTCAAATGAAAAAACCAAAAAAATACCAGATTATTTCTATGAAGCGCAAATTGAAAGAATTTCAAAGGGAAAGCAAATAAAGCATACAAATTTCAAATAAAAAGGCAAAAAAAAAACCAGATTATTTCTATGAAGGGCAAATTGGAAGAATTTCAAAGTGAGACAAAAAAACAAATAAATACTCATAAAAATTGGAAAAAAAAATCAAAGAACAAGACAAATAGTGCAAAAGAGCATTCTAAATAATGCAGTAGCAACATACACTATAGGATCAAAAAGATTACACATCAAAATGAGTAGTAAAATACACTACAATTGCATGTAATTTGAACATAAATAAGCAATAAGTGCAAGACAAAAGCATAAAGGGAAAGAAAACAACACACAGACCAGTAATATATTTCAAACAAACATAAAGGCATTAGAAACTACAAGTTCCAAATTACTAGTTCAAGTCACAAACAAACACTAGACATAACCAGCCTTAATCAGAAAGATAATTATGGCATAGATACCACCAAATACTTCCACGGATCTAGGATGAAAGTTTAGGGAGACTGAAGTTGCGAGTTTATCGTCATCTTCATCCTCCAACCTCTCCTTCTCAAAGTAACCATGTCAAAAATTCTTTGAGGAGCTCCATGGTATCAGCGGTGGTAGGGGGGCTTGAGCCCCCCACCCCCGCCCCATTGGTGGAGTTCGGTAAATTGGTTACAAGCTTTCTGCCATTTTTTTGCAAATTGGACGAGTAGTAGAGAACATTTATCTAGATATAATATAAGAAATAGTTATTTTGGAGGAAAAATACAAGGCGGGCCTCATTAAAAACCCATCTCCTCTAAGTGGCAAAAAGAGCATAACTCTTCGCTCTGCGCTATTATGTTTACGTACATGACAATATCGTATCGGCTTCAATGCCCTTGGGGTTAATTTATGTAGCACACGGAGGAAATATTAGTGTGGTGAACCCAATGGCCATCTTGGCCCGCGGCTTCTTCATGTATAGGACTTGGATGGAGTGCAGAAGCAAGGCAACGAACACTCCTACGAAGTGATATGACATGCCAAGCTTTGATAACACATGAGGGCCCCTAGCTTCCACCATCACTATGGTACTACAGTGCCTAAACCTTGTCCGCACGAATAAGTTGGTAACGGTCATCATCTTCAGACCGTGCTTCAATGCTAAGCACACGGAAGAAAGACATATATTCACTAGCCACTTGAAATGAACGACCAACCATCAAGTTAGCATCTTCAGCATCAATGACCAAAACATAAATGGTACCATTCATTGAATCTAAAGCAAACTTGTACTTCTACATAAAAGAAGGCCACGATTCTGTGTAACGACACAAGCAACAAGTGTGACCTGGCCGCTACAGAGCTTCGTCGTCATCGATCCACCGTCTATGCAGCGTCGACAAAGAAAGAGAAGTAGAGGGTAAAGAGAGGTTGTAGATTGGTTTTTGTGACGATTGTGTATACTGAGCACCTCAATCGACCGTGGACCTTATATATTTATAAGATGGGGGTGGTATTACCCCTCAAAGAGTCGAAACCCCTTCCAAATCACGTAAAAATGTGTTTCAGATCCGTTCTGGACCTGACAAAGTCTTCTAAATCGACTTGTGCGGGCTCTGGGCAAAATATTTTCGAAATGCCTAATTAATTCATCTGGACGCCAAACGAGGTGATCCACATATGTTTATCGATCAGGTCGACGAGAAAAACGCAATGGTACAGTCCGTTCTTGCATTTGAGAAAATTGAGAAACTTGCAATGATCCAAGTATGCTTTCCAGTTGTCCTGATGATAGAAACATGATGGAGTCCATTATGCACTTTGTACACTTTTTAGTATCAATATCTTTGTTTTCGTATCTAAAGCACATGTATTGCTGGGTCAGACCGAATGCTGCCCAGTGCCCAATTTGCGAAATTGTTTGTTGTTTTCTTTTAATTTAAATCGTTGGGTTGCACAGGACCAGGCTAAAGGAAGAAATTTGGGGCCAAACTAAGTTTGGGCTATAGGTTATCCTATATAAATTTTAGAGCATTATTTTAAATAATATAAATAAACATTATTGTCTGACAAAAAAGTTTTAAAATACGTTTATTGTTTTGTGCATGCTAAATGTTGACATATTTGGTAGTAAGATGTTTCTCTTAATAAAATTTAACGAACCGTCTATGTGTTGATGAATAGTGTGAGTGTGTAACGAAAGTATACTTTGAGAGACATGCACTACACGACGTGGAAGTGTAACGCGCCGCAAATTTACATTTTTTGGGCAAAAACAAGAGATGACCCACTTGTCCGCTACAACTCATCGTCCCATGAATTGACGGCGGCGGCGGCGGCGTGCTGCCGGCACGCGGCGTTGGCGGCCAGGCTCTCCAGCCAGAGCTCGTCGCGAACCACGGAGTCCGCGTCGTCGTTGCGGTGCCACGACCAGTGCGCCGAGGTCGCGTTGACCACCCTCAGCCGCCCGTGCCCGAAGCTCGCCTCCCTCATCATCGACAATGGCGCCAGCCTGTGGTTCTTGTCAAAGCTAACAAATCAACACGGCCAGATGAGTGATCAGTCAAGCAATAATGCGAAATAAAACAATGCGGTTTGCGAAAAATATCAGGGCTGGGCATGGCGACTAGCATTGATACTCACTTCAAGGCAAGGCCTTCTCTGTTGCCGCCGTCGCCTATGGTGATGTACACGGGTCCGCACGGGTTCGCCTCGTTGTCATACACCCTTGTCTGCGACGACATCAATGCGAATGGGGACACACGTGTCATCGGACAGCCAATAAATTCGCCATGAACTGATGGGATCGAGAGACACTCACGAAGCGTTCGTAGGCATGAACGTGTCCAGCGAAGACGACGTCGACGCGCGCGTCGAAGAGCAGCCGCTCCATGGCCTTCCTCATGGCCTCGCCCTCGCCCTGATGCGCCGCGTTGGTGTTGTACCAGGGCGCGTGCAGCAGCACCACGAGCCAGGGCGTGGCGCGGCGGTCCACGGCAGCGAGGTCCGTCGCCAGCCACCGGTACTGGTCCGAGCTGGCGTCGAAGGGCGCGTACGAGCCCAGCATCACGACGTGCACGGCGGCCCCCGCCGCGCCGAAGGAGTAGTAGAGGTTGGACGGCGACCCGCTCTCCTCGTGCGGCATCCGCCACCGCGCGCCGTAGGCGGCGAACGGGGGCGGCGAGCCGGGCACCGGCGGCAGGGGCGCCGCCTCCACCTCGTGGTTGCCCTGCGTGACCATCCACGGCCGCCGGCTCGCGTGCCGCTGCACGAACCGCCCGAACGAGTCCCACAGAGGCTGCTGCGTGTCGGCGTACGACAGGTCGCCGGGCACCAGCAGCATGTCGTAGTCCGTCTTGCTCACGTGCGCCAGCGTCGACGCCGTCCATTCGGTCTGCCCCAGGTCGCCTGCACCATTGTCAGCCGTCCGGCCGATCGAAAGTAGCGCCTGATCAGGTCAAGGCTGCGGGTAGTTTTGTGGATTTTCTTCCTCGTCCCTGCGTGGCTACGTACCGACGAGGGCGAGCTCGACAGGCAGCGCGGCCGGCGGGGTCCTGAGGCTGAACTCTCTTCCGGCCTTGCTGCACCGGTAGTAGTACACGGTGCTGGGCTCCAGCGGGCCGATGGTGACGTGGTGGATCCTGCCGGAGGAGTAGAGGAAGTAGCGGTACGATGTGTGGCCGCCGGTGGCCGACATGGTGTAGTTCCTGGAGGCCTTGCCGTACTCCACCACGGACGTCTCGTGCTTGTCGTCGGTGACCCACGACACCCTCATGTGCTTCTCACCGACGGCCGATACATGGACCTGAGAAGAGATCGTGTCAGTGGCCATCTTTAATCAGGTGCACAACAGCACACCGGCCGACCGGCGTCAGGACTCAGGAGTGAATAGGAAGGTGTGTGTACCTGCTGAGGATGGTCGGCGGGCTCGGTGTGCTCCGTGAGGATGATCCGCCCTGGCGGCGGCCGGACATACTCTGCCGCAGTGGCGGCCGTGGCGGCGACGGCCAGCAACGCGGAGACGACGACGAGAGCTTGGGCGACCATGAGCATGTAACGCGTCGTGCACATCTTCTTTATCAACGGACAGGTTCGCCGGGCAACCTGAGACGTTGATCGTTTGAGCATGTGCATGGACCACGCATGAGTCCATATAGGCATGTAGAGGAGTGGGGCGGGCAATGGTGTTGCCGCATTGGGCTGGGCGGGCGCGTTTGATGGCGTCAAGGAATGGGAATGGCGGGATGTGACGCGCGGTCCGTGCTGCATTCGCGCAGGCTTTCGCTTGAAGCGTTGCGGACGTGCGGTGGTGCTGACGAGCAGGGTGCGGCGTTGAGCTCTGCACGGCATCCCATCGCTTGGAGTGGACGTCTTCTCCGATCCACCCCACAAGTCACAACTCAGATAGTACCTTGCTTGAAGCATTTGCAAGTTGCAATGCGGTGCGGCGGCGCGGAGCAGAGGCTGCAGAACACGTCGAGCAGAGGGGCAGGCATGCTGCGTGCAGCCAGTGTGGAAGGCTCTGTGGTGCTGCAAGACTAAGTCCGGAGTGTGTTGGTAACATAACATGTATGTATGGGTTGGGTTGGGCCCTTCAAACGTTGCTTCCTTCATGGTATTGGAGCAAAAAGGGTTGAGGTATGCATCGTCAACGAAGATGGCTTGGGCCGTGATGAGGTTGTCATTGGGTTATAATGGGCTGTGAATTTCCATGGATTTGGTACTGTGCTTCCCCCCACGTAAAAATGGTACTGGGCCCTGCTTCTAGACTACCTCCTTGGAAAATTCAGAAAAGAAAAAAATTCTAATTTACCTTCCTCAATTATCGGGGTCCTTCGATTTTCCTCCCTGGACTACAAAACTAGTTTTCTTTTACCCCCCTCAACTTTTAAAATCATTTTTTTTGCACTATGGATGGGATGGTTTGGTGGTTTTGCTAATGTGGCGCCACGTTAGAAGAGTAAATCGTGCTAAGTTGAAAGTTCAGGGAGTAAACCAGATTAGAAATATTTTTAAAAAATATCATAAATTCATAAAACAAATTTTCAAAAAATCTAAATATTTTAACATGGAAAATAATGCAATTAGAAATACTAAAATTTGGTTTAATCTTAAAAAATCATTGAAATTTTGTTTTACCTCGGAATGTGAAACTAGTTTCAGTTTTTTTTAAAAAAAATGTTTGCTCTATCTTATAGTGTCTAACTTGGAATCATTTGAATATTTATAAACTCATTTTGGTGCTTATTTGATGGTAGAAGCTATCGTTATCTATTATCATTATTCAATATTGATCGTTCAACCATGTAGAAGCGCTAGTAGAACGTTGTCAGGACTAGGTATGAACGGCATGGTGCGCATTGGTCCCATACCCTAGATAATATTAACTTTTTGTATATACTCCTCCCGTTCTAAAACAGCATCTTGGTTTTGAAGGAGTTAAAACTTTTTTAAATTTTGACAAAAGAATATAAGAATATTAATCTTTATAATGTGTAATAAGTATTATTAGATTAATAAAGAAATGTATATTTGTAATAATAAACAAATTAGGAGATATAGATGTTGCTAAAGTTTTCCATAAATCTAATAAAAAATTTAAAAGGTTGACTTAAGAAAAGAGATGTGCGGTTATTTTGGATTATTTAGTTAAAATCGGGATAATTTGTTCAAGAGCATGTCTTCAAGAGTTGGTAGAGAGCTAGAAATATATATTTTTCATGTAAGAATTCTCAAGAGCCAAGACACTTTTTTCTCGAACACGACTTCACGTGTCATTGCATTAAGAAGAAGAAAGCTGAAAGAACGGCAAGTACAACGCAGCTGAGGGAAGACCCCCAGTGCCGGTTACAACCACAGAGAAGGTGATTGCAAACCCAACAACGACAAACACAACGAAACAATAAGAAACGGGAGACATGACCCTCCACCAAACAATGCAATGGTGCCAACTCAGGAGATGCAGCCGCGGTGGCGAAGATGCCACCAAGAAGGCGACCGAGGTGGCCGCCGAGGCCCACGCAGCAAAGCATCCGCGAGGGGGCGTCACACGCTCGGTAGCGACTGCCCGAGGTGGAGCCAAACGCGACGTCAATGACCGAGGACGGCCAAGCAACGACGATGCCAACAACTACGGCGGCACCAACATCCGAGTTGGACAGACCAAAGCAACAACGGAGCAGAAGCTCCTGCACAACACAAACACCTACAACTCCAGGCACAACTACTCCAGATACAGAGGCGGGGCGCAACCACGGACGGCTCGAGGAGGGTGCATCAACGAAGCCTTCAGGAAGGAGATGACGCCCGCGGACGCCAACTTCGTTGAGACGGTCACCCAGAGGAAATTTCATTCCATAACAAAGGCCCCACAGCCGCCGCCGACGAGACGAGCAAATGACGATGCCTCCAGGAAGGTGGTGACGCAGGCACGCCACCGTCGTCGCCCGAAGGCATGAAGCCTGGCGGGGTTTTCACCCTTGCTCGCCGTCAGCCGCGGGGCGCAGGCCCAGGGCGGCCAGAGAGGATGGCGTGGGCCCAAGGCTAGCGCTGCCGCGCGGGCACCAGCGCGGGTTGGGCAGGCGCGGGGCAGGGTTGCCGCCGCCGCCGCGCGGGTCATCGGTGCGGGCCGGGCGAGCCCAGGCCCGTCGGTGTGGGCCCAGGCCAGCCGCCGCCGCCAGGCCGCCGGAGGAGAACCCGCCGGCCCCGGAGCACCAGCTACACCGGATCCACCGGGAGGACGGGGCGGATCCGCCGGGCGCTGCCGCCGCAAAGCCGCCGGAGCCGAGCGCCTCACCCGGGGTCCAGCGAGGGCGGACCCAGGGGCGCAGGAACGGCGTCGGGCCACCGAATCCGCCGGCTGGGGGCCGGATCCGCCGGCCAGTCGACCGCCGGCGCCGAAGGAGATGATGCGGAGGAGGTGGGATGTGGAGGCGACCCAAGGGCACCAGAACGGCGCCAGGCACCGGATCTACCGGCAAGGGGCCCGGATCTGCCAGCCGGCCAACCACCGGCGCCGGAGGAGATGGGGTGGAGGGGGGGAGGGGGGTAGAGGAAGAGAGGGGAGGGGGAGGAGACCGCAGGGGACGCCTTCTGGAGCTTCCCTGCTGGCCGCCGCCACCGACGCAGAGGAGAGGCACGGCGACGGCGGCCGAGGCGGCGGGGAGTGGAGGCGCGCGCTCCGGCGGCGGGCGGGGGCCCCCCGAGTCGCCCCACGAGGAGACGACGCGAGGGAGGGACTTTTCTGTTTTTCTTACCCTCGAGCCAAGACACTTTTGGCTGGCCACATTAAAAAATGCCGTGCCACGATGTTTTTGGTCTCCTCTCCATCATTCCGTCTGCTCTCTGTAAAAGGCATGCAGCCTTTTGTTGCGATGTGTTCGGCAGCCCGAACGGAAACCTGAAATAAAGCTGTGATTCTGTGAAACATTAAGGCCGCGACGCTAGTTACGCTCACGCGGCTGCAAAACGCAGCGACTAGCCAAAACGATCCTTTGGATGCCCCGTCCCGTACTCCCCCGTCCGTGCGACCGATGGAGATCCCTTGTCCCCCTCCGTCCGTCGCCGCCCCCTTGCCGACTGATCCGGTCACGAGAATCAGGTAGACTCCCGACTCCGGCCGGCCATGGCATTCAAACCGCGCCATCATCCGCGGCTCGCTCAACCCATCGACCATGCGGGCCGGGCGAGCCAGACGCCCCCATTAGTTCCGTACCAACGACGCTTTTTGCTTGTTTTCGTGGGACGCATGATGCGTGTCCGACGACTCCGACGGCAGGGCTTTCCCAGGACAAGTGGAGCCTCGAACCAGCTCGGAGTGGCCGTGACCGTGAGACGGATGGATCGACCATAGCCACGCGAGCGAGATGCGTGGCACGTGGGATTCGATACGCGCCAGCGCGAACCGTGGCGGGACGCACGGATGTGAAATTATTGGACACCCAGGCCGGCCTGTGAGAATTTTAGGGCGAGGACGAGGAGGAGGACCGACCTGGGCGCCTGCCTGGCCCGACGTCCGCGTCAGGGCGCGCGCGTGCACGCTCGGCTCAAAGGAGATTCCGCGCGCATTCGGAGTTTCGGACGGACCCGTGCGGCCGTGCCGGCAGCTACGCAAAGATTATGGCGACGCATGAGCTGCGATTCCCTCGTGCCAGAGCCCAGAGCCTAGCCCATAGAAGCCTCCTCCTAGCTAGGCCACTGTCGCAGCGCCACGCACGACCGGAGCCATGTGTCAGGGCAGACATGATGAGCTGAGCAGGGCGAGCGGCCGAGCGTTGTGCTCCAGTGCTTGTGCACGTCTGCACGAGGCCACGAGCAGCGCAGCGCAATCCATGTCCCTGACACCAACTTACGGATACTACAGTACTCTACACAAGTGCGTGGGCAAATGCGGGGCCGGGGCAGGGCCCTGCTGCGTCTCGGCATAACCATCCATGGCGATCGGCGCGTCGCACGTACAGTAGACGTTACACACCGACCCCGCCCCGACCAGTCACCGTTTTCGCCGGCGAGAGGCGAGAGCGGGTCCGTTTGTGCACACGTACTGTAGAAGAGTAGAGCTGCTGCTTTTGGTCTTTTTCCAGTCTGCCGGGTCCCGTCTGTACAGCCTGTTCGCTTGACCTTTCAACTGCTTATTTTTAGTCAGTCAGCCGTGTTTTTCTCTCATATAAATCAGTCAACAGTATTTTCAGCTGCTTATTTTCAGCCAAGCGATCAAGCTGGTAGCTGTCTTTGCACGACTGCCACTGCATCCCTACTACTGCTACGCTTCTATTCCCTCGGCGACTGCGGGCTCAGCCCAGCACCGGCGCCGCTCCTTCTGTCGCCCTCTCTCCCATCTACGAGGAGCGGCAATTGCACCGGCGCCTAGCGCAAGATCATAGGCACCGCAGACACAGCGCTCGCTCGGCTCCACGAGCAGATCACCACACCAGCCAGAGCCACTGGTCGCCGCCGCAGGCACATGCTGACGACATGCTGCCGCTGCCGGCTCTGCTTCCGCCAGCAGCCTAGCACCGGCGCGTCGGCGGCGGTCGGCGCCGGCATGATGATCCGGCTAGCGGGTCGTACGCGCTACGCCGCCGTGATCATCACACCTCAGATCGGCCGCCATGATGCCTAGGCAGCCAGGCAGGCTCCATGCAGATGCATGCATAGGGAGCCATCCGGTTCTTGTTTGACTCGGACGAGAGCCGGGCGTGTACGTATCAGTGTGTGCTTGGCACGATCGCACTGGGCTGCTGCGATGTCTCGTCAGCTCGTGCCGCCACTCGACACACCGGTTGACTAGGGGATCAGCGGCTGTCGTCCAGCAGGTCGACAGCTTTTCTTGGCAGCGGTTTGGTCTTTGGTGCATGCAGAAGCAGCCAACCTGCCCAACTCGCCGGGGCCGTGTTTAGTTTCCCCGAATCGGGGGCGGCAAAAACACTGTAGCGCACTGTGCGTTACTGTAGCATTTGTTTTTATGTGGTAAAAATTGTCCAAACATTGACTAATTAGGCTCAAAACGATCGTCTCGCAAAGTACAACAAAACTGTGTAATTAGTTTTTGATTTCATCTACATTTATTACTCCATACATATGCCGGCATTTTGATGTGACGGGGAATCTTCTTTTTACATAGTGGAATTTAGGGAAATATTTAGAATCTAAACAGGGGCCGGATGCTCTTCGTTTCAACAACGAGCAATATAGGCGTTCGCTTTTCAGTCGCCTTTACTTACGAGTATCTGACGTAAGGAGTACGGTCAACGCGGCAGATCGATGGTCTCGCGAATATCACGATTCAATTCAAGGGGCTTGTTTAGTTGCATAATAAGTGTCGCGTCATACTGTAGCAATTTTATTTTTATTTGGTAATAATTATCCAAACATTGATTAATTAGGCTTAAAATGTTCGTCTCGCAAAGTACAACAAAACTATGTAATTAGTTTTTTATTTCATCTATATTTAGTACTCTAAACATGTGCCGGTATTTTGATGTGATGGAGAATCTTATTTTTGCATAGTGAAATTTAAAGGTGAAATCTGATATCTAAACAAGGCCAGGCTCGGTTTCAAATGCTGTACTGTACATACCAAGCAAAGAGCTATGATGGAGTAGTCATCCATCCATCACTAGACACACCTTACGCGAACACTGGTACGGTACGGTACAGTGGCACTAGCACACTGCACACGTCAATACATGATGCTTTGCGATGCGAACAACAGCCGCAGAGGGGCAGAGCTGCATGGATCGCAGCTGCAACGCCTCTTACGTGACCACTCAATGGAATTAGGCAAGCTCCGTACTACGTAGTACGTCGTGCAGGAAAATTTCCCGGTCTCAAGTCGGGGCCTCGTTTAGACGAGAGAATTGGGGAGAAAAACACGGTATCAGAATTCCTGTAGCATTTTGTTTGTATTTGGTAAAAATTATCCAAATTTTGACTAACTAGGTTTAAAATGTTCGTCTCGTAAAGTACAACAAAACTATGCAATTAGTTTTTGATTTCATCAACATGTAGTACTCTATGCATTTACCGATATTTTGATGTGACGAGAAATCTTCTTTTTCATAGTGGAATTTGGGGGAGAATTGAGGAACTAAACAAGGGCCGGCTTCCCCCTGCCTGACACGTGCAACGCGATCGATTTCGACCTCCCCCTGAAGTAAAAAAGTTTTCCGCGGGGCGAATCGATGCGACACGTTGACCCTGCAGGCTGCAGTGCACAGTGCACTGCGCCCAGCCCTTTTCGCCGAACCCCATTGATGATTGAGCACATGCATGCATGTATCCTCTAGCCCTGTTTACTTCCCGTGCAAATCTAAAATATTTCCTCTTCCATCCATCACATCGAATCTTTGAACACATGTATGGAGCATTAAATATAGATAAAAAAATAACTAATTACATAGTTTGTCTGTAAAGTTCGAGACGAATCTTTTGAGTCTAATTAATTCATGATTAGACAAATTTTACCAAATAACAACGAAAAATGCTACAGTAACTTTTCACCCAATTTTTCTCAAGTAAACACACCCTCTGCTTCGCCTCTGCCGTGCACTATCCCTCCGTCACGCCTTTCTAGAAACCTTGCAGCTAATTACGAGTACAGTACACATTTGCCCAACCTGGTCAGGCACACGCAGAACCCGCCGCAGCAGCTTCTTCTTGGCGCAGCGCAGGATCGCTTTGCATTGGTTGGGAAAACAAGCAGGGGACCTTCACACTAGTAACCTATGGCTTGCAGCCATTGGCGGGTGGAGCAGTAGCTTAGCAGTGTCAGCAACCAGCATCTACTGGATTACGTGCTACAGTACTACTCCCTTCATCCTAGATCACGTTATTCCAACCTTGTTGAAGAGTTAAAACATCTCAAGTTTAATCAAATTTATATAATAAAATAATAATAATATTTATGATCTTAAATAAACATCATTAGATTCTTCATTAGTTATATTTTCAGAGTATGGCCCGTTCGGCTGTACTGATAAGCCGGCTGAAAAATACTGTTGGCTGATTTGTCGTGAGAGAAAAATACTGTTCCGGCTGAAAAAACAAGCTGAAAAAGACAGATTATAAGCCGGATGAACAGGGCCTATATCTATTTGATGTCATAAATCTTTGTAATTCTCAAACTTGAGATGATTTAACTCTCTAAAAAAGTTAGAATGACTTGTAATTTGGATTGGAAGGAGTACATTGCATTGCAGGAGTGTAGTGTATGCTGCTACACATCCTACACAATTTCTATTCTTCAAACAAAGAAAAGGAGGTCTCTGCTTATAGGTCTTAGGTACAGAAGAGACATCCAACCTTAATCAAATCGAGTAAGGTCTCGTTTAGTTCTTTCCCAAAAGTTTACGCCCTATCCCATCAAATATTTGGACATATGCATGGGGTATTAAATATAGACTAAAAAAATAACTAATTGCACAGATTGCTACAACTTTGCGAGACGAATCTTTTAAGCCTAATTAGCCATGATTCGACAACAAAGTGCTACAGTAACACATGTGCTAATGACGGATTAATTAGACTTAATAAATTCGTCTCGCGGTTTACTGACGGATTCTGTAATTTGTTTTTTATTAGTATCCGAACACCTCATGCGACACCCTGAGACCCGATGTGACACCCAAAACTTTACACCCTGAAACTAAACAAGGACTAAGTGTGTTTCTTTTTCCTTTTACCATGCATGCGATCGAGTGTGTTACAGTGTTAGCACATGTGTTGGAGTAGCCCCCGACCCCGATGGATCATGGATGGGCAGCGGCATCGACGAAGCTTTCGAGTGGGTGCAATAACTTGAGGGGCCGAAACGAAGGCGACCGAGAGCACACGAGAAGGGGAAATCCAAATGATGGCTTTGCTTTCAATTGGCTATCATGGCCATGCACTTGCTCTGCCCCCCTTGCATCTTCAGACTTCAATTGCCTGTCTCCGTCCATGGCCAGCACCGGCCGATGCCTGCGTCCCTGCGAGCAAGAGGAACCCGATGCGATGCTGCTCCATGGAAGACGATGCTTATGGCAAGGATTGGACCGCGCGCGAGCGACTACACTCTGTCACGGGAACCATAACTTCTTCTTCTTTATTTATGAAACGTCACATGATTCATTATTGGTCCTGTCATCCAGTGTCTAGTATTAGCATCGCTGCAGGGGAGTTCAATCAGTACAATCATAATTCGCCTAGTGGCTTGGAAAAAGATTTGGTTAGAATTTTCTTCATTTTTCCCTTTCACTTGGATGCATCGTCTGGTACTCCGGTCTACAGTATCTATTGCAATCTATTGCATAACTGCACCCAAAATCTGCTTAACGTGCACTTTTCAGTGATATCGTCAATGGCGTGCATGTAGAAGTAGTCACCGAAAAGACTGGCGGTATAGATGAAAAGCGTGTCTCAACTCTAAGTGGTCTGGTAGCCTAGTTAATGGGACACACTGCAACATTTTAAAGAAACAGATTTTGACCATTTATTGGCTACCGTTTGGTGCTAATGTTTCCTTGAATATGCCATTATAAGATCGTGTGATTTAGTAAGACCAATCTCAAGGAGAAGTTTCGTAGGGTTGTTTCTAAGACTGTCATATCACATGGAATAAATTAACATGGACGAAAACACACTCTCAATGTAAAGTTTCATTCTATAATTTAATAAACATTTAATTTCATAAGTCATAGACAGTTGATAATAGAGTTTCATCCCATGAAACTGGCTTCTTCTCTCTTTTTTAAAAACGTTGTCAAAAGTGATTATGTGGCAGAATATTAAATGAAAATAAAACTCTAATTAAACTTCCACGGACTGATCTAACAAGCTTTTGTTTTGACGCCAATGTTTGTTGTTTATTTGTACTACAGGCTCACTTCGAAGTTCAAACCATCGACAATGCGTTTATGATGATGTAATAACGAAAGAGATACTATGTGCACTAAAGATGCAGAGGGCTGAACACTTTCCATTTTCTGAAACAGAAACCAAGGGCACCGTGGAATTCAGAAAGAGCAGAAAGCAAGTTCTTTTTTTTCTTTTTGATTTACTCCCTACCTCCCTAAATAACTATCTTTTTCGCTTCCTGAGAAATAACATTGACTAAGTATATATATATAAAAATATTAATATCTACAGTACATAATTAATATGATTAGATAGATCGTTGAACCTATTTTCATAATAAATTTATTTGGAGATACAAATTTTGTTAATATTTTACTACAAATCTAGTCAAACTTATCTACACGTAAATCGTAGCGACAGATATTTAGGAGAAAGGGAGTAGCTATGTTGATGTCTCTAGCGGTCTAGCCTCTAGGGGCAGTCGAACAATAGTGTGTGAAGCATTTCTTTCACACCACACATGGTTAGCACCATATGCCAAATTTGCTTGTTTTAATTGTTACTCCTCCATTTCAAAATTATAAGTCATTATGTATTTTGTAGTATATAGCATTTGATACGTATCTTGATATGGATTATGTCTAGATATCTAGTAAATATAACATATCTACAAAACTCGTAGCGACTTATAATATACTCCCTTCATCCTAAATAAATAACTTTCTAGAAATTTTCATATTTAGGACGCTAGCAAAAGACGCATGTATCATTGCCAACTTTCTTTTCCAAAGAATGTCTCCTGGATCTGACAATTATTGTTTGCATGCACCCGTGGCTAACTTCTGTATTAGGCAGTAGTGTCCAATATTTTCGTTTTAGATAAATTTTATAACTTAGAAAGTTATTTATTTTGGCACAGATGGAGGGAGTATTATTTATTAGCAAGTTATCAGCCATACTTTACCGTTCAAGCAGTGGAAAAGTTTGACTAAGTTTATAATGATCAATTATGTTTATACCTCAAACAAATTTACTACAAAAAATATACTCCATGATTAATCTAATAATACTAATTTGATATCGTAAATGTTAGTAATATTTTATAGATTTAGATAAACTTAGAATTGTTTATAACTCCTTAACATTTTTTAGGGGACAACCTCCCTCCATCTGTAAAGAAAAGTCATTCTATTTTATCGTACACGAAACCATGTTGAGTGTAATCAAAATTATTAAAAAAAATCAATATTTATGATACCAAATGTATCATAGTATGATAATGATACAATTAAAACGTCCGGACGGATGGACGCCTCCCACCACTCACTCCCGCACGCGCCGCTCGCCTAGAGACTCTATCCGCTCGTCCCGTCCGCACGCCCCAATCCTCGCTACACTGTTTCCTCCTGCGTCGCCATGCCCATCCGCCACCCTACTCCGCCTCGTCGCCGCTGGTCCCCCGTAGCGCCACGTCGCGCCCCATCCCTTGTGCCTCCTCCACGCCGTATTCTCCACTGGGCCCAGTCTGCCTCGCCAGCCTCCACCACACTGCCTTCTCGCCGCGACTACCTCCACCAAACTGGCGGGCCGCAGCCGTCTCCACCGAGCCGACGAGCCTCCACGACGGATGCTTCAGCAAGCAGGCGAGGAGGACGAAATTGGTGTGATGCCGCGCTTGCTGGCGAGTTGCCCATGCCGCTGCCGCGCAGCGAGGTTCATGCACTGCCGTTGACCTCTGCGCTGGCGTGTTTCAAGCCCATGTTGCAAAAGTATGTTTCAAGTGTTTAAGATGTTTCATCTGGATGTTGTGAGTATTTCATCTTGATGTTGCAAAAATAGATTGGAATGTTGCACATGTTGTAGTGGCTATACACGTATGTTTCAAGTGTATGTTCCAAATTTTTCATTTCGTTTTCCAGACGTATGTTTACAAGTGTTTCGTCTGGATGTTGCATATGTTTTTCTTACATATGAAGTGTTTTCAGGTGCTTTTTGTAAGTGTTTGATATGCATGTTTCGAGTGTTTCAGTTGTTTCATACGTATGTTACAAGTGTTTCATCTAGATGTTTCAAAAAGTAGATCTGATGTTGCAGCTAGTGTTTCATATGCATGTTTCACGTGTTTCGTCCGCCTTCAGACATATGTTGCAAGTGTTGCATCCGGATGTTTCAAAAGTAGATAATGCGTTGCATCTTTATCTTCTCTTTTCTGCTGCCTCACCTTCGCCTCGGTGTCTCCTCCTCCTCCTGGCGCCGGCGGGGCATTCGCCGCCCCCGCCCTCTCTTCTAGATGCCGGCGTAGCCAACATGCTGCAGCTGCTGGCCGCATGCATGCGCGTGAGAAGCGGAGGGGGCGTGAGCAGGGACTCCCCACGTGCAGTCGGCTTGGGTCGGGCGGCGCAGGCCCGCGTGTAAGGTCCAAATGGCTAGAGGGGGGGTGAATAGCCTATTTAAAAAATCTACAAGCTTCACTAAACAATCACATTAGTATAAAAGATGGCTAAGCTAATTCTAGCACTAGCTCAACTACACTATGCAAGCCACCTATACAATTCTAGTGAAGCAAGGCTATGATCTCTAATATACACCAACAAGGCTAAGTCACTAAGCAACTTACTTCTATGTGATAAGAGCTACACTAAACAAACTACACTAGGACTAGTACAAGAAAGTAAAGAGCAAGTGACTTGATTCTTATACCAACGATGTAGAGAAGTAATGCACTCGAAGAATCAATCACAATGATCAACCACAAGAGAAATCCTCGGCAAAGAGATGACAAGATTTTTACCGAGGTTCACTTGCTTCCCGGCAAGCTACTCCTCGTTGTGGCGATACACCCACTTGTCGGTTCGCGAGCTAATCGACTATCAAGAGTCGAGCCCTCGGCGGGCGCCGCACAACCGCACACAAGATGGGGATCCTTCAAGCCACGAGCTCCACTAGAGTATCCAATTTGCGAACTCCCGCGGGGAAGGATCAAGAACCCCTTACAACACTTGGTGAGGGCTCCAACAATCTCCAATTGCGAGCTCAATCACCTCCGCTGCTCCAAGCCGTCTACCGTGTCGGGAAACACGGAAGAGTAACAAGAAATCCGCAGCAACTCGAAGATCAAGTGCCTCTAGAATGCAACTCTCAAGCAATGCACTTGAATCTCACTCAATCTCACTCAAGATGTGCAACTATGCAAAGAGATGAGTGGAGGGGTTGTTCTCTAGCTCAAAGGATGTCTCTATATCTCAAAATGTGTAAGAGTTAACCTCAAACCCCGGACAACCTCTATTTATAACGAAGGGGTACGCAGCTAGCCGTTACGAACGACGCAGCGAAAAACGCGCTGACCGGACGCTCCGGTCAGGGTGACCGGACGCGTCCGGTCACTACACGACAGGTGTGAACAGTGCGCGTCAGAACTAGCCGTTGCCGTGACCGGACGCGCTCCTGCGAATGACCGGACGCCACAGTGCCAGCGTCCGGTCGCGTTCCAGTAAGCTCCCGTTGAGACCGGACGCGTCCGATCGCACGTGACCGGACGCGCCGCGCGTCTGATCGGCACTCCGCTGCGCTCTGCCCCTCTGGACGTCTGACCGGACGCTCCGGTTCCGTGAGGGACCGGACGCGCCGGTCGCACGCTTTTCTTTTACGCCCAGGTGAACTGACCGGACGCGCTGGTCAGGCCAGACCAGCGTCCGGTCACAAACCCTAGTGCCCGCGCCGCGTTGAACTGACCGGACGCGTCCGGTCAAACCGAGACCGCGTCCGGTGCAGCGTCCGGTCACCACAGTGACCGCCGTTCGCCTCCGTTTCTTTTCCGACTTCCGGCGCAATAGAAAATAGGCGTTTCACTTCCCCAAAAAGCGCCGAATCCCGCCTCGCAAGCTCGGCGGGAGGGAGAGAGGAACCCAAACCCCTCTCTACCGCTTAAACTCCACCGCCTTCGTAAATGTGCTAACACCACCAAGTGTACACCACCATGTGCATGTGTGTTAGCGTTTCACAAACAATTTCCAAGGCGTTATGTTAGCTCTCAACTAGATCCTAATGCATATACTCAAGACATTGATCTAGTGGCACTTGATTCCCGAGCTAACCGTGATTGTCCCTCTTGATAGTCGGCTATGTATCCTAAATCCGGTCAATCACTTCTCTACTCAACTTAGACCGGCAAAAGAAAAACCTTATGGTTATACCTTCGCCTTGCGCTCTTAGATCCTTCTCTTCCACTTGATCATCAAGTCCACCATATTATGTGCATCTCCACCATGATCGACATTTCATGTCCATGCACCATTTCTTTGTGATCTTGTGGCCACCACTCCTTGCCACATGCACCTTCATCACATGTGTTGCTTATGCCTAGCTCAAAACACTTAACACATGTCATTAGCAACTTGGTGTCATTAATTACCAAAACCAAACTTGGGCTTTCACCGCGTAGGCGGGCGCGGGATGCAGGTGCGCGGGGGAGATGGAGTGCAGGCGCAGGCGTCCGGACGTCTGGACGCTAGCACTGTCAATCATAGTATACTATTTTGTATTTCTCTCTCTATAAAGACTTTGTTCGGCTGGCTGGCTGTCAGCCAGCCAGCAATGCTTTTCTCTTACATCATTTTAGCGCCAGCCACCAGCCAGTCAGCAGTATTTTTCTCTTATAACAAATCAGCACCAGCCACCGGCCATCAGCCTTGGCCAAACGTAGTTTATTTGACTTAGATAAAAGAGATACGGAGGAGTATCTTTGGAAAAACGTTAGCAATTAACCAAACATGCTTTAATTCAAGAAATTGCTGTCGCATATTTGCATCCTTAACGCCAGGTTGTTCTCTCTCCCAATCTCCTTTTCTACCCTAGTGCCGTACCGCTACATGGATTTCCTTCAGGGACTACTGCTTGCAGCAAGCCAGCAACCACGTTCAGCAGGTGCATTGCAAAAGCAAGAGGCGAACCAGGCCAAAAAGAAAAAAGGGGTAAAGGCTGTGTTTAGATGTGTAAAAAGATGTAAAAAAAGTACTGTAGTAAGTTTTGGTTTTATTTGGCAAATAGTGTCCAACCGTTGACTAATTAGGTTTAAAACGTTCGTCTCGCCAAGTACAACCAAGCTGTACAATTAGTTTTTGGTTTTATCTACATTTAGTACTTCATGCATGTATCGCAAGTTTGATGTGACGGGGAATCTTTTTTTCGCATAGTGTTTTTTTCGTGGAACTAAACAGGGCCAAAGAAGGAAGAGCAAAAAGGATAGTATGAGATGACAGGCGTGCAGTAAAAACAGATAGGTAAGATTGCCTTCAATCGTGAGGCATTCAATCGCTGGGAGAGGAGATCATGATCACGCAGTAAAGCGATGATAATCATACCTCCCTTGTATTGTAAAAAATAGAGAGAGAGACGGTAATAAAGAGAGAGTGAAAAAAAAGGAGAAAGGTGTGGCGCGTGATGATGAGCGAGGACCCGGAGGCGAGCCATCATTACGAATCTTGGGCCGGCCGAGGCCCATCATCATCATCATTTGAAGCCCCCTCCCTTCCCCTCGTCGTACCCAGCTTGACCTCTTTCTCACTAACCATTCTGATTCTGGCTTGGCCACCAGTGTCAAACCAGTAAAGCTATAGTAGACTATTAACATCGGTCACTGCACTTCCCCGCTGTAAAAAAAGGTAGAGAAGTACGTGAGTGTGCAATGGAAGGATGAAGTACAGTGGCGAGAAGCAGTGCACGTTGGGGCTGTCGAGATCATGCAGACTTACTTGTGTCCGGCGGATGCATGCATGATCACCTCTTGACAAACCAGGTCTAGGTTAGCTTAGCTTCGCTATGATGATGGTCCAGGTAATCGTACCCTGTTTATGTTATGTGAAATGTGGCATGCCGGTGGTTGAGCTACACGAGCTTTCCCAACACGACCTGCACCCATAGCTACTGGGCAAATATATAATTATTTTCATAAGAAACGGTACAATTCCGTCATAAGTAAGCAACTAGCATCGATCCTCGCAGAAAAAGGTAAGCTACCAACATAACTCGGACCATAATTTCTCTGTACGTGCGGTTTTCTCCCCGGCCGGCAACGGCGAGACACGGCCGGCCGTGCAGTCAGCGTGCATGCGGTGGCGCGCACAAGGGCCGGGAAGTCTAGACGCGGCCGGCCAGCATCACGTGAGGTGAGGCCAGGCAGCACCCCCGGCCTCATGATTAGCCACCATTTACGCTGCCCTGCCGCCGGCCGGCCTCACGCCCCCGACCCCTGTAGCGTCCCCGCACCTCCTCCTGCTTATACGACCAAGCATCATAGCATCCCCTCTGTCCCTCTGCTGAGTTTCAAAGGGGTCATGAGTGGCAGACTAGCTGCTAGCCCCCTCGTACGTGCGACGTGTCAGTGCCAGTGCCACGACGCGGGCCCGCGCGTCAGCGAGGCGAGGCGAGATCGAGTTCTCGCGCCTATAAATAAGCCCCACCACGCACCCACCCGGATGTGCCAATCCAACACAAGCTGCTCGTCACAGAAAGGCAGTGGACTTCGCCATCGATCCGAGCTGCTCTGCTCTCTGCTGCCCCCACCAGCAATCTCCACTGCCCCCTCTGGCCTCTGCTTGCTACTCAGGCAGCGAGCGGCTTCGTCCAGCGAGGTGATGCTCTCAGTCTCGTCACTTTTTCCATGGTGATGCGCGCTTGGTTCTTGCATTTGCATGCAGGCACAATCATGGATCAATGTGTGGCAAATGGGGCCTCACACTCTCTCTCAAACAGTAGAAGTAGAACCCTTGGTGCTTCCTTCCCTTTTTGTTCGTTTCTGCTTTACACAATCTGCTGCCCCCAATGCCTTTGATTTGTTTATAGGGGATGCCTTGGCAACCAACCTTGCAAGTTGCATGTTCTTTCTAGTGGGAGGCTGTACTACCATGGAGTATGTTTAATTAACAATGGTGTAACTGTAATGATGTGCCTAGAATCAAGAAAGCTCTACAGTCCCTTTTTTTTATTGAATAGAAGTTTCAGAATGGACGTGCTTCAGTATCTACTGCTGCTGCTCTGCTAGCACTCTGTTCCATTTTGCACGACTTTAGGATTTGGTCTTACATGTCTGATACTCTGTAACATGAGGCCCCCCACAGGGATGCAAGCATGCAACCATGTCTGACTGCTATCTAACTTCGTTTCCTGTTGTGGCTGTGGCAGGCAAGGGCGATCGAGGATGGACAGACTGAACGCGAAGCTGTACCTGCAGAACTGCTTCATCATGAAGGAGAACGAGCGGCTGCGCAAGAAGGCGCTGCTGCTGAACCAGGAGAACCAGGCCCTGCTCACCGAGCTCAAGCAGCGCATCGCCAAAACGGCGGCGGCGGCCAACAACATCAGCAACAACAACGGCAACGCCAACAAGGCCAACGGGAATGTGGCGGCAGCAGCAGGCAACCGCACGCCGATCCCGGACCTCAATGCCGCCGCTCCAGGTCCAGGAGCGCATGCCAGCCACGAGAAGGCGGCGTCGCCCAAGCCGAAGAAGGCGGTCGCAAACTGATGCGGCTTACCTCTTCTGGATGCATGTCAAGAACGTCTGCTTAGTTTTAGCTAATGCCTAATGGAATTGCATGCCTACTGATATGATATATGCTCAGTCCGACTCCTTCTGGAGGGATAGCTAGATCAGCTACGGGTATAGACTTAGTTGGGTGGGTCATCGACTCATCGTGTGCTGTATGGCAGTGGTGCTTAAGCAGCTCTTTCTTCCCTGGGATCATTAGGACAAGTAGAGCTATCTGCTGCATGCTTGATGATGTGCCAATCTAATGCATGGTGCTACCATCTTTTTACATGGAAAACTCAGTACAATGTAGGTTGTCTAAGTGCAATGCAAAAATATCAAATAGCCCAGCCACAAAGCAATGGAATAGGACAATCATCAGGCTTGACAATTCAGAAGCCTAAATGTTCATTTGAGATAGCCGCTTAAACTGCAGAAATGGCAAGGATATGCTGCTTAAGTATACACTTGTACAAGTGGCATTCAAGCTCCATGAGACTATGTGACAATGCAGTAGTTTATAGGGACAGAAAACTAATTAACCTCCAACATAAGCATATCTATTAGTCAAAATCAAGAGGCCCACAATCACCACTCACACTACTAAATTTTGACCCTATTGCACTGGCTAATTTTTGATGTTATAGGTCTAAAATAGATGCGATAGCTCAGTATCGCATCAATTTCTCGTTTGATGCTAGCCGATGCAAGTGATCTTGATGCAATAGCCTTTCGCATCGGTTTCTTGTGGCTGATGCGAGAAGTAGCTATTGCATCGTCCATCCGTTGTCTCTTGCATCAAAATTGAGAGATGCAATAGCTTATTGCATCAAAATCATGTTGATGCAATACATCTATTACAGCGGCTAACGTTCGGTGCAATAGACTATATTCCATCAGAACTGCATGTCAAAAAAAAGAACATATTAATAAATATATTATCAAATTCTCTTGTATCAACTATGGATGAGGTACTAGCAGCAAGCTATTTTAAAGTGTTCAAAAATAAGCAGTGCAAAAATAAATAAAAGCATCAGGCATACGCTACCAGTAAGAAATTTGCCGAAGCAATACATACACAAGCTAGCCAAATTTAAGTTGTTCCTAGGACTAAATCAACCGACACATAAGAATAACTGCTAGGAAAACTAGGACAGCTACAAGTTTAGTAAAACCAACTTGAGTAGACAAACATCTAGCTAATGCAAGGAACCGTGCAAGCAAAAGGTTGTATCTAGAAAGGGACTTGTCACCAATCTGAGAAATTACAAAGGCCAAGATTCTACACTTACTCTGAAGCCAAAATCGATCTGCTTCGGAAACAACACAATAGGCAACCTGAGTGACTGCGAAATCATATTATTGAACCAGCAACCAGCTTGTTCACAACTCAGACCAACTTGGCAAAATCTGGGACAAGAGTATTATAGTTTGAATGAAGACAAAGTGAAATCTAACATCAGTTATACAATCACTATTATACTTCTGATTAAGTGTTTCGCGAGCATTACTATCTGCCAAGTAAAAAAAGATCAGTTTGTTAATGCACTAAAAAAGGGGTGAATTTCCCATGGTAGAACCATCCAATTGGCTCACTGGGCACCACCAAGTTCAATAACCACAACATAGGGAACAGAATAGAGAAACAAACTTTATTATAGATTGCACTAGTCAGTAGCCCTTATTTCCTGTGCTGCACATGCAAGAAGCGTCATGCCCATCATGGCCGTGCTTTTCCCCACATAGCCAAGAGTCCAGGAGCTATTTGACAGAACCACACTAGTCCTAGATTACATCACCCTGACTAGCTGTTCTCGTGAACAATTGTAACCAAACAACGCCTGACAATCAGACCGCGAACCGTCCATCCAACAGTCACTGTGAGACTTGCGTATAGCAGACGGAGGACATTGTTATTAGGGATATTTGGATTGAGGCCATTACAATTCTTTAACTTTTGAGAAAGATCATTACAATTCATCAAATAGGAGATACGCCATACGCCATCACAATTCTATGTCTCCACCGTCCAGGCCATTCTCTACATCAAATGCGTACACGGGCCCACTGTCAGGCGTATCTGCGTACAGGGACGCATACTAGCGTTAAGTGACCGCCTCCCTCCGTTACACAGGCGCCGTCGCTCTCTCTCTTTCGCTCTTTCTCCCCGCCGCTGCTCCCTTTCGTCAGATAGCGACGAACCCTAGTTATCGCCGGCGATTCAAGGCGGCGGCGGCGATTTGGAGGTGCCCGCAATGGCGATTCAAGGTGGCAGCGCGTGGCCGCGGCGGACGTGACTGCCTCGCAGGCCTCGGCGATGGCGCGCGCGGCGAGCAGAGGCACGTCGCCGCCGTCGGAGCTGGAGCCGGCAAGGAGCGCTGGGAGGCGCGCAGCGATGCCTGCGTGCGGGATGGCGAGGATGAAGTCCGGGCCGGACACGGCGAGCACGTCGCAGAGCGCGGCGAGCCCCGCGGCTGCCTCCCCCACGCCCGCGGACTCGTCAGCGATCGCCGCCAGCACATACTGCAGCTCCGCGTCATTGCCCGCGTCCATGGCGAGACGTACGGACGCGCACGCTTGTGGGGTCAGGACTACAAGTCCGTAGTAGCTAGTGGCGGCACGGCAGCAGCAGGGCACAGGTGCCTACCCGCCGATGGCACTGTCTGGTGACCTTGGTGAGCCGAAGTTGGCGTTTGTTGAGCTGAAGCAGGATGTTGGCACCAAGAAAGTGCAAAATGTGCTCGATTCTGCAGCTGTAACACCTCTGATTGTATGGTTTTTAGGTGTTCTCGTTGGTGTCATTGTTGTTTTACTGTGGAAGTGAAGCTTGTAGTAATCTACATTTGTGTCAGTGTCCCTAATGTATGTGATGTATGGTAATCTACATTTGTGTCAGTGTCATTGTTATTTGAACAGGCAATATCAATATTAACAGAGCACATTTGAACTCAAAAAAATAACAGAAACATGCTAATATATTTGACAGGCCATTCAGGCAATGTAACAGACAATAGTTCACACACACACTTGAACTCAAACAAGTTGACAGAAACAGGTTCACCATGGCCAATATTACAGGTTCAGGAAGGCTAATATTACAAGTTCAGGCCATTACTACATCACAGGAGCTAACAAGTTCACAGGTTGCTACATCACAGCCAAAATGACAGCACCAAGCACAGAAGGCCATCGAGTTCCAATTGCTACCAAAATGACAGCGCCAAGTTCAGATTACTACATCACAGCACCAAAATGAAATGACAGGGCAACAGACAACCATTTGACACGCCGCCAAAATGACCAAGCCCCAACAAGGTTATTCCACTCAGGACAGCAAATCCTTGAGGCTTTTAACCACTTTAGGCGATGGAGCAGCTGCATCTTTCTTCTGCTTTTTCTTCAGTGGCGTCGTCTTCTTCTTAGGTGACTTCTTAGTTGCCTTCTTCTTAGGTGCCTTCTTGGATGGGCCAGCAGTGCCCACTTCATCTTGCCTCTTCCTGTTACAATAACTACAATTAGTACAGATTCAAATGGAAATGAAATGCAAAAATTAGTAAATATTTAAATGAAAATGAAATCCAAAAATTAGTATAGATTTAAATGGAAATGATTGCTGACCTTTTGTTTGTTCTAGCAGTTTCACCATCTTCACCTACCATCTCCAGCATGCATGTCTTCTCGAAGTGACCAAATCCTCCACATCTTTTGCACCTTACTTTCTTCTTGGTGGCTTGTTTCTCCAAACAGCCCCTTATCCTTTGGGTTTTTGGCCTGCCTGCTCTACAGAGTGAAGATATGATGGAGTTGTAAGTAAAATTGTTCGGTACAATTCCTCTGGCTGTCATCTCAGCAAATGCCTGATAAGCCTCATTCACGTAATCTAATCTGCACAGGCCATTGATATATGCTGAGAAAGCAATAAAATCAGGCTGTAAACCAATTTTGCCCATATCATCCCAGCATTTCAATGCGCAGACTGCATTACCCTCTCTGAAAGATGCATCCAAGCAGATAGTAAATGATGTACTCAGACAATATCCTTTACTAACCATGTGCTCTAAAAGAAGCTGTGCTTCATCAAGCCTTCCTTGATTGCACAGCCCCATTATCAAGTAATTAAAAGTAGATGATGACGTTGTGAGCCCTAACTTGTTCATAATTCTATACAGTTCAAAAGCTTCTTCATGGAGTCCCTCCTTGCTATAAGCAGCGATCAATGCATTAAATCCAGCAACACTCAATGGAACACCCTACTCAATAGCACCATGCAGAAGCACCTAGGCATCATACAATTGACGATCCCAACAAAGCCTACAGACCAACATATCCAACCCATCAGCCGACATATGTGAACCAAACATGTCATGATCATGGACCAACTGGGCAGCATGCCCAAACTTGTGAGCTCCAGCCGCCAGCGCGTGCTTCCTTGCCCTGCCACCTCCTCTGGTTCTCCCGCCGCCTTCAGTCGCCGCCGCCGCCGCCAAATCGCCAAGCTAGGGTTCGTGGATGGGATGGGGAACGGGAGAAAGAGAATGAGATCAACGCGGAGCCGACTAACGGAGGAGGCCGATACTTCACGAGCGTTTGCGTCCCTGTATACCTACGGTGCTGACAGTGGGCCCCATACGGTTTGAGTGTAGAAAATGGCATGGTTCAGCGAAGCTGCGAATTATAATGGCCTATCTCCAAATAGACGATTTCTAATGGCGTTTCTCAAAAATTGAAGAATTATAATGGCCTCTTTCCAAAAAAACCCTTATTATTATGGTCCACAGACCAGTGTGCACGGGGAATGATCGGCTTAGTTAAACTTAGCATAGACATGCAACTAAACGTGCACATAATCTTGATCTTTGTCTAATCATATCGCTAACTCATCTTAGCATGGAAATTAGATACTTTAGGTACTGAACGGAATCAGTAGATGCCCCTCTGGTGATGAAGTAAAAACGCTGATATGTAGATGAAGGACACCTGATTGCTTCACCAACTTGGGGCAGATGACTCCTGTCGATAAAGAAAAGATCTGATTTCGCTGAGTAGCAGTGACATAGGAAAGACCTTCTGAGTCTTATAGCACCTTATTACTTGACTATTTAGGTGTTTGTTTCGATGAAATTGACGTGGTAATCGTCCACGGCGTCACCTCCTTTTTATAGGTACTGTGGGCCCAAGAGCCAAACCATTAAAGCCTTTGTTTAGTTCGCAAAATATATTGCAAAATGTAACTGTAGTGTTACTGTAACACTTTCGTTGTTATTTGACAATTATTGTCCGATCATGGACTAATTAGGCTTAAAAGATTCATCTCGTGATTTACAACTAAACTGTGTAATTAGTTTTATTTTTATCTATATTTAATGCTTCATGCATGTGTCCAAAAATTCGATGTGACGGGAATCTGAAATATTTTACAAAATATTTTGGGAACTAAACAAGGGCAAAGTTATCGTCGATCATGACACAGAGTTATCTAACATATCAGCCACTATTTAGTGTACCTAATATTATGTGCCAAACTAATATGTTGGTCTAAAATCATATTCGAGCATGCTCCACTTGATCTAGCGCCTACCAACATCAATGTTGGTTTAAACTTGTGTACATACTCGGTACAATAATAAGGTCATACCTATGGTTCAATACCTTGTTAGACTGACTCCAACGGCGTACCCATAACGTGACCTATACCCGAGGCACGCATGGTGTTTTTGCGTCGAAAAAACTGCCTCCAACCGAACAGGCAAACACATGACGCAAAATGGGTTGAACGCAATGCGTGACGCAAAACTGGGTCTTCTCTCCATCCTTCTGCGTCTCCATCCAGGCGGGGTCCATCGGAAGGGGACGACCAAACTCAACAGCCACGCGTGGGGAGTCCGATTCAGGGCCGCCGCGGGAGGAGTGGTGGCGGTGAGGCAGGGCGAGACAGGGCGCACCGGAGTCCGTCGTCGGGCGCGGAGCACACCGTCGGGCCGCGGCGGAGCGCCGTTGGGGCGAGACAGGGCCCGTGGGGGCGCGGTGGAGCGCCGTCGAGCGCGAGGCGGAGTCCGTCGGGGCTCGGCAGAGTGCACCATCAGGGCACGGCGGAGGCAACGGCAGCCGAGGCGGCGCTGACGAGGTCCTCTTCTATATCTCGGGGAAAGAGGAGGGAGGGAGCTCATGCCCGCGCTGACGAGGTCCTCCTCTTCATCAACGGCGGCCGAGCGCGTCTGGGAGCGGTGGCGGTGGGGGCTCGTGCCCGCACGCCGGCGCGTTCGCCGACGGCCGGGGCTGGGGACCGCACGCCTGCTTGTCGAGGCTCCCTCACACCCCTTGCGCACTTGCCGGTGGCCTGCGCCGGGGCGGCGGCGGCTCGTGCCCTCCGTGCTGCTGTCTCTGGTGGTGAAGCTCGTCGACGAGCTGCCGTTCTGGGGCTGCCCAGCTGCCCCTGCCCACGACGATGCCAGCAGGGTCGCGGCGTGCGCGGCGGCATCGCAGGGGCTGCTGAGCGCCGCGGCGTCCGGCGTGCAGTACACCAGCGCCGCGCCGCCGCAGACCGCGCTGGTGGTTCCTTCCCCAGCCACTGGGCTTGTGCTGCCTTCGCTTCCCATCTTTCCTGAGCTTCTTGCGTTTGGGCTTGTGCTTGTGTTTCTGAGTGGGAAATGGCAGTGACATGCTGAGCTGATGAGAGGGCGCACAGGGTGGGCGTGGCGGAGGCCGGGTTTGGTGGCAGTGGCGACCGGCGATGAGAGAGAAGTCTAGGCTGGCGGAGGAGTTTTGGGTCTGCTGTTGGAGACAAGTAGTTTTACCTCACGCAGCTTTTCACTGTGCACCACCCAAATTGTCGAATGCCTCTCCCATTTGGGTACTGTCTGTCGGAGACAGTCTTAGAAACGCTAGAGGGACCGTGACGCCTAGGAGAACGGGGTGGGGGTGGGTGTGGGGGTGGGGGGCGTCTTTGAATTAGGCTTCCAAGAATGAAACTTAGCCTCTATTTTTACTTATCGATACCTATGCAAGATTTCTATTTAAGTGTGCACTACAGTTTGGCTAACGGCGTGGCTAGCACCTGGATGGACACATGCGTCTGGACGCCCGCACAGCCCGCCCCCATCCGCCCTCACCCCACCCCATGCATGCACTTCGCCCCTGTCTTTGCGCCCGTTGGTCCTTCCCCTGACACCCTCCTCTCTCTCTCCACGTAGGCGACACTCGAGAGCCAGGATGAGCGGCTAAGGCGAGCATGCCCCTAGTGTGCCCTGACCGCACCACCCCTATCTGCTGGCCCCCAGCTCACTCTCGACCAAACAACAAAATATACTTGCAACATGAAAAAACATTTGAATGCAACATACGTCTGAAAAACAAATCAACATTTGGAACATGCACTTGCAACCATGTGTGTGAAACACATGAAGCATCTAAATAAAACACTTGCAACTTGCAACATGAAACCACTTGCTGCAACATAAGATTGAAATAGTTGAAACATTTGGAGCACACTGTTTGCAACATATGTGTGAAACCTATGCAACATCCAGATAAAAAATGATTGCAACAAACGTCTAGAAACAAATAAAATATTTTGAACAAACACTTGTAACATATGCAACATGTGCAACATCCCCTAATTTACTTTTGCAACATTAAGATGAAACAATCGCAACATACCTTTGAAACGTCTGAAACACTTGAAACATACATATGCAACATAGTGAATGGGAATTCGAAAGCCGAGGCCGGATGATTCCGGCCGTCGGGGTGGGAGCCGGCGGCGAGCCATGGCACGCGAGCACCACCAGCACTAGTCGCGCTAGTGGGTGCCCTTGGGTCGGCCAGGGAAGACCTGAGGCGCCATGACATGTGCGCCGTGCGCCCCAACAGCCACGGCAGGGACAACGGTGCGCCCGACGGCGATGGGGGACGGACGAACAGCGAGGGAGCGAGCGGCGTAGGCGACTAGGACGGGGCGCGACCGGCAATAGGGTGCGGGGCGGTGGGAGGAAGGCACAACGTGGCAGCCGACGAGCGCATAGTGGGGGAAGGGGGTGTGGCAGGGCAGAGTGGGGTGGGCAGATGTGCGTTCACGCGCTTACGCCGAGACGGACAGATGAGCGGATAAGCGCGAGGATGAGGATGAGCCGCATGCGGACGGGACGGACGCTCGTGGCTAAGAATTATCGTTTTGCTAAGTGATACTATCTCTACAGCAGAAAAGATTTTGATGTGCAACAGTGACCAAGTTTTGGAGATCTGTGGCATCTTCCAATACGGCGTTAAATCAAAATCAATCTTCCCAATCATGTACATATCAGTAGAAAATGCAGGAATATGTATCGACGGTGTATAGCTTTCTACGTACTCCCTCTATCAAAAAGAGTGTCGTTCGTGCTGGTTAAATTTTATTAAGTTTGACTAGATTTGTAGAAAATATTAGCATCATTTGTATCTCCAAATATGTTTATTATTATCTCCAAGTATATTCAGTGATTCGTCTAATGATATATACTAATTATGCACCATAGGTTTCAATACTTTATATATATATATATTTGGTTAAACTCGAAAATGTTTGACTTTTCCAAAAGTGAAAATGACATGCGTTCTGTTCTGCAGCACTACTTCAGCAGTACTTTTCAGCAAACGAACAGTGTTTTTCTCTCACAACAAATCAGCATAAGCACCAACATAAGTCAAATTTTAGCGAAGCAAACGGGGTTTTGTGGATCAGAGGGAGTACTGTACCAATGGGAACCACATAACATATTTACATCCGTGGAGACAAGTGTGTGTTAAACTACTTATTACTGTATATCATTTTCTCAAACCTTTACCCTGACTGACTGAAATCCACATGGCAGAAGAAGTGGCAGAGTACCTATCGTCACATATCGAGTTGGTTTTCACTGATGAAGAAACATATCTTACAGGCTGTGTTTAGATCACTTGAAAAGTGCACTATGCAAAAAAGATTTCCCGTCACATCAAACTTGCGATACATGTATGGAGTACTAAATATGGATAAAATCAAAAACTAATTGTACAGTTTGGTTGTACTTTGCGAGACGAATGTTTTGAGCCTAATTAGTCAATGGTTGGATAATTATTACCAAATACAAACGAAATGCTGCAGTGTATTTTGGCACTCCAAAATTTAGATCTAAACACAGCCATAGTCGAAAAATATGCCAATGTTGAAGCAAAGACAAAACCTTCCAGTGGCCTGCTGCTGGGCCAATGCCCATGCCGAGTTGCCTACCCAATGTTGGATGTCCTTCTTGTTGGGGCAATGGCAGAGGCATCGATACTGCAGTTTCCATCGGCTCAACACACTGAGCATTCACAGAGGAACAATATGTCAATGTTATAATGAAAAAAAAACAAGACCTTTGCATAAAGTGGGCTCACATGGATATTGCAATCCTGTTAGTTCTAAGGACGTGTTTAGTCCAAGGGTTGGAAAGTTTTTGGGATCCTATAGCACATGTATAACTATAGCAGTTAGTATCCAATCATGAACTAATTAGACTTAAAAGATTCGTCTCGCAAATAAATGCAAACTGTGTAATTAGTTATTTTTTTAATCTATATTTAATGCTCTATATACGTATCTAAACATTCGATAGGATGAGATGTAAAGTTTTTGGGTGGAAACTAAACACCTCCTAGATCCGAAATCTCTGTCGCAGCTACAGCAGGCCCAAGCATGAATCGTCCATCCAAGTGCCCACTGGCCAGGCCAACCCGAGCACGAGACGAGACTGACGGGAGACGGGACCAGCCAGGTCGACGCAGAAATCTGCATCAGACGGCAGCTCTGCGAAACCACCTGATTACCTGTTTGAACGATCCGATCCCAGCCACTGCGCGGAGAGCGCCCCCACACCGCAAACACAATCATCACGTATTCACGCGTCCGCGAGCGGGCGGGGCGCGCACGCACAACTTGAGCAACGGAACAAAATGGCGCGAGGAAGAAGTAATAAGGAGCATCATTTATTTTTCTGAGGTCATGTTTAGTTCCACTTCATTTTGCAAAAAAATTCAAGATTTTCCGTCACATCGAATCTTTGGACGCATGCATGAAACATTAAATATAAATAAAAAATAAAACTAATTACACTGTTTAGATAAAATGGATGAGACGAATCTTTTAAGCCTAATTAGACCATAAATGGATACTAATTGTCAAATAACAACGAAATTTGCTACAGTGTCATTTTGCCAAAATTTTTGCATCTTAAACCGGCCCTGAATCTCTTTGCTTATCATGTATGGAATCATCCGGTGCGCGTGAATCCCAGAAGCGTGTGGTAATAATTGGAAAAGGCGGCAGAAGTGGTAGGCAGCAGATCCGGTTCGCTCGTCGCAGGGGATATAGGGCGGCGGCAAGAGATCGCCGATTATTTGCGACGAGAGATGGGCCGATTTCGATCGTGAATCTCGTTCTCTTGCGGATCTCGTCTAGATGGGCCGTTTTATCGGTATTGGGCTTCGATGAATGGGCCGGACGCTGGCCTAAAGCATCACTGTTATAGGCGGGGCTAAAACATGTCTAGTAGGGCCATTTAAGCGATATATACTGTATATGCTTACAAGAATGGGCCGGCCGAAAACATCTTTGTTATAGGTCGGGCTAAAACACCATTACGCTGGGCTGCTAACCATTTGCATTGAAGGCAAAATCTCTCTTCTCGTCGTGGAGCAAAAAAAAAAAAAACTTTTGGGAGTGTGTGTATGGCAACCGAGTAATTTGTTTCCATTCCAAATAATTTTATATCTCGACCACTCTGTTAGATTTGCTAGGATGGCATAGAATGAAAAAAATACAATAGAGGACAGCAGTCAAAATCATTATTACCCCATTTGAATGTAGATATTCAGCCTCAATTTTTTTAGAAATGACGGCAAAAGCTTTGCCGTTGATTTTATTAGATGTTGGAAAACAAAAGAAAATTTAAAAGCACTAATTACAACCGAAATGACATGCTATGCCAAAAACAACGACCGGAAAGAACCAAAGCAGAAAGTAAAACAAAGCCAAAGACAGCCTCCGAAAACAGCCGTAAAAGCGAAACCAGAAGAAAAACAAAATTAGTCCCACTGTAGTTTGTTGCATTTTGCGTTGGTGCGGTTGCCATTGTATACTGATTGATGTCATCTTTGCATAACATCGCAACTTGTCTTGGGTTCAAACTTTTTTGTTGAAAGGTTCACCTATTTCTCTCTTTCCAAATATTCCACCAAAAGTATGTTAAGATTCCGTCAAAGCTTCGTCTTTGATTTTTGTCGATTTTCCTTCTACATCTCCAGAAGTTATGAAGCGAGCCACTTGAGTTTACCGTGCTAGTTAAATTGTACCACAATTTGATCACCTCCCAAACTTCCTTGTGTAAGGGCAATCTTTATAAAGGTGTGTTGGTGTCTCTTGATCGTTTATGCAACGTTTGCACGTAGGGTCATCCATCCATCCTCGCTTCATTAAGTTGTTTGTGGTTAGAATTTTTCTATGCATAAGGTCCAAGCGAAGAATCTACATTTCGGTTCCATTCTAGCCTTCCAAATTGGCATTAATCTGATTTTGGAAAAGGTACCCTTTATTTGGATTATGTAGGGTTTTCTATCCAACGCCATCTTATGTCATCTTCCACCCTATTGATCAATGGCGCGTCCTTGATGGCCTCCTAGAGATTTACAAAATATGATACCTCCTAGAGATTTACAAAATCTGATACCTCCTCATATGAACCTGGTGGGTAGATGTGATTCCATCTGTTGTTTTCTAGTGCCTTTTGTACTAAAACTTTTTCATGTGCATCTTATGGAACAAGCTAGGTGCAATCCTTTTTGCAGAGGTGCCATTTATCCAAGAGGATGACCAGAAGGATGTTGTTCTTCCACTGCCAATGTTTACTATAGTTGATGCATTGAAAAGTTCATGATCAATTCTGTCACATGGAACCTCCAATTGAGTCCATGCTCTTTGCTTCTATCTTCACTTGAACCATAGCTATCTCAATCTCAAAGCTCTCAATGCTCTTGTGAATATTTCTAAATCCATATTACCAACTCCCCCCTTTTCCTTTGGGAGGCAAGTGGTGGTCCAGTTTATTAACGAGTGTCCCCCACTTACGTTCTCTAGTGTTTCACTGCGCCAAAGGAAACTACGACGTAATCTGATCCTTTTGAGAACCCCTTTCTGTGCCTGGAACCATGAATGATAGATTGGTATGGATGAGAGAACCGTTTTTTTACTAATGTTTCTCTTCTAGAAGTTGAGAAAATCTTTCCCTTTCCATCCTAGCAACCTGGCCCTGATCTTATCTACTAGCGTCTGGACTTCAGTTTTTCTTAGCTTCCTTGTATGAAGTGGTAACCCTAGGTATTATCTGGGAAAGTGCCAATTTTTCCTGGAAAATTCAGGGTGAGTGAAGGGACCATGTTAGGCTCAAGTCTTATTGGAAAGATCTCCATCTTCTCCATATCGATTTTTAGGCCCAAGCATTCTCTAAAAAATGTAGGATTTTTTGAAAATTATTTAGCTCTTTCGCGTTTGGGTTTGTGAATATAGTAGCATCATCCGCATACAGCAAACCTCATAAGTTTGCCGCCTTGGGCATCACCGGTTGTAGAATACCACGATGTGTTGCATGTTCGATGAAACGTTGTAGCAGGTCTATGGCTATGATGAACAACAATGGCGATGGCGGTCAAGGAGGAGGGGTGAAAAATTGACCACCTAAACCTTATATGGTTACACTCTTATCCACCTTATTTCACATGTGTCAGAATAGCTAATAATTAACTAATTTTCACTACAATCCATCCGACACACGTGGAATGAGCCACCTTAATCCCTCCCAACCCATGTGGCTTGGAGTGCATCCAAAGAAGCCTTGAGGAGAACACGAGTGCAACCAAACAAAACCTCAATAAGTGGAACATAAGAGCAGAACCAACACATGCATATCATATATGCTTCACCTTAAAGCTACACACCATGACACGAAGATAGGGACACATGAGGCCTAACAAAAAGCAGCTTTAGCTTTGGCACAACGCCCTGGAAGCTTTCTTAAGTATCTATCACAACGCCCATAGTGCAACAGCTTCAAACTTTTATCAACTTGGGCACTTGGTTCCTCTGATGCTCTGTAGAACCACTAATCCATGTGAGCTGGAGGCGTTGCGCAAACGTGGAATGTGGGGCTAACAACTAGAGTGGCGCGCGTTGGGCCGGGGCTGGCCTAAGAGCAAGGCCAATAATGCAGCCTTCAACTAACTGTATTGATCCTTACAACCCACTTAATAGCCAACTCATATAGGAGTTGGTTTACTTATAATACATCCCTTCCCCTCACAGAGTTTTTTGGTTTATGTGCTTTAGCTGGCTGCAAACTTACAGCTCACCTTTCTTCTCTCTCCTCTTTTTTCTCCTCCACCTCTGAATACAACCTGCTAACAGGCTCCTATTATACTTGCTCTAAGAGGCCCTAGTCTTAAGTGTGTGTCATCTTAGTCTGCTTTACAAACTTCAGCATATCTCCAACTCCAATTTGTGTTGCACAATCTTTAAAGGTCCCTTCGGGTTTCCACGAGCACCAGCAAAGCCATCCACTTCACATGCATGTTGGGGCATATGCGAACCTGTTTCCAAGGAGTAGCCCTTCGTCAGAACACCAACTAGCTCTTTCCTGAAATATAAGATATATAAATGATTTTCAAGCAAAATAAGAAACCCTGACAAATGACCATTTTATTCCTCACAAATTAGGATGGAAGGAGCAGTTCAGTTGTTATTTTCCAAATTATTGGTTAGCTATTTTGGGTGACGTCAAGTTTAATAGAAATCTTAATATTTTCTACCATGTTGTATTTTGGTATAAATTTCGAACTCTGATCGTCTATGTTTTAGGACGGATGGAGTATATTATTAGTTTTTGCCATATAGAAGTGTCTTACATGTGGCTCAAACTTCAAATTAAGATGTGATATGGGTTCTGAAAAGTATGCATTTTATCAAATAAAGTGGACAAATATATTTTCTGCTATGGGTTAAAAGAAACTAGTTTATGATTAATTATCGTAAAATCTCATGTATTTTGCATTTAATTTAATCAAAGTAAATTCATGCAGGAGCTCATCATTTTGTTTATTTAGTAATGTACGATTTTCATACTGCAGGAACCATGATTTTTTATAATTTGGTGTAGCAACAGAAAATGGAAGTATATGTATTTTTATCTTTATTTAATAAAAATTAAATAATACATGAGCTCAGTTGTTCTATTTATTCAATAATACATTATTTTCATATTGAACCATAATTTTTTTATAATCTTGGTGTAGCAAAAGAAAATGGAATGGCAACGGTACATATCTTTTTGAATATATAATCAAGTTCTTTTCAAGTAATAAGAAGTCATGAACTGAATCTCCACTAGCTCATGAGTGGTCATAGTCATCAATTTTGGCTGATGAGTGAGGAAACCCCTGCCTGAGACGTTGACGGCTCGGCTGAAGTTGGACCAGAGGAAAGGGATTCCTCGGATACATTCGTAGATAGTTGCAAGGGAGTGGGGCTAAACTGCCAAGGTCGAATATGATCCGACGCGTCGGCCAGGCTATAGCTAAGATGGCGCCACCCAGAGCCCCCAGGACGAATATGATCCTGTTGTTGCAAAAGACCACTGCGATGCTGCAATGGATTGCCCCTATCTCCCCCATCTTTGTTCCGTGTCAAGTCTGTTTATTGTCTTGCAGCATGTTTGTAACTAAAGACTGGACACAACGAATGCTGCTCGCATGAATGTTCCAAATTATTTCACCCCTACTGCATGCAGTGACAGGTGCGAGGGCGTATCGAGGCTGCGAGAGCCGATGGGCAGTTCGAGCCCTACTTTCGGAGAGCAGAAAGAATGCATTTTTATGTTTGACTTGTATTTTTTTATATAGATTTGATAGTGCCAACATTTATATTTTATAAGAAATTTATTATAAAAATATATTTTAGAATTAATTCAATGGTAGTTATTTGATACCATAGATGTTAGCTAGTACCCTCTCCATTCCAAATTATAAGGCATTCCAAGAATCTTGAAGAGTCAAAGCATCTTAAATCTGACCAAAATTATAGAGAAAATTACAAAAATTTATAACATCAAATAGGTATACTATGAAAATATAATTAATGAAGAATCTAATGATACTTAATTGGTGTCATAAATATTATTATCTTATCATATAAATTTGGTCAAACTTGAGATCCTTTGACTCTCCAAGATTCTTGGAATGCCTTATAATTTGGCCATTTGGGATGGAGAGAGTACTTCTTTATATAGATTTGATCAAACTTAAAATGTTTGCTTCTAAAAAAAGATAATTGTATTTTTTTGAGATGGAGGGAGTATATAGAGTTCAAAGTTTGTTAGCAATTTCTTCTAATACATAGTTGTACCACTACTCCATTCGTTCCAAATAGTAATACATTTTAGTTTTGCCCTAAATTAAACTTCATAAACTTTGACCATGTTTGTAAACAAATATATGTTGACATTTACAAAACCTATACATAATAAGTAGCGGCAGAAGTCACAATATGGTTAGGTAGGGCTTCTGCCTTATCTTGATTTTAGTGCATCATCTTCTCCTCTTTGTATCGTAGTTTTCTCTAGTGTTTTATCCTATGTCTCCACCATAAAGTGAGGCATGGATCACTATTGATATAGTTGTGCCATACCTTAGTTTGCATCCGTCCTTCCGCACTGATAATAAGATACACATTAAAGGCATATCCATTATGGTTGCTAATTTTCCTTTTAGAACATTTCATCAGTATTACAACAATAATTTTTGGAGGCGCCCCAGTTTTTGATTCCCCCCATGAATGCGGCTAGACCAAGAAACACATCTAGATACACCGCTATGGGGTCACTAACTAACAAACCACTTATGAAAATTGATTTCAAGAGGCCAATGGCCTTACCATGTCTCCGAAAATGACCTCCATTTCTAGAGGTGGTCAGTAAGACTAAGTGCCTCTGGAAATGACGCTCAATACATAAGCAGCCCCTTCTTTCTTTTTGGGATAGAACTGTAGCTTAGAATGAGAAGAGGAGCAAGTTTAGTGCTAGATTACTTGCTTAATTAGGTTTTGGTTTATCTCCGTCCATGCATGGTTTTGTTGCAATTAGACATGATATTAGCTCAAATATTTGGAGGCCCTACGATAATTGAGTAGGAAAACAAGATTCTCTCATTATATTATTTAGCTTGCATGGCTAGTTAATTTTGAATAGTAATAGTTTGGGATCAAGATATATGCGTGGGGAGTTATACATGGTTAAATATTTGTTTTTGTGATATGGGTTGCATATCAATAGTTGGCAATTATTAAATTATGAATGTTTTGTTAATTAAATTAATGGCGTGATTAGGGGCTAGTGCTACCTAGGTAGCTAGCTCGAGATGGGGTAGGATTTACTATTTATTTGGACATTGATGATTCAAAGATAGTTCAATAATTTTATTTAGAGTTGAAATTGAGCAGGAATTATATTGAATCTAGAATAATTGTTCAATTGTTTACTCAGTTTTTCACAATTACATTAACAATTTATGGTATACTAGTTCTTCCTTGTATATGAATTAAGTTTTTGATGCTGACATACAACTTGATATTTGCATGGAGAGAGAGAGAGATAAAATTAATAATTGAGTTTGAGTTAGAATGAACATAAACTGTTGCCATATTTCAAGTACTTATAAATTTGTTATCCTAATTGTTAATTCCTATATGTGTTTTTCACATTTTTAGGGTTTTGATATTAGCATTTAGGGTTTGTTTGGTAGAGCTCCTCGGAGCGGATTCTCCCTAAAAATCACTCCTCCTTAGCCAAACAGTAAAACTATACATAAATTCTAGCGAAGAGTAGATAAGAATCACTTCTCCATTTACACTGGGAGCTAGGAGCTAAAAAACCTGTTCCACACAACTCCCTATTCAATCTACACCAAAACCACTCTAGAATCAATTCTCACATGCTTCCCACCTTGCTCCCTCACTAGAATAAACTAGAATCACTCCACCATCAAGGAGCTTGAGCTAAGAATTAGGAAATAGAGCTCTACTAAACAGTCCCTTAATCTTTCAATGGATTCCTAGTTTTATCCATTGCTATCTTAAAATATGGACAAGGCATCACGGATATACATGGAATCTGACTAGACTAGGACTCTATTATGACCAAATAGAAAAATATATCTGCAAACTAATCAGGATATATAGGACTCTCTATAACCCCATGCCCAAACTATAGAAGGGGGGGGGGGTGGGTGGGTGCGTGGGTGGGTTAGAGAGCCCTTGTTTAGCATCTGCCATCACCTAGCGACACTAGTGCATACAGCATAAGGTGCATAAGCAATACAAGCATCATTTTACATTCATACACTAGACGTAGGTTACCCTACCTAAACATGTATAAGTCTTTGTGTCCTTTGTGATACCCTCTAGGTATGCTACATGTAATACACCTCATAATCATTGCTAGTGGTAAACACACCAATAATACATTGTATGCCGCTGCACAGAGGAAAGCATGGTAACCGCCTCTACAAATCAATTTCAATCACATTTACATAATCATTTTTGTAGTAGTGTATATAGATTTAATTCACATGACCAACATTATTAAATTATATAGATACTGCTAGGCAAACTTGATTTTTGCATATAGATTAAACTTCAATGGACTTATAGTTTTTATTAGACACAGTATGTATTACTCTAAGACCATAATCAAACAGATGACATCTAGGCACATGTGCAATCAATCTTCATGAAGGCCTCATTTGGTACAGCTCCGATTGCTTCTGAAAGGGCTCTGGCTCTGACTCATATGGAATAGCTTCTCTGGTGGAGCTGAATCCATTTAGAAGAATATTTAGAAAAAATGGCTCCAATAGTAATTTTATAAGAATTTGTGTTACGTTTGTAAGGAGGAGCCAGGAGAAGCCATTTTTTTACTCCGGCTCCTCTATAAAAAATGGCTCCAGCTCCTACGAACTCCTCGTAAGGAGTCGTTTTTTAGATGGCCAGAGCCCTCCACCAGAACTAGCTAGTTTTAAATGACTGGTAACATAGGGAAGACGATCGATAGTGGATTAATTAATCATGACTACTAATAATTCGAATGACTATACATTCAGTAAATTTCAAGAATAATAATTACAAAAAAGTAGTGGTCAAATACGTGTTATAGATTGTGTGTGCCTATGCGGGGCTTGAATGTGAGCCGGCACGGGCGCAAAGAAGCGCACTGGCCAACTGCAGTACACGCAGTCATATGTTTCATAATTATTTTCCCCTAAAAAACATGTTTCATAATTATCTAGCTAGTTCCTTTGAATTATTGCGTGTACATATTGTATTCATGAAAAACATATTTCATTTCTTATAAACTATTTTCTTTTGTTCACAAAGGGAAATCTACCTGATAAAAATTTGTGACTTGCAAGTGAAGAGAGTAATAATAGTTAGGCTTCTTAGAAATAGGTGAATTTTCGCCAACCTTGCTTAGCAATATGAGCATGGGGCATGAATTTTGATACCGATGGAAAAGACAAACCAATTAGAACTCTAATATCTAATTCATTACGTAAACCAGATAGAACTCTTATGCTCCGAAGAGTGGAAGGACGTCACATGCAAGGACAAGGAGAGAGAATATGCATGGACCAAAATTTGTAGAGTTTTTCGTTCTCTAATATGATTAAGTGTGTGTATGTAGATAGAGAGAGAGAGAGGACAGAGAGAGCCTTGCTGCTTGTGCAGTGTTATTATAGATACCATCTTAGCTTACTTATGTATATGACTTGTTCATAGCCATTGGGTATATACCACGCGCATAATCAGGGGAGTACATTTGTAGGCACATATGCTAATGATCTAATATATATTACCTAATCAACCAAAAGGGACATCTGAATGATGTGCAAAAGGGAGGTCAAGAATAGATGCCTCTCGTCACCAGCAGCCATTTTAATAATATCTTATGGAAAACACAGCTGATAGCCCTGATACGGCACGCATGCATACATTCAGCAGATCGATCATTCAAATACTAAATACTATATATATTGTCTTATCACACCAAAAATAGTGATCACAATTTACACAAGGTAAAACAATCCAAAAGGGTCAGGAACAAGTACACTGACTGCAAGCAGGCACACAAGCATAACAGCATTGTAGGTAATATGGAGGAGAGCACTAGCTAGAGCCATGGGCCATGGCTACGGCCTCTCACAAGCACAGCTGACAGCTCCCAGTAAAGCATGCGTGTTCTGTTCCCTGCAGCATGATTCACGCGTCCTTCATCTCCATGTGTAGGAGCTGATCGAGTTGAGGTGATCACACTAGTGCCACAAGTACGCACGAGTTATACAACTGTACATACATGAGTGCTCATGCACAGAGAGGCTACTAACTAAATTAACTGAAGAACTGAACAACTGAGAGACTAGCGAGACAAGGAGCTAGCTCTCGCTGAAAGGTGAGTCATTAGCTCTTATTTGACGATGGCCAGATAGGAAATAGTAAAGGCCACATAGTAGCTAGATTGATAGGTCTTGCATGCGATAAGGAGATGGGAGTAGGGCTGAGGATTGATGCGGTTGCTGCAGGGTGATCGATCAGCGGCGGCGCGCGGCGGTCTCCCGCTGCGCGTTGAAGTAGACGGCGGCGACTGGAAGGCCGAGATCATTGTCGGCGGCAAAGCGGCGGGTGCTGAAGTAGTCCCTGGACGAGGGCGGGCGCACCGACTGGCGGCTCTTCTGCTTGAACAGCACGAAGACGAACCTGTGGATGCCGATGTAGGGTTTGGGGCTCTCGTACATCGCCAACTCCCTTCCTGCATGCATGTAATTGCGTACTCGATTCTTAGCTAGAGGTTGAATTCTTTTGTGCATCTGATCTCTCTCTCCTGAAGTCCATTAAGCGAACAAAGGTTTCACAAGAAAATTAAATCGATGATGAATTGAACGAAGGGCTTACCAAAAGAAGCATCAGTTGTTCCAGGAATGTCGGTGACGATCCTGCAAGAGGTGTCGACCAAAGTTTACTCTTGTCAGCTATATTTTATGCGCAGCCATACTATATTTTTGTGCACTACCTGGCTCCCTGACTCAATTTTTAGGATGATTTGTGCAACAGCAAAGCACTACTAATAATCTTATATATAGTCAACTAGTCATATGCTTCAACCTTTATTTATATTTGGTTCTTTCTTATTAACTACTCTTAATGAAAAAACAAATGTTTACGCTTACCAATGGAGATGCTCTCTCAGGTATGGATCACTAGGCCCTGGCACATCTGGGTCAGTCATGACCTGAAGAACACAACAACAATAATAAACAACATCAGCTTGTAAGCTGAAATTTGTTACAGCACTACGGACCTAAGCTGATGCACTCATCACCTGTCGTAAGCTAAGGATTAACTGAATCACATCTTAGTTTGTGTGAGAGAAGGGATCAACAAGGGAACCAACCAGTGTGAAGAAGGATCTCATGTCGTCGCCCTGAACCTCCACGCGCGGCTTGGAAAGAACCGCAGACGGAAATAACTCATGGCCGTTGAACACCTGCTTGTTGGAGCCGTAGGTAACCGTCATCTTCACCGTGGGGTTGAAGTTGTCGATGACTTCCCCGATCACCTTGCCGACGACTAGAGGCTCCAACACCCTAGACATGGCTAAGCTTGAAGTACTGAAGAGCGCCTCTAATAATATATGAGAGATAACTGTCTTGGATTGCGGCTCAGAGTGGGAGATGCATTCCTCTATTTATAGGCGTCTGGCGGAGCGCTAGCCGGCCTGGCTGGGAGAAATGAAGTATGAACAATTAACAATAGCATTCTTGTCACATCGTTTTCGCCTGAATCATTGGCTTATTGTCGTAAAACACAGGCACAAAAAACAAAAAGGTCTTGTAATCCGATTATTCCCTAAAGGTTCGATAAGGACATGTATGTGTGCCACCTTCGATTCTCTTTAAGAGGCGGAGCTAAAATAATACGTTACCTGCTCAAGCACAGCAAGGGTCAAACATGTTTTATTCTCTGCGTTAATAGAGTGATTTGCCTGTGTTACAGCACTGTTTCCACTGCTGGTTGTGTTAAAATCGACAGTAGTAGTTTACCATGTCTGGTAGTTTTTAAATTGGCAGTGATATGATGCTATCATTGTCGGGTAGAGTACATCACTATTATAAAAACGATATACAGGGAGAATAAAAAACTATTTCAAGCTAAATCGATACTATGCCATCAATTGTAAAGATGTGTCCTTTATAGAGGGCGCTTCCAATCGCCACTATAAATGCATTTCATTACTATGATTAGTGGCGGAGACATACCCTATGATTAGTAGGTAGGCCAAAAGTTGTTCTACCTCCAAAAATAAGCCATTTTAGATGCAGGTCTATATATGGAGGCAGGCCAATAAAAACCTTCTTTGTAAATTGATTTAGACAGGCGAAATTACTAAAAGTGTCATCTCTGTAAATACTAAATAGGTCTATTTACAGATGTGGCCCTTTTAATAGGCACAACTAAATGAAACCCTAATAAGCCATCTAGCCCAAGAGCGCTAGCCTTGTAGCCCTCGTGCCCATCCCCCTACGAGTGCAACAGAGCAGAGCAGCCGTCAGGCACGTCGTCCACACCCTCCACACCGAGGAAGGCGCACTAGACTTTGAGCTACAGCAAAGGATGGGCACGAGGGCTACAAGGCTAGCGCTCCCCCCACCAAAGCATAAGCTCTCACCGATGACCCCCAAAGGGTGCACCACCTGCCCAGTTCTCGCCGTCAACCTCGACTCTGCCACCGGCCTTCTCCCCCGACGAAGACCTGAACAAGGGACCCCTCGGAGCAAAGGGTGGTGACAAGACCAGCACTGGGAAACTCCCGAACTAGGCATAGGGAGCATCAATCCTCCCTTCAAAATAAAAGTTGGTTCAAAGTCAACCCAGCTACCAAGCAGTAAACGATGGATGACAAATCATTCTCGAGCACGTGTAATATAGTCCAGCTACGTCATTTTCATGCTTAATTTCATTGGAGACCGCTAGGGGAGTGCTACGATAAAAGTCAGCTATCTTAAATCACAGTGGTAGGGTGCATCTTGGCGATCAGGGCTTCGGTAGGCTCTACAGCTTTCTAACGGAGGTCTTTGAGTATGGCAAGCTCAATATTGGCGGGTCCACCTGTCACAAACTCACAAACCGAATGTCCAGATACGCGTATAATGCCCCAACTGCTACCAGCGCCATCTGAGCCGCCGTCGATAGGCCCTGCTGGGCAATCTCCGCTAGCCGACCAGGAACCCCCGCCAACAGAGACACCACCTCTACAGAAGATTCAGATGCCTCATCTTGGGGATACACTGCCTGTGATAGGCAGGACGAGCTGCCATTATACAACTCCTTGTAGGTCAACATTCTCCCCTTCGAGAGTCGACACTCGAGTTGCAAGGGCGCTTGCTCTTTCCTCCATAGCGGCTTGGGCCTCCCGATGAGAGTGTTTTCAGAATCGGTGACGACGATCTCCTAGCCTATGTAGGCTGACTTGGCCCTCTAAATGGCCTCCCAAAGACGCTCCTTCTCAATTGCATCAGCTGCCAGACAAAGAAGGCATTGGCTAAAAGTCTCAAACTGGGACGTACAAAACACCTCAGCACGTACCTCACGCCTGCCTTTCTAGCCTCGCCGATTCCTACTAAGCAAGCTCACGTTGCTACTTCTCACCCAAGTAGGCAGCCACTGAAGCAGTCACTGAAGCATGAAGTGTGGCCTTGTCTCGAGACAAACCAACGATCGATAGTAGCTAAAAAGTAAAAGCAAGCATCAGAATATTAAAAACAAGAAACAAAGTCCAAATTCACAACCAAGGTCATAATACCTTGGGTTTCATCACGATGATGCCTCAAGTTCATTCCTAACCTCATCCTCCAATTCTGCTAGCCAGGCCTGTGCTACCTAGTTTGGATGGATGAAGTGCTCCTAGAAGTAGGCGGACTTTGCTGTCGAATTCTTTTGGGCCTCCTGGGACAACAAAACGGCAAATTCGACTCAGTCTTAGTTCGTTTAAAGCCAAATACACCAAAGACTTAAGGGCTAGACCCATTAGGTGCACTGTGTGGCCCCAAGAACAAGAGGAAAAAGAACCCCTACTCGATGATACCATCAAGCAGGTGCTCGGGGGCTAGAGGACATGATAACACCTAGTCAATGGAAACTTACCTTCAGGGCAGCTTCGACGACCTTCATCGCCTTCCTTCATAACATCAAACAGGCGTCACAACACTGTCTGAAGGCACTAGTACATTCCTAGGTGGCCTCAAGGGCCCAATACCTGGCCGCCAAGCAGTGCTCTTCTTCGAAGTCATTAAAAAGGAATCGGTCATCGTCACCCTGTACTCGGAGAGGCTCTGTGTAGGGCGATTTAGGCCCCTCGTGGCACGAAGGGGTGCTCAAAGGGCGTCGGCCCCCCCACCTCCATTACATCGAGGAATGGAACTCGCCATCAACACTAGATCATCCCCCAACAGAGAATTCGATGATGCTAGGTCAGTCACCCCCATCGGGTCGGGGGTGGTGTCCACCCGAGGGGAACCCAACTCATCACCCATGGTGGCATCAAGAGTTGGACCCTCATGCTTGAGCTCTATCTCGTCATGCATGAGTGAGCCCATGGAAGGGCCCTCAGGCATGGGCGGGACGGAATACGTGCATGCACCATAGCGAGCTATGGCTTCATCAATATAGCCTCGAACAAAGGCGTTCCTTCGGTCTCTGTTGGAATTACCACCTTCAAGGTCTCACCTTCATTAATTGGAATGGGAAGCGACAGAGTTTGGGCCATGCCAATCGCTACAGTCACCTTGGGTTGCTCCATTTCAGGTGGCATCATGGACCTCGAGCTACAAGTCAAACGTAGAAGGCACTAAGAACCCAAATAATCATTATTTCAGGGAAACACAAAGATATACTCACATGTTCCAAGGAGGAAGAGAAATCGTAGCAGGCCTCTTGGACAGCTTGCAGGATCCCCCACTAGATGATGGCCCTCATGGACTCCTCTCTCGAAAGGGGACATATTCCACATTAGGGCTGAAGCTGCCCACAATAGAACTTTTCCCCTGGCAACACCTGTCAGTTGGGTGGAGGATTCAGCCTCATCATTAGCCGCTAACTCAGGGACCTTTCGAACTAATATCAGGTTGATTGAATCAGAGCTTGCTATTTCTTTCTCGAGTTTATACCATTGTCGATGTCATCGGACCTACCTAGAATAATGGGAGTTTGATCTTGCATTTGCCTCTTCTTCTTTGCCTCAGGGGCCAAGACCCCCGCGCTCCTGGCAGTCGAGCATGAACCATCCTCGGTGCCCTTTTGCTTCCTGGTCTGTACCCGGGGAGCGGATTTGGGCTTAGCAGTAGGAGAAGCCCTTGGCTTAACAACGGGAGGAACCTGAGGCTCGGGCGCGATGGTGATTGCCTCACCCAAATCCTCACCAACGACGCTCGCTCCACCTGCATCTCTAGTGATTGCCCCGCCAGCATCACCCCATAGCCGCCTCCTCCACCTTATCATGAAGGACCCTCGAGTGGTAATCGAGATGGGACTGTCCAAGAACAAACACAAGGATTCAAGAATAGTCCTTACAAATCAAAGTATGAACAAAGCAGTTCGGTAGCTTACCATTCGGTCCCCATCCTTGATGATAGACTTGGTACCAAGCACCTGATTGGCAACAAGGATTGCCTCCCTGAGGCTCCTCATCTCGAGGGGCTCAACGCTCCGGCAAATTTGTGCATGGGGAGGTCCTGCTCCTACCATGGTTGGATCCACCTCTAGAAGAAGGCTACTAGACAGGATATATTGGCCAGTGCAGCCCACCCACCATACCAATGGTATTCCCACAGGTCAACTACCATCTGGTTTGCCTGGTGGAGCTCGAGCTTGTCCATGTCTTCCTTCTCCTTCACCGAAAGTGGCGATGGGAACTTGTGGGAGAACACCGGAGTGCTGTAGTCATATACATGGAACCACATCTTCGCCCAATTAACCACATTTGAAGGGAGTTTGACAAAGAAGGGAGATTGGTCAGCTGCCTTGATCCAAAGGCTACCGGTGACTTTCCAATCTGATTGGGGGAGAACCTCTAAGCAACAACAGAAGAGCCCCTAATGTGATTGAATCCCCGCATAACCCTCATAGATGCCATTGGGTGTGAGGTAGTACACATGGTGTCGTAGAAGTGAAGGAGTTCAAGGACAAACCAATGCATTGGGAAATTGAACCCTCGTCAGAAGAAGTTGACGAAGACCATGATCTCACCGAAGTTCGGGGCCAGCATGTCTTGGCCCAGGGAACACTGATACCCCAAGAGCGCTTTTGGTGCTAAAAATCCCTCCTGAATGAGGGCCTCAATGTTTGTCGCGGTGGCGGTCGACACGTCCCACAGAGAAACCAAGGCAAAACCCTTGCTGCTCTTACCACCTTTGCTGCCCTTGTCACCAACGTTGTCCTCCATGGTTGAATTAACTCTCTTAGCTTTCTTTGGCAGGATTTTTCTCGGTGCCAATGCGATGGAGGATGGAGAAGAACAAGAATGGGATCTGGTAATGGTCGTGACCGCTAGGTCAAAGTGGAAGAGGAGTGAATACGACTGTTATTGATGGCGGTAGTGAGAAGATGAGATGTCTCCACCCTTGACTGCTTATAAAGAGACTAGGAAGACTAAACCCACGGTGAAATCAAGCCCACTAGCCTAGAAACCTATTGGCAGAACTGGGTGGTCCAATACTTTGGCCGTAAGCCTGGTTGTTGACACAAAAACGTGGCTATGCGAGCAACACATAGCAAGCCAGATGATCCACACTAGAGATCCACTTAGCTTCAACGCCGGGCTGGTTGGATCTGATCGAAAACCCAAAAGACGTGCCAGTTAATTTGACCTGCAATTGATAAGGGAAAGAAAGCTTATCAGTAACACAAGGCAGAACATGCTGGTTTTGCTCCAGATAGTTCCGAATATGCGGCTCCAAAAGCCAGTAGGTGAGGCCATAGACTAGGCAGTCGATATCCAATGTTTATGTAAAAGAAAGCTCTTGACAATGAAAGAAATCGGTTAATCATAAGCAAAATCATGGTAAACAGCGCCTTGGATCATAACAGATTTTAGGATGGATGTTTGATCAAGATGAGAAGGAGTACAATACACCCAAATGTAGAAAAACTAGTAAGCCCCTTCGTACAAGTTCTCATTTTCAAACTAGATAACCGATTTTGGTACAAATAAGAATCATAGCTCGTGTCAGTCCACCATCAGACATAAATAAACCTTCAAATAAATAAAATCTAATCTGTTACGATCAACAGTGAGATTTGAGCAGATCGATGCAGCTATGATGGTCATAACAAACTTTGAGATCAAAAGCTTAAGAGTCTACTCGGGCCTGACAGTTTCTTGGTACGAGCCATGTGTGAAGGCACACGCAGTCGGCTAAAACAGCCAATTTCAAACATGGAAAACAGACAAATGCATGATTCGTTCATGATCAAACTCGCTAGTTATCAAGATCCGATCTAAGGCTCCACCAGTGAGGTTCGAGCGGATCGATGCAGCTATAGTGATAACTATAGATCAAATCTCGTTAGCCATTGAATTCTTCCATAAACGACTCATGCTTTCGAATGCATCCCATGTGTAGCCAAGATTGAGGTAAAACTGCCGATCTAGCAGGACTAATCATTCATCTTCTAGGTTTTAGTTAAAAGTGATCAAGAGATGATTAATCAAAGTGGTATGATGCTGATCTATCTCAATCTTAACCGGATAAAATGATTTTATTACTGATAATAGAACATTGATTACAATAAAATCGGTAACTAGGGAGATTAACCGAACACAATAAGAAGAAATCTCACTGATTTCGATTAATCAGATAACTGGTGATCTTGCGTGACAAGATCGATAACTAGTGAATCAGCCAAAACAGCAAGGAAGACCCTATTAATTTTAGCAGATTCGATAACTGGTGATATTGCATTAAACGACGAGACATCTAATGCAAGATTGATAACTGTGATTGATATAAAAAATTCACAAGAGATCAATCAGCTGATGCAGCCTTGCGACTTTAAGATACAATCGATAACTAGCCTATATCACGTTGTAAGAGATCAATCGGCTGATGCAAGCCTTACAAGCAATATAAATCGTGATGGCACTCACAAGCAAACCAGAGGTCGATCAACCGATGCAGCCCTATTCGCTGAAGAACTCGTCAGAATCTACAGTACTCCTACTCCTACGGTTTTGGCGTGTTGTCAAAAAGTTGTGTTGTATTGATTGGTTGATGTTCTGTACAATAACCGGGGCTTAATATTTATACTCGAAGCCTAAACATGAGTTCTACTTGAATACGACTTGTTACAATTCTTGAAAATAAAGAAAACCTTCTATCTTTAACGGTAACTTGGACTCTAATCCTTCCCTTTCTGTAGAGCCCGACATGTCTTCCTCCGATGCCGTACAGCTTGATGACATCATCCTAAAAATAGCCGATTCCGACCCATTCTCCAAACCAGTTGATACCAATCCTTGCCCAGTTGTGATGATGCAACTCTTGGAGGTTTTGAATCCTCAAGTTTTCTCTTTCCAAATTTTGGTGTAAACCCTGGTCTAGCCCATTGTTCGATTGGCGCAATCGATGGATCCAACACTTGGACCAATAAGCCGACCCAATCATTGTAGAGTGAGGAGGAATTCAGGAAGGGCATCAATCTGGTACTAAAACCTCTAGCACCTGAGTGCCACATAAATCTCACAAATAAACCGAGCAAGCTCTACATAATCTCGGAGGACGCATGCCCTATAGGGAAACCGTAAAACTCACTGATTCAGTTCAACCAAAGCACGAGCTCCCGAATATGGAAAAAGAGTGAAAGGTCCTAATGGCTAGAGGGCGGTGAATAGCCTATAAAAATTTCTACAACAATACTAAGCAATGTGGTTAGACAAATATGAGGCGAAGCGAATATTGCGCTAGCCTACTAAAAATGCAAGCCACCTACCATAATTCTAGTTTCTATAATCTCTATGCACACAAAGGCTATGACACTACACTAAATTAGAAAGCTCCCAAAGAGTAACTAAAGAGCCTCACTAACCACTAGATAAGATACAAGATAGCTCTCAAAACTAATTACATTAAAGAGCTTAGCTACACTAAGAATATAAATGCTCGAGATGGATAGTGAGTTATACCACCGTGTCGAGGAATGAGCCAATCACAAGATGACGATAATCAATCACAATGAATACTAAGAAATCCTCGGAGACAATGATGACACAAGATTTTTCACCGAGGTTCACTTGCTTGCCGGCAAGCTAGTCCCCGTTGTGGCGATTCACTCACTTGGAGGTTCACGCTCTAATTAGCATCACACGCCAAACCCACAGTTGGGTGCCACACAACCAACACAAGATGAGGGTCACATAAGCCACGAGCAATCCACTAGAGTACCTTTTGGCTCTTTACCAAGGAAAGGTCAAGAACCCCTCACAATCACCATGATCGGAGCCGGAGACAATCACCTTCCTTCACTCGATGATCCTCGCTGCACTAAGTCGTCTAGGTGGTGGCAACCACCAAGTGTAACAAGCAAAACCCGAAGTGAAACTCAATCACCAAGTGCCTCTAGATGCAATCACTCAAGCAATGCACTTGGATTCATTCCCAATCTCACAAAGATGATGAATCATTGATGAAGATGAGTAGGAGGGCTTTGGCTAAGCTCACAAGGTTGCTATGTCAATGTAAATGGCCAAGAGAGTGAGCTTGAGCCGGTCAAGGGGCTTAAATAGAGGCTCCCTCAAAATAGAGCCGTTGGCCCCCTATACCTCACTGTCTTCGGGGTGACCGGATGCGTAGATCCAAGTGACCGGACGCATGGTTCCTAGGGTCCGGTCGCTGGATGTTGTCCATGTGTCCCCCTTCTAAACCACGTTCATTGATCTCCAACGATCGATTCCAGCCGCGCCAACCAGTTAAGTGGCAACCGGACGCGCCAATCATCAAGATCGGTGTTGACGGTAGTTATTGTTCATCATAAACCGTCAACATAACTTGAATAAATGCTTGAAATGGATCACCAATAGAAACTTAGGAGTTTAAGCTAACAATTTCTATGAGTTTTGGTGAATGTGTATTTTTAGCAGGGTTATTCCAGAAAATCAGGAAGAGGGATGAAAACGTCAAATAGAACTAAACTTAATCGCGACGAAAACTACTCCAGAAGGTTTCAGAGGACACCATGCCATGGCAGACCCTGAGAGGCTGCCAGGTGGGGCCGCTCGGCCCCACCATGGTGCCCCCGGCCTGCCAGGTGGGCCCCCACCTATCAACTTCTAGAATGTTCCTCCACCGTCTCCTAGGATTGCATCTATGCCGTCTTTCAAGTTGGTTCGATCCAATGGCTCACGTTGCACCCCCTGAGCTATATAAACAGACCTCAGCCTCCCTGAGGCATCAAGTCATCTGAGATCAAGTTATCCAGAGCCAGAAACCCTAATCTCCTCAGAGCTCCTCTAGTTTCTAGGGCATTAGCTAGTTAGGCTAGGTCTAGAGGGAGGCAAGCAGATCTTCGCTTGGATTTCCGACATCGTCTAGAGCTTAGTTTGGTATAATTATTGTACCCCTCTCTCGTTGTATCTCCATTATTTTTATATGCTTGCTACAATCATTATGAAAATATTAGTATTCATCTTGTTCATGTTCTTGGTTTCAATGTTCATCGTCTACTTTGATTATATGCTTAATATAGTTAGTTTATCATTGTGTTTATGCATAAGTTCGTTTAGCATTCACCATATTAAGGATCCAAGGGTGGGTGGTAGAGATCATGTAAGCGTGGTGCTTATATGCTATTTACCTGCGAATACACTCTATATTCTGGGTCATGTGGTAAATCGTGGGTGTGACACTACCGTTGAGTCATTTGTAGTCCACTCCCTAAAAATAGGTCATAGAAGTAGGGTCTAGTTGCAAAGGAAGGGAAAGCTCTGTTCTTGAACTTCCCGAAGTAATGCCCCTTATGTGTAGATTCAATGATGATCTTAGCAGTGACTACTAAGTGTAATTACGCTAATTAACGTATGCTTCGACTTGTAATTAAGAATGACTTAGGAATTATTCCTCTAATATTCTAACCTGACCATGCTAATGCTATAGATAGGAGTGCTCTGAGTGATTTACTTATTATAATGCTTGATCAATGCTTATGATATATATTTTATCTCGTGACTTACCCCTCTTATGAGTAGAGTGATTGGTTATGGTTTATTTCTCCATCAATGTTATAAGTTATCAATACATGTCCAATGCTACACTTTCCCTGTGGTAAAATATAAATACGATACCTGGAATACTCTCGGGTGAAGTGCTGCAATGGTATAATTATCTGTCCGCTTGCAGAATCCTTTTCATTCATATTCTATATCTTTCTAGTCACATAAAAATGATAAACATCTACTTAGTATTATTCTAGTAGTGATATTAGGTAGTACCAACAAATATTTCTAGCACCATCACTGGAGATGACAACCTAATTCAAGTGATGTTAGAGGTATAGGTAATTAATGGGTGGATACTAAAACAAGCGAGGAGTTAATAAATACAAACAATCGGACGTGTCGGTGCACAGATCGCCCACATGCGCGTGCCAAGGTCAAGCCATGACCGGACGTGCCATTCCCCGTGGCTTCCTGGTGTTAGGTCATTTCTAGAGAGGTTCCAGAGCCACGAAAATGCAACTGGACCCGTCCGCTCTCCCGCGATCGGACGCACGCCAGAGTCTGGTCCTCCTTTGCTTCTCACAAACGCTTGCATCAGCGTACGTCAGCCCTAACCAGACGCAGGCCCTGCGTGTTCGGTCACTTTTACTGTGCTGCGTCCAGTCAAAGACCAACACCGCGCACTACACTACAGAGCTGACCGGACGCGCAGGTCTAGAGTTAGGTCCTGCGTTCGGTCACTCCTAGTGACCTCCTCGACTCCACAAACTTCGCCATCCTTGCTCAAATGTGCCAACCACCAAGTGTATCACCTTGTGTATGTGTGTTAGCATATTTTTACAAACATTTTCAAGGGTGTTAGCACTCACTAGAATCTAAATACATATGCAATGAGTTAGAACATCTAGTGGCGCTTTGATAACCGTATTTCGATATGAGTTTCACCCCTCTTAATAGTACGACTATCTATCCTAAATGTGATCACACCCACTAGGTGTCTTGATCACCAAAATAAAATGGCCCTATAGATTTCACCTTTGCCTTGAGCCCATTTTGTTTTTCTCTTTATTCTTTTCCAAGACGAGCACTTGATCACCATGGCCATCACCACCATCATGATGATCTTCATTGTATGCTCCACCACTTGGAATGTGCTACCCTATCTCATGATCACTTAGAGTACAAGGATTAGCACCTAGGTTTTCATCAATTCACCAAAACCAAACTAGAGCCTTCAAAGAGTCTGATGGCATGCTCCATGCAGGTCTACCGAGTCATGTTTTTATACTAAAACATGGGCATAACTTGTTCTACCCGATTGTAACTCGAAGAGTGACATGCGCTACTGCCTTTCACTGCTAAATGTGTTCTTCATTCGCCTTGGTGAGGCCTATACTAGGGTCACCCGACTAGATGGGCTACAAAGCCTTAAGGACTACTAAGTCCAAATCCTTCAATCAAGACTATTGTATTTGTGGCTACGTCCCGAGACCGGATATACAACTAAGACCGATCAGGTCAGGGTACCCAAAAATGCAAGAATGCTCGATTCAGTAGGAAAAAAAGACTCGAACCAAGCCTAGCCTAAGGTAACAAAAATAAAAGTAATAGAAGAAACTCCTCATTGATGAACCCTATTACATTATTTGACAAGTGTATCTAACCAAACCAAACCAAACCAAACCAAACCAAGACCTATCGAACACTACCGTGTGTACAATAACAAAGACCTATCGAGTATGGGGTTTCCCCATACCCGATTACGACTCAGCCCTACAAAGGAGGCCTTTTGCACTTGTGCAAGAGAAATTGGTGGAAAGCATATCTAACCAAACCAAACCAAACCTCCACCAGACCCCCATCAAGGGTAGAGCTGCAGACCTGAAGAATTCTGGTGGGGAGCATCCTCATAAAACTTCCTCTAACTTCCCCATAGGAGCAGACAAAGAAGTTGAGCAATGAGGAGACCTACCCATACCATCTTCCCTAGTGGAAGAGAGGAACACCCGACATCCACTGGCGATGCAAGTTGTCAAATCGATACGCGGGGCTGCACAAGGTGAGATCTGCGGCTTCATGATGGTTCCCTACCATAGAACACCATAGACTACCACACTCGTTGAGGTCCACCGCAAATGCCTTGGTTGCAATACTACATCCTAAGTCACGGTGGCCCTAGCTGTGCCCACCATGGTTTCATCCCAGAAGCCACAGTCGCAGAGTGCGATTAGTAGCCTAGGCCACCCATGGCAGTGTTTATCTCTATCTTCATGAAACTTCTAGTGACACCTAGGATGAATGACCATATCGGTGCCTAGGTGCTAACGGAGCCCGATCTTGAATGCCTTCACCCAGCGACATCGAAGCCAATGGGGTACTCTAGACGTTGTAGCGATATAAGACTATAGTTGAAGGGTTTTTTTCTACTATGCCTAATGCTAAGGGAGAGGAGGATAGGAGGTGAGTCTAGATGGCTCCCCTAGCCTCAGCTTAAATAGCCACCTTGAATGAGTGGAGAAGCAACCAGTTGAGATCTGTGACCCGCACGGTCACCACGTGGGTCACAGGTGTAATAGTAGGAGCAGGGAAGACAAGGTGATTCAAATTCCCTGGTGCATTCATCCTTATATTCAACTGGACTTAATGACGCGTAATACCAAGTGGACCAAGGGCTGCGTGCACGCTCAGGTACTCAAGGAGTCAGAATCTCGGCGCAAAAGATACCGTCACCCGAATACTCTCGATACCCGAGAGGCAACCTTCGCAAGAAGAACATGATACTTGAATGCTCTCAGCACCCAAGGACATTTGGTGCCATATACCTAAAAGACCTTGGCATCTGAGGAATGCTAATTGGGAGCCCCTGGCACCGAGCATCATTGAAGACTGAAGTGCTAGAAGGATGAAATCATTCGGGTGGCTTGCCATTAAGTCCTATGGGGGCTACCATTGGATATGTAGGACTGTGATACTTCACCACTTGTATTCGGCCCATGCCAGGTTACTGGGCCGAAGATGACGAAGAATGAGGCCTATGTGTGTTGAGCGCATTAGTAGACGTGGAGATCAAGTTATCATGCACAGATAGTCGGCATTACTATATCTATGAGATAGGATCGAATCATTCTGTTATGCTTTTCATGTAATAAACTAGGAAACACATCTATTAGCCGTTCGGATATATTGTAAACCCTTCAGACTATATAAGAGGGGTAGGGACCCCTAATCGGGATCCCATTCTTTACATTCTGGCGCATAGCTATAATCAGCAACCCCTATAACCGAGCATACGAATACATAGAGATCCACTTCAAACTGGACGTAGGTACCACATACATGAACCAGTATAAGCCATGTGTCTTGTGTACTACCACTACAGGAAACTGGCTCTTTGCCGACTGCAATTTTCTTTGCCAACTGTTTTTTTTCGACACTCGGCAAAGAGGTCCCTTTGCCAACTGGAATTTCCTGCAGTCGGCAAAGCAGGATTTGCCGACTGCCTGGCTTTGCCGACTACCAGGCAGTTGGCAAAGCCATGGCTTTGCCGACTGCCAGGCAGTTGGCAAAGAATTGCAGTCGGCAAAGGCAGGCCATGGTTGACGCCATCCACACCGTCACCTTTGCCGACTGCCACTCCGTCAGCAGTCGGCAAAGTTGCAGGCTTTGCCGACTGCCATCCTCCCTGGCAGTCGGCAAAGGCTCTTTGCCAACTGCCACTGATGGCAGTCGGCAAAGAATTAATTTTTTTTTTCAATTTTCGATCCTAGTTTTTTTGTGTTGCCTTGCTACAGTAAGTACATGATATATTCCAAGTTTGGGGTCATTTTGATTTATTTTGCTATATTCCATTGATTTTTGCTGTTTCTTTGATTTTTTTCCGGCAGCTCTAGATTTGAACTGCAGGTACATGCAATAATGGAATCCGGCGATTTAGAAAATGATATTCATGATGTTTGGAGCATGTTGAGGCCGTGTGCGGGGCCTCGCGTGAAATTTCGACCGTGTTGGTGTCGGAACACGCCGAGGCACGCGCGTGAAAAGTGTTTTTAAATTTTATAAAATCGAAACGGAGTCCAAAAATGACGAAACTTGACGATGTGTCTTGCCATCGCATGCGGAGGCTGTGGTAAAAATTTGAGAAAGTTTCGAGCAAGTGGCGACGTCGGGTGGCTAAAACGTGGACTAACGTCGGGTGGCTAACTTGTTATCACAGGAGGAGCACCTGTACATACAATCAACACTGCGGATGTAATATTGCAGGCCCAGATGGAGGCCAAGATGGAGGAGAGGATCGCCACGTTGCACGCGCAGATGATGGCGCAACAGATGGCTTACCAGCAAAGCCTGCAGCAGCACTACAATACTCAGATGCAGAACATGGCCAGCTTCTTCCAGTCCATGCAGACGTCCGGGGCGTCTACACCGCCTCCTCTTCCAATGTTCGCTCCACCGCCTCCTCCTCCAGAGTTTTTTCCTGTGCCTGCTCCTGTCGCTCGTGGAGGGACCCCGGTGAGTATATTGACTCTTGCTTTAACTTGTGCGTCCATGCTGCAGATACTAATGACATCACTTGGCGTTTAACTTGTGCAGGTACAGTCAGCGGGTTCGAACCCGTCTCCTGGAGGTCCCGGCCATCAGATGATGTCGTATCCACCACCTGCACCCTATCCACCGTATCCACCTCCGCGTGGCCCTCCTCCGACGTACTCGTGGCCGCCGGTGCGCGGAGGGTGGCAGTATGCGCAGGCGCCTCAGTTTGGGTTACCGTGGGAAAACCCTAGGGGCTCTGGGGGCGGAGCGGACGACGAGACCGGGGACGGCGCGACGAGCTAGGTACTTGTCGATTCTGTTATCATGTATCCACCGTATCGTCGAAGTTGTTGTCATGTATTTTTTTTCTTCGTTATGGACCTAGACTTGTTATGTTGAACTTCGTGTGATGGACGTCGACTTGTGGTGTTCGACGTGTTGGACTTCATGTGATGGTTGTAATGCACTTGTGTGGTTGTTATTGTGACATATATGTGAGATATATGTGATGTTGTGCGTTATTGTGATATATGTGGTGATGTTGGCGACAAATGTGATGAAATTGTGATATAAATGGTGCTACCGGTGCTTCTGGTGAAATTGGATTATAATTTGTGATTTTGCAGGGTTTTGATGCGAGAAAACAGAAAACAAAAGCAAAAAAAAATTCCAGCTTAGCTGGGCAAAAAAACCCCGGACAGTCTTTGCCGACTGCAATGGGAGGCAGTTGGCAAAGAGGGCAAACCTTTGCCGACTGCAACTCCGAAAGCAGTCGGCAAAGAACATTTCAAAAAAAAAATTTCATTCTTTGCCGACTGCAAATCGGAAAACAGTCGGCAAAGAACATTTCAAAAAAAAAATTCATTCTTTGCCGACTGCAAATCGGAAAGCAGTCGGCAAAGAACATTTCAAAAAATTTTTTTCTTTGCCGACTGCAACTTCGAAAGCAGTCGGCAAAGAATATTTCAAAAAAAAATTTCTTTCTTTGCCGACTGCAACTCCAAAAGCAGTCGGCAAAGAATATTTCAAAAAATAAATTTTTTTCTTTCTTTGCCGACTGCAACTCCAAAAGCAGTCGGCAAAGAATATTTTAAAAAATAAATTTTTTTCTTTCTTTGCCGACTGCAACTCCAAAAGCAGTCGGCAAAGAACATTTCAAAAAATAAATTTTTTTCTTTCTTTGCCGACTGCCAAGATGGCGGCCAGTCGGCAAACAATTTTTGAAAAAAATTCTTTGCCGACTGCCTAGAAACCAGCAGTCGGCAAAGCCTGCCGTCAGGGCTGACGGCGCCACGTGGCTATGCCGACTGCTGGCGTGGCAGTCGGCAAAGGCTTTGCCGACTGTGTGCCATGTGGCAGTCGGCAAATCCGCCTTTGCCGACCCAGGCTTTGCCGACGGCTCTTTGCCGACTGCCACGTGGCTTTGCGGTCGGCAAAGCCTTTGCCGACTGGGTTTATGCCTTTGCCGACCGGGGCAAGCAGTCGGCAAAGAGGCGTTTTCCTGTAGTGTACCCATCTGATTCCCTGTACACGAATACGCTCATTGGTATTGCCAGAGTAAATACTTCTGACATGATCTTATTATTTTTTATTTGTGTTATGCGTTGTCAATGTTTGTTTATCTTATCATCTAGGTTCTAGATGCATAGCTGTGATCCTAGTCATAGTGACTATATCTCGTTAAGTGGAAAAATGATATGTTATCATAGTACATCACTCCTGATCGATTGCGAGAGTACCATTTTAGATGTGTGAGCGATGGAGTCTTGATGGGTTTGGCAGGAAAGCCTAGTTGATCTTGTAGGGGGAGAGAGAGAGAGCATAGCAGCTATGGGGTAGACAGTGATAAAAATGTGTGACAGGCTTAGTTGTAGACATGAAACTTCGGGGTGTCGAATAAGGAGGGGATGATTTAAATAGGAGTAGTTCAAGTATAGTAGCGCTTTACCCGCTGATACATGCGCATTAGAATAGGTTATGATCTCAGCTTACAAGCAATATCTAATTTGCAATCCCTAGGCTTCATCTCATTTCTGGTCAGCTGATACATGACAGTGTTGCCTGACACCGTGCGACTCTTAGCCCCTGTGAACAACCCATTCGCAGGAGCAATTGCCAAAAAAACCAACTACATTCCCAAGAGCTCTTGTAGGCAGAGGGTGCTATATCTTTCTAACATGGCTTGTTCTTCTCCTTTGTTTCCCTGTGATCGATATAGACCTTACAATACTCCTAGAGAAGAAGTGCTACAGCATCAGGTTCGCATAATCAGGCAAATAAAAGTGTCGAAAATTAAATGAAGTACTTTACAAGCACAACATTAAGATGGACCTTTTGTTTTATTCTATCGACAATTTTGAGGTTCTCAGAAGAACCAAGATGATTATATTCACCTAAATAAAACTGAAAATAGACTATCTAATCTCTTTCCACGACTTCAGAAAGTACTCCCTTTCCTTGCAACTCATAATTTAACCACCTCTAGAGGAATTAAATCTAACAGATCTGTAGTGAGAGCAAAGCCAATTGCTCTTTTGTTTCCATAAATGTTGGAGCCATCTTGATCATGTTCTCGCCCTTGGCTGGCCTGGTTTTGAACCACCTGTCTAAGCAACAGGAGTATATATGAACATAAAGACAGTCTTTAATTTTATTTTAAGGCGCCTCCATCCATTTGAGGACCGGAGGTTGCCACAGTGCTTGACGTCTAGAAAGTTGTCTTTTACTGATCTAAAAAAGAGCGAATGAATTATAAAATACATGTTACCTGACAAAATCCTAGCCACCCTATGTTTTGACCCTTAGATTACAGATCCAACGTATCTAATCTCCCGTCCTAACCTGACGAACGGGCTCGGCCGGAAAACTTTTAATTCTTTACGCGTGTTTATACGTGTGGTTCCTCATATCGCTATTTTTTTCTCACCAAAAAAATTACCCAATCCACACCCTAGGAACGTCAGTCTCCTCAATTGTTTCGAAGAGGAAGCCAGTGACGTGTGGCAACACGTTGTGCGCCCTCCTCGCCGGCCACGGCCTTGCATGTGGCGCCGGAGGACTCCTCACCTTTGCTGCCGGCAACAACACCTAGCAAAGCATCAGATCGTCCTGTTCCATGTACGTCTCCGCCAACACGTCATCCTATGGAGTGCTCGCGCAGGATGTGCTCCACCTCAGCAGGGAGCGCTCGGTCCCCGGTGCCGCCGCCGTCGCGGCGGAAGCCCGGCAGGTGCCTGTCTTGTTTGGCCGTTCGGGCATGGGAACCGGCGATCGTGCATGCAGGATAGTCCGAAAGTGCACAGGAGAGGCTCCTGCCGTGCGATTCACGGGACTTGGCGAGCAAGGCCTGCTCGCTTTCCATGCCTAGCGGAAAAAGAGGAATAGCTCGTATCTATTTTAGAGAGCAAGATGGAGAGTCTGTTGGAGGATTATTTTACACAAAATTCTCTAAACTAGAATACACAACGAAGAATAGAGTCTCTTGGAGTTGTAAGATGCTTTATCAGCTGCTCTTGAAGCTTGTACTGTTTTTCAGGAGGTAAAGAATCCGGTTGTCCATGATATTAGCTAGGCCTGTTGGATTTGCTTGGTTATATGGATTTTTTAATTGATGACGTCAAATGCTTATTATCTAAATTCTTGGCACCCCTTGCGTGAATTGAGCAGCCAACTCTTGTTGCAAATACTATTGACATTTTATTTCTATCTTAATTCTTTTCATCTATTACATGAATTCTCTAAATATGCATTATTATTTCTCAAAAATTTCATTCTATTTTCTTGACTTCTTAAAGACATGCAAGAAGTCCTTTGGGGTCGACGGCGAGATCGCGAGCACAATGACGGACAGCGGCGGCGCAGGATGAAGAGGCTGGGGACGGCTTACAGGAGATGCGAGTGATGCCCGTTTGCTTGCTACCGCAGCTGACAGGTGGGACTAAAGTGCTAAGCTTTCGTGATTTCGCTGTTGTTAGAGCGTGTTCCGGGGTTTGAGCTGCTTTATCAACAGTTTAGGTTCCGTACGGCCAAGGTCTATTTTGGCTGACCGGTTAGGGGTCACCCTACCCAAAAACTACTTGCAACACATCACATTTTCATATCCCTTACTGACTAACTATCCAAATGCCATCTGAATTATCAAAAAAATGTTAGATTCAAAAAAATACAAAAATAAAAGGATAATAAAATAGTGACAGTTTAAGCTAAAAAATGGAAAATAAACATGATATCTTCTACGCACGTGCGTGCCGCACGTGCATGTTGACTAGTGGAAAAAGTGAATGATCATCATCTCTCATTTTGATAGAGGCAAATATAATAGTGTGAGTATCAAAATCTTCCTCACAAAACACCGGTCAAATTCAATTATTGTTACCATCATGTAACAGATACAAATATTGCTATGTTCATCCTGAAAAAGGATGCAATTCTAGTTCTGACCTTAGTAATGGAATATATGTGACCAAATTTATATAAAACATATCAATATTAATGACACCAAATAGGTATAATACTAAAATATATTCCATGAACAATTCAATGACACTTACTTGGTATCATAAATATTGATATTCAACTTTAACTCAGCACTATGCTAGAATTGCATTCTTTTTAGGACCAACGATGTATAAACTAAGAATTATAGTATTCTTCATCTTCGCAAGCCGAACAATTTCTAAAGAGATTTTTTTAATCCCTCCACTTAATTTTCTGAACAGTTCTATTAATTATATTCTCTCAATAACTTTGAGTGCTGTTCTATGTTCTCTGGAGGAAAAGGGCAATGTCAATAATGTCGTCCAGGAAGATTGAAAAAAAACTTTATTCCACTCGTTGTGCAGAAACTATATTAACAATTAAGCAACAATATAATGCGTTAGGGGAGCTTCCAGCATATGGTGTCTTGGGTTGTTCAGAAAACGAATATGTCTTTGTGACATGCACAACACGGCAGAAAACGCATCTATATGGAGGCTATGCTACTGTGCTAAGCATGCAAGCTTTGTCATTTCCGGACCGGGCCGGGCAGACACTAACTTTGCAGAATGTTCCCTTCCTTCCTAGAATGAAAAAGCTCACGCTTTCACTAAAATCAGACGAAATCCTTTTGCTTAAAAGGAGTGGGAGTTGGGGCCGTGCCCATGCGAATAGTCAAATCAGATAGATTTAACTAGGCAGATGCGCATGACATGTGTGAATATAATAGCCTAATCTGCACTTCTTACAAATTTTCTGTGCACATATGGGTAATTCAGCCCTATCTAATATTCTTGATTAATGCCAAAAAAATATAATATAATGTATGATTGTTATGGCATTTAATCCATAGTCTACCACACTTCGCCACTAATATATCAATAAAGTTTTGCCTTGAAAGCTAACACATGATTAGCCACTTTACAACAACAGTGAATTACTATATTTTGGTAGTTTTTCTCCTAAAAAAAGCTTGATGAACATAGGTTTATTTTCTTGCTTGCATTTACCTATTTGAGATTAGTATACTTTTCTTTCTACATTTTTACCATGATTATTCAGGAAGATACTTACAGGGGAAGCTAAATATGCACTAATTAGCTTAGTCGATTAGGTTCATCTTTCAGCTTATAGTAATGATGATGCATATAAGGGGTAAAGAACGCGGTTCCAAAATTCTACTCCCTCCATCCCAAATTATAAGGTATTCCAAGAATCTTGGAGAGTCAAAGGATCTCAAGTTTGACCAAATTTATATGATAAGATAATAATATTTATGACACCAATTAAGTATCATTAGATTATTCATTAATTATATTTTTATATTTATACCTATTTGATGTTATAAATTTTTGTAATTTTCTCTATAATTTTAGTCAAACTTAAGATGCTTCGACTCTTCAAGATTCTTGGAATACCTTATAATTTGGAATGGAAGGAGTATACATTTAACCTCCTTGCATTGAGAACCCAAAGGGCACTTGGGCCTTCGATACTCGGCCTGACAAGAAAGGCACTTGGGTCAATACGTGAAAGGGGCTTATTAGGCCTTCAACCATTCGACCCAGACCTGGTCTAAAGGTCGGGGCTAGGCTAATCTATCTGTATGTATATAATTTATTGAGTTAAAAGCATCATTGGTCCATTAATTTTTGCCCATGTTTCACTTAGGTCCATCAACTATGAAAATAGTTTTTAGAGTCTATAAACTTTTTAAGCAATGCGCCTCTAGTCCATACCCCTTTGTTTCTGTTTTTAATCTGGTGTCATTGTCCAAGTGGCGCTGACAGGTCTGACGTGGCTGTCCACAGTGCTAGCCTGCATCCTCAAGGAGCTCGGCCTCCTTGGCAAGCCGTTCAGCGAGATGGCCATATGGCCGGGGCCGCGGTGAAAGACGTCTTCGCGTGTGCGCTCCTCGAACTCGTGCTTGCTGTCTCCGGCGGCAACGACGGCGGCGAGCCCAAGGGCACACCACTGGCGCCGGACAGCCATGACCGTCCAGAGCCCGCGCCCATGGTGCCGTCACACAACCACATATGCCTCTCCTACCCTCGGTTGGGGCCACTGCCGCACGCAGACCCGGTCAATCGCCCTCCTCAGTCCTCGACAGAGGCGGCCATACATCGGATCGTCCTCGACGCCGTCGGCAAGCGTACGGCGAAGCCCACCACCACTAGCGAGCTAGCTGGGATGGTGCCACGAGCACTGGTTTTGGCCTAGGCGTGGCGTGGGCAAAGGAGAAAGTTCCCGAGTACCAGAAGGACGGCAGCGGCGACGCCGGACGTCCTCGCCGCAGTCGCTCATAGGCTCTGCTCCTGCGCTGTGCGTGCTGATTAGCTCTGTTACTCGGCCGTACTCGGGTCCATGAGTACCAGAACGACGGCAGTGGCAATCCCGCACGTGCTCGCTGTGCTCGCCCATAGGCTCTGCTCATGCTGTGCTCGCTCCGCCCGCTCATGGCGCGTCTGGCGCGCTGCGTGGATCCAGAACACGCCGCAGCGCTGGCCTCCCACGGCGCCGTTGTGGGCAGCGCCCTGCTCGCAGGCCGGTGACCGCTCCGACCGCGCGTGCCCTTGCCCCCGCGCTCGCCAGACGCCGCCCCCACGAGCTGCGGCACCGCCCGCGTGCCATCCCCCACCCTCGCCGCCGCGCTCACCAGCGTCGCCAGCACCATCGTCGTAAGCGCCATGATCAAGAAGATGGCAAACGTTGTGTCGTCCAGCACCAGCACTCGATCACTAGCACGTTAAGAGAACGCATATTCTCGATTGATCAATAAGAAGCAACGTGCAAAGTATAAGTAGGGCACGCACGGCGCACCTTCCTCTCGTTGCCGATGTTGAGCACGATGAGTTCAACAAGCCCCTTGGAACGCCACGGCGACGACGAGGGCGACCATGCCCCACGTGGCTGCGACACCGACAGTGCCCACGGACCGCGCCTGCGAGCAGAGCGCTGGCCACGATGGCGCCGGGGGAGGCCAGAGCGGCGGCATGCTCGGGACCCACGCAGCACGCCAGGCTCGGGCGGAGCGAGCACAGCATGAGCGCCACGAAGGCGGCCTCCCGATGCGACCAAGGTCGTCTCGCCGAATGACATGCCGAGGAGGCCGAGCTCCTTGAGGATGCAGGCGAGCATGGGCAGCGCCGTCGTCGAGAGTGCGGCGCCAACGAACACGCAGAGCGGGAGGAAGGCCACATGGGCAAGGGCACGCGTGCATGTTCCACCTAATTTCCCTCCCGTCACGTGAACTGCAGCCGCCTCCAAAGACAGGTCAGCGCCACTTGGACAGCCCACGTCACATTAAAAACAGAAATGAAGGGGTATGGACTAGAGGTGCATCACTTAAAAAGTTTATGGACCCGAAAAATCACTTTCATAGTTGATGGACCTAAGTGAAACATAGGCCAAAGTTAATGGACCAACGATGCATTTAACTCTAATTCATATATACCCACTAAAAGTTATTAACTTTTCTAAAAACCTAAAAATTTGTTAACTTCTATTTCTCTGCAGCCACGTAGATCCACGTCATGTTTTTTTTATTTTTCACCATCCCATCGGAAGGTTCAAAACACATTTGTCCGTTCAAATGGTAGGTAGTCCACACCATCGTCTAATACAGATGATGCCTATTGCAGCATAATTGCATTCCTCTATTAGACTAGCCTCAGTGGGAGGTTTCATGTCCCAGTTTCCAAAAATATCACATCAACTTTTCAGATGAATGAAATGTTAGGAATTTAGGTATTTTCATGTTTAATTTACTCTAGAAAACACATGGAATTGAATACGCTCCCAATTGGTGGCATGCCACCCAACGAGTTCCTTCGGCTAAATAACTCTTCATCCCATTGAGGCAATACTATGTCACCAAAGACTCCACCCAGTGCTCCATGGGATCGATCAACTTCTCCCCCAAGGCATGGTCCAACCTTGAGAATAGCAACATTTTTATCCCTCATAGGCATCCTACTGCAAACATGGAAGTAGGGTTTCGGCCCTAGCTTGGAGGAGAAGTGTGGGTGGGTGGATAGAAGTGAGGCACAGTGAGGTCACGAGTGAGAGCAACTAGGTAGGGATTGATTTAGTGGGTGGAGCACATAAGGAAGACAAAGGGTTTTAGGTTTAGGGAAAATGGCATGGTGTTGTCCCTCCTCTCCCCTTATAATGTGTACAATGGAAATGGGCCACAACGGTTCACATTCCGGGCCACAAAGCCTAGTGTTCAAACAACCGGCCCACATATAGGTTCCATGACCGGCCCGATAACAATAAAGTGAAGGAGGTTGTAGCATGCCGCCAGCTGGCTGATAACTGAGTCAATTGGAGAACTCAGATGCTATAGTGTGTGGGTTGAGTTCTGACTTGGATTCCTCGGTTTCGGCTCTCGAGTTATGACGGAGTTTGTCAGGGGATTTGTTGGCTTAGGAATCAGGGTTTTTTTTTTTGTTAGAAGATGGCTAAATAACTGCCATGAGATTTATGTCATACAACAAGCAAGCTTAAAGCACAAAACTCGTGTATTCAATTGCCTTGCCTCTGGGTGTGGGCGACGTCGGTCCTCCCCGGGTCAAGGCCACGGTTACGGGTCCACGTTCACAGATTTCCCACCGATACTAGGGAAATATGTGGTATAAACATGAAAATTAATTCAGAAAAAGTATTTTTGTTACTTGAAAAAAATTAAACTTGGAACGTGCACAGTGCATCTATTTTTTTTGCGAAGAGCACAGTGCATCTATATATGTACTCACATGCAAAAAATAGAATGCAAACTCACTTCTAAAACAATCATAACAAATGCCAATTGCATGTGCACTGGAACTCTGGAAGACAAAACTGCTAGACTTTTTATTTTCTATCTAGTGCACATGCATACGAATCTTGCCATTTTCATATGAAATTTTTGTAGATTGAGTTTGCATTTCAACATGCACATTTTTCGAGAGGAACTTCTACCTTGGGGTACATATATAGATGCACTATGAATGTTCAAATTTTCATTTTTTTCAAGTGACTGAAATACGCCTTTTGAGTTCGTTTCTATTTTTGCACCGAAGATGCACCACACATATTTTTGCGCCCGACACAGCCTTCGGTCCTTGATGCAGTTTTCGTTGCGCAGACTCGGTTGTTTCGTCCCACTTGCACTCGTCAGTATCTTATTGTAGGCACTGGTACTGACCATAAGTTTCTACGGACACAGATCGGAGTACCCATCAGGAAAGTGGGATGTGACAGAACACCGCTATTTGCCCACCAAAAACTTTTTATTCTGTTCCATCAAATGTTTGACATATGTATGGAGCATTAAATATTGATAAAAAAAATAATTAATTGTACAATTTGCATGAATTTTGCGAGACGGATTTTTAAGTCTAATTAGTTCATGATTAGTTATAATTGCTACAGTATACACATGTGCTAATAACAGATTAATTAGGCTTAATAAATTCATCTCACGGTTTTCAGACGAGTTATGTATTTATTTTTTTATTAGTATGCGAACAATCCTTCTGACATCCCATAAAACATTCAATGTGACATTCAAAAACTTTTTACCTACAAATAAAAAAGGCCCTTTTTTTCATTGGCCGACAAAAAGTTTCGAAGTTACGATCGCTGCGTTTGCGTCACGAGAAGAAATTGCCGCAGGCGCGGATGACGAAGGTCGATCGAGATTGATAGAAAAGCAGAGTATTTCATGTGAAGTTTCTGCCATTCTTTAGTACTGTGCTATTGTTTGTTTCATACGCGACGCAAATTTACAGAGAAAATTCAGTCTGGCAAGTAAAACTGTAAAAGGCTAGTAAGTTTAATTTCTAAATGTTCTGGATCGAATAATTGTCGCAGTCGCAGTTTTGCATATATGAACCTTTGTGGAGCAGAGCTTTTCTGACTTTTTCCTTTCTGTGGCCGCCAGGGGCAAGTGGGAATCTTTTGTCGTCTTGTCAAAATCTGAAACTGCCAGTTTCAAAAAAAAAAATCTGAAACTGCCGTTTCTATGAGGGAAAAGTTTCTTGGGCAGGTGGGAAACATTTGTGCCAATGCTTTTGATGATGGACGCGTCACAACAGTTGAAGTTTCACATTCCCATTTCCTCGTCGAAAGAGATTTATCGCTACTGATCCGGAATCCTAGTTTCAGCCAGGAACTGATCGATATATCGTCGAATGAATTTCGCAACGCTAGCAAGAATTTCATAACGCTAAGATAATATAACGCTGGTTCGGAAGAAAGTGACTAAGTGAGTTTACAAATCTCACTAAATGGATCCATCAGGAACAGGCAGTCAGGCACCCAGTGATGAACCTCCAGCCAGGCACACACAGGTCTTGTGTCTTGTGTCTATCGCTGGTTGGCAGGGGCGAAGCTACCGATTAATCCCCATGGGCCACGGACCACACTGCGTTCAGCCCAACCGAAGCCCATCGGTAGAGTCCGACTGGAGAATCCAGCCTGATGTGTGCTTCTCGTCCTTCCTACTTTCCGTAATGCTAAGCGGGTGTTCATCCGCCGGTAATGCTCTCAAGCGGATGTCCATCTGCCCGGATGCTTCATTGCTGGGCCACAACGCCAGCCCAACATCCAACGCTCCTTTATTTAAAAAAAAACGTCCATCCACTTATTCCTATCCACTCGTTCCTCTTCGTGTCGTTTTTATCCGCTCGCCTACTGCCTCTGAGCACACAGCAGCTGGCCCTCCAAGGCGTAGCACGCGGCCGCCTCCGAGGCGCACTGCTCAGCCGCTGGCCTTGCCAGGCATGGTGCATGACCGCCTCTGAGTCGCGGCGCTCGGCTGCCAACCTTGCCAGGCACAGCGCGTTGGTGCCCTCTCCAAGTCGCGCGGCCACGGCCTCCCCGCCACTCATGTGGTCGATGCCTTCCTTCCGCAACGTACACCCACTGCCGCCGGCCCGCTGCCTACGAGTGCCGCCAACCCGCTGTCTATCTGGTGAACACCACTTGCAGCACATGTTGCAAGAGTATGTTTCAATTATTTTAAATGTTTCAAAGGTATGTTACAAGTATTTTATATAAATGTTGTAAAAATAGATCGTGATGTTACACATGTTGCAATGGTTGTACACATATGTTGCAAGCATATGTTCCAAAAGTTTTGTCTGCCTTTTTCAGACGTATGTTGCAAGTGTGCTTTTAGATGTTGCATATGTGAAACACATATGTTACAAGAGTATGCTCGAAATGTTTCATCTGTTTTGGTCTGTTGACACCAAAATTTGGTTCGAGATGAGGAGGCCATAAGGACGGAAACTTATCAAGTGAAAGTTGAAATATTCAGCAAGATCGGCTAACTAGATTGCCATCAACTGGATAAGATGGCGCCATCATTTCAAAGGAATGGGGCCCATTGGCAGGGACGACGAGACATGGAGCAGGAAGACGTGTCAGACTTCATAGAAAGGAAAGAATGAAGTCCAAGTTATCGTGATTTAGAAAGTATAATTTTCTTTTCTAAGTTTGAAATCGGTCTTGTTTGACCAGAATTCGTAGTCAAGCCTTGGGTGTAAATATTGGACCCTGGCTATTGTAATAGACATATCAGCGATCAATCAAAAATCAGTACCTTTACATTTTGGCTTACGCCACCCCTTAGAAATAGGAGTAGAGTAGATCTCGGTAAGTTCTTTGACAAGCAGGGCTGCCATTGGTTAAGTCCGACCTCCGGTTTGTCTGTGAGTATCCATCACGACTTATATTTTGTTTGTAAGGCTGCCATCAGTTAAGTCTAATCTCCTACAAGCATGGTATAAGTTAGTTATCATCAGTCAATTGTAAGGTTGCATCAGTCCGGCTCGTATCTCTTACAATTACTGATACAAGTTACCCTTGATTCTTATCAAAATTTATACGGTTGCATCGGTCCGGCTCGTATCTCATACAAATTTTGATACGAATTAGTTATCGGCTAAATCTATTAAGATTGGTAGGGTTTCCTTGCTGTTTTTAATAGATTTACCAATTATCAATCTTGTTATAATTAGTATTCTTGCTATTTGTAACAAAATCACCCCTGCCCAATTAAGATTGAAACAGATTGACTTTATATCTCTTCAATCCATCGTCTTGTTTTTTCCTGTTTACATCTCACTTTGACGTTGGTTTCAGTTAGTTTAGCTATTTTAACCCAATCTTGATCGAAGATAGCATGTGGTCAAGACATGTTTAGCCCTAGGTAAGGCTTGCTAGTTGATGAAATCTGGTCTAGAACCGCTATTATGGCTGCTATCAATCCGGTCGACCCCCGCTCATAAATCATCAGACTGGGCACAATTTAACTGAGAACCGATAACCGAACCGAACCGAGCCGAGCCGAGCCGAACCGAACCGAACTTTCGGTTTTTTCGGTTTTCGGTTTCGGTTTTGGTTTTCTGTTTTCAACGTTTCGGTGTTCGGTCTCGGTGTCGGTTTGCAGACGTAGAGAACCGAACAACCGATCAAAACTGAAGTCTGCAGCTGCGCCGGCGCGCCCTGCCTGTGTCCTCGTCCTGCAAGTGCCAACCGCATGGCCCTAAGTCGTGGCCCAAGGCCCATCACGTAGACAACCAAAACTCTAGAACCTACAGCCGAAAGGAAAAGCAAAATCCCGTGACCCTATCTATCCGTCTCTCTCTCTCACCTACATCATCTATTTCTTCTTCCTTCTCTCGCGAGTCGCAAGTCTCAAATCTCGATCTCACACAACTGACAGAAACCAATCCTGAGCAGTAAATCGCGAGCACATAGGCGTATACCTGCGGCAGCAAATCACGTTCTCACGAATACCTGCAGCGACGCAGCACGCGACGTCCGACAGCAGGCGGCGGCGCGTTGCAAAGGATGCGTGCTGCGGGGGCCGGCAGCGGTACAGGGCTGTGGCCCGAGCAAGCGCAAGCGCCTTGATGGTTGATGAGCGTGGCGCATGGGCGAGCAGCGACGAGAGCCGTTGTGCGCGCAGGCAAGCAGCAAGCTCGCAATAACCGGCGGCGCTCACCTAGGTACGGCGAATCTGAATCCTCAGTGAACTTCGGTGGAAACCGAACAATGAACCGAAGAAATCGACACCGAACTAGTCGGTTTCTCTGTTTTTGCTAAACCGATCGGTTCCCTTCCCTTCCCAAACCGAAATTTGCTAGCACCGAACAACCGAACCGAACTCTCGGTTAAAACCGATTGCCTAGGCTGAATAAATCACCAGGTAGCAAGTCTTGCTTATGGTCAAACATAGCCTCTGGCTGCATGCTATGTCTGCATCGACTGTTTTGTCGATAGCTCGTGCTTCCACGATCGTAGCATGTTTTTACGATTCCGTTGAGCGCATATAGATTCATATGTTTTGATGGTTTAACCTGTTATCTTTATCATGGTTGCATCGGTTTCTTCTCGTATCCCCACTGTTAGAGATGACAGATTGGATCTAATAAGTGTATGGACTTACCCACGTTTGATAGTTGAGTGTTTACATGTTACGAGTCTTCTTTCAATGGAATTGGTTGTTTTAGCCAATAGCCTGTCTTTTGAGAATATATTGGTTGTTTACATGTTTTTACTTGTTCTTATCTAGGTTAAAAGCTAGTATGTTTCTCATTTAATGCCTCCACGCTTAATTTTTACACGTTTTGCATATTTTTATGATCATCGGCTGCTTAGATCTATACAAATGAGTAACTGATAATTGTCAATATGGTCATTTTACTTATCATGCATCATGGACATGCTGGATATCGACTTTCTAGTCGATAGCCTTATCTCATCGGCTGCTTAGCCGTAATTTGGAACTGTTTGGACAAACATCGGCATGGTCCACCTTAAATTACTGATCAATCTTGTCTCCTTGTCAATTGCAGGGTCAAATTAACTAGCACGCCCTAGGTCACGACCATCCGGTTCGGTGTCCTCCTAAGTCCGAGGAGAGCTCGAGATTTGCTCCACGCGGTTTCTCTCGGCTTGCTATGTTCTCCGGCGGTGGGTCTGTCACTTTTTGCCGTCGACACACTCTTGGCACGTTTGGTGGGACCACAATCGTCAACATGGGCAATGAAGCGATCCTCAAGGTCAACCTTGAAGACTTACCTGATGACCAGAAAGCACTCATTGAGCAGGCGATGGAGGAGTTCCGTGAGAAGTGTTTGCTGTCTTATAGCAGGACGCGCGATTTAGTCATCCAGAAGACTCCCCTACCAAGTGTCCTCCTGTATGGACAAAGTGAAGATGTTGAAGCAAGAACTACTGCCCATTTGGTCCACAAGACTATTCATGAAGCCTTTACAAATCATAATAAGGTGTTAGCCGACATAATTGGCAATGTTTTGAAGGAAGTTTTCTTTGGAGCGCCAGTTGATTAGTGTTGGGCATTCTTAACGTCATTACCAAAAGTAGATTTAGTTTTCTAATTCTGATAACGGCGCCAAAAATGCCGAACCTATCCCTCATGCCACTTAAGCCAAGTTGTCATCCCCAGCATGACATGAGAGACGCGGTATTGAAATATGCAACTGCTCTTCTAAATAAATAATAAATAAGATCTGCAAGCGCACAGATTAATACCGATGTAGCATTTTAACCGGGAAGTATTCCAGGTATCGTTATTTATATTTTTACCACTGGGAAGGGATTACTAACATCAATGTTGATTATGGAATGGAATATAGAAATGAGTATCAATCATTGCATGTATAAGTGAGAGCATTCATCTATCTCTTGCATACAGGGGTAAGTGTCACATAAAATATAGATAAAGTATGAATGGTGACAAAGATAATTAATCTGATCAGCTAGCCACATATAATAATGATAAGCACCTCAACAGATATTCTAGCAAGTCATTAGCATGGTATTAGGACGAACTACAAGGATATTTCCTAAGTTATTCTTAACTATAAAGTCTAGCATATCATAGTTAGTGCAAGTACACTTGGCAATCATTGCGAGAAAGGACTACGCCCATGCATAGTGATATTATCAAGAAAGATGAGAAACATAGCAATCACTCCCCCGTAATAATGTTGCTCTGCCTGCCTTACACACGGTAGGGGGACTATATAAGAACCAACGAAGCTGTCACCATTGCGGACCACCCCACGATCCGGCATATAAGGTGCAATCGCAGATAAATATGGTCTAAGCACCACGCCTACACAATATTTATCATTTACCCATGGATCCGATGGATAAACGCTATACGATCCTAAACATGTATATAATTCCAATCTAACTAAGCCAAGCGTATAACTACGATAAACTAAGAACAATATAATCGCAAATAATAACAAGTAGAGCATAGTCATAATCAATATATTGAAATAAAACAAAGTTGTATTCATAATATTGAAGAACAAAGATGAACAATGAAGAACAGTAAAGGAATTACCAAGAATCCTCTTGACAGATCCGGAAACCAATCGAAGATTGACTCCTTCTAGTTCTAATCCTATGTAGCTATGCTATACTAGAGATCTAGTTGATGTGGTGGCTCTAGGGCTTGATCAGAGACTCTCCTCCTGAGATTAGGGTTTGAAGAATTGAGAATGAGGGAGTGCCTCCTCCAGGGGCCAGGGGTCCTGCTTATATAGCCCCCTCAAGTGAACGTGGGCCGTCGGATCAAACCGACATTAATCGCACGGTTTTCCTTGATCCCTTAGGTCGGTGGAGCATAATCCGCGAGACGGAGCCTGATTGGCTCTCAGGCCAGGGCGGGCGCCCTAGGGAGCAGGGCGGGCGCCCTGCCTCCGAGCCCGTTCGGCCTCCCGTTCGATCTCGTGGCTTCTGGAGTCTTCTAGATGATAGAAAATCGGTGAACACGTTATTATCTCTATGTAAACCCGACGTGTGGGCCTTTCCTCCGTATTTTCTGATAACCCTCTGCAGAAACAGACAAACACCAAAACTCGTGGAATTCTGTCAGATAAAACCCTAAGTCTAGGTGTTGGTTGCATTTGGATCCTTTTCTTTATTTATTTGATAACTATATTTGGTACTTAAGGACCGTCAACAAACTCCCCCAAGCTTACCTCTTGCTCGTCCCTGAGCAAGGATAGACTCATTATGGATCAGAAGTTGCTGCAACGCCTTTGAACGTTGACGGTACATATGCTTTCAAATAAGGTCTCATCCCTGAGTTAGAGTAAACTGTCAAGACTTAAAACTTACTCATTTTACCTTTCACCATGGGGCTTGCAACCGTCACCTGCATCTTGAGTGGTTAAAAGATAGAACGGTCTAGTCAAACGCCATGTCTCTTATTCTTGATCAGCTATAGCTCTGGAGTTTTTGCAAATTTTTCAAATAAAACTCAGAGATTCCTTGTATGACTCTCTCAGATCTCTCTTTTGTGGTATTTCTGGATCCTTACCAAGGCAGTAATGGTATATGCCTTCTCTCTCAAAGTATGTGGTATTTATGGTATAAGGCGTAGTGACATTGCCTTCTCTCTCACCCTACTCTAATAAGGCTTTGATATCTGGAGCTCATAGGTGGGAGATACAGTATACATACTCATAGAACATTTATTGCATAGTCAAACCATGGATCCAGAGAAACAAGTCAATAAGTCAAATCAAGATGTGCATGTGTGGTGAATGAGTGGTGATAACAAAAGTCTAATGCTCTTTTTGAGGGAATACATACCTTTCTTGCTTTTTAAAACTTTTGAGGGGAATGAGATGCTCTATTTTTTTTTCTCTCAGGTGGGTATCTTGTACCCCTAATTCTACTGTCGGACACTTGTCCATTTTTACCTCTCGTCTCACTTTTTCTTTCTTCGAGGTTCCGAGCACTTGCTCCTTTTTATTTCCTCGTTTTTATATTTTTTTAGAGCAATCTCCCTCTTTTGAAAATATAGCAAGTGGTAGTAGAAATGACTTGAGCATTAACTTCACAGGGAATAATAGGAATGGGATAATGTTTTTGGCTATTCTCTCCCGGGTCAGGAGTAGAATAATTTTGGGTGAATCTGGAGATAGAAATGAGTGGATATATGTGGATGCGTACTTCCGGAGTAGAAGCAGCATGTATGAGTGAACGTGCAAGTGAATCTTGATTTTAACCACATGACAAGTTCCTAAGGGTCTACACAGCTTGACCACACTCAATGCCCATAAGCAGTAAGTAGTAAAAGTGCAGCTCTTAATCTAACAAGCATGTATATATGGCTGTGGTAGGAATTTAAACTCTCATCATACAGGAACTCATCATGCAACATTTTAAAGATTTTCAAAGATAAAATTCTCCAGAATTCTAGCATCTCTAGGAACAGATAAACAGCAGCTCAACCTTCCCATATCATATCCGTTAACAACTTAGACTTCAGATCAAGTTCTCTTCCCACTAGTTCAGGTTTAGAGCCAGTTTTAAATTATAACAGTTATGTCTAAACTAGAGAGAGAACAAATTTGAAAATTAGGCAGAGCAACTATTCATCATATCCATGCTAGAGTTTTATTTTCAAGATTCAGTTTAGCATAGCTACTTTATTTATTTATTAAACTAAGCAAATATATATAAATATAAAATATTTATTTGAGTTTTCATGATTATGCATCTTTTTATTTTAATAAAGCATAGGTATAAATGTAGATAAAAATACTTATCGGGATAAATGGGGGTGCTCTCCCCCAAGCTGGATCTTGACGTAATTTCTTCTGATGTAGCTAGCAGGTGCAGAGGTGTATTTGAATGTCGGCAGCACCCTGACAACGATTAGGATATCCTCCGTCTGCTAGTCTTCCTGAATTCTGTGGAGCTCAAATAGACAACAAAGCTTCGTGGAACTTGATTAAGTGTTAGCATAAATATCTAGCCTTTATCATGTTTGAGCTTCCTTGATAAATGTCACTCTCTATTTTTATTTTCATTTTTATAGAACAGAAAAAATATATATTATTTTTTTATGCCACCACAGTGAATGTACTTATGGGTTTTATGCCACTCGCATACTCACATGGGGCTTACTGTTTTCAACATTTTTTTAGACAGAATGAACATGATTAACTGAGCAATAATTAAAGGGAAAATGATAACTACCAAGTTTACCTCTTGGCACGGCGTTCGGTGTTTTTAAGTCCTCCGAACAGGACTTCTTTTCTTCTTAGTTGTCCTAGGATTTGGGTGGCGTAGACGGTGGTTCCGGCAGCGCCTCCTCTTCTTGTGTAACTGTCTTCGCTTTCCATACCTGACTTGGTGCTTCGGTCTCCTGTTGTGTATCCTCGGGCCTTATGACCTCTCCTTCATAGTCTGCCCATACGTCCTTGATGGTTTGCCTCCTTTGGTTACGGTTACGTCGCCTTCTTCTTGTCCTGACCTGCTTAGAATCTTCAACTATATAGTTAGGGTCATTAAAGTAGCGGCGTACCTTCTCAGAGGGGAAATGCATATGGACTTCTCCGGTTCCAATGTAGATGATTGCTTTGACGGTGCCTAGGAACGGTCTTCCTAGGATGATGGGTGGATCGTACTCGTCGTCTCCCATGTCAATGACCTAAAAGTCTGTATGGACAAAATGATCGTTAATTTTAACAGGGACATCGGTTACTATACCTTCGACCTTTCGGGATGTCTGATCTGCCATCTGGAGCTGAGTGTATGTTGGTTTTAAGGGCATGGTTCCATACAAGAGCTGATAGGTGACTGTGGCCATTATGTTGACGCTTGATCCAGTGTTGCAGAGCGCCTTCTGAAAGGAGTATCCATTGATTGAGCACTCAATGCTTGGCATACCTGGGTCGTCCTTCTTGATTAGGAACGGCGACTTGAGTCGACCATCTTGACCTCCTTGAACTGCAGTGACCATCTTAGCTGATTCGGTCCATCCTTGGTTGTTCTTGTTCTGCTTATTCCTCCTGTTGGTCCTCTTCCTTGGTTCATGTTGGGGTTGCTCTGGGATTTGTGTAATCTTGTTCTTGAAGGAAAATGTCTCCTTCCTCCCCTTGATGTTGAAGTTGATATTCGCAGCGCTGGCGTAGATGACAGCTCCCGAGGTGTTCAGGAATGGCCTTCCCAGAATAACTAGTGACCTCTCATCGGACCCGGTCTCTATCACCACGAAGTCAGCTGGAGCGTACGAGGTACCAACTCGGACACACATGTTCTTTAATATTCCTTTAGGAAAGGTTAGTGTCCGATCTGCAAGCTGCAAACACATAGTTGTTTCTGATAAAGGATATGTAAAGAATTTTTCATAGAGTACCCTGGGCATAATGTTGACGCTGGAGCCAAAGTCACAGAGTGCTTCTGGGAAGTCCACCATGCCGATGGAAATCGGGATGACGGGGCGTCCTGGATCGCCTCTCTTGACTGGCAGAAGGTCATTATGTACTCCGACAGTGGGATTACTCCAATAGTTACCTGCATCAAACATGTCTACAAGATTTGCAGATTCTAATCCTTCCGGTTGTGATGGTATACCGGGGTTAGTAGCAGGAACAGCAGCAGCTATTTGATTTAACTGAGATTCAATTATTTTGTTAAAGCTAATTTGGTTTTTGATGGCAGTAGAGAAATTATACATTCTATTATTTATGTTTTCTAGTATTTTATCATTGGATGCCAATTTCTTAGACAAGTTATCCATTAGCTTTCCTTGATTAGACACTAACTCTCTCAGGGGTGGAAAATTATTATTGTTGTTGTAAGAGTTATTACCTTGATAATTACCTGAGTAGTTACCTGAGTAGTTAGGCCTCTGTTGATTCCAACCTTGATTTTGTTGAGGACGGTTGTAGTTGTTGTTATTGTTGATGTACCTTGCATCCTCAAGCATCTCAGGGCAGTGATTGCCTGAGTGTCCAGTGTCTCCACATTCCTCACAAGTCATGTGAGAGTCGTAGACGTTCATGACTTCTCTTTTGTCTCCAGCTTTGTCATCGAGCTTTTTTATGAGTAGGTCTAACTTTGCAGACAGCATGTCTACCTCCTTGAGCTGGTGCATACCTCCACCCTTCTTGCGTGTTTGGATCCTCTCTTCGTTCCAACCTTGGTTGGACGCCATCTTCTCCACAAGGGATGTAGCTTGTGGTATGGTGAGTGATAGAAATGCGCCTCCGGCTGCAGCATCCATGGTCTCACGAGCACTAGTGATGAGCCCATGATAGAAAGTCTACATAAGTAGCCAGCTTTCCATTCCATGATGGGGACATTCTAGGATGTAATCTTGAAAGCGCTCCCATGCTTCTGGAACGGATTCATCATGTTGTTGCTGAAAACTTGTAATCTTCCCACGGAGAGCATTGGTCTTGCCCATGGGAAAGAACTTAGCCAGAAAGTTCGTAGAGCAGAGTGCCCACGTAGTGTTCTTATCCTTCGTCGTGTAGAACCACTGCTTCGCTCTCCCCAATAGTGAGAATGGGAAAAGGCGAAGTAGTATGGCGTCTCTGGGAACATCTAATAAAGTGAATGTGCTGCAAATCTCTAGGAAGTATTGGAGATGAGCACTTGCATCTTCGTGCGGCTTCCCACAAAACTGGTTGGCTTGTACCATGTTGATGAGCCCTGGCTTGAGCTCAAAGTTCTTGTCGATGGCCGCGGCAGGTCCAGTGCGGATGTTGTCCGTAGTGGGAGCTGAGAACTCGCGGATCGTCTTGTTCGCCATGGCTGTGAACTCTGTTGACAAATTCCGGATGAAACTTCGGTGGTCTTCTGAATTGGATGAAGTGTTGCGTCGAAGTGTTGACTTCTTGAGCTTGGCTCTTGCCTTTCTGATTAATGCTTCGGGGTTGTCAACAAAATTTTCTGGAAAATGTCCTCTATTCATACATCACCCTGCAAAACAATAAGAATGGAAAAAATACAGGGGTAAATCTGTATGGGAGAATTGATGATCTCAATCACTTAATGATGCGAATGATGACTCAAATTTCGTATTCATTCCTTGTTAGTAAATCAACCTTCCCCGGCAACGGCGCCAAAAATGCTTGTTGGGCATTCTTAACGTCATTACCAAAAGTAGACTTAGTTTTCTAATTCTGATAACGGCGCCAAAAATGCCGAACCTATCCCTCATGCCACTTAAGCCAAGTTGTCATCCCCAGCATGACATGAGAGACGCGGTATTGAAATATGCAACTGCTCTTCTAAATAAATAATAAATAAGATCTGCAAGCGCACAGATTAATACCGATGTAGCATTTTAACCGGGAAGTATTCCAGGTATCGTTATTTATATTTTTACCACTGGGAAGGGATTACTAACATCAATGTTGATTATGGAATGGAATATAGAAATGAGTATCAATCATTGCATGTATAAGTGAGAGCATTCATCTATCTCTTGCATACAGGGGTAAGTGTCACATAAAATATAGATAAAGTATGAATGGTGACAAAGATAATTAATCTGATCAGCTAGCCACATATAATAATGATAAGCACCTCAACAGATATTCTAGCAAGTCATTAGCATGGTATTAGGACGAACTACAAGGATATTTCCTAAGTTATTCTTAACTATAAAGTCTAGCATATCATAGTTAGTGCAAGTACACTTGGCAATCATTGCGAGAAAGGACTACGCCCATGCATAGTGATATTATCAAGAAAGATGAGAAACATAGCAATCACTCCCCCGTAATAATGTTGCTATGCCTGCCTTACACACGGGAGGGGGACTATATAAGAACCAACGAAGCTGTCACCATTGCGGACCACCCCACGATCCGGCATATAAGGTGCAATCGCAGATAAATATGGTCTAAGCACCACGCCTACACAATATTTATCATTTACCCATGGATCCGATGGATAAACGCTATACGATCCTAAACATGTATATAATTCCAATCTAACTAAGCCAAGCGTATAACTACGATAAACTAAGAACAATATAATCGCAAATAATAACAAGTAGAGCATAGTCATAATCAATATATTGAAATAAAACAAAGTTGTATTCATAATATTGAAGAACAAAGATGAACAATGAAGAACAGTAAAGGAATTACCAAGAATCCTCTTGACAGATCCGGAAACCAATCGAAGATTGACTCCTTCTAGTTCTAATCCTATGTAGCTATGCTATACTAGAGATCTAGTTGATGTGGTGGCTCTAGGGCTTGATCAGAGACTCTCCTCCTGAGATTAGGGTTTGAAGAATTGAGAATGAGGGAGTGCCTCCTCCAGGGGCCAGGGGTCCTGCTTATATAGCCCCCTCAAGTGAACGTGGGCCGTCGGATCAAACCGACATTAATCGCACGGTTTTCCTTGATCCCTTAGGTCGGTGGAGCATAATCCGCGAGACGGAGCCTGATTGGCTCTCAGGCCAGGATGGGCGCCCTAGGGAGCAGGGCGGGCGCCCTGCCTCCGAGCCCGTTCGGCCTCCCGTTCGATCTCGTGGCTTCTGGAGTCTTCTAGATGATAGAAAATCGGTGAACACGTTATTATCTCTATGTAAACCCGACGTGTGGGCCTTTCCTCCGTATTTTCTGATAACCCCCTGCAGAAACAGACAAACACCAAAACTCGTGGAATTCTGTCAGATAAAACCCTAAGTCTAGGTGTTGGTTGCATTTGGATCCTTTTCTTTATTTATTTGATAACTATATTTGGTACTTAAGGACCGTCAACAATTAGGTGGGACCGTCGTATTTCAATGGCTATAATTCTTCGGCCGTTGGAAGCAGTGTTCCTAGTTCTAGTCAGCAGCCAAATGGTGAACAGTATCAGCAGCCACCAGTACAACAGCTTTCAAGAGGACAAGCTCAAGATCAAACCCTGCAAGCAGCAGGGGGCAATGTCAAGCCTGGCAATAGTAGGGAGGCAAGGTCAGATGATAGGGTGGCAACCGCCAACGCAGCAGTCACCAAGTGCCCCTGTCACACAGATAGTTCAACAACCTATTGGACAAAACAAAGCTTATTCAATCTAGCAACCGACCTCTCTAGCTACTCAGTAGGTTGTGCAACAGTAGCTCAGGGAAGATTCAGTACTTCCTATCAAATGCCTCAATTGGCCCACAAAATTGCTCTATCAGTGTAGAGGATCATCAAGAATGTTGATCCTAACTACTTCTGTAGTTGATTGCAAGGATATGCAACTCATAATACTCAGATCGACTATCCAGAAGGATATCACCTATTTTCTGATGCTAGCATGTACGAGCTTATACCACATCCTGGGTATCATAATCCTTACAGTTATAATGCGTAACAACTCCATCAATCTTAGGTCCAAGGACAATAGTCTTCGGCTCAAGGTCAACAAGTTCAAGTACAAGGCTCTCAGGCTCAGACACAAGGGAAGCCGAGATAAGAAGTCGCTGACATGGATGCTGATGAGTTCGTCAATAGAATAACTGCTATGATGTAGAGCCAGTTTGGTCTAAAGCCTAAAGGACAGGTTGGCTCTTACCAGTGCCCATACCCGGCCTGGTATGATATTATGTAACTCCCTCCATGCTACAGAGTCCTAGATTTCTCCAAATTTATTGGGATAGATGAGATGACAACCATGAAACATATCAGCCGCTATCTCGTTCAGCTCGGAGTTGCATCTATTAAGGAGGCACATAAAGTTTGATTCTTCCCCTTGTCCCTGTTTGGACAGGCCATTAGTTGGTTTTCATCGCTTGAGTCAAACTCGATCATTGAATGGTGAAAGGTCTTGATGGCTAGAGGGGGGTGAATATCCTAATAAGATTTTTTACAAAATGTGCTAGACAAGTTGATTAGTAATAACAATTAGCAAGATGTAAGTTTTGCCTAGCCTAAGAGGGGTTTGCAAGCCACCTATCCAATTGGTAATTCTAGTTTTGATTCACTCAACCGCACAAGTTTAATCCGCAAGAGAGACAACTAAGGCAAACTACTCTACTCAAGTTAACAAGGCAACTAGGAAAGACAAAGACTATAACAAGATAGTAACAAAAGTAATGCAAGAGTAGGTCTAGAAGTGATTTCACTGAGGGGCGATGAATAAAGCCAACCAATTGATATATCCAAATGATGATCCAATCAAGTAGCCAATCACTGAGATAAACCAATCACAATCACAAATTGATGACAAATGATTTATCCCAAGGTTCACGTGCTTGCCAGTACGCTAGTCCCCGTTGTGTCCCCTTAAACCACGTGGTTCGGTGGCTAATCGATCTAACACACCTAGCCTCTCAAAAGGCGCCACAAGAACCTACCAATGGCTCAGAGTTGCAATGACACAAGCAATCCACCAGAGTTGGAATTCGGCGCTCCATCGGGGAACCACAAGAACCCCTCACAAGACAATCACCGGAGCCGGCCATGAACAATCACCAACACATGCCGGAACTCCACCGCTGCTCCAAGCCGTCTAGGTGTTGGCAACCACCAACAGTAACAAAGAATTCCTGCAACAAAATAATCCCCCAAGTGCCTCTAAATGCAAAGCAATGATCAATGCACTTGAATCACTCAATCACACTCAAGAATTGCAATCGAATGCAAGGAGATGAGTGGGGAGAAGTGTGAGGGCGTTGGTGTAAGGTCCAAATAGGCTAGAGGGGGGTTGTTGACATCGTTTTTAGCACATGTCAAGGTAATCAGGAAGGGTTAATCAACAAAGGAAAGATTACCGTGTAGATTGATAGCCAAGGAGAATAAGTTTGTTTTTGAGTGGTGGCAGCATATGGATTTAATTTGAAGGGTTGCCGATGAGGTTAAGGGTATTATTGCCGATGCCGATGAAAGAGGGTTTGGAGACTGCTGCCGATGAGACAAGGGATGTACCGATGAAGGAAGGTATGAAGACTGCAGCCGATGAAACAGGGAATGTACCGATAGAAGGAGCTCGAAGGCTGCTGCCGATGGAACAGGGACTGTGCCGTTGAAGAGGAGGTCGATGAGAATACCATCGTGATTGAAGCAGACTATGGAGTAAAATAGGAGTTAATTTCCTTGTGTACGTTTAGTAGAGTCTGAGTTGTATCAAAGTCATGTTTTTTCCTTAGATTTGGATTTAGTGTCCTAGTCGTATTAGGTTATGTTTCTATAGATCAGGATATAAATATAGAGTGAAGGGCAATGTAATAGGGAATCAATCAATACATCAAAAAACAGCTTTTACTCTTATTTACATCTACTTTCGGCGACTTCGTCAATTTGCATATTTTCCTTTTTACGAGTTCTCATCGATTCGGCGAGTTGCATTGCTCTAAGTGCAATCTTCGACGATCCTCGAGTTCCGCGTGAGTACCTCTTGGCCGTGACTTCCGGGCGTATCGCTGTTGTCAGGACCAAAGTGCTCGTATCTTCATCCTTGTCGATTAACAGGTCAAATCGACTGGCACGCTTTGGATATCGACTTCGGGTATTAGCCCTTTGTGTTTGCAGATTCACTTTTGTATCAACACATCTTTTGGCACGCCCGGTGGGACAGATCTAGTCAAGATGCCTAATCATGAGATCGATGCTGGGAATATCATCGCAGTAACAGAAGAAGATCTTAAGGACGATCAGAAGCAGGCTATGGAGAGGGCTATTGAAGAATATAGACAGCTTTGCTTGAGGTCATTCAGCTTGAACAAAAGTGGACAAGTCATCCAGAAGCAGGACTTGCCGTTGCCTCGGCAGGTTACCTTTGATCCTAATCCGGGTAAACTTCAAGAGATGGTTAATTCTGCGGTGAATCATGCTTTAATTAATCACTCCAATTTGCTGTCCAATACTGTTCATAATGCTGTGATTCGAACTTTCAAAGAAGGGCAAGTGTCACCTCATTACGTTGGGCCTGCTTATCATCAACCAGAAGCAGCATCTGCTGTTGCTCCATCGGCTCCCCCAGCCGTTGCGAGTATAGAGATTTCTTCTCCTCCAGTATCAGCAGGTTTATCTAACGTACAGTCTACTCCGGTGCGTTCGAATTCAGCATTATCAGGGCGAGTTCAGCTTGGTACGGATCTATCAGCATCGGCTCTATCAGGTCCTGTTCCACAGAATAATCAAACTCCTGCTAATTGGTGGGGATATGGTATGCCTCCAGAGCCATCTGCTTTTAATCATGGATTATCTCAAGTGTTTGATGCAGCGGGAAAAACTCCTATGCCATCGGCTGGTTTGCCGATAGCTCAAGCGCCTCAATATGCTACAACTACTGTACAACCAAATCTAGGAGGTTTTCAGGCGTCTTTGGGTCAAACATCTAGTTCAAATCCATCGGCAAATTTGTTACCGATGCAGCAGAAGGCTCCTATCGCCAGTCAGCCTGGAGTCTAGGTTATGCCTCAGGTTGGATGTAATTATCCAGCAATGCCAACAAGCCACCAGCCATCGGCAAACTTTGTGCCGATGAATACTAATAATTGGTCAGGGCAGTTTCCCACTCAACATACAGTTCAGCCAAATCAGCAAGCCACAGGTGTTCATCAAGGTCACATGCATGCTGGTTTTCAGAATCAAGCATCGGCAGCTCAGCCGATGAACCCTTTTCAGCAGGTTAATGGACCACAGATAGTAGCAAATGTGCCCATTGCTGGAGATCGTGGGCCACAAAGGTATGCAGAAGGGTATCAGCAGATACCTCCAGTGGAGATTCAACACTATCGGCAGCAAGATGTCGATGCTTTTTGGGCCGATAAGATAGCAGAAATTATGAAGGATCAGTTTGGGATCAAGCCCAAAGTTAATACCTATTCTTATCGGACTCCGTATCCTCCGGCATATGATTTAATCCCTCTCCCAAATTGTTACAAAGTGCCAGACTTCACTAAGTTTTCTGGATAAGACGATACATCAACCATGGAGCATGTTAATCGTTTTATTATTCAATGTGGAGAGGCAGCTTGTAGAGATGAATTGAGAGTTCGTCTATTCTCATCATCTCTATCTGGATCAGCATTTACATGGTTTATTTCACTACCGCCAAATTCTATTATCACCTGGGCTGATCTGGAAAAGCAATTTCATAAGTATTTCTTTGCTGGAGTTCATGAAAAGAAGCTTACCAATTTGGTAAAGATGAAACAGCGCAATGATGATTCGGTAGAAGGCTTTGTGCAAAGGCTACGAGATGTAAAGAACAAATGTTATAGCCTGGTATTGGATGATCGGCAGCTTGCCGATTTAGCCTTTCAGGGATTATTACCACATCTTAAGGACAGATATGCTTCTCAGGAGTTCGAAAGCTTAAGTCATTTAGTGCAAAGGATTTCTGATCAAGACACTAGGGTTTTTGAACCTAAAAGAAATTGGAACAAAAAAGTTTCATTTGTTGAAGAGGCGGAAGATTCTGATTCAGATAATGAACCAGTTATCGGTTTGGTAGAGTGGGTTAAGAATAAGAAGCCGATATCTTGTCCCTTTGGTCACAAAGAACCAGAAAAGTTTACTTTTGACGTCACCAAAGCCGATAAGATATTTGATCTTTTGCTTCAGGAGGGCCAGATTAAATTGTCACCTAATCATGTGATCCCATCGGCAGAAGAGTTGAAGCATATGCTGTATTGCAAGTGGCATAATGCAACTTCACACAGTACCAATGAGTGCAAAGTATTTAGACAACAATTGCAGTTAGCTATTGAGTCTGGCAGAATAAAATTTGGCAATTCCAAGATTCAAAAGCCGATGAAAATTGATCAACATCCTTTTCCAGCAAATATGTTGGATGCTGAAGGGAAAATTAAGGTGTTGACATCGGAAGCTGCTGAAAAGAATGCATCAGTAGATCCCCAACATCGGATAACTACCGATGATGCAAAAGGCAAGGGGCTATTGATGGAAAGTGGCGGTTCTGGGAGGCCTCCTCGATCTGGCATCGTGATTACTCATCGAAGACAACAAGAAGGCTGGCGTCAGCGAAGGGACCGGTATCGACGACAACAAGAGGAAAGGCGTCAAGAAGAGTGGAATCGGCATAAGGATCATTGGAATTGTCCGTTTTTTATTCATTGTTGGGAGGAAGGTATTAAGTTACCTACTGTTGAAGATTGTCCAGAGTGCAATGGTTATTATAGAGTTAATCATCCTGTAAGAAGGTTTCAGTCTGGTAATCAAGGTTTGCTCATTAATGAGCCGATCAGAGGGAGAGCATCAGTACATGATCGGCTGGGGGGCAGGCTCAGTGTACATGAAAGGCTTGGTAAACGCGTTGCATATTTTTCGAGAAACCAAAAGGAACTTGAAGAGATGGCAAATGCAAGAGTTCCTGATGAAGAAATATTTTACAGGGATCCTAATATACGTCGTGTGGAGACAACTAGGACTTATCAGCCAGTTTGGAAAACTAAGCTTCCTCAATGGTGTCCAGAGGGTTTGACAAAGACACAGAAGAGAAAAATGCAGCGAGAGCGTCAAAAAGATTTATATCAAGAAGAAAGTCCCTCCAATAAGAGATCTGGTAACCAGCAGTGGCAGATAAGGCACAAAAATAAAGGTCCATCGGCAGATGTCAATATGGTGTTTATGTTGCCGATGGAATTTTTGGCTCTGTCTGATAACGAAGAAGAGACTGTTTTCTCTGACCAAATAGCTCAATTAACGCTAGATCCAATGATGGCCGTTTTTGAGAAGCCTACCGATGATGAGAGACAACACCTCAAGGCTTTATTTGTAAAAGGCAGAGTTGATGGGCAGCCTGTATCTAAGATACTTATTGATGGAGGAGCTGCAATTAATATTATGCCTTATGTAATGTATCGGAAGCTTGGTAAGGGAGATCAAGACTTAACTAAGACCGATATGATGCTAAAGGATTTTGAAGGCAATGTATCACCAGCTAAAGGGGCAGTATGTGTTGAGTTGACCATCGGCAGTAAAACCTTACCGACAACTTTCTTTGTTATTAATGGCAAGGGTGCATACAATTTGCTCTTGGGAAGGGATTGGATTCATGCTAATTGCTGTGTCCCTTCTATAATGCATCAATGTCTGGTACAATGGATTGGAGATAAGATTGAAGTTGTTCCTGGTGACTCTTCTTATATTATCGCATCAGCAGAGTCAGACACTTATGAGCGAACCAAGTGCATATCAGGAGAAGCCTGGGAAAAAGAGTTCCTCAAGATTGCCGATTACGAAATTCTACCGATCCAAGCAGTCGGTTCTGAAGAAGAGTTTTAATGGATAGATTTGCCGATGATGGAAAATTAGGTCAAGGATTTACATCGGCAGATGATTTAATAGAAGTAGATATTGGTGAAGGTGATAGGCCAAGGCCCACTTTTATTAGCTCTAAGTTAAATTCCAAGTGTAAACAGCAATTAGTTGATTTGTTAAAGGAATATAAAGATTGTTTTGCTTGGGATTATACTGAAATGCCTGGATTAGACCGATCTATAGTTGAATATCGGTTGCCTATTAAATCTGGATTTCGGCCACATCAGCAGCCGGCTCGCCGATGCAATCCTAATATACTTCCTGATATTAAGGCCGAAATAACCAAATTAATTGAGGCAAAGTTTATTCGACAGTGCCGATATGCAGAGTGGATTTCTAATGTGGTTCCTGTATATAAGAAAAATGGGAAACTTCGTGTTTGTATTGATTTCAGGAATCTCAATAAGGCCACACCAATAGATGGTTACCCAATGCCGATTGCTGATTTGTTAATTGATGCTGCAGCAGGGCATCAGATTATTAGTTTCATGGATGGTAATGCGGGTTATAATCAAATATTCATGGCTGAAGAAGATATTTCCAAGACTGCTTTTAGGTGTCCAGGTCATGTGAGATTATTTGAGTGGATAGTTATGACATTTGGTTTGAAAAATGCTGGTGCTACTTATCAAAGAGCTATGAACTTTATTTTCCATGAATATATCGGCACGTTGGTAGAAATCTACATTGATGACATAGTGATTAAGTCTGGAGACATCACAAAGCATCTAACCGATCTACAGAAGATATTGGAGTGTACAAGAAAACATGGGTTAAAGATGAATCCCAATAAATGTGCATTTGGTGTATCGACAGGACAATTCTTGGGTTTTATGGTGCATCAGCGGGGCATTGAAATTAGTAGAAAATCTATTGAGGCAATCAACAAGGTTGTTGCTCCTGCCGATAAAACTGAATTACAGTCCTTGATCGGTAAGATTAATTTTATCAGAAGATTTATATCTAATCTGTCAGGTAAGATCAAGGCTTTTAGTCTATTATTGAAATTGAAAGCCGATCAGGAATTTAAATGGGGGGATGAACAGCAATTAGCCTTAGATCAGATTAAGAGTTATTTAACAAATCCTCCGGTGTTAGTTCCACCCCAACATGGAAAGCCTTTCAGATTGTATTTATCAACTGAAGATACTGTTATCGGTTCAGCTCTTATTTAAGAATTTGAAGGAAAGGAGCGTGTTATCTATTATTTGAGCAGACGGTTAATAGATGCTGAAACCAGGTATTCGGCTATTGAGAAATTATGCTTATGCTTATACTTCTCTTGTATTAAGTTGAGGCATTATTTACTATCGGCTGAATGTACCGTCATATGCAAAGATGATGTGGTCAAATATATGCTATCTATGCCGATATTAAATGGTAGGATTGGTAAATGGATTTTAGCATTATCAGAGTTTGACCTACGTTATGAATCGTATAAGGCAGTTAAAGGACAGGTTACGGCCGATTTTGTTACTCAACATTGCAACACGGTGGATTCTCTGGAAGTTGCTCCGTGGATACTTTTTTTTGATGGGTCTACTTGTGGTGAAGGGGCAGGCATCGGTATCGTGTTAATTTCCCCTCAGGGGAAGAAGTATGAGTTCTCATTGCCGATCGTTGCTACATCGACAAACAATCAAGCTGAGTACCAAGCCCTGATAAAAGGGTTAGAATTGCTTAAAGAAGTACAGGCTGATGCTGTTGAAGTCTTTGGTGATTCTATGCTAGTTATAAATCAGTTGATTGGGGTTTATGAATGCCGAAGTGAAATTCTAATTTCATATCATGAAAAGTGTTTGGAATTATTGAAAGGGTTTAGGAGTTTTCATCTGGAGCATATTTCCCGGATGCATAATGAAGAGGCTAACCGATTGGCTCAGCATGCTTCAGGGTATCAACCTGTTCAAGAAGCATTGATATCAGTGGCTGATACCGATGATTGGAGAAAGGAGATTATTGATTATTTAAAGAATCCATCTAAAAAGGTTGAAAGACGTATAAGGTTCCAAGCGACCAAGTATGTACTCCTCAATGATGAATTGTATTATCGTACCATAGATGGAGTTTTACTCAGGTGTGTTAGCATAGAGGAATCAAAAAGCCTGATGAGTGAAATTCATGAGGGAGTATGTGGGGCTCATCAGTCAGCTTTCAAGATGAAATGGATGATCAGAAGAAATAGATATTATTGGCCGACTATTCTTGAGGATTGTTTTAAATATTTTAAAGGATGTCAGGAATGTCAAAAATTTGGTAATATTCAAAGAGCACCCGCATCGGCTATGAACCCCATAATTAAGCCTTGGCCGTTTCGGGGTTGGGCTATTGATCTCATCGGTCAGATTTATCCACCATCAAGTAAAGGGCATAAGTTTATTCTGGTTGCTACCGATTATTTCACAAAGTGGGTTGAAGCAATTCCTTTAAAAAAGGTGACATCGGCTAACATGGTTGATTTTGTGAAGGAGCATATTGTCTACCGATTTGGCATCCCTCAAACCATCACTACCGATCAGGGCACTATGTTTACATCGGGTGAATTTGATGAGTTTGCTATAAGTATGGGAATTAAAGTTTTGAATTCTTCACCGTATTATGCCCAAGCTAATGGCCAGGCTGAAGCATCTAATAAAGGAATTATCAAACTCATTAAGCACAAGATTAAAGAGTATCCTAAAAAGTGGCATACAATATTAAATGAAGCTTTGTGGTCATATCGGATGGCATGTCATGGTGCAACCAAGGTATCACCTTATCAATTGGTGTATGGACACGATGCGGTATTACCTTGGGAAATTAAGATTGGTTCTAGGCGAATGCGCTTTCAGGATCAACTGACAGCCGATGATTATGATATTCTTATGAAAGATGAATTGGAAGATGTAGCAGGTCATCGGTTAAAAGCTTTGGTTAGCATCGAGGAGAATAAGAAAAGGGTAGCTAGATGGTATGACAAGAAAGTGAAGGTAAAGGAATTTGTCGATGGTGAATTGGTTTGGAAATTGATTTTACCGATTGGGACTAAAGGTTCTAAGTTTGGCAAATGGTCACCTAATTGGGAAGGTCCATATCGGATAAATCAATCTGTTCCTGGTAATGCGTATATTCTTGAAACTCTCGAAGGAGTTGTGTTTCCCAGAGCATTAAATGGAAAATATTTAAAGAAATATTACCCTAGTATCTGGATAGACGCATAAGAGTATAGTTGCCGATAACAATCCTATCGGCTGGAGATAAAATAAAGTATCAATTGTTGCCGATGCGCTAATTTAACAAAGCCTGGATGGCTGATATCGCACGCAGGCGAATTTCATCGGCTTCTTTTAATTCTTTGGCGTCTTCATCGGCACTTCCTTCCACAGGCTTGAGTTTCTTTTTCAGGACCAAGGCCTTGCGAGCTTGAGCATCTCGTTCCTGTTGAAGGGCCTTGATGGCGTCGGGAAGCTGGTCTTCTTCTTGTTTAGCTTGAGTCAGAGCTGTTTCAACCTTTTCCAGCTCAGCTAGCAGGGCTACTTTCTTTGCCGATAGATCTAAGATTTTCTGCCTAAGATCGGCACTGGAGACTTGCAAGTTGTTGATATTCTTGTGCTTCTCGTCGGCAGTTTGCTTCAGCTGTAGCATTTCCTCTTTAAGTTGAGTCTGAGCTGCTCTGTCAGCAATACGATGAACGGCCCTTTGATATTGAAGTTGTCTGCTTTCCAGATGGACCGCTGGAAAGATGATCTCTTCAACATTGGCAGGGACTTGGCCGCGGATTGTTTTGAAGATAGCCCTCGCAGGGTCCGAGTCGATCACCAATTGGGCAGTGTCTTGCTGCAGCAGATTTAGGAGGGCTTCCAGCTTGCCATAAGTATCTGACGATATTGTTCCCAACGCCAGGGAAGAACTCGCCTCTTCTCCGTCATCATCAGAGACATCGATAGCAAAAGAGAATAAGCTATCGGGAGAATCTTGTTCCTGTGAAACAAAGAGGATTAGAAATCCTGTCTGTGATATCTGGGGATATTATAAACCAAACAATTAATTGGTTTACCTGCTTTAGAGCGATTTCTTGAGCTTGGCTTGAGGGAGCGGCTTGTAGAGGGTCATATGAGGGATCGGCAGAGGATGCCGATGGAATGTCTTCTATGATCACATCGGTAGTTGGCCCTTGGGATATAATTGCCGATGATATATCTTGGGTAGAAGGAGCAGCTTGTTCAGTTACATCAGTGGGCTGACTGACGGGTGATGGAGCAGACGCAGGGGCTGGTGTAGATTTCTGTCGTTTTTGTTGAGCTTCAGCATCGGTCAAAGCTTTACGCTTTGTTTGTGCTTCAACGACAATTGGCTGGGGGGCATCGACATCTGTTGGTTGGGGAGCCTGCATGCTTGGCGTGCTTGCCGATATGCCCGTTTGTTGCTGCAAAAACGGGTATAAGATTGGATATTTAGCAGAGAAAAATATAAAAAAAATATATAAGAGAATACCTCTGAAGAAGGAGTAGAGGTCGTGGTGCTTGGTAAAGTTGCCGATGACGATCCAGCTGCAGCTTGGACACCCTGATAGTTGTGTGTTAATATAGAGTATATCGGCAGAAAACAGAGTAAGCAAGGTTATTACCTTAAAAGCCTTGATTAGGCTTGAAGCAGCAGCTTTTGGAGAAACCCTGGATGTTCCCAGTCTTGGTCTGGAAGTGATGGTTTTGGTGCGAGCCCTTTGGAAGGTCAAGGCTTCTAAAGTGGGGGCGTTATAGCCGATTACTGAGACCGGAGAGGCTGGAAGGAGGTTGAAGGGTTTTCCACTTTTGCTTATTGGTGGAACTGGATCATCAGCCTGTTTCAAGGAAGGTTAGCTACCGATATGCATACACAAGGAAATAAAGAGACAAAAGTTAAAAGGAACTTACTGCATTGTCAGGAATGGCATAATCGGGATCGATCATATGCCGATATGTGTGAACAGATGTTGAAAACAGCTGTTCTTTCCACTCTTGCCACCATTGCTTATATGACTCTGTTATGAAAGATGCTGGTGACCAGGTGGAGAGATCGACATTTGAGATATCGGCATCGGGAGCAAGCCTTACTATCCTGCTCCATTCAGTTCCAGTGGTAATGATTTCTCTGGGTTTTATCACATCGGCATAACATAACTTGATTGGTAGTTGCCCAAAGGCCAGCTGGCGGGATACTGCCGATGGATTGTAAAATTCATAAGTAATGTGGGAAGCTTTCCCGCTACCAAATGTGTTGACTGGGATTGCTCTGGGGGTGATAATGGCCATCATAAGATCGTTGTCTTGGTTCAGATCACTATCGGCGAAATTGAAGAGGAGAGGGAACTTGTTGTCCTCATCAATGTAAGGTACCCAAGCCCTAAGGTCACGAGGGAGGCCATGGTAGAAAGTCTGAAAAAATCTGCCGATTTGGTCTTCATTAGCTTCTATTCCGGGAAGGACAATTATGGCTTCACCAAAGTTGAGAGGAGGGCGTGTTGCCGGTTCATCGTCTCTAAGGACGTAATCTTCGGGAATTTCTCGTGGGAATTCTTGAGCAAAGAGATCCCACTGTAAACGCTTGTGCATGTGAGCGTTTAACCATATATTGACAAACCACCATGGGCCTCCCAGATTGCCGATGGGTTCGCCAAGTATAAGCTTCTGAGATACTTGGTGGAGAAGGTGGTAGGTTGAGCTCAGGAGATATCAGCCAAGTGGGAATCTGACACCGTTGGCTAAGAGTTCTGCTGCTGGGAGGAAAGCATTAGTTGGTCCTACCGATCGGCCACAGAAAATAAACTTTTCCAGCCACATGTTCAGGAATGTGGCATGTTCCCTTTGATTGACGGTGCCAGTCTTTTGGTACTCTTGGATGTATCCCGTCCAGCCGCCGATGTTGCGTGTATTAACTCTGTATTCAGCTTTTCTGCCAAAAATATGGCCTTCATCGACAGTTGAGATGTCCAAGCCTGTGAGCATATAGACATCGGCAAGAGTAGGGGCACATGGGCCATGACCAAACATGAAGGTGTTGGTGGTATCCAACCAAAATTGAGCGGCAGCTATCATCATGGATTCATTCTTTTGTATATCGGCAATGGATAGCCTGATACACTGATCTATCTTCCGTTCTGCCCAGAACACTTGCATTGACCTGTTGACCCTCAAGAACCAGTTTTTCCACCCTTTGGTGGGTTTGGGCCAAGAATGGAATGTGTCTTTCCACAGATTCAAAGAGAAATTTTGAGATTTGTAGGGAATACGATTTGCCTCTGCATTGATCATGTCAGTTGGATCTGGGTCGCCCATTGGACCTAGGCAATGGAGAGGAGGCTGATGGGTTGGAATCACCAGTGTGTTGCGTAGTTCCTGAGTTTGGAGGACCGAGAAAATGGAGAAGATAGGAAAATGCTAACTGTAAGAACTCACAGGGAACCGAAAGGATTAAAGTAAAAGTAATAAGAAGAAGAACGAACCGCAGGGACATCGAAGTTAACAGCCATTGCTTCGAACGGATGAGGGCACGAGCTGGGAACTTGAAGATGACGGTGGCTCTGGTGAGTTGAGGATGCGCGGTTGTTGGTTAGGGTTGCCGCCGGAGTGAGAATGCCAAAGGATGGAGTTTGAAGGTAGAAGATGAACAGCCCGGAGAAATCTATTTATAGGCCATTTGGGGTAGGGGTATTCTTGACTTATCTCTATGCCGTATGCGGATAGATCGAGGTGGTTCAGTTAGATATGGTAACTGTTCGCACGACAATCAAGGGATGGTACAGAAGATTTGACGGCAAGTAATCATGACTTGAAGGATATCTCAATACAGGATTTTTCGGTTCTAAAGAGTGATGCGTTGGGGTAAGATCTTGCTGATGGATTGTTATTTTGGTATCTCAACCGTAATTAAGGTAAAGAAGGTTGGAAAATGTGCGATATTTATTGAGATACATGGATTAGATCAAATCTAGTAACAAATCATGTTATGCTTGGAGAATGGGTTGAAGAAATAGATAACAGCAAGCATCAGCTGGAGTAAATTTCGGAGCATCAGTATCTTATACTCCGAAATTGGGGGGCATGTGTTGACATCGTTTTTAGCACGTGTCAAGGTAATCAGGAAGGGTTAATCAACAAAGGAAAGATTACCGTGTAGATTGATAGCCAAGGAGAATAAGTTTGTTTTTGAGTGGTGGCAGCATATGGATTTAATTTGAAGGGTTGCCGATGAGGTTAAGGGTATTATTGCCGATGCCGATGAAAGAGGGTTTGGAGACTGCTGCCGATGAGACAAGGGATGTACCGATGAAGGAAGGTATGAAGACTGCAGCCGATGAAACAGGGAATGTACCGATAGAAGGAGCTCAAAGGCTGCTGCCGATGGAACAGGGACTGTGCCGTTGAAGAGGAGGTCGATGAGAATACCATCGTGATTGAAGCAGACTATGGAGTAAAATAGGAGTTAATTTCCTTGTGTACGTTTAGTAGAGTCTGAGTTGTATCAAAGTCATGTTTTTTCCTTAGATTTGGATTTAGTGTCCTAGTCGTATTAGGTTATGTTTCTATAGATCAGGATATAAATATAGAGTGAAGGGCAATGTAATAGGGAATCAATCAATACATCAAAAAATAGCTTTTACTCTTATTTACATCTACTTTCGGCGACTTCGTCAATTTGCATATTTTTCTTTTTACGAGTTCTCATCGATTCGGCGAGTTGCATTGCTCTAAGTGCAATCTTCGACGATCCTCGAGTTCCGCGTGAGTACCTCTTGGCCGTGACTTCCGGGCGTATCGCTGTTGTCAGGACCAAAGTGCTCGTATCTTCATCCTTGTCGATTAACAGGTCAAATCGACTGGCACGCTTTGGATATCGACTTCGGGTATTAGCCCTTTGTGTTTGCAGATTCACTTTTGCATCAACAGGGGTGAATAGCCTAATTAAAACTTCTACAAGAATTACTTAACCACAAGTTAGTACGAAAGGTGGCGAAGCAAAATGCACTAGCTCTAACTAATTAAGCAAGCCACCTACACAAGTCTAGTACAAGGCTATCCACTAAACACAACAACAACTACAAGCTAGATACAAGAATATGAGAGAAGAACTTCGAGTGATTATACCGCCGTGTAGAGATGAGAAGTACCAATCAATCAATCACACAAGAGAAATCCTCGAGAAGAGAACGACACAAGAATTTATCCCGAGGTTCACTTGCTTCCCGGCAAGCTACTCCCCATTGTGGCGATACACCCACTTGTCGGTTAGCGAGCTAATCGACTATCAAGAGTCGAGCCCTCGGCGGGCGCCGCACAACCACACACAAGATGGGGATCCTCCAAGCCACAAGCTCCACTAGAGTATCCAATTCGTGAACTCCCACGGGGAAGGATCAAGAACCCCTTACAACACTTGGTGAGGGCTCCAACAATTTCCAATTGCAAGCTCAATCACCTCCGCTACTCCAAGCCGTCTACCGCGTCGGGAAACACAGAAGAGTAACAAGAAATCCATAGCAATTCGAAGATCAAGTGCCTCTAGAATGCAAATCTCAAGTAATGCACTTGAATCTCACTCAATCTCACTCAAGATGTGCAACCAAGCAAAGAGATGAGTGGAGGGGTTGTTCTCTAGCTCAAAGGATGTCTCAAGGTCTCAAATGTGCAAGAGATGACCCCCCAAACCCAGCCACCATCTATTTATAGCGAAGGGGTAAGAAACTAGCCATTACTCGACGTCGCGGTAAAAAACATGATGACCGGACGCACCGGTCTGGGTGACCGGACGCGTCCGATCACTACAGGACAAACAGTAACAGCACGCATTAGAGAGAACTGTTGCCGTGACCGGACGTGCTTCACCATTTGACCGGACGCGCTGCACCTGGCGTCCGGTCGGAGTCCAGAGAGCTCCCACCGTGACCGGACGCATCCGATCGCATGTGACCAGACATGTCACGCGTCCGATCAGCCCCTTGCCACGCTCTGCTCCTCTGGGTGCCCGACTGGACGCTCCGGTTCCATGAGGGACCGGACACGCCGGTTGCGCGCCTTTCCTCTGCTCCTAGGTGAACTAACTGGACGCGCAGGTCAGGCCAGACCAGCGTCCGGTCACAAACCCTAGGCGCGCTGTGCCTCAGCCCTCGACTTGAGCTGACCGGACGCGCAGGTCCACCCTGGACCACGTCCGGTCCAGCGTCCGGTCACTGTTTTTCAGTGAAAACACTCTACACTTTCACCACCTTTTCTTGCCTCCAGCGCAGTGGAAAATAGGCATTTTATTTCCTCGAAAAAGCCTAAATCCCGCACTCGCAAGCTCGGCGGGAGGGAGAGAGAAACCCAAACCCTCTCTACCGCTCAAACTCCACCGCCTTCGCAAATGTGCTAACACCACCATGTGTATATCATCATGTGCGCATGTGTGTTAGCATTTCACAAACATTTTTCAAGGCGTTATGTTAGCTCTCTACTAGATCCTAATGCATATGCTCAAGACATTGATCTAGTGGCACTTGATTCCCGAGCTAACCGTGATTGCCCCTCTTGATAGTCAGCTATGTATCCTAAATCCGGTCAATCACTTCTCTACTCATCATAGACCGGCAAAAGGAAAACCCTATGGTTATACCTTTGACTTGCGCTCTTAGATCCTTCTCCTCCACTTGAACATCATGTCCATCATTTTATGTGCATTACTTCATGATCTTGCTCATCATTTCATGCACCAAATCATGTGGTCTTGTGGCCATCTCTCCATGCCATTTGCTCCTTCATCACGTGTGTTGCTTATGCTTAATCACTTGACACAATGGCATTAGCAACTTGGTGCCATTAATTACCAAAACCAAACTTGGGCTTTCAGTTGGCTCAACTCAAGATGCTCACAAGTATGTCAAAGTGCCAAGAGAAATAGCCCTAGAGCCGGCCAACACATATATATAGAGGTACCCCTTCGAAAAGAGCCGTTGGGCAAATTACGAGGGCACCGGACACTCCAACGCTCATGCATCGGACGCACCCAGCAGCGTCCGGTGCTCCTGTAGTCGCCACATGTCCCTGCTCATTCAAAGATCAACGATCGATCTAGTAGCCACCAGACGCGTCCGACGCCTGCGCTCAGCGTCCAATGCGGTCCAGTAAGGGTCCAAATGCCTATGACTTCAATGTCAAGAAGGCCGATAAGATCTTTGATTTGCTTCTGGAGAAGAAGCAATTGAGATTGCCTACAAATCATGTGACCTCTTCGGCTGAGGAACTTAAATGGAAGAAATACTGCAAGTTTCACAATGCCACTAATCATAACACTAATGAGTGTAGAATATTCTGCTTACATATTCAGACGGGCATTGAACAAGGAAAGAAGTTTGAGCCAGCCAAGAAACCAACAATGGACATAGATAAGAATCCTTTCCTAGGGGTGCATACGATAGAGTTTCAGTTGGCCAAAGGAAAGACAAAGGTCATGATGTCGGCTAAGGCCAAGAAGATGGGTCAGTCGACCCCAAAGTTCAGATATCGGCTAATGAGTACAAAAAGGTTAAGCAGCAACGTGATCAGCAAAAGAGCCGATATGAGCAAGGTGAGGCATCCAGAGCTAGTGCTATGCGTCCTCGTGTGACTTCCAGAATATTATTGTTGACGGTAGTTATTGTTCATCATAAACCATCAATATAACTTGAATAAATGCTTGAAATGGATCACTAATAGAAACTTAGGGGTTTAAACTAACAATTTCCACAAGTTTCGGTGAATCTGTATTTTCAGTAGGGTTATTCTAGAAAACCAGAAAGAGGGATTAAAACGTGAAAAAGAACTAAACTTAATCACGATGAAAAGTACTCTTGAAGACTCCAGAGGACTCCAGGAGGCAACCCCCCGAGGCAGACCCTAAGAGGCTGCCAGGTGGGGCCGGCCGGCCCCACCATGGTGCCGCCCGATCCCCTGTGGGCCCCTCTTGTCAGCATCTTCTAGAATATTTCTCCACCGCCTTCTAGGATTGCATCTACGCCATCCTTCAAGTCGGTTTGATCCAAGGGCTCATGTTGCACCCTCTGGGCTATATAAATAGACCCCAACCCCTAGAGGCATCAAGTCATTTGAAATCAAGTCATCTAGAGCCAGAAACCCTAATCTGCTTAGAGCTCCTCTAGTTTCTAGGGCATTAGCTAGTTAGGCTAGGTCTAGAGGGAGGCAAGCAGATCTTCGCTTGGATTCTCGACATCGTCTAGAGCTTGGCTTGGTATAATTCTTGTACCCCTCTCTCGTTATATCTTCATTATTTTTATATGCTTTGGTACAATTGTCAAGACAATATAGTATTCGTCTTATTCATGTTAAAGGTTGTAATGTTCATTGTCTATTTTGATTATATGCTTAGTATAGTTAGTTTATCATTGTGTTTATGCATAAGTTCGTATAGCGCTCACCCCAATGATCACAAGGTGGGTGGTAGAGATCATGTAAGCATGGTGCTTAGATGTTATTTACCTATGAGTACACTCTATATTCCGGGTCATGTGGTAGATCATGAGTGTGACACTACCGTTGAGTCCTTTGTAGTCTACTCCCCGAATATAGATCATAGAAGTAGGGCCCAGTTGCAAAGGAAGGAAAAGCTCTATTCTCGAACTTCCTAAAGTAATGCCCCTTATGTGTAGATTCAATGGTGATCTTAGTAGTGACTACGAAGTGTAATTGCACTAATCAATGTATGCTTTGACTTATAATTAAGAATAACTTAGGAATTAATCCTCTAATATTCTAACCTAACCAAGCTAATGCTATAGATAGGAGTGCTCTGAGAGGTTTATTTATCATTATTATGAACTTGATCAATGCTTATCATATATATCTTTTATCTTATGACTTACCCCCTGTTATGAGTATAGAGATTGTTATAGTTTATTTCTCTATCAATGTTATAAGTTATCAATACATGTCCAAAGCTACACCTTCCCTGTGGTAAAATATAAATAATGATACATGGAATACTCTTAGGTAAAATGCTACAATGGTATAATTATCTGTCCACTTGCAGAATCCTTTTTATTCATATTCTATATTCTTTCTAGTCATATAAAATGATAAACATCTACTTAGTATTATTCTAGTAGCAATGCTAGGTAGTACTAACAAACATTTCTGGCACCATCACTAGGGATGACAACCTAGTTTATGTAATGCTAGAGATGTAGGTAATTAATAGGTGGCTACTAAAATAAGTGACAAGTTAATAAATACCAACAATTATTAAACAAGTGGCAACATCAAAAGAAGGACTACCAGCGCCGGCTTGAAGAAGAAGAATATGAGCGTCGGTGTGAAGAAGAAAGGTATGAAAGAGAACAGGTGGAGTTACATTGGAACTGTCCTTTCTTTAGACACTACTAGAACGAAGGTGTAAAACTACCTACAAGACGTAACTGCCCAGAGTGCAGTAACAAATATTTAGAATTCATGCAATCTCAAGCCAATCGCCAATCTATCCATGAATGTTTGAGTTATTAGTCTAACAACATGGATCGGCACGCAAAAAATAAAGGAGTTCACAATCGGCTAGATAAGCGTGTGCGTGATCAGGATTGGCCGATCGTGAGGAAGAGAAAGAGTATATTTGGCAAGGGAGCCAATGATGTCTAGGAGGTCTAACAAGGAGCCAGAAAAGAAGAGTTCAACACTCAAGGAATAGAGAATTAGAAGCTCAGAAGTATAGCAGACCTCAGGCATGGCGCGTCAAGCAAACAGCCGATAAGGGTAAGCCATCGGCTAATATTGATATGGTCTTCCTCTTACCTACAGAATTTAGAGCTCTCTACAAGTGCAAACAGAGAATTCGATGGAGAAGAGTATGATGAAGAAGAATTGGGAGAAGCAGTGGCTCAGCTAACCCTCCAGTCCCAACAAGCTATATTTGACAAGCCATCTCAGCATCGGCACTTGAAGGCTTTATATATGAAAGAATTTGTCGATGGAAAGTCGATGACCAAGATGTTAGTCAATGGAGGTGTTGCGGTCAATTTGATGCCTTATACTACGTTTCGTAAGCTCAGAAAAGGTCCTAGAAATTTGCTCAAGACCGATATGATGCTAAAAGACTTTGGAGGTAACGCATCTAAGACACGGGGGACAATTGACGATTGGGAGTAAAGCTCTGCCGACCACTTTCTTCGTCATTGATGGTAAAGGAACATACAGTCTACTCCTTGGTCGTTGTAACGGATCAACGTAATTATACGAGATTAAGTAAGAAAATCTTCCACCGAGGCGGTTAATTTAACAAACTTAAGCCCGTATAACTCGAGATTCCGTGAAATCACGAAGGATTTCAAACCAACCAACATACAACCAAGATCGTACTGATTTAGCAGCCACAGTTCACACGATACATAAAGTTGACCATAAAGGTAGGATACAACGGAGTTCAGAAATAAAAGTTATTACAACATAGTTCAACATAAAGTAGCGGAAGCAAATAGTTTTACGCACACACACACTTAGTTTAGTTACAGTGCCAGTAGATAGTCATGGTCCACAAAAGCAGTAGATAAGACAAGCAGAACGACCTTTGCCCAAGGTCCTAGTTGTCACCCATCGCCGGATACAGATAGTTGGAGCAGTACCCGTAGTACATCTGACCATCTGCAACAACAATGGGAACAACGCCCTGAGTACGAGAATGTACTCAGCTAGACTTACCCGTCAAAAACCAGAAATAACATGACACCAAGGAGCATGCAAGGCTTTATATAGTGTACTGGCTTGACTCAATTGCGAAAGGCATAAGTTATTATGAATAACTAAAGATAAATACTTTTAGCATCATTTTTAGAATAACCTATTCATGCTAGGTAAGCACCTATTGCTAAAACAATCACTTGATTAACCATTCACATCAAAGGTTACCATCTCAGGTTTAGCATTTCCAATATTAACCACATAACCATCCGTGTTCCATCATTAACGCTACGATGCCGTAGCTCGAGTCAAGTGCTCACTAACCGGGAGCGACGGCGATTCGAATCGAATTCCTATCCAGCTGGAGATTTATTCCTCACACAAACCATGCTTCCCCCGTCAGGGTCGCGTAGATCACCAATGACACTTTCCAAGAGGCCGCGGGATAACAATCATGGATCGCACTACCCAGGGACCGCCCGACTGCTAGGACGCACCTTGGGCTCACTCTTCGCGTCCCCGTACACCCCCTTCAACACCAGTCTGCCAACCCGAGTTTATCCCGGCTCGAAAAGTGTCGCTAGCTTCGCGGTCGAAAAGTACTTTATTCGGCCAGCTAAATGTGAGGCATGCGTTCAACATGACAAGAGGGACGAGCAACGATCGGTCCTTAATCGACACAGACGGAATCACTATAGTCCAAAACCCTATAAGACTCCGCCCGGTCTCCATTTATCCATCAACACTTGGTTACTTTTCAAGATTCATAAATACTGCTAACCATATCCAGGTATTCACCTATAACTCGCAGGTGACAGGAAATCACCCGACTTCTACCGATCTAAGCATGGCTAAGCAATGTACTCGATCCTGACCTAACAGGGTAAAAGATGCTCCGGTGGACAAGGATAATAATGCAACAACGGTTTCACTCAACTCCTATAACTTAATGCAACAATATACATATAATTATTATTCAGGTAATAAAGAATAGCTTTTATAAAATAGGAGACTTATAATGCTCCAGGGCTTGCCTCTTTCGAACGAGCTAGGATGGTGGTCGACGCACTCTGGCAGTTCCTCGCCTGGCTCTTCCTCCTCGGGCACCTCCTGTGCCTGGGGCTCTTGCTGGTCCGTCCAAGCCTGCTCTTCCGGTACTGCTGCCTGCGACTCCTCCTGCGATCCTGTATGATGCAAGTGCATAAGTACATGTGAATGATGCATCGGATTATGATGGAATGATGAGGTGACATGAGATGCAGACGAGCACATGGAATGAGCAGTTAGGATAAAACTTCATCTTCTACAAGGCAGTCCATGTCATCCAAGAACATGTACCCTAAAGTTTACCCATTGTGATTACACTAATTATCATACACCTTACACAAGCAAGTGACCCTAAATAACCAAACCTCACCAACCTAACTCACTCACAACATCAGCAAGACCTAGTGATGCTTCAAAGATACACCAAACATATTTTATTCTTCTTAAATTCTCATAAAGAATAATTATTTATTCCTTATTTAACTAGGGTTGTACTGCAACACCTATCTCTGGTGTAGATAAAAATCTACAAAAATTACAGTAGAGTATTCTTAACCTAACTAAGCTACCACTAAATTTTCATGGTAAATGGAAATGTAAAACTACCTGTACAAAATAAACAAATTATAGCCTAAATGTGAGCATGAAATTGTTTTATACTAGGAAAAGTATCAAACAACAGATTTCACATTTTTCCTAGGTTACCAACAGTAAACTAACATACTACAAAAATTATCATAGGCATGTTGTATACAAATTTTGCTCTCTACTAAAAATAACAAATATTATCAAATAAAGGCATTTGAACTACACTTCAAAAATTTCCCACAGAACATGCTTCACTAGCATTTTTCCTAGAAAGTACATCACTAATAAAGATTAATGCAATAAGAATCACCTTTTTCCCTTTATTATTTTATTTACTGCAATTTTTCTAAGATAATAGCATATATAACAATTAAATTAAATTGTACAGTAAAGTGTCACAAAAATAACATGGGATATTTTTAAACTGTAGATCTATTCACAAGGAATATTTTAAAATTTATTTCATAATTTTTGGAGCTATAAATTGTACACAACATTTTCTAAAGCATTTTCTTTTCCCAAATATAATAAGAATTCAAAAACGAAATTTGAAATCGCCGAACGGGCCGACCCACGCGGCAACACTGGCCCGCGGCCGAAATTTGCTGGGACGCCGCGCGGGAAACAGAAGGGGGCGGCCCGGCTTGGCGGCTCGGCCCAAGCCGGTGGCCCAGCAACCAAAGAGGGGGAGGAGGCGGACGCAGAGCGCGGCCACGGGTGCCGTGGCCCCGACGTCGCGGAGGCGGAGCGGTGGTCGCCGTCGGCCAACGGCCGACCTCCGGCTCCGAGTTGAAATCCCGAGCACGCATAGCTCCCGCGCAAGGGTGGCGAGCACAACCGCGCGAAGCAAGGGAAGAAGGAGGGAGCGAGGGCGCCGGAGGCGGAGCTCGAGCCTGGCGGCCGGCGACGGTGGCGCGTGCGGGAAAAGAGGAAATTGAGCCTCACCGTCGTCGAGCAAGGGATACCGAACCCCGTTCGGAGAAGAGGAGAAGGTGGCGGAGCCGGTGGCGAGACGAATCGAGAAATGATGCGGCCGTTGAGCGGGAACGGCGGTGTTCGTCTCGGGCGGAGTGGCGGCGGCGCGAGGAGGCGAGAGCGGCGGCTGCTGTTGCTCGCGCGAAGCCGGGAGAAGGAGAATGCGAGCGTGACTGGCGAGGAAGAGGCGGGCGCGGCTTCAAGGCGCGTGGCGCGGCCGGTGGAGCCCACGGCTCGCCACCCGTACGCCGGAGGCGGCGAGCGGCGGCCACGCGGCGGCCGCGGCCTGAGCGCGGCGTGCGTTGGCGCGAGCGCGCACGCGGGCGCGGGCGGGGGCGCGAGGCGGGCCAGGCCGGCTTCGGCCGTGGGCCGAGAAGTGAGGCCGAAGCCCAGTAAGGCGAAAAATTGATTTTTCTTTTTCAAATAATTTCCAGATTTAAATCTCGGTTTGAAATTTGAATTTGAGGATGAAAAAGGGGTTTTCAGAAATTTGACCCAAAATAAAAGTTGTTCAAAATTTTATTCTCTACAACTTTCATATAGAACATTTTTCAAAATTCCCAATAGATTTTAAATTTGAGATTTAAAGCTAATTTAAAAATCAAAAACTCATTTATTTAGAATATTTTTTAAAACAGAATTTGAGGAGAATTTGAATCCAAATTTTGCTCCAATAATCAAGTTGATTTATTCTAGATTATTTAAAATTGCTACTTTTAAAAAGTACACCAACTTTTACATTCATTTTAAACTTAGGGTTCCCATTCTATTTGTTTTTTTCAAGTTTAATTTGAAAAGGGCTACAATTCAAACAATGTTAAACATGCAATGATGTTGAATGCTTATGCTTTGAAATGATAATGCATGCTTAACACCCAGGGGTGTTATAGTCGTGACTGGATCCACGCTAATTGTTGCATTCCTTCAATAATGCACCAATACCTTATCCAATGATAAGGAGATAACGTTGAGATGGTTCAAGCTGACTCCTCTGTAAGTGTGGCAACTGCTGATCCAGCATATTTGAAATTTGAAGATTGAGAGTGCTTCTCTGGTAGAATCTGGGAAGGAGGCGTCATCAGGGTCAACGATGAACGTCAGCAGCCGATCCAAGCAATTGGCTCTGGGATTTTATTTTAATGACTCCTCTAGTTGGTCATTACAGAATGGCTAAACATTGCCCTTATGAGTTAGTTCGTCTAAATATAGTTGTTCTATTTCAAGGAGTCAGATTTGGATTTAAATGCACAACATTTTGAAGAAGCTTGACAACCGATGATTTTTGGATTTTCGCAAATGATTTAGTACTTGAATCGTTGTCGGCTATTTTGGAAGCGATTTTTCATTGTAGAATTTTAGCCCTGGTGATTAGGATTATTACTTAAATATGATCAAATTCAAATCATCACCAGGATTGACAGCCGGTACTAGCAAACTATCGCCTTTAGAACAAAAAATTAACAATTCTGATTCGGCCTAAGAAGGCAAAAGCCGGTGCGGTACGCATCGCTTATAGTGCAAAAATAAAAAGAAAATTCATATGGAGAAAGTGTCAGCGGCAAAACATTCATACAAGATCAAATAAAAAGATGAGTGTAGAGGAAATTCACTCAGTTTTATTCATTGTTGGGACCCTAAATACAAACTACAGGCCGAAGAAAACATTGTTCATGATTACTTCGGCCGAAGAAGTATTCACCACAGCCTTAGTGTGCCCGATGAAGTCCTCCACCAACTCATGGTGATCATCACCTTTTGCGAAGCTAAGCTGAAGCCACTGGAGCTCGTGTTTGGAGTTCACCTGGGCGATGGTCAGGGCAACCGCAGCCCCCAGGTGGACGCCGTGGAGAGCGATCTCCCTAGCGCGCTGTTGACGGTTCTTAAGTATCAATTATAACCATCAAATAAATAAAGAAAAGGACCTATATGCAAGCAACACCTAGAATTAGGGTTTGATCTAACAGAATTCCACGAGTTTTGCTGTTTATCTATTTCTGCAGGGGGTTATCAGGAAATACGGAAGAAAGGCCCACATGTCGGATTAATGATAGGATATTAACCGAACACGTAATTATCTTACATCTAGAAGATTACAGAAGCCACAGGAACGAACGGGAGCCGTAACGGGCCAGGACACAGGGCGCCCGCCCTGTGCCCTAGGGCGCCCGCCCTGCCCCCGGGACCAATCAGGTCGAGTCTCGCGGATTATGCTCCACCGCCTTTGAGGATCAAGGAAAACCGTAGGATGAAGGTCGGTTTGATCCGACGGTCCAGATTCATCCAAAAGGGCTATATAAGCAAGGCCCCTGACCCCTGGTGGAGAAGACCCCAATTCATTATTCAGTTGCATATCTCTAGTTAGGGTTTAGAGAGAGAGGTTCCCTCTAGGGTTCCCACCTCTTAGGGCTTAGCATCCAATGTGAAAGTAGAATTAGTTCTACTAGATTGAGAGAGATAGAGTGGAGGTGTAGATCGGAGGAAGCCGGCCTGTCGGTGTCTACTCCGAGGTTGTACCTGCGGGAGCAAGTTCTTCTAACCCGAGGCTTGTTCTCAGGATTCTTCAGTATTTCGACTTCTAAATTCTAGTAAGTTCTTTGTTTTATTGTTCTTTGGTTTATGAGTTTACTTTGATCTCTTCGCGTAGAGTTTAGAGTAATCATCTCTAGCGTAAACGTGGTGTTTAAGCTAGGATACTCATAGATATCCCCTCGTCTAGCCGGACCGTGGTAGTAGCGAGGAACGTGACAATTCCAAGTTACCTTTGTATTCCATATCCCGTTAGCAGGATCGATAGGGTTTATAGGTGCGGGTTGAACATCCTTTGTGGTGTCTAGATTCCGTAAACCTCCCCAATAGAGCAGTAGATCATCCTTACCAAGGTTAGAAGAAGAGTGCGGTTGTAGTCTTCTCTATACATCACTCACATCGAATCATAGTGGTTGTAGCCTAAAGGTTAGTAGTAATAGATTTGGTTAGTCAGATGCACTCTTTCTCCTAAAGGTAAAAATATAAATACGATACCCAGAATAACATCTCGGGTGAAGTGCTCACCGATATCCGTGCGCTTGCGGATCCTATTTCCTAATTGCGTTACCAAATATCAACAAGCATTTCTGGCGCCGTTGCCGGGGAGAAAGACGGTTTGCTGAGATAACCTTGAATCTTACTACTAGCTTGTACCTATACTTTTATCTTTCTTTATCTTTTTATTCCTTATCTTTTTATATTCTTTATTCTTACCTTATGGAGAACCAAGATTCTAAATCAATCTATCAATTTGCAACACCTTCGGAAACTGACCTTTTACCATGGGAGTCATCACAGCCTATCCAAACATCCCAGTATAAGTTAAGTTCAAGGTTGATTGCGATGATTCAAAATTTATCTTTTTCGGGAAAGGAAGACGAAAACCCTTACCTTCATATTAGAGATTTTGAGCAGACATGCGATTGTCTTCGCATTGATGGCATCTCTGATAAGACTTTACGTTGGAAGCTTTTTCCTTTTTCTTTAAGAGGAGAAGCTAGACGATGGTATAGTCAGAAGGTAAGTCAACAGCAAGGTGAATGGGGAGTTTTAAGAGCCAACTTTTGTCTAGATTTTTATTCCCTTGACCGTACTGGTGACCTTAGACTCGAAGTCCTATCTTTTAAACAAAAAGATAATGAAACTTTGGGGAAATCCTGGAAACATTTTTCTGATCTTTTAGAATCTGGTCCAAAACTTTTGCTTGAAGACACTGTTCTTTTATTTCACTTTTTTCGAGGTCTTCAGAAAGATAATAAACAAATGCTGCATACTATGGCTAGAGGTTCTTTCTTTCGTATCCTTACTGATGAAGCTAAGGGGATCTTGAATAGAATCCTAGAAGCTGAGATGGATAATGCCCTCCATGATAAAACCTACGAAGCCGAAGTAGACACTCTGCCAAATTTTTCATCTACTTTAGCTATCCCAGGTTCTGAGCCACAAAAGGAAGAAATTCTACCATCTGATTTCATGCTAGACATAGAATCCGATCTCTTTGCCGATTTTGGAAACATTTCAAACTACCATTCTATAGACCGACCCCAAAACGGCCAATTTAGCATTTGTTTACCAAGTGAACGTCAATTGAGAGAGCTTATCTCGGTTATGAGTAGCGAATGGTTAGAGGAGTCAGAGCTTTCCTCTGAAGTAATCCGAGTGGACACACCCTCTATAACTATACGCTGTGCTTATAATTCTAATCAATTTAACGCTCTCTATAATCCTGTTGTGGGGATCAATATTATGTCCGAAGCTTTTGCACTTAATTTATTTGGGAAACTTGTTTTAACCCCCACAACAAAGGTCATAAAGGAATCTTCGGGACGATTAGTCCCCAGTCTTGGAATTATTAATGTCCTACCCTTTATGGTAGAAGGCTCCATGGTTCATTTGAACTTTTATATCTTTGATACATGGGACTTCGACCTGTTGATAGGACAACCATTTAGAAGACTCCTTTATGAAGGTCAAACTGGAAAGCTCCACATTTCCTTGGGAAAGGATTTTAAACTTCCAATTATAATAACTCACTCCTTGAATAATAAGACCGAGCCATATCTTTTGCCTGATCCTATGGAGGAGGTAAAGGCTGCATCTCTAGAGCTTTTAAATGAATCAGACTTAGAAGAGGAAGCCCCCTTCTTCACTGAAGAAGAGGCCGAACCTTCTGAACCTGAACCCTTAGATGAGTTTGCAGAAACACCTAGACCTCCTATAGAACTCAAAACTTTACCACCCGGTCTTACCTATGCTTTCCTAAACAATAATCCAGAGTTTCCTGTGATCATTAGTAATAAACTCACTCAGGAGCAAACTCTGCGATTAATGACCATTCTTGAAAAACACCACTCTGTTTTCGGCTACTCACTTCAAGATCTCACAGGAATCAGTCCTATGATTTGTACCCATCGTATTCCGACAGATCCTTCTGTTACACCCTCTCGAGAGCCTCAACGTAGACTTAACAACGCGATGAGAGAGATAGTTAAAAAAGAAGTTATAAAGTTGCTGCATGCAGGGATTATATATCCTATGCCGCATAGTGAGTGGGTAAGCCCTGTTCAAGTTGTGCCTAAAAAGGGAGGCATGACTGTTGTTACTAATGATAAGAATGAGCTAATTCCGCAACGCACCGTCACTGGGTGGCGGATGTGCATAGACTATAGAAAACTTAATAAAGCCGCGAAAAAGGATCACTTTCCTTTACCTTTTATAGATGAGATGTTAGAGCGGTTAGCGAACCATTCGTTCTTCTGTTTCTTAGATGGATATTCAGGGTACCACCAGATCCCGATCCATCCTGATGATCAAAGCAAAACCACTTTTACATGCCCATATGGAACGTATGCTTATCGTAGAATGTCTTTTGGGTTATGTAATGCACCAGCTTCTTTTCAAAGATGTATGATGTCTATATTTTCTGATATGATTGAAGAGATTATGGAAGTTTTCATGGATGATTTCTCAGTTTATGGAAAAACTTTTGATAGTTGTCTTGAGAACTTAGATAAGGTTTTGCAAAGATGTGAAGAAAAGCACTTAATCCTTAATTGGGAAAAATGTCATTTTATGGTTAGAGAAGGAATAGTGCTAGGACACCTAGTGTCTGAAAGAGGTATTGAGGTAGATAGAGCTAAAATTGAAGTAATTGAACAACTACCTCCACCTGTGAATATAAAAGGAATTCGAAGTTTTCTTAGCCATGCTGGTTTTTATCGCAGATTTATAAAAGACTTTTCATTTATTGCGAGACCACTTACTCTTTTGCTAGCCAAGGATGCTCCTTTTGAATTTGATGATGCATGTCTAAATTCTTTCAATTTATTAAAGCAAGCACTCATCTCTGCACCAATCATTCAACCCCCTGATTGGTCGTTGCCTTTTGAAATTATGTGTGATGCTAGTGATTATGCTGTGGGGGCAGTTTTGGGGCAAACAAAAGACAAAAAGCATCATGCAATTGCTTATGCAAGTAAAACTTTGACAGGAGCTCAACTTAATTATGCAACCACTGAAAAAGAGCTTCTGGCTGTTGTTTTTGCCATTGATAAATTTAGATCTTATTTAGTTGGAGCTAAGATAATTGTTTACACTGATCATGCTGCACTAAAATATTTGCTCACTAAGAAAGATGCTAAACCTCGCTTAATCAGATGGATTTTATTACTCCAAGAATTTGACTTAGAAATAAAAGATAAAAAGGGAGTAGAAAATTCTGTTGCTGATCACTTGTCTAGAATGTACTTTAAGGATCCACAGGAAACACCCATTAATGATTCACTCCGGGATGACATGCTTTACGGGATTAACAGATCTGACCCCTGGTATGCAGATATTGTTAATTTTATGGTTTCAGGTTATGTACCACCCGGAGCAAACAAGAAGAAGCTTATTCAGGAAAGTCGTTCACATATATGGGATGAGCCATATCTCTTCCGAGTATGCGCTGATGGCCTACTTAGAAGATGTGTGACCACTGAGGAAGGATTGAAGATCATCGACAGATGTCACTCATCACCATACGGAGGTCATTATGGAGCATTCCGTACACATTCAAAGATCTGGCAATGTGGATTCTACTGGCCTACGATGTACGATGACACGAAGCAATATATCAGAAGATGTGGGCCATGTCAAAGGCACGGAAACATAAATACAAGGGATGCCATGCCACTCACCAACAACCTTCAGATTGAACTCTTTGATGTCTGGGGAATAGACTACATGGGTCCATTTCCCCCATCAAAGAAGTGTGAGTTCATCTTGGTGGCGGTTGATTACGTCTCCAAGTGGGTAGAGGCACTACCTTGCAAGCATGCCGACAATATCAGTTCGAAGAGGATGTTTGAGGAAATCATATTTTTAAGATTTGGAGTCCCCAGAATAGTGATAAGTGATGGAGGATCACACTTCATTGACAAGCGCTTCGAGCACTATCTATCAAGACATGGAATCCGTCACAACGTCGCTACTCCCTATCATCCTCAGACAAGTGGCCAAGCAGAGACTTCTAACAAGCAAATCAAGAACATTCTTCAGAAGACGGTGAACGAGATGGGAACGGCATGGAAGGACAAGTTACCCGATGCACTCTGGGCTTACCGGACAGCATACAAGACCCCAATTGGAATGTCTCCATACCAATTGGTATACGGAAAGACCTGTCACCTACCTGTTGAACTTGAGTTCAAGGCACACTGGGCCATAAAAAGATGGAATATGGACCTAGATATCGCCAGAAAACATAGAAGAATGCAACTATCGGAGTTAGAAGAATGGCGGGAGAAAGCATATCACAATTCAAAGATCTACAAAGAAAGAGTCAAGAGATGGCATGACAAGAGGATCAAGAAGAAGGAGTTCTCACCCGGAGATAAGGTATTACTTTTTAATTCCAGGGTGAAGCTTTTCGGGCATGGAAAGCTCCGGAGCAAATGGGAAGGACCATTCAAGGTAATTCATTCATCATCCCACGGAGCTATCACACTTCAAAATGACAAAGGTACGTTATTCAAGGTAAATGGTCAACGTCTTAAATTATTTTTAGAGCCCAATAAAGAATTAGAAGAAATAGACGTGATCAATTTTTACCTTCCAATTAAAAATTAAATAGTCTTAGGAGGCGTGAGCGTCGCTGAGCTATCTAGATTAGACCTTGGGGCTATATATGTCTTAGTTATTATTAGATTCGATTAGGTTCGTTTATAATCAGTTTAGATCTATTATATTCGGTTATTATTATTATTCGGTTGTAATAAATGCCTCAAGATTAATAAAGATTATTATTAGTATGTCTTGTGTGTCTCTACTTTACTTTTGTGCAAGAAAGCAGAAAACAAGTATGGGGGAGATTCCCTGACATGTCACACACACTTCGATCGCACCACTCCATGAACCAGGTACACACTCTGCACACTTTTATTACACACTTACACACTCACCTTAGTTTGTGCAGAATTTTATCTCTCTAAACATGATAAATTAAAAGGATAAAAATGCTTATAATCATGATCAATCTCACTCTGTGATATTTCCTGGAAACCTGCAATTATTAAAATTATTTCAAAACCCTGTGTTGCTAAAAGTCATTGTGGAATAAGAGATGGTAAGGGTATGAGTACCTTATTCTTAGTATCTTTATTGCTTGGAGAATTTGTTTTAAAAATCTCAAAATTATAGCTACCATCCTCAAGTTTTATATGCCTGCTAAACATGAAAATATTAATTAAAGCTATCTGCTTTGTATTGAGTTTGTTCAAAACAAGTTAGACCCTTGTTGAGAGATTTATCATACTCCTAAGATCAAGACATTTTTATTCAGAAAGATTCACTCTTCCGAAGTATTATTGCGTTAGAGGCATGGGCTATGCAAAATTATGAATATATCGAGGAAATAAAAAGGAGCAAGTGCTCGATAACCTCGTGGAAAAAAATGGACAAGTGTCCGGCAGTAGAATTAGGGGTACCTCGGTATCCACCCAAAATGAAAAAAAATGAGATATGATAAAAATATGATGGAAAGAAAATGATAGCCCATGGTCCCTCTAATAAGCAATATGCCAGTAAGAGTGACAAGTTTTTAATTTTCAAAATCTTTGATCTAAGAGTATGGCATTCTTCTCCTCGGATCCGGTTTTGACCATACAATAAATGCAAGGTATGTATGCTTAAAGAATTATTTTTGCAAAATCAAAACAGCCTCAGAGAGAAATATAAAAGATAATGAGTGACTCTGAGAGCACCTATGAGGATAAAGGTATGCTAAGTTTTTCTTTTCAAAAATATGTAAAAACTCCAAGTGATAGGGATTAAGAAGAAGAAAGGCTCTTTACTCTGACCATATATTTCCCTGACTATAAGTGCATAGTGGATTTTTACAACACCCTGCAGGTATGAAAGAATGTTTCAACCCCAGATGTTTTATTAACCAACCTTTTCTCGAGGACGAGTAAAAGCCTAAGTATGGGGGTGTTTGTTGACGGTTCTTAAGTATCAATTATAACCATCAAATAAATAAAGAAAAGGACCTATATGCAAGCAACACCTAGAATTAGGGTTTGATCTAACAGAATTCCACGAGTTTTGCTGTTTATCTATTTCTGCAGGGGGTTACCAGGAAATACGGAAGAAAGGCCCACATGTCGGATTAATGACAGGATATTAACCGAACACGTAATTATCTTACATCTAGAAGATTACAGAAGCCACAGGAACGAACGGGAGCCGTAACGGGCCAGGACACAGGGCGCCCGCCCTGTGCCCTAGGGCGCCCGCCCTGCCCCCGGGACCAATCAGGTCGAGTCTCGCGGATTATGCTCCACCGCCTTTGAGGATCAAGGAAAACCGTAGGATGAAGGTCGGTTTGATCCGACGGTCCAGATTCATCCAAAAGGGCTATATAAGCAAGGCCCCTGACCCCTGGTGGAGAAGACCCCAATTCATTATTCAGTTGCATATCTCTAGTTAGGGTTTAGAGAGAGAGGTTCCCTCTAGGGTTCCCACCTCTTAGGGCTTAGCATCCAATGTGAAAGTAGAATTAGTTCTACTAGATTGAGAGAGATAGAGTGGAGGTGTAGATCGGAGGAAGCTGGCCTGTCGGTGTCTACTCCGAGGTTGTACCTACGGGAGCAAGTTCTTCTAACCCGAGGCTTGTTCTCAGGATTCTTCAGTATTTCGACTTCTAAATTCTAGTAAGTTCTTTGTTTTATTGTTCTTTGGTTTATGAGTTTACTTTGATCTCTTCGCGTAGAGTTTAGAGTAATCATCTCTAGCGTAAACGTGGTGTTTAAGCTAGGATACTCATAGATATCCCCTCATCTAGCCGGACCGTGGTAGTAGCGAGGAACGTGACAATTCCGAGTTACCTTTGTATTCCATATCCCGTTAGCAGGATCGATAGGGTTTATAGGTGCGGGTTGAACATCCTTTGTGGTGTCTAGATTCCGTAAACCTCCCCAATAGAGCAGTAGATCATCCTTACCAAGGTTAGAAGAAGAGTGCGGTTGTAGTCTTCTCTATACATCACTCACATCGAATCATAGTGGTTGTAGCCTAAAGGTTAGTAGTAATAGATTTGGTTAGTCAGATGCACTCTTTCTCCTAAAGGTAAAAATATAAATACGATACCCAGGATAACATCTCGGGTGAAGTGCTCACCGATATCCGTGCGCTTGCGGATCCTATTTCCTAATTGCGTTACCAAATATCAACACGCGCACAGGGATGTCTAGAAGGCAATTCGCCAATAGATCGCCTCGGGCATTCAGAGGCCCGGTGGCATTGTTCGTCACCAATTGGAGGGCCTCCGATTCCTCTGTCAGGGCTGTAATAAGAAGAGAAGGAATCATCAAGAAGAGGACAACGAAGCAAAATGATAGAGGAACAGGGTTTCTTCTGAAAGTCTCACCCACGACCCTAGCATCAGAATCTGCTAGTTGTGCCTAGGTGGCGCTACTCTCCCCCTCCATGGTGGCAGGAGCGGTTTGGGAGGCAGCCAAGGTGGCCTCTAGGCTCTCGGTTTCGCGGGTCGCCTCCCAATGATGACCCAACGCCTCATCCCGCTCATGAAGATAATGGTGTACATCATCTCCATTATACGAATCTGAGGAATCAGGGAAAGAGGTCATAGATGTCACCGGCTGATCCTCAAACCTCACCAGCAGGTTTTGGACACTGGCCCGAGTGACGTTCTCGCAGAACGAAAAAAATACCAGGTTCAGATGGTTTTTGGAAGATCTCAAATGTAACTCCAACATACCCTGGGCTGAGGAGGCGCTGGCATGGAGGGAAATCCTCTTCTGGAACATAGCAGGGCGCTTGCCGTCTGCCATTGGTCTTTGCTAGAATTGGGTTTTCTAATCTGAGGATAAAGGAGGAGTTGTGTAGTGGCAAAATAAAAGGCAAGTGTAGATATGACCTCTCGGCTATCCCATAGAAGTGTATATTTGTAGCCGAGGTCAACATGGGTAGGTTTATCGAGCTGTGTTGGATTAAAAGTGCAGTTAATAGGAGGAGAAGGGCCGTTCCAAGAATCAAGGAGGCTGCATATGGCCAACTGAGAAAGCAACGGTTGTGGAGATCAGGGACACAAGGAATTTCCATTTTACTAGGATTTCCTATATTTTGGTTCGGTTTTGGGCTGTGGATTTGAAAATTCATTCGCTGCAGTTTTGAGTTACAATCCGGACCCGGAGATTGGCTCTAAGGGTTAATCAGCTAAAGGCAGTTGCGAGAAGCCAGTTTTGAAGTCTTGAAAGGATCATTGAAAGTCGATCGCTAAACAATGGAAGATTTATACAACACAGAGGAATGCATCAGCTAAATATTTGCACCAAATGTCACAGACCATATATGCATAAAGTTGTAAGTTACAAGTTCAAGACCACGCGAGTTGCATCTAAGCGAATAGCGCTGGTTATTGCAACTGCATTGTCACTCAAAGTTCCAGACCACGGGTTTAGAAGAAATTTGCTTGGTGTGGTTTTGTGTTTGCACTTGACCCCAGATGGTCTGACCCCAAAAAGTTAGTCGATTCGATTCAATCAGTTGTTTTCACATCAGCTAAAGTTGCTAAGTTCAAAGTTCTCTGATGGACTCTTCAGTTATCAATTCAGAGGCTATTGCTAAAGGAAATTGGTGACAATGAAAAAGAATGTTCAAAGCCAAAGCACGAAGAACGGGTGAAAAAGAGATTTTATGTATTTATAAAACATAACCCCTAGTTACAAACTAAGGGCCGAGGAAGACATTGTTCACAACCTCCTCGGTTGAGGTTATGTTCGCCATGGCAATGCTGGCCCCCTCAAAGTCATCCACCAGATCCTGGTAGTCGTTAGGGTTCTCCTCCTTCGGGAAGCTAGGCTCCACCAAGCGGAGATCATGCCTCGAGCGCACCTAGGCTATTCCTAGAGCGATGGCAGCACTGTGGCAGACGCCATGAAGAGCCACCTCCATGGCGCGCACAGGTATGTCTTGGAGGCGATCCTCCAGAGTGTCGCCCGTGTGTTTAGGGCGTCGGTGGCATCACCCACCGCCAACTGGAGGGCTTCTTGTTGCGCCATCAGAGTTGAAGACGAAAGAATGCAAGAAACCATTAGAAGATCAGCAAGATGAAAGCATAAAAGGAAACAAGGATGTTGAAAATCTTACCGACGACTCTGGCATCTGACTCCACTAGTTGCACCCAAACCACATTTGCCTCTGCCTCCATGGCGAAAAGAGTGGCTTGAGAAGCGTTCAGGGCGAACTCCAGTTGCCTATTCGACCGGGTGGCCTCAGAATTGCGGTCGACCCCCGCATTCCACTCGCGGCGAAAATGTCGCGTGTCATCTCCATTGTAGGAGTTGATGGAGTCAGAGGAGGAAGCAGCTTGCGCCACCAAATGGGCATCGCAAGCGGCACCAGAGTGACAACCACTACAAGAATCAAATGGATCAGCAAAAGAAGGTGAAAGATCGAGATAGATTCGATCTTACCCTTGAAAGCGGAGGCACTGACAGGGAGGAAGATTTTCCTTTGGGAGATCATCGGTGACGTGCTTGTCATGATCCATGCTTCTCTAAATGCGGTTGTTAGATCTAAGAACAAGGGGAGGAGAAGTTGCACAACGACAAGAATAGAGGCAGGAATAGAGGTGATCTCTCGACTATCCCTTGAGGGTGTATTTATAGCCAGAGCGGGATATTAATGGGTCTTTTGAGTCAAAAAAAATAAATTCAATTTATGGAAGACGAAGGGCCATCTCGAATATTGAGGAAGCCACGTGTGGCCTAATGAGAGGGCAGCAGTTGCAGGAGCAGGGGATTTGAAAATTTCATTCATTAAGATTATTTACAATCTCATTCAAGTCCAGGATGCAAACCTGAAATGTTATACACTATAGTTTTGCATTTTCACGCACATCTGAAAGCAGGCCCTGGAGTTGATCAGCTAAAGTGCAGTCGGTTAGCTGATGGACCAAGCTTGAAAGGGTGATCAATCCAAAAATTTGATCATTGGTGCAATGGTCGATAATGGTTGAAGAATTCATGCGCAAATAGAATAGGTGTTAGCCAAACTCAAGGAATGACGAAGGCTCAGCTATGAACACAAGTCAAAAGACAAGGGTGGCTCAAAAGGTTAAAAGGATGATCACCATCAAGTGGCCAAACGTCATGATCAAGAAAGGCCAATGGAACAGATCTACAAGAAGGCCAAAGAAGTAAGTATGGGATCAGAGCAAATGGTTGGAAGTGTGGTGCATGCAACGATAATTTTGGAATAAAATCATTTTATCCCAAAATTGGGGGCATATGTTGACACTAAAATTTGGTTCGAGATGAGGAGGCCATAACGACGAAAACTTATCAAGGGAAAGCCAAAATATTCAGCAAGATCAGCTAACTAGATTGCCATCAACTAGATAAGATGGCGCCATCATTTCAAGGGAATGGGCCCCATTGGCAGGGACGACGAGACATGGAGTAAGAAGATGCGTCAGACTTCATAGAAAGGAAAGATTGAGGTCCAAGTTATTGTGATTTTGGAAGCTTTATTTTCTTTTCCAAGTTTGAAATCAGTCTTATTCAACCAGGACTCGTAGTCAAGCCTCGGGTATAAATATTGGACCCTCGCTTTTGTAACAGACATCTTAGTGATCAATAAAAAACCAGTACCTTTACTTTTTGGCTTACGCCACCCCATAGGAGTAGTAGAGTAGATTTTAGTAAGTTCTTCGGCAACTAGGGCAGCCATCAATTAAGTTTGACCTCCGGTTTGTTTGTGAGTATCCATCATGACTTATATTTTGTTTGTAAAGCTGTCCTCGGTTAAGTTTGATCTCTGACAAGCACGGTTTAAGTTAGTTATCATCAGTTAATTGTAAGGTTGCATCAGTCCAGCTCATATCTCTTACAATTACTGATACAAGTTACTCTTGATTCTTATCAAAATTTGTACGGTTGCATTGGTCCGGCTCATATCTCATACAAATTTTGATAGGGATTAGTTATCGGCTAAATCTATTAAGATTGGTAGGGTTTTCTTGCTGTTTTTAATAGATTTGCTAGTTATTAATCTTGTTATAACTAGTATTCTTACTATTTGTAACAAAATCACCCTTTGCCCGATTAAGATCGAAATGATCAGCTTTATATCTCTTCAATCCACCGTCTTGTTGATTTTTCCTATTTACATCTCACTTTGATGATGGTTTCGGTTAGTTTAGTTGTTTTAACTCAATCTTGATCGAAGATAGCATGTGGTCAGGACATGTTTAGCCCTAGGTAAGGCTTGCTAGTTCATGAAATCTGGTCTAGAACCACTATTATGGCTGCCATCGATCCAGTCGACCCCCACTGCTAGCACTATAGATCAGAAATCACCAGGTAGCAAGTCTTGCTTACGGTCAAACATAGCCTCTACCTGCATACTATGTCTGCATCGGCTGTTTCGTCGATCGCCCGTGCTTCTACGATCGTAGCATATTTTCATGATTCGTTGAGCGCGTATAAATTAGTATGCTTTGACGGTTTAACCTGTTATCTTTATCATGGTTGCATCGGTCCAGCTCGTATCCCCACTATTAGAGATGGCAGATTGGATCTGATAAATGTATGGACTTACCCACGTTTAATAGTTGAGTGTTTACATGTTACGCGTCTTCTTTCATCGGAATCGGCTGTTTTAGCCGATAGCCTATCTTTTGAGAATATATTGGCTATTTACATGCTTTTACTTGTTCTTATCCTAGTTAATAGCTACTATGTTTCTCATTTAATGCTTCCACGCTTACTTTTTACACCTTTTTCATGTTTTCATGATCATCGGCTGCTTAGATCTATATAAATGAGTAACTGATAATTGTCGATATGCTCGTTTTACTTATCATGCACCATGGACATGCTGGATATTGACTTTCTAATCGATAGCCTTATCTCATCGGCTGCTTAACCGCATATTTGGAACTGTCTGGATAAACGCTGACATGTTCCACCTTAAATTATTGATCAATCTTGTCTCCTTGTCAATTGCAAGGTCAAATTGATTGGCATGTCCTAGGTCACGACCATTCGGTTCGGTGTCCTCCTAAGTCCGGGGAGAGCTCGATACCTGCTCTACGTGGTTTCTCTCAGCTTGTGTGTTTTCCAGCGATGGGTCCGTCGCTTTTTGCCGTCAACACAGTCATATGTTGCAATAAGTATTTTATGTTGCAAGTTGCAATTGTCTTATCTGGATGTTGCATATTTCTACACACATGTTGCAAGTGTATGTTCCAAATATTTCATCTGCTTTAGACTTATGTTGCATTCAAGTATTTCATGTTGCAAGTGTTTCGTGTTTCATAGGTATCTTCAAAGCGCCAAGCAAAATGGCATAGTGAGTCGAGGGCCGGCGGATGGGGCGTGTGAAGTGTCTGGGGTTTTGCGAATGGGACGTGCTTGTCCTCATCCTGGCTCCCAAGTCCCACCCGTGCAGAGATAGACTGTCCGAAAATGGTCGGCAGACAGTCTGAGGAGGAGGTCACAGACTGTCTGTAGTTTACCTTTGGACTGTCCGTCGGCAAATTTTTGGAAAACAAATAGAGATGAAAAGATTCTACTCGCAGACCAAGCAGATACTGTGGACTGTCTGTGGCTATTGGAGCGGACTGTCTATGGTTAAACCAATGAGCAGATGCAGCGGTGCTACACACCGTCCCGCACAGCCGAAGGGAGGTGCGCGCAGGCCTGGCGGGGTCTGCACCGCTCGGCCAGAACTGAGAGACAGAGGGGCTGCACTTCGACCTACTGCTCCACGTATGCACGCATAGAGAGCCACCGAGAAACCATGAAACCTGGCGATGCAACTCCAACAGCAGAGAGGGAGGAGGAACGACGAAAACAACAGAGAAAGAAGAAGCCGCTCATGGCAGGAAAGGTCAGCGACCAGCAGCGGTGGAGGCAGGATTGACGGCAGGGGGGCCGCTTCCTCTTCTTCTTCCTCCCGCCCCTCCTTTCCTTCTTCTTCCTCCTCAAATTTGTAGGGGGCTTTGTGGGAATCACGGTGGTAGGGGGCTCGAGCCCCCCTCGCCCCACCGCTAGCTCTACCGCTGGCGACCAGATCAACTTGGTGCTGAGCTCAAGCTCGACGAGCAGCCCACCAAGGACAAGCATGCTAATGTGCTTATTTGCTCGGGCCTAAACACAGGAGACCAAAGAAGAGCCTGACTACAAAAATTAGAAAGCTGACGAACTGGAGCAGAATAGGAACGGTCACCAAAAATCAACTGAAACCCATCCAAATCGCCATGATTCGATGCCAAACTTTGCACAGATCGAATTCACCTCTCTACGAACCTATTCCTCCAAAAATCATTGCCTAGGATTTACCCAAACTCCGAGAAATCGAGATCGAAGTTAAGCACGAAAATGATGAAAAACTCAAGAATGCAGTAACAAAAATCATAGACAAAATATATGAATCCTGAAGGACAACTGGAAGATTCAGGCCTCCATTCCCACTCTAAAATCACAGATTTGTTACACAAATTTGGAATTTGTGTACCTCTCTCAAGAAAACCTAAGGGGAGGGGGAAACCTGGGGCAAGGAAGAAAGAGAATGAAAGAGGTGAGGGAGATGGGGGCTCCCTCATCCTATTTAACAAGGCTATTACACGATCCCAGTTTTGCCCTTAGATATTTTAAGTCGAACCACATAACCCGAGGACGTTATGGTCCAACCCAAGATAATATTCATCGACGGCCACCGCTCCCTTCATGAGATAGCTTCACCTCGATGCAAACTCCTCGATGCCGCCACATGTCGTCCATTCCTCCTCGGAACCTCTGCCCGGGTTTTGAGGCCCAAACCCGTGAAACCGGCCACCGATGGTTTTGATGCCCAAACCACCAAACTGCAGCGAGTAGCATACTCCATACGCGTCCCCCGCCACTCGACACGTGTCATCGCCGTCCTCGACCGGCCGGCCACCAAGTCCCCCTGAGCCCCGCTCGACTCGCACATCCACCGTCTTGACTTGGTCAACACGGTCACTCCCATATACACTTGCGCTTGTCGATGTCCCAGATGTCAGCCACTGTGGCTGGTCATCCAGTCTCCTGGTCCCTCAGTCCAAGCCTCACGTCCGTCCTTCACCACTCCCGGTCCATCAGCACGGCACGTCCCTACTTGACCTTCACCTCGCCGTCGACCACCGCCTCCAAGCTCCACACCTGCACACCACAAGGCAAGAGACATGTTGCACAACCCAACTTATGCCATGGTTAGCTCACAAACTCAACCTAGGTCATGGATCACATTGACAATCACTCATCATAAAATGAACTACAAGGGCACATATCAACCTTGTATTCGTAGATGTACTGTTCTTCAACTATTATAGGTATATAATATTTTAATTCTACACTAAGAAAGTTATACTCATCTATCTTTGAAGTTCGTATATGCTCTTATCTTGATTGTGTTTCATAATTCATATACTTACGTATCGGTATGCTATATTATTTATAAAGGTTAAAAAATAAACAATGAACCACGTGGTGTAAGCACGAGCCAAGAACCAGTTGTTCTCTTCGTTAAATTTAAAAAAAGGCCAAGAACTCATTGTCTTGGAGTTCAGTCTTCCTTTTGTCGACACATGTTCTGTTGCAACTCTATAACAACCAATGATTTGAAGGTATACCTATTTTTACCGACCAACAATTCATCACTATGAACCTACATATTATATAATTAATTTCACATTAAAATATAATTACAAGCTTACTCAACATCCATATAAGTTCAAAATCAACATTATTAACCATGTAATTGGATAAACATATCTCAAGTTTTCATTGAGGTCAACATTTGTACTTGTACATCTTTACAAATGCGAAAACATATAGGTAAAATTAGGATGGGAGAAATAGTTGGAGGAGGAGGAGAGAGGGATTAGTTACCTGAGTGTTGGGAGGAAAGAAGAACACATAAGATCTGGGCACAAGATGTGTAGGCCACCACGAACAGCAAAGGCATAAGTGGTGAAGACGGAGGGACCGAGCGGAGAGAGGCGGGGGTGGTGGAGATAGGGGGGAGGGTGCATAGCGTGGACCTCGAGTGCGGCGAGGCTACCCCTGGACGTGGGAGCATGGACCTCAGGCACGGTGACACTGCCCCTGGGCGTGATGGCATAGCCCCTGGGTGCGGCGGTGCTACCCCTTTGGGCGCGCGGTGTGGCCCCTCGGTGCGACAGTTTTGCCCCTAACCACGGCGGCGACATTTGGTCCGAGTAATGATAGTGGCATCGATGAGAGAGGACTGACAGAGAGAGGAGTGAGATTTTTCTTTTTCACGGAGGGAGTTGATCTGGGAGAAAGGGGATGACAAGTAAGGGTGTGGTCCGAGTAATGATAGAGGCGTCGACGAGAGATGACTGACAGAGAGAGGAGCAAGAATTTTCTTTTTCATGGAGGGAGTCGATCTGGGAGAAAGGGGATGACAAGTAAGGGTGTGGCGGCGGCAATATTTTGTTGGAGGGCGTGGGTGTTGACTAGGGTTTTGGAGAGCCTGGAGGCAAATTTTGTGCGCGAACGAGCACGATAGCCTGCTACTGGTTTCAGGCCTGACCGTAGTTTGATATTATTACTCAACTATAGCGACCAATAGTTTGATGATAAAGAAAAATATACATAGCACCAGATGTATAGTTGTTGATGAAAGCTAGCATATTTACTGACCGATACAGTGTGGCAATTCTTTACCAACTGATGCTGCATCGCTAAATATCAAACTTTTAGCAATTGATGTCTAATGCTACTTTTGATGTGTGATATAGGGAGGGATGGTATCACCAAATAGCAAATACCCCAAACCCAAATGATAAGTTGTGGCATTTGGTGGTGCTTGTCAATTCCCTATTTCTGTTGTCTTCAAACACCAATAAGGCAGCAACACAAGTCTACACGAATGTTAGCCTCAGAAAAAGCTGCCTTAGAGCATCTCCAACAACTTGATAAAATCACTTGGTATATCTTGAGTTTTAGCAAGTTGCTATTTTATTTGGCAAGTGAAAAAAAGACCTCTCTCCAACAACTCCTTATTCCAACGGTGTCATTTCCCATGTGATGTGTGCCATTTGGATGGGATGGGTCATGGGAGCATGGGACGCTCGTGTCGTCGGTCGCGGGCTCGCGACATAGTGGCCTCATCTCACGCGCAAGCTGCTCCCCGTGGTCCCATGGTCGGCAACAGTAGTGCGGGCGTGCATTTATATATAACTAGCCACTGCTGCCCGCGCTTCGCTGCGGGTGATTTGCTTTGGCGATGCGGTCGGAGGTCTTGATTGGATTGCGAGTTCATGCAAATCCCGGGGAAAGTGGTTTGGAAGGGGAAAATTTTAAAAATATCTCTGACGCCAAATGAAATTTTCTAGAGTTTTTATTCAACCCTTCTTATTTCAGCTGATATCTTAGCGCTCTCCATAGGTTAATGGGCGGATTACAAGGATATACAAGATTATTGATCCCACTAGTGGAGGAATTAGAAAGGCAAAGATGATGATAGTGAGCTTTTCGATGATATGCTCCTTCTTCTTCCTCTTCTTGATAGTTTCTTCGGAAGTTGGCATGGGCTGGAACTTTAATAGGAGACTTATGTGGATGATTAGTCTTGATGGTGGGAGTGTCTTGAGGTGATTAATGAGACAGCCAGGGGCGCTTTTATAGGCGATGGATGGCGGGGTTAAGGGGGTGGGTGCTCACCATTACTGGTGACATCGAGTGGCATTAGCACCTAGGGAATCGACGTCGTGGGGAATGGCAGCAGCAGCATCGGGGGCGGTAAGGTGACAACACGAGTGGTGTCGTGGGGCGGTGATGGTGCGTGGTGGTGCAACATTCCCATGAAGCCACTGTGCCCGTGAAGACCGCCGATGATGGCGCACACCCAGCCGCACACCCCTGCTCCCAGGATTCTGCCAATGATCGCCTATAAAAACACCCCATCAGCCGCCCCTTCATTCCAACGACAACCCACCCCACCCTAATCACTCAGCAAATCACCCCCTCAAAACCAAAAACTTGGTGCCAGACCCGTCAACAAATCAAGAAGAAGCCAGAAGAAGTTGCTACCAGTTGAAGATTTCAAGAGAAGACGCCCCAAAGAAGAAGAAACACGGTGCCAGAAGACGAAAGTTGAAGCCCTAAAGATGTTCCACATTGAAGATGAGTTGGTCAACTTCATCCTCGCTATCCAGATTACCATGCTGATAGGATCCATAATCCTACTCATTGTGGTAACTCACCCCTTGCCATATGAAAGACCCTAAGGAAATTGTAGAAATCAGGATTTGAAATAAAAATCCAAGTGAGTTGGCCTGCTTATAGCTGACATCAGAGTTCTATCATAGCGGTCTTATGTCGTCGTGGCTCCATTCCTACAGGCAACTTTTATTCGCACCCACTGATGCTCGCACTTCGCTGTGGGTGGTCTGTTTGGTATATCGAACCTTGGGAAAAACATGTTAGTAAAGGCTAAGATGTCTTTTCCATTATCTGTTATATGGGTCTGTTTGATACATTGAATCTTGGAAAATACATCAAAGGAAGCTACTATTTTTTAATAAAATCAATGGCATGACAGCTCAAATAAACATTTACGGGAGTGATTAGGACAGCACATGGTAGGATTATATTACACCATACATGGCAAAAGCAAGCACTGCATTACAAGTACATCACATCACACGAGGGTTTACAAAGAAGTGGATTAGGATTCACCACCCTTAGTCGTAAGCGAACCGAGCTAGAAATACTAATTCAAAGCACAACACTGGATGGGGATTACATTGCAGGTGGAAAAAGCAAACACTAAAATACAGGTACATCTCATGCGAGGGCATAAGCGAACCTAGCTAGAACTACTAATTCAAACCATAATGGTAGATGGGGATTACATTGTAGATGGAAAGAGTAAACACTATAATACGGGTACATCTCCTCACGCGAGGGTTTACAAAAAAAGTGAATTAGGATGCACTCCCCTTAGGTGTAAGGGTGCATCGCTAAAACCACTTTTATGGGTCTAGCTTCGGACCATATTAGTCTCATTCCCTGAGGGGGCCATTTGGCCACTTAGATCATGCATTGGAGCTTGAGGAATCCTCTGAAAGGATGGCATGAGCACATGAACCATCTCTTGGTGGTGGCTGAGTGAGTGGGAGAATCCCTTCTCCATCTGGTGGCCCTATCTCAGGAATTCCATGGGAGGCCTCGGTTGGGGGAGGTGCCAGCGGCATGTCCACAATTTCCCCTTGAATTTCTTCCATGGTTGCAATCGGGATTCCATCTAGTATTGGGCACTCTCTATCTTCCAATGTGGCAGTCCTTCTCCTGGCCCTATTGACAAGATAGATATTATTCAGTTGTTGAGTGTGCCGATCTTCGGCTTGTTTGAAGGCTTCAATTGTTGCTGCCTCACGGCTCTCCGCCTTAGTGGCCTGCACCTTAGCATTCACAAGCTGCACTTGGAGCTCTCTAATCTGCTTCTCTGCCTTCCGTGCCCTACGAATGCACTTTCTCAAATGCCTAGTCTGCCTATCATATTGCTTATCCAAGGAAAGCAAGTAGTCAGTCATGAAAACTGTAGTTGGATCACGTTCATGAAGTTTAGGGCCTTCTAGGGTCTTCATTCGAGCTACCCACACAGGGCTATTCTTTACAAAAGGAGGGAAGAATCTCATGGGTGACATATTGGCTTCTCAAAAATTTGGCATAGGTACCTCAAAGCTTTGCGAGCGACAGCTTGGTAAGTGTCCTCAAACCGAAACCCTATGGTGGACACCACCCAAGGATTTATGTCAGGGAAATCCCTACTTGCTCCAACATAGATGATCACCTCACACCTCTTAGTACATACTCCTCATACTCCCTTCCTACATATTCTGGGTGATCCAAAATACCTAGCCTGACCATGGTGGCATACAAGAGCTTGGGGAAGCCGTCCTTGTCCAGGCAATAGTTGGTGCTCCACCCTTCATCTGCCATCTGTGAGGAAAACGAGGGAAGTCAACATTTAGGAGAGGGCCGGGTAAGATTTCTATAGATACGATAATGACTTGCTTACCTTGCTAAGGGCACCGAGAAGCAATGTAGCACGATTTGTATAAGAAAGTATAAAAGGATGGAATTGGAGGTATGATTCTTGATGGAAAGGATGTTGTGTTAGGGCGTGCTAGATCTCGTGATGTGGAGGGGCTCTTCATTGCCACATCTTATAGATAAAAGGATCGAGTTGTGTCCACCAATCCAAGGACCCTCTTTAATGCGAGAGACTATGGTAACACACGCGGGTAGTGTTGTGTAGTGGCATGGGGGGCGGTGATGTGACAACATGGGAGTAGCTGTTGGGTGCTTAACAGACATAGTCCATTACTCATGGGCAGGACCTGCCAGCCCGATGGTATTCCTTAATGTTAGGTACCGTGGTATAGCATGCGGGTGGAGTTGTGTGCCTGACAAAGTGGCAGTAGTTGCCAGATGCCTTAGGGGCTTTCTCCATTATTCACGGATGCACAGAGACAATATGATTACAGAAACAGAAATGGTGTAGCAAGTTGGAGACATACTGCAATTATATGACCAGACGACACAAATGAGGTTATGAATTTTCCAAAAGTTACAAGTTGGGTGCGCAGTTTATATTCAAGCGCTAGATTGGAAAGAAAATTTGTTCATTTGACAAACAAACAAGGCCTAGGATGTCGCTATACACACTTCACACAACAATAACGATGCAATAGATGTGTTGTTATTTTGCCAATAGACGACATCCGGTCTGATAAACGTCTAAACATAAGAAGGCATGGCCTAGCAACATTTACCTCATATAGAAACAATGCGAAACAAGGTACCCATGCAGGGATAAGCTCAAAAAATGCACCAAGTACTTATCCTCTAACCGAAAATGAGTTAGCTATGGTTCATTACCACATGGGAAATGTGCACACATATAGTTCATGTTTGCAACTAGTAGTGTCATCTAGCAGTATGGGCGGTGGTGATGTGAAAACATGGGAGTAGCTGTTGGCCTGTTGGGTGCTTAAGGGACATAGTCCATTACTCATGGGCCGGAGCTGCCAGCCCGATGATATTCTTTAATGTTAGGGACTGTGGTATCACATGCGGGTGGAGCTGTGTAGTGGTATGGTCAATGGCGACTGACAAAGTGTCAGTAGTTGTGAGATGCCTTATGGGCTTTCTCCATTATTCGCGAGCATGAGTGCATTTATGTATGATGCACAGATACAACATGATTAAAATAGGTAATTCTACAGGGTTGTGGGCATTGAATAAAGCATCCTTCTCCGCACTCAATTCTCAATATGTGGTCTGAAGGTATTGTGACCAGTACATATAATAGTGTAATTGCCTACTTGTTTCTATGAGTGGATCATAACTTATATCCTTGACCCATATATTTAAACGTGACATGAGGTGGAGAATTGCTAGTTCACAAACATTTTCTTCTGCCCCATAATCGGTCGTGCAAGGAGCACCTCGGAAGTTCTCAAACACCATGCCTCTTGTACCATTTTTAGATGGGACTTCAATGCTAAGATAGGCCATCCTTTTGCAGTCCTCCATCTTTACCACCCCTGCAGTACGAATAGTTGCGCCTATGCTGGTAATGATTTGGCGCAGGATGTCCTTGCGCGAGATAACCACTACAAGAGGTTCCTAAAAGGAATAAAAAAGTGTATATATAGATGAGCTACATACACGGATGGGTTATGAGATCATGAAAATAATTACCACCTACCATACGCTTAGCCATTTACACGCTAGGTGATCACTAACAAGAACATGTGCTATGCATGAAATAATAGCTAATAGCAACGTGGGTAGAAACGGTGTTAGTTGTGCCTAATACTGCTAAAGTGTACCCCTCTTAAAAAAATGTTAAAGTGTACCTAGGTTACGGAATCACTGGACTGTACTCTCTGGGAGCCCTGCAGCATTGGCTCCCCGTTCGTGCTCTTCCCCCTGTCCATGTTACCGCTACTCGTTCTGCCATTTGTCAGACGTATGTAACAACGAATTATTATGATGAGCATATTTCTGAAGGAAAGATGTACGCGATTAAAACCCGCATATATATATTCCACTCGCTATCATCTAAAGGAAAGAACGCATGACCACATTTCATTTGTATCCAGTTGTTTATTCAGAGCTACCGGTTCCCATGCTTATGCAAAAATATATGTAGCACTGAGGAACTAAGGAGATTCGAAGTATAAAAATGAATAGAAATGCTGGGCAGAGAAACCTATGCCTAGCTTGGCCTATACACGTGGGCATGTGGCACAAATAGTGCACTTTTGCCGGTGGGAACGAATGCGAAAATGTTGGGAGGCTGATATACCTATGTGTTGGTCTTTGCCTGCCCACAAGTAGCTGATCTAGGATGTGTGGTCTTGCATCGGTCTGCCGGTATAAGTAGACACACGTGCATCGCCAGGGGCGCGCGTCTGGATGGAGACACGCAGCATGCATGTGACCAGGACTGAGAACCAAATAAATATTTTTTTGATCAAACCATACCTGTATTCACGTTAAGGAGTACAAAGACCGGTAGAAGTACAGGTACAACACGGTAGGATACAGAGGACAGCTGTCCAAACCTATTTGCACAGAGGGACCTAGAAAAATTAAAAATTACAAACAAGCCCTTGTTCCATATGTTTGCCCTAGTCGCCTGCATTGATCGCCACCGAGCATCGCCGGGAGCCACCGCAGCCAGGCGCCATCTTCCCCAGAGCCGAGAGAGCCCCATCGCGCGAAGGCTTTGTGAAGAGACAAAGTAGACACTCGTCCCTAAGAATAAATATTGACGTGATAACACCAGCAGTGTATCTGTAGCGGCACGCGTCACTATAAAGTGTAAATCCAGCGAGACGAGACATGTGACCACTTAAACAGAGACTGTAGTGTGACCTCTTAAACAGAGACCGTAGCAGGCATATAAATTGAGTCATGCCTGGCAAGGTGTGGTCAAAATCACTTGCTCCAAGAATGTAACCACAGTATCCTCGCCGATCAAATAATTAGCTTACGTCCTTCTAAGTTCATAATAAATAATACCAGCATCTACATCTACCAAAAAATACTACGAAAATATATTATATAACTAATATAACTAATCTAATAGTACCTATTGTATATTACGAACATTGCTGTTGTTTCATATAATTCAATGAAAGTTTAAACTGTTTGATTCTCAAAAAAATGAGACTATATATATTTTTGTGAACGGAAGAATATTTCTATCAAGAATAAACTACGGAGAAAATGTTATGACCACGCACGTCTACAATGATGTGCTCCCTCCGTCCCAAAAAGAATGCAATTCTCGTTTCTCAAGGAGTATTTTGTATAGATCTAGCGAAATCTAAAATCATTTATTTTACTAGAAAGTTATAATTATGTTCCCTTCCGAACCGATGGAGTATTTATTTTAGGGACAGTGTAGATGTTCATGTCTGAGTCTAATTATAATATGGGTGGCAATAATAGGCCCATGTGAACCCATTTTTAAACTGCTTCCTATATCTATCAATATAATGTTAGTAGTATTTTGTATAGATCTAGCGAAATCTAAAATCATTTATTTTACTGGAAAGTTATAATTATGTTCCCTTCCGAACCGTTGGAGTATTTATTTTAGGGACAGTGTAGATATTCATGTCTGAGTCTAATTATAATATGGGTGGCAATAATAGGCCCATGTGAACCCATTTTTAAACTGCTTCCTATATCAATATCGACGCCCATGCTCGGCTATCCGTTTGAGGTCAAAATGCGTAATGGGATGGGGAAAACGACAACATACACTAGGGCCTTTTTGGTTCCCCTTGCTAAATTTTAGCTAGCTAGATTTTAGTCACTTTAGTAGTTAAATTTTCAAACACACTGACTAAAAAGAGAGCTAAAATGCTTGTTTGGTTCCCCTTGCTAAAATTTACCAGCTAGATTTTAGTCACTTTAGTAGCTAAATTTTCAAACACACTGACTAAAAAAGGGGGCATACGAACGCGTACCAGGAAGGGCGGCGACGGGAGAAACGAGAGGACGTCGGCGCTGTAGAGGTGGACCTGGAGCAGCACGACGCTGGCACACGCCTGGCGCGCCGCCTCCTCCGACCATGTCGTGGACTCGTTTGCCCCCCAACTGGCAGCCGGCGCTGTGGAGGTGGACCTGGAGCGGCACGACGCAGGTCCAGACCTGCCACGCCGCCTCCTACGACCATGCCTCGGCCCTGTCGTGAAATAGGCGGCCATTGCGGCTGCCAGCGGGCAGATCTCGCCGGCGACGCCGCTACTTTGGCCGATCCCCTTGCCTACACTGCGAGGATAGAAGCCCGGAGCCAGGCCGGCGAGAGACGTATACCAAAACAGCGGCCGGAGGAGTGAGGCGAGGACAGGAAGGAGGGGAGGGGAGGATTCGAGCTGGAAACTCTAGTCGGGTTCCAGTCCGATCTGGGAATTATGGTCGTGTGCGAGTACTGGGCTCCTGGCCCATCAGCGAGGTAATGGCCTAATGGGGCCTGGGGGGCGGGCCAGCGGGGGACCCTTTTCTTTCCGGACAGAGAGCCAGGCAACATACGCTAACCATGCATTCTTCTCAAAAACATATATCTAATCATTTTCTCCCAAACGCTTATGCTTCAAATGTTAAACAGAGTTCGTCTAACACTAATCGAATGGCTAAAAAGATCCAGGTCTAAAATTGACTTTCAATAAGGAACATTAGTTACTTTTGAAAAAGATATAACGTCCGAGAATTTTTTTTTATTTTTAGCCTAAATTTGAAACAAATTTTAAATTTAACCCGTGTTTGAAAAATTTTTTAAATCTAACCCGTTTGGCCCCGCCACCATGCATGGCGGGGCAAATGCACTGAACCCCGCCATGCATGGTGGCGGGGTACACCTCCCGCGTGGCAGGCTGACGTGGCAGCCACCCGGGCGTACCCCGCCATGATGGGTGGCGGGGTAGGCCAAACCCGTCACCCATCATGGCGGGGTATATCCCGCCACCCGTCATGGCGGGGCGCGGCGTAAATATAAGCCGCGCCCCGCCCGCCCGCCCGTTCGGCCTGCTCACTCATCCCGCCGCCTCCGCCGTCGCCCGCGCCTTGCCGCCGCCGTAGTCGCCGCAGGAGCTGCCGTGCTCGCCCGGAGGTCCTCCCCCGCGCCCCGGCCGCGCCCCGCCGCGCCCCGCCGCGACGCCGCGCCCCGCCGTGACGCCGCGCCCCGCCGCGATGCCGCGCCCCGCCGCGCCCCGCCGCGACGCCGCCCGCAACCGCCGTCCGCGCCGCCGCGCCGTCTCCCGCGCCCCCGGCGCCGCGGCCCCGGCGACCGCGCCCCGCCGCGACGCTGCGCCCCGCCGTGACGCCGCGCCCCGCCGCGATGCCGCGCCCCGCCGCGCCCCGCCGCGACGCCGCCCGCAACCGCCGTCCGCGCCGCCGCGCCGTCTCCCGCGCCCCCGGCGCCGCGGCCCCAGCGACCGCGCCCTCGGCCGCGTCTCCGGCATTCGTTCCCGCGCCGCCACCCCGGCCGCGGACCGTTGCACCCCGCCGCTCGGGCAACCTCGTCGCGCCGCCGCAACCCGATTTACGGTAATTTTTTTTACTTTGTCGTTTCAATTATTTATTTGTAGTAAATATTAATTAGTTTTTATTATTTATTTAGTTAATTATTTATTATTCATTGTATTAAACGATTATTTAGTTATTGAATTATTTATTTAGTTAATTATTTATTATTGAACAATAGTTATTTAGTTAGTTATTGAATTATTTAGTTAGTTATTTAGTAATTGAGTTAGTTAACGATGATTTTTTATTGACGATATTATTGATAGTTAGTTAATATTGGTTCGTATTAGTTATTGATGATTATTTAGTTATTGATGATTATTGACGATATTATTGATGATTATTTGTTACTGACGCTATTTTGTTATTGATGATTATTTAGTTAGTTAATGGGTTCGTATTAGTTGTTTAGTTATTAGTTAATTAGTTAACGATTATTAGTTATTCGGATTTTATTAGGTAATATTAGTTATTTAGTTACGTACCTATTAGTTATTTAGTTATTAGGTAATATTAGTTATTAAGTTATTTAGTTTGGTAACGATGATTTGTTATTGACGATATTATTGATAGTTAGTTAATATTGGTTTGTAGTTAATGGGTTTGTATTAGTTATTTAGTTATTAGTTAATTAGTTAATGATTATTAGTTATTTGGATTTTATTAGGTAATATTAGTTATTTAGTTAGTTATGTAGTAATTAGTGGTACCATAATGGTCAGTTCATAATCAGATGTCAAATCGTTTTGTAGATGGATTACGGTGTAAGAGTTTTTTATGGAGGAAGTGTTAGGAGAGAGGATTGCCAGTTTGAGGATATGTATGAAGAATTGGAATGGTTTGATGGCACCCCTAGTTTCCGCGATCTATGTGACCGGTTGAGTTTGAAGTTTGGCGAGGCTTTCACACTAAAGGGTAGGTTCGATGTTGGAAAGAATAGGGCACACTATGTGATGATGGACTTGTGCAACCAAGCAGAGTGGTCCCGATACAATAGGGTCATCCAAGGTTCGAATGTCGGCATGGCTGAGTTGGTGCTGGAGAATGTTGAGAATGAGGAGCCGTCCTTGGACAGTGATACTCTAGGAGATTGTGGTGTGCAGATGCAACAAACTATGGAGAGTATGGACTTGGATGGTAATTTGACGCAGGAGCGGGTTCATTCTCCTCCAGTTGGTCATATAAGCAATGATTTTGATGTAGACGAGTTTGAACAGGAGGAGGAGGAGGCGGCAGCGGAGGAAATGATTGGTGATGATGTTAGCACTGATTCGGACGATTCAGGAAATGAGGAAGGAGGTCCACATGCCATGCGAGCATCGGTTGAAGCCATGCCCTCTGGAGGTGCACCTGCCATGTGTACACCAGTTCGTGGCATGCCCTCAGGAGTACCGCTTGAGGTAGTTCATGGCATGCAGAGTCAGGGCACATTAGCCACCGGTTATCCAGATGATGGAGTGCAATATGAAGGATGGAGCAGGGTTAGGGAGCCACAACAATACATTGCACCACCCTCTTATACATCGGCAGAGCTTACACAGCTGAGGGAGGCTGGCTTGCCTTTTACCGGTGTGCCAAATTACAACGATGTAAGTATGTCGCATATGGCAGTTTGTGACACGGGTTTGCAGATGTGTAAGGAATCATTGTACAACCATAAAAATTTAATACTGAGGAAGGGAATGCTTTTTAATCCGATGTCGGAGATGAAGTTGTTCCTTCAGGACTATGCTGTGTATCATCATAGGCCTTACACGGTTCGACATTCTGACAAGGAGGTAAAATTCCACATATTATGTAAGGCTGGATTCCCGTGCTCATGGAAGTTGAATGCACGAAAGAGGCGGAGTGATGGTAAGTGGAAGGTAACTTCGGTGGAACAGCCGAACAGATGCCAGACTAATGAGGGTAAAAGGTACCATCCCCAGTTAACGGCTCGGTATCTAGCCCGTCGTATATTGGGTCTTGTAGATAAGGACAACGACGTATCAGTGTCTTTCTTGCAGGAGACCATAGTCACATTTGTTGGGTATGAGGTCACGTATGGAAAGGCTTGGCGGGCAAAGCAAATTGCCCTGGCAATTCGTTGGGGTAGCTGGGAGGAAGCCTATAACAGGGTTCCACGCATTTTGTGTGCGATGGAACACTTCAACCCTGGCATGAGATCGTTCATATACACAGGAGGGTTCTATCTTCAGAACCCGTTGAGGCATATTCTGTACCGTGTGTTCTGGTATTTCGATCAGTGCAAACATGCATTTCAGTATTGTAGGCCAGTTGTTCTTGTTGATGGCACGTTCCTCACCGGCAAATACAGGGGCACATTGATGATGGCTGCTGCTGTAGACCCAGAGAACCAGATAGTACCAATGGCTTTTGCTTTGGCGGAGGGGGAAAACAACGATTCATGGTCATGGTTTATGCGTCTGCTCCGTGTTCATGTGCTTGGCCCTTCTCGCACCATTTGTTTGATTTCGGACCGTCACATTGGAATTCTAAATGCAGCCGATGAACACATTGATGGTCACCCGGCCCTAGTGCACCGTTGGTGCATGCGACATTTTGCCGCCAATTTCTGGCGGCGTCAACGCAAGAAGGATGTGGCTGACAAGTTAAAGGAGCTTTGTAATAAACGTACGGAACGCGAGTTCAACGAGACTATGGTAGAACTAGAGAAGATGCTTAACCAAGCTGGCAAGGCATGGTTAGACCAGCAGATGGAAAATAAAGCCAAGTGGGCATTAGCATTTGATGAGGGCGGCTTCCGGTACGGCATCATGACAACAAACTCCTCTGAGTCTTTCAATCGTGTGTTCAAAGGCGTTCGATCTCTTCCAGTGTCTGGTATTGTCGAGTTCTCTTTTAGGAAGTGCAATGAGTATTTTGTTAAGCGGTATGGCCTAGCCCTGAGGAATGAAGAGGAGCTTGGAAGATGGGGTAAGGCGGCACACGAATATTTGAAGGAGGCTGAGGAATTGGCCAAACGATAGGTTGCCGAGGCTTATGGACGGGACATGCTTGTTTTCTGCGTACGAGCTAGAGGGGGCACAAACCTGGGCGGCGAACGATTTGGTGGCCGAACATACCGTGTCGATCTTGCTAAAGTAGAATGCAGTTGCAATGTTCCTCAGATCATGCATGCCCCTTGCTCACACATGATCACCTCTTGTTGGCTTAGAGGTTTTGACCACACAGTTGCACCATACATGTCACCCTTGTATCTCCGTGCCAACACCCTCAAAGTTTGGGAGAAGAGTTTCGAGCCATACCTTGACAAGTCACAGTGGCCTCCATACTATGGTGAGGACTACGCGCCTTATCCGGACCTGAAGAAGGTAGGGAAGGGAAGGAGGAAGAAGAAGCGATTGAAAGGCGATATGGACAATATGAAAGGTTACGGCGCCGACATGTATGGTGGCGGGGACTTTGACGAAGAACGTGCGCAGAACCTTTGCTCCATTTGCAAGAATCCTGGTCATAACGCTAGATTTCATAGGCGGGCGAGACAAGAGGTGGTATATATTGTAAACATGCATTTATGATATTATAATTTACATTTGTACTTGTCTTTGTTTTTCTATAACGTTATTAATTGCTCTAATGTTATTAATGTTGTCTTTGTTTTTTTCAAACAGGGAGTTTCAGGCTTGCAAGATGGAGGCGCGGGCTCCTCATCCGCGCTTTAGCCTCATTGAGGCTGACTACGACAAGGAGCACCGGGCCCAGGCCTTGTCGGAGCAGCAGAGGCCGTTGCGTCCGCTTCGTGTTCGCACGCACCGCGTACATAGCTGGGACGAGCGATACGCGCCCTACATAGAGCGGGCGGGCTTCCTTGAGATCGTTCGGGTGTACAACAGTACACTCCCCACACTAGACCCTGCACTTCTTACTGCCTTTGTTGATAGGTAACATTGCTTTTTTCATTTATTGTCTTTGTTTTGTAAAATTGGGCTGTCAACTTGCCTATAACCAGAAACTTGTAATGATGCAGGTGGAGACCGGAGACGCACACCTTCCACACACCATGTGGCGAAATGACTGTCACGATGCAGGATGTGAAGATGATATTGTGTCTCAGTTTGGCTGGTCATCCGGTGACTGGGGTCGTCGACGAGTCTAATTGGGTACAGTTGGTGGAGCAGTTTTGTGGTAGAAGGCCATCAGAGGCAGAAGTTAAAGGCACAAAGTAAGTTGATATTTGCGCCCCATTGAAATCACTGGTACAACCATTTCAGCTACATCTATTTTTGTACAATAATACTTCAATTGCAATTGCAGGAAGACCTCAGGAGTGTCGACGTCATGGATAACCCAGCACTTTGGTGCAGGGCCTCCGTTCGGTGCTCCAGATCACGAGGTGGAGGTGTATGCAAAGGTGTGGTTGTGGCACTTCTTGGGCGCTTTCTTGTTCCCCGACTCCTCAGGCGACAGCATCAGCTGGATTTTTTTGAGGATCCTAATACAGCCACTTGAGAATATTGCAACGTATAGTTGGGGTACCGCAGTCCTTGCTTGGACATACCGTCAGCTTTGTACCGCCTGTCGTCGCCAGTCGGACAATGCTAACCTAGGTGGCTGCTCATACCTACTTCAAGTATGGATTTGGGAGCGGTTTCCGGTTGGGAGGCCTACTAAACCTCCGCATTTGCCTGTGAGTACATTGACAACTTTGATATCTTCATACGACTAAAGAGATTAGTGACACCTTCTTTGTGTAAACTTGCAGGAATGGCACCATCAAGATGTTCGACCCACCGCCCTTTTCATCTGGAAAGACGCTAAGGTAGTGAGGGGTGAGTTGGAGAGGAGGTACAAGCAGTACACGGATGCGATAGACGTGTTGACACACAACTACGTAAGTTATATCCACATTTCCTACTAAAGGCACTATCAATGAGATTGATACTAAATTAAGTTTCTTTACTTTACAGGTAACATGGACACCGTGGTCTAGGTGGGAGCTAGAGGACTACCTTAGTCCGCGCTGCGAGGAGGAAGCGGACGAGTGGCTTTACGAAGGGCCACTTATCTTCTTCCATATCGTCGAGATGCACTACCCTTTTAGGGTTTACAGACAGTTCGGGAGGTTGCAAGGAATTCCACCGCTGTACTCCACCAACGCTCAGCTGCATGGGTACGATGCCTATATGTTTATTCTACTTAAGCGCCTTATTTCTAATGCAATATGGCAATGCAGGATCGATAGGAGGCTTCGGACCACGCAAAAGAATTGGGCGTTGACGCACGAACAACATTTGAACAGATGGTATAACAGGCATCGTCGTAACATCAACGAATTTCCGCCACACCACCCGGCAAGATGGATGGAGTACCTGCAATGGCTGCAGCGAAGTACGCGGACTCATCTCATGGTCCCGTACATGAACATGCCTGCAGATGCGGCCGATGAGGATGACATCGCCGATGCGTTCGACGATGCGCAAAGGGGGCAAACACAACTTCTTAGAGCCCCTCTTAATAGATACGTGGTAAGTACTTTGCACTTACATTCTCAAACGAGTTAAGGGTTTTAAAATTCAATTGAAATGATCAAGTTAACGTTGTGTGATGTTGTAGGCACAACAGTTGTCGAACTACTCCGAGGAAGCTTCCAGGCAACTTTTTCGGACTAGGGACGACAAGACCAACCCTCTTCGCGCCTTTGTCAAGGTACTTTTGATAGTAACATTCGTGACTACAACTCAGTTACCTTTAAAATTCACGCTTAATAATGCTTGTTGTCATCTAAACCTGTAGAGAATGAAAAAAGGCTGCAAAAAGTTGGCTCAAAAGCTGAGCTGTGCGGATACGACTTTAGACGTACCGTACAACCCCACGTGGTCCAGGAGCCAGACGATGTCCACTACAGCTGCTTCTGCTAGCGACACCAGGGCTGTGTCCTCGTCTATTCGTACTCCGCAGGATAGAGGGAAGGGTCCAGCAGCTCCGGACGATGTGGATGAGGCACTTCAGTATGACACGACGAGTGGCGACGACGACGACGACGAAGAGGACGTTCCACAGTGGGATTACACCGGTCACGAGGAGATGGGTGCCTCACAGCTCTACGGTGCTCCTTTTGGTACACAGGGGGTCGACTACACACAGCAGGAGAACTACACACCAGCCGAGCAACAGGTCCGTATGCTTTGCTTTCTCTTTAATTCTACTGTTCTTAGCTCAACATTAATAGTAGCTCATCAGGTTGCTTGCTTGCAGGGGCCGTCGTCGACGCAGCAGCTCGATCGTGGACATAGGCGGCAACGCGAGAGGCAGCAACGGGACCGCACAGACGTTGGCTGGAGAAGCAACGTGGTCCCTACAAATCCAAGGAGGCGACGGAGACCGCGAGACCCCTACACCCCTGGCGATTAGTAGAGTAGTCATATTTAGCAGACGCCGGACACATGTTATCATAGTTATGTAGTGCTAGAACAATTAAATTATGTAGCAGCAGTACTCTACTTGGTTATTTCGATTCGACTTGGTAACACTCGTTTAATCTTTGCCGTAAACGCAATTATTTCTGCCATAGCTTCCGTAAACTTGCTGTAAATCACTCAACATGGCATTCTGCATTTGTGACGATCAGTTGACGCAAAACGAAAGCATAGTTCCTGCGCCGTCGTAGTTTCAGGGCAACCCCGCCATGGGTGGGGGCGGGTTAGGGGTACCCCGCCATGAAAATTATTACAATGACATGTTTCAAAGTACAACACTGACAAACTACACGACACAAAGTTTCCAAGCCACTAGAAACGACATACACTAACAACGACAACGTGAAGACGTGACAATGCAAATTATTACAATGACACTTGTACGTCAATCAAATTGCGTGCACCACTGCGTAAGCAACTCGTCTTCGGACTCTGAATCCACCACTACCACCTCCTTACCCTTGCTGGGCTCGACTGCCTTGGCTTGGGAGGCCTGACGCCGGTAGTAAGCCGCCTCCGCCTCGTCCGCGGCCTGAGAGTACAACTCGGCCTCTTCTTCGGTAATGTCTGTTGGCCCCCATGCGTCGAACAGCGGTGTCTTATGGCTGTGGTACGCTGCCTGACCCGCCTGTACTTCAACGTCCTGAGGGTACCCCAATTCTTCGGCTAGACGAATGAGCTCGCCTATCCTCCCGGTGTCGTCGTCTTCCTCCGGCTCGGCCTCCTCTTCAACCACAATCGGACGGCTTGCGGTGGCACCAACTCCTGCGTGACGCTTTACTGTCCTATTCTCCGTGTACCTAGCACGAGCCATATCTGCTTGCCAGCCGCCGGTGCATCCAATCTCTGCAAGTACAAAATGCAAACAATTAACAGGATCTTTGCAATGACTTTATTGACAGTAAAACAAAGAAGATTGAATTTCCAAAAACGCAATGACTCACTCGCATATAAGGAGTCAATAGTATCGTTTAAGCCTTGCATCTCTGCTCTCGCAGCCTCCTCTGCAGCCTTCCTTGCATCCTCTTCAGCCTTCCGTGCCTGGTACTCCTCTACATCCTTCTTCTTTTGCTCGTACCACTTCTTCCACGCAATACTCTCCGGGTTACGAACACGTAGGTCTTGGGCCCGTCGTAGCATTTTCTTCTTATGGTTCTTAACGAAATCAGTGACGTAGCTTGCAGGATATCCTCTGGTATTGCGAAGTGCTACCATTGTCTTATACTCATTCTTGAAATTATACACATCATCATATGATTCCCAGTTGCATTTCTGAGTGCTCTGTTGCAACAAATAGATGAATACAAAGTTAGCGTACCAGAGTTAACAAAATAAAACATTACCACTAAGTGTCAACAGTCCTAGCAAACCTCGTCATAATCGATCATGTGGCCACAGAAGTGCCCAATACCAAGGCCTGAAGGGACAAGGCCGTAGCTAGCTTCAACACCACATTTGCACATGACAGGAGGCGCAATAGACCTCCTCTTCTTCTTCCAGTCTGGCACCTCCTCATTCTTCTCCGGCTCCGGCCAATGGCTCTTTGGACCATAGATCCATTCCTTGAAACGGCACTTTGGAAAATCATGATCCTACAAAATCAAAACAGGAAAACACACATATAGGACATGACATTCCAAGGTTCACTCAAACCTTACCTCATGTCGTAGAGGACAAATGAACTCTTGTTCATTGCGTGGGTTTATCACGGCTTGCTCTCCGCAAAGGCACTTTGGAGGATCCTCGAGCCGCCGTGCCGATGCTACGGCCTTCTCTTCGTCCGTCATAGGAGGAGGGTTTGGAGGGGGCGGAACCCAGCGAGTAAACACCTCACGCTTGCAATGATCAATGCCGGGGTAGAAAAGGAGAATCCTTGGATCAAACTTGTCCGGGCCGTCGATCCATTGGAAGAAAAAGCACCGGAAGTAGGGCTATACAAAAGTTTCAATTATCTCATCGCGAATACAACATCATAAACCAATAAGAACAACAAAGGGCACAATTACTTACGCTACAACTATAACATGTGTAGAAGCAACGAGCCGCAGTATCCGGATGTCTCGACTGGCCCACGTGTGCCGGATGACCACAGTCACAGTTAGGTATAGGTTCCTCGGGAGGAACGGGCGCATCCTTGCAAGACACGTCGGGGTACATCTCTCTAGGACGACCCTTTTTCCTCCAAATCGACTCACGATACGAGTCCTCCATCTAATAACACGAAACGATTTCAACACAAAACACTTTACTAACTACATTAACCAAACATACTGCAACGATGCACGCAGAGAAGGGGTGGCCGGAACAAGGACCAACGATGGGCCGATACCTGACGGGGACGAGGGAGGGACGCCGGAGAAGGCCGCTGAGGGGAGGGGAGCTCGGTCCTGAGGCGGAGAGGGACGCTGCGGGAAATGGATTGAATGAATGGCCAAAAACAAGAAGTGCCCGGGCTTATATATGGCCGGGGTTGTACCCCGCCATGCATCATGGCGGGTTAGGGCTACCCCGCCATGCATCATGGCGGGGTACACCCCTGCCACGCCGGCGAGGCGCGCTGCCACCCCTGCCACGTGGGATGTGTACCCCGCCACCATGCATGGCGGGGTTCAGTGCATTTGCCCCGCCATACATGGTGGCGGGGCCAAACGGGTTAGATTTAAAAAAATTTTTAAACACGGGTTAAATTTAAAATTTGTTTCAAATTTGGGCTAAAAATAAAAAAAATCATCAAAAAGATATATATAACGTCTGAGTAGTACTCAAATATGATCTACAAATTTAGTACGGAAAGAAATCATTTTCAAATTATAAAACCACAGGACGGTAGACACAACACGAAAAATAATGCTAGGCTAGGCAAAGGACACCTGGTGCTGCAGCCGCTCCCTTGCCACGCCGCCTCTTTCCTGCCCGGCTAGAAGAAGGTACCCTTTCCATTGACCATGTTTATACCTGTACATACAGTAACATATAACAGGTATAAAAATAAATGTTTTAATTCACTTTTATCTCATGGCATCTATTCACAGGCTATCTTTAAATGACAAATCCCTTCCTTCACATTTACTCTTTACAGTACATGTGTGGAAGATAAAAAAAAATATGATTTTAAAATTATGCTCGCGAAGAAAGAAAAACGAGTTGTTCTAGTAGAATTCCAATCGTCCTAAGACATATCACTGCACATGCAAATAATCATTTGCGCACCATGATGTGTTAGGGCCGGTTTAGTTGTAAATTTTTTTGCAAAATGACACTGTAGTAAATTTCGTTGTTATTTGACAATTAGTGTCCAATCATGGTCTAACTAGGCTTAAAAGATTTGTCTCGTCCATTTCGTCTAAACTATGTAATTAGTTTTATTTTTTATCTATATTTAATGCTTCATGCATGCGTCCAAAGATTCGATGTGATGGAGAATGTTGAAAAATTTTGCAAAATTTTTTGGCAACTAAACATGGCCTTAGTTACCCCACGCTAGGCAATAAGGACCTTCACAACCAGATAATCGTAGTCTCTCAATACGCAACGAATAGCCTAGGCCTCGTTTAGATTGCAAATTGGAAGTTGAAAAGTAATGTAGTACTTTCGTTTGTATTTGACAAATATTTTTTATCTACATTTACTACTTTATGCATGGTACAGAGATTGATGTGACGGAGAGAGTGAAAAAATTCTAACTTTTAGGGTGCATCTAAACATGCGCTAGTGCTGGTGTATGTGCAATGGCGATGTGGCTAGCCGAGGTGGTGATGAACGATGGCCTAGGAGTGCTTTATAGATAGGGAGGGACCCTGCACCATCCACACGTGCACCTGAACAACAGTGCAATACATGAATGCTAACACAGGCACAAGACAAAGAGCTTTAATTACGAGGCTTCGCCACATCAAGATTATATCATATCATGAATTCATGTGGTCCAGCAGAGGTAAAAAGGCAAAAAAAAAGAGAAAGAGTGAATAACCATGGCTCGTTCAAGGATAAAAAAAAAAGAGAAAGAGTGAATAACCATGGCTCGTTCAAGGATATAGTTCTGTAAGTGCTGGTACATCAAATGAGGTCTAAGACTGTTGTCAAAAAAAAAAATGAGGTCTAAGACGAACGCATTTTAGGGCATGTTTAGTTAGAGGTGTTAAAGTTTAATAAACATCGTAGCACTTTCGTCTTATTTGATAAAAAGTTTTTAATTTTAGACTAATTAGGTTTAATAGATTCGTCTCATAAATTACTTCTAATCTGTGCCGACATATATGTAATTAGTATATATTTAGTACTCCATACATTTACCGTAATATTGATGTGATGAGAATTAAACTTTAACTTGCGAAAACCAAACGGGACCTTAGCGTGGAGTGAACAAAGATACGGAGCTCAGAGCAGACAACTACACGTGCTAAACAGGGAAGACGTCTATCTATCAAGTCTCCTCTCATTACGTAATAGTAACTGTGGACTTGTTTAGTTCCTGAAATATTTTACGAAATGCTACTGTAATACTTTATAGATCCAGGTCTAAACTGTGTAATTAGTTTTATTTTTTATCTATATTTAATGCTCCTTGCATGTATTTCAAGATTCGATGTGACGAAAAATCTACTATTTTTTCGCGAAATATTTTAGAACTAAAAGGCTTATATATATATATATATATATATATATATATATATATATATATATATATATATATATATATATATATATATATATATATATATATATATATATGCGCTGCGTGCTGGCACATCAAGTGAGGCCCAAGACTGAGGCAGGCACTTGTCATGGCTCAGAGTGCATGCATCAATCGTTAGACTAACCAGGCTAGCGTGGGTCAGCTCAAACAACAAGCTCACACGTACACTATCCATATCTATCAAGTCTCATCTCATCAACTGCATGTAGCTGGAGTGGAGTAATGCCTTATGTAGTTCCGACTTCTCCCTCAAATTTCACTATAAAAAAAAAAGATTTTCCGTAATATCGAAATGTCGACACATATAGAGTACTAAATGTAGATGAAATTAAAAACTAATTACACAGTTTTGTTATACTTTACGAGACGAACATTTTAAGCCTAATTAATCAAAGTTTGAATAATTTTTACCAAATACAAACTAAAATGCTACAGTACTCTACATTGATACAGCAGTGTTTTTCTCCCAACTTGACACCTCAGGTTGGAACAAAACACGACGTAAATGAATGCTACATGCAACAAGCGCCTAGTGCTGGTGTTGCATTAATGCACCACGTGCAGAGCCAGTTTAGTTTTAAAAAAAAACTTAAAAAGTGCTACGGTACCTGTCACATCGAATCTTACAGCATATGCATGGAGTACTAAATATAGATGAAAAAAAGCTAATTACACAGTTTAGTTATAAATCACGAGACAAATATTTTGAGTCTAATTAGTCCATGATTGGACACAAATTGTGAAATAAAACAAAAAGTGCTACAGTAATCGAACCCAAACATTTTCACCAAGCCCTTGTTTAGTCCCGAAATATTTTGGGAAATGTAACTGTAGCGCCACTGTAGCACTTTCGTTGTTATTCGGCAATTATTGTCTGATCGTGGCCTAACTAGGCTTAAAAGATTTGTCTCGTCCATTTCGTCTAAACTGTGTAATTAGTTTTATTTTTTATCTATATTTAATGTTTCATGTATATGTCTAAAGATTCGATGTGATGAGAATTTGAAATATTTTGAGAACTATTTTGGGAACTAAACAAGGGCAACTAAACCAGCCCTAAGCAACTTGCAGCTTGCATGAGTGGCCAGCGCCTGCAACTTCAGGTCTTTGAGTGCAGGCGGTGTAATAATGGATGGTCCTACAAAAAAAAATGAATGGCATATCAAGGCTCAGGAAGCTATGAGAATGGAACCACGACGGTTCGATTCACTCAATTTCATCCAACGGTTATGGAAATAAAGTCTACGTGGACACTGGAAGGCCGCTTAGGCGGCGCGGCCTCGTACTTTTGATTTTTATATGGGAGAAAGACGCTCGGCGGCAGCGGCAGGCGTCCCTATCTCGTGTGTCAAGCGCGTTGGCGACTTGGCGTGCGTCCAGGGCTCCAGAGATTCAGGGAGCCGAGGCGAGCTCCTTCCCCTCAGCAGCGGCCGCGGGACCACGGACGCAGCTAGCCGATGGCAGCGACGGACGTGGCAGCGTCCGCCCGTCGCTCCGGCGCCGCGCACGGCAAGACGAGCGCACCGCCGGCCGCGGGTTCTCGTCCCTCAGGCGCAGCCAAGAAGAAGGTGGCTCTAGCTCTGCTCGTCTTCTTCACGGCGCTGCTGTACGCCCAGATTCAGCCGCCGCCGTCTAAGATCCCCGGCACGCCGGGCGGGCCTCCGGTCACGGCGCCCAGGACAAGGCTCAAGGACGGCAGGCACTTGGCGTACCTGGAGTCCGGCGTCTCCAAGGAGAACGCCAAGTACAAGGTCATCTTCGTCCATGCCTTCGACTGCTGTAGATACGACGTGCTGAATGTTTCCCAGGTGCAGTCCGTGCAGACATGACTGACTATGAGCAGTTTCTTTCTTTTGTTAACCGGTTACTCTGAACGAAATAATCGAGCTTTTTTGACACAGTGATCGCAGATACTACTCCAGTGCCCCCCTTCTTTGCTCTCCTCTGTTCATTCAGCTTATAATCCGTACTTTTTAACTTAATTTTTTAGCTAAAATAATATTTTTCTCTCCTACCAAATTAGCCACAGTATTTTTCAGCCGGCTTATCAGCACAGCCGAAGCCCTTTGTTTTTAGAAAAGTGAAGTGTTTTGACTCTGTGATGAACTGTTGCAAACTGATGCGGCAGGGGCTGTTGGAAGAACTGGGAATCTACCTGCTATCCTTCGACCGGCCAGGGTACGCCGAGAGCGACCCCCACCCGGCCCGGACGGAGAAGAGCATCGCCCTTGACATCGCGGAGCTGGCGGACAATCTCCAGCTCGGGCCCAAGTTCCACCTCATCGGCTTCTCCATGGGCGGCCAGATCATGTGGAGCTGCCTCAACTACATCCCGCACAGGTAACTAGCCAAGTAGCCCAAATGAATGTTGCAACGAGAACAGAGTACTTCAGCTTTTCCCTCGGTCCAGGCTCGCCGGCGTGGCGATTCTTGCCCCGGCGGGCAACTTCTGGTGGTCCGGCTTCCCGCCGGACGTCGTCAAGGAGGCCTGGCGCGTGCAGCTTCCGCAGGACCAGCGCGCGGTCTGGGTCGCTCACCACCTGCCGTGGCTGACGCACTGGTGGAACACCCAGAAGCTGTTCCGCGGCTTCAGCGTCAAGGACGGCGACCCTGCCATCTTATCCAAGGAGGACAGGCTTCTAGTTCACAAGTTCATTTTGCGAACCTATCAGGCAAGAACTAGAAGACGACCACGATGAAGCAGCGATTGACATCAATCGTAGGCTACTGAAATCATGATCTGTATCTGAATCCAACCCTGCCCTGGCTTTCTTTTGGTTGCAGAAGCAGGTCCGACAGCAGGGAGAGCACGACTCGCTCCACCGCGACATGATGGTCGGTTTCGGGAAGTGGGACTGGAGCCCCCTGGAGATGGAGAACCCGTTCGCCGGAGCCGAAGGCGAGGTGAAGGTGCACCTGTGGCACGGCGTCGAGGACCTCTACGTGCCGGTTCAGCTGTCGCGGTACATCAGCAAGAGGCACCCATGGGTCATCTACCATGAGCTCCCGACGGCCGGCCACCTGTTCCCGGTCGCCGACGGCATGCCCGACGCTATCGTTAGGTCGCTTCTGCTCGGAGACGAGTGATCAGTAGTACTATTTAGGATGCAGATCCAGGACTTGTGCACCTTTTGCAGCTCCATCGCGCTAGGGATTATGGCAAAGGATGATGGATTCAGTAATAAAAATATACGTGATGTCGGAGATTTGTATATGATACGTGCCCTCAAAAGCTTCAGAATGGCGTTTTGTTGTTGATCCCATTTGGCGATTTGGATCAGCTTAATTGGCACAACATCGGAGCAGCAAGACCGACGAAACATGTGCAACTCTCTGCGTATATTCGGGGGGAAATGATCAAGCTTGAAACTTGAAATGCACGTTGTTCTCAAGAATTATGAAGTTTTCACTGAATTTAACTTCTTATGCTAGAGAACCCGTTATGCTCTTGAGTGAATCAAACAAATTCAGGCCCTGTTCGGCAGGCTGTTTTTTGGCTTATAAGCTGGCTGTGGCTGATTTGCTGTGAGAGAAAAACATTGTTCCACGGCTGATAAGTCGTGCTGATAAGCTCAGCCGAACAGGGGGTCAGTGTATGCACCTTCATTACACTTCGGAACAGAATTGCACCCCAGCCACTGAATTTAACTTTGTATGCACCTTCGTTACTGGCGCATGTATGCTCTTGAATGAATCCCAACCGACTGAAGTTCGGAACAGAATTACACCTACGTTAATCACCATTCACTGGACCGAGAACCAGTACTTGGGGCGGTTCCTCACTACTCACTCTAAAAATACTAAACTGTGAAAATACTACAACATACATGCACCTTCATTACTGTCACTGAAGTCTGAAGTAGTCTCATATATCGCGAGTCTCTGACACTGCACCAATGGCTAGTTGGTTAACAAGTACTGAGGTGCATTGAAATTTTAACTAAGTTTAGACTACGTTAAACTTCCTTAAACTTTAACTAGTTTTACTGAAATATCATCAAACTTTGTATCTCCAAATATATTGATCATAAAAATACATTTCATAATTAATCTAATAATATTTATCATAATATTAATATTTTAATATATATTTAGTCATTGAGACGGAAGACTATCATCACCTTACCTTTAGTATTTTCTTTGGAGCCGTGGGGCCCCGTGACCCGTGCCAGCAGGCATCAGTGGCCGGCAGAAAGCAGTAGTTTTAAAGACACTGGGGTCTGCCTGCTTGGCTCCGGACTCCGGTAAACTGCAGTAAAACATCCTCCCCCGTGCTGATATTTGCTTACTACCTGCCATCCCTGCTGTTTGCCCCAGCCCCCAAGCCAAAGACGTTCGCCGTAGCCGCGAAGGTGTCTCGCCGGCTCTACCAAAGGCTGCCTAGCCACCATGGCCGTGACCGTGTCCGGCGAGAAGCGGCCACCGCCACCGCCACCGCCACCGCCACCGGCCCCGGCCTCCAGCGGTATATACTCTCTCATCTTTGCTGGGTCGATTAATTGGCCGTGACTAGTATGCGGTCCTTGTGATGTGATCTTGTAACTTGGCTCTGCAGCATGGTTCTTTTGCTTCTCTTGATTCATGTGGGTAGGATTAACCTTTGTTTGTGCCCGCGCGCGGTAGGATGTGATCTTCGAACTTGATGCCTGATTTTATTAGTACTAATACTAGTAATTCGCTACTCTATTAACTGGCTCCGGGCTCCGGCAAACCCGCAGTGCCTCGAATCCTTTGGCTGCATGAAGACAGGACCTTGGCCTTTTCACCTTTGCGTTTATTCCTTTTTTTTTCTAGAGAGCATATCTGGTTCTTGGTTCGATCTATAATCTGTTATACTCAAAAGGTTATCAACTTTCCATGTTCTTAGTAGTAGCTATTTTGTATCCATTTTGCTTTCTCAGCTAGTCGCAAAGATTTGTATATTCATTTCAACGCTATACAAGCATTTGCTGAAAAATATGAGGGTTTGTTTCTAGAAGGACCGACTAGTTTTTTTATATATAAAAGAATCAGTCGCAAAGGTGCGCTCTTGAGTCTAGATGGCCGACGATAGTTACGGATGGAAAAGTTTTCCATTTATCCCTTGCTGATAGTGAAATGAAAACTTTTCTCAGTTCAGGGAAGATTTTTGCACGGTGTTTAGTCCTTTCGTTCACAGGCGACGTGTAAGACTATTAAAGCAATGCCCACGAGAGCAGATCATGATATTTTTGTACATGCGATTGTGATAGGTTATTAGGTTTGACTTAGGCTTGGGCGACCGAGCAACAGTTCGCTTTCCACAGGGAAAAAAAATGACGCTGTTCATCAAACCATTATTCATGATCATTTAATTGATTCCCCACCCCGCAAAAAAAAATCCAGAGCTTGTATTATTTGTGATACTCTTATCTTGTACTCCTATTGTTTAATCTATGTGTAAGGACAAAATTAACTATGGATGCGCGTGTCGGCATGCTTGAAAATGACAGTCGGTATTGGGTTCAGAATTTGAAAACGAGGATAACACGCCCCAATTTCTTATTGGAACCAACCAGGCTTTGAGCACAATAGAGAAACTGGCAGTTTAAGCTGACGTAACGTTTTATCAAAGTCAATGTCTTCTTAGTGTGTCAGTTGACAGTTGTCACGGGTGCATCTTATACTATTAATTGTTACTCCCTCCATCCTAAATTATAAGACATTTCAGGAATCTTAGAGGGTCAAAGGATCTCAAGTTTGACCAAATTTATATAATAAGATAATAATATTTATGACACCAAATAAGTATCATTAGATTCTTCATTAATTATATTCTCATATTATACCTTCAAGTATTCGTCACGTATTCAACAAAATACAGAATGCATAATCAAATGTTCAGACCAGCGCGTACTTGCACAGTCATTCTACGAGATGAATACGTGACGCCGTGTCAGTTTGACGTGCTGATATGTTCGCATTTCACTCGCAGGAACGGCAAGGAAGCTTATCCTAGCACTGTTTATATGTCTATCGGCGCTGCTGTACAAGCAGATTCAGCCGCCACCTCCCAAGATCGCCGGTTCGCCGGGCGGCCCTCCGGTCACGGCAACCAGGACACGGCTCAGCGACGGCAGGTACCTGGCCTATCTGGAAACCGGCGTCCCCAAGGAGAAGGCCAAGTACAAGATCATCTTTGTCCATGGATTCGACTCCTGCAGAAACGACGCGCTTCCAATCTCCAAGGTATGCTTTGTTACCAAACTGTATGTGACAGATTGATCTGTTTCACGGAATGAGGAACCGGTGGATGCAGGAGCTGGCACAAGAGCTGGGCGTTTACCTGTTGTCCTTCGATCGCCCCGGCTACGCCGAGAGCGACCCGCACCCGGGCAGGACCGAGAAGAGCATCGCCCTCGACATCGCCGAGCTCGCCGACAACCTGCAGCTAGGCCCCAAGTTCCACCTCATCGGCTTCTCCATGGGCGGCGAGATCATGTGGAGCTGCCTCAAGTACATCCCACACAGGTAGCGTACCAACTACTGCCAAGTAGTACTTAGTAGTCAGTACCAACCAGAAAAAAGAGCAGGTTCGATCTTTCTTTCTCCTTTTACTTGGATAATTCGCTCTGTTCGTTTAGCTGATAAGTTATGGCTGAAAGTATTATTCACTGATTCGTTATGAGAGAAAAATACTGCTGAATGACTGGCTGATTTGGCTGATAAGCTTGAGCGAACGTTGATCTTGGTGCAGGCTCTCTGGCGTGGCCATTCTCGGCCCGGTGGGCAACTACTGGTGGTCCGGCTTGCCGGCGAACGTGTCGCGGGACGCCTGGTACCAGCAGCTCCCTCAGGACCAGTGGGCGGTCTGGGTCGCGCATCACCTGCCGTGGCTGACCTACTGGTGGAACAGCCAGAAGCTCTTCCCGGCCTCCAGCGTCATCGCCTACAACCCTGCCCTCCTGTCCGAAGAAGACAAGCTGCTCATGGCAAAGTTTGGCTACAGAACCTACATGGTACTGTACTAAAAAACCAGCCATTACCTCGCGCTCATGCATCGATCTTGCATTGCCGCCATGAAATTCTTGTGTGCAGTGCAGCTAGTTTGTTCACAGGTTTTCGCCGTGCACGTACGTGCGTGCTGTGTGATTTTTGCATGCAGCCGCAGATCAGGCAGCAGGGGGAGCACGAGTGCCTGCACCGGGACATGATGGTCGGCTTCGGGAAGTGGAGCTGGAGCCCGCTGCAGCTGGAGAACCCGTTCGCCGACGCCGATGATGATGGCCAGGAAGGGGCGGGGAAGGTGCACCTGTGGCACGGCGCCGAGGACCTCATCGTGCCGGTCAGCCTGTCGAGGTACATCAGCGAGAAGCTGCCGTGGGTCGTCTACCACGAGCTCCCCAAGGCGGGACATCTCTTCCCCATCGGTGACGGGATGGCTGACGCCATTGTCAAGTCCCTGCTGCTCGGAGACGATCATCCGTCGTCGGCCTCAGCCTCACAGCAGCCTCCTGATTCTCCATGAATCCAGCGTGTCACCTAGTCCGTTCGCATTTCGTGGTCCATCTCTCACAGTGGCGGACCCAGAAATTGGGAGCAGGGTATGCCCATGGTAAAATTTTTTTGGATGAACAACACAAAATGCTCAGATCTGCTTAGATAAAAGATACATGTAGTTCAAACTAAATTTGTTCCATAACAAGTTGATATTACAAAATATTGGAAGAAAATTACAATTAAATTTTAACTCTTCGATCCCTCATTGCTTGATAGTGACTGATGATGTCATGATCTTTGACTTGCAAAAAGAATTCACGCTCAATAAATGTGACCAAACAATCATTCAAGTACTGGTCTCCCATCCGGTTTCTCAACTTGTTCTTCACATAATTCATTATTGAAAACACTCGTTCTACTGTAGCAAGTAATAAAGCGTCTAGGTTTACCTCCAATAAGCCTAATAGGAAAATCATGGTTGCGTGGTTGACAAGGCCCCAATGCAATATATCCCCTGATCACCGAGTTCCTTTCATTGACAGGATGCCTTCTAATGGGTCTCCTTTTTCCAGGGTCATGATGTAGAGAGTCAATATCATAAACAGCTTCCCCACTTGATTCATAATCAAATTCGCCATCTCTGATAGGAGATAAAGGGGAAGGTTCTGAAGGTTCTGTTTCTGCCACTGTTGCTTGTTAACTGAGGTTCTGAAGGTTCCCCTTTATCTCCTATCAGAGATGGCGAATTTGATTATGAATCAAGTGGGGAAGCTGTTTATGATATTGACTCTCTACATCATGACCCTGGAAAAAGGAGACCCATTAGAAGGCATCCTGTCAATGAAAGGAACTCGGTGATCAGGGGATATATTGCATTGGGGCCTTGTCAACCACGCAACCATGATTTTCCTATTAGGCTTATTGGAGGTAAACCTAGACGCTTTATTACTTGCTACAGTAGAACGAGTGTTTTCAATAATGAATTATGTGAAGAACAAGTTGAGAAACCGGATGGGAGACCAGTACTTGAATGATTGTTTGGTCACATTTATTGAGCGTGAATTCTTTTTGCAAGTCAAAGATCATGACATCATCAGTCACTATCAAGCAATGAGGGATCGAAGAGTTAAAATTTAATTGTAATTTTCTTCCAATATTTTGTAATATCAACTTGTTATGGAACAAATTTAGTTTGAACTACATGTATCTTTTATCTAAGCAGATCTGAGCATTTTGTGTTGTTCATCCAAAAAAATTTTACCATGGGCATACCCTGCTCCCAATTTCTGGGTCCGCCACTGCTAGTGCGTCCAGCCCGCCCCGCTCTGCCGCCAGCCTCACAAACACGACGAACAACCCGCGAACCCGCACGCGTACGTACGGGCCGCTTTTCGCCTACGCGCGCCACCGCGGCTTTTACCTGTTATATACGAGTAACCAGGCCTCCGTCCACGTCGCGCGGCACGGGCAACCACATGTACGCGCGGAGGCTGGAGGCAGCAGGCCACGCTCCCGTCGCGGCCACCATAGGCGAGGCGCCCTTCCCCGCCTGGCGACGACTGGCGATCGCCCTTCCCCCACCTCTTCGGCCTCCAAATTCCTAACGTGTCCGCCTCGTCCCCCACCACCTCGTCCTCTGATCTTTTTCCACATCCCTCTCGCGCGCGCATTATATCGCGCGCCGTACGTGCTTGAAGCCAGGCAAGAACACAGGTGCTGCTACACTGCGTACACGGCCGGGTTGATCGATCCACGAGCTCGCCACCGCGGCGGTTCTTGGTCGCGTGCATAGCTAGCTTGATGGAGAGCCGCTGCATGGCGTCATTCAGCAACGTCGAAGCGCTGCCGGAGACTGAGGAGGTCGTCGATCAGCAGGACAAGGCATGCGACGCTGAAGGCGCCTTGGCAGCAGCAACCGTGACGGAAGGGAACGAGGCGACGCTGCAGGAGCAGCATGATGGCAAGGCGGCGCCCGTGCCCGATCACCAGCAAGAGGTATCGGCGCCCGAGCACGCCGCCGCAGAGGCACCGGCGGCACCGGCTCCAGAGGAACACGGGGACGAGAAGAAGGACCACCAGGCCGTGGCGAAGGAAGAGGTGGAGGAGACCGCGGCGGCGTCGTCGGCGGCAGACCAGGAGGAGAGCACGCGCGAGAGGCTGAAGCGGCACAGGCGGGAGATGGCGGGGAGGGTGTGGGTCCCGGAGCTGTGGGGGCAGGAGAAGCTGCTCAAGGACTGGGTGGACTGCACCGTCTTCGACCGCCCCATGGTGCCGACGGGCCTGCTTACGGCGCGCCGAGCGCTCATCGCCGAGTGCTGCACTACACGCCGCCCGGCGGACCGAACGTCGTCGCCGTCGTCGTCCACCACCAGCTCCAGCCCGCCGCTCCGGGTGCGGAACGGCTGCTCCTGATCGGGTGCTCCTCCTCTCCTCCAGACCTCTACTACTACCTCCCATTAGCTAGCTAGCCTGCCTGCCTTCTTTTTTTTTTTTGCTCAAATAAGGGGGTCCTTCTTGTTCATTGAGTTGTAATGTGAGAAGGTCTAGTCTTTCTTGTTTAACGTACTTCTGAATGATCAAGCATGTGAATTACATACGAACTTGATTAGCTTAAACACTGCTAATAATCCTTAGAAAATTTATGATCTGTTTGAATCGATGAATGCAAGAGTTCTGTGAATAATTCAATTGTGTTTTTCACCCTCTTGCTATTGCTGCCATTGCTAACGGTTACTATCTATCGCACATCGTACGCATGCAGCGGCTTTGGTTTTGTCAGCAAACCATACATCGATTAACCGGACAGTACGTACTACGCACACTGTGCTGTGTTTAGTTTGTGAGGAAAAAATATCTGTAGCCTTTACGATCTCCTGTAGGATTGTACAGGTCTGTGACCGTCCCGTCTTACGGGATACGGTGCCGCTGTATATGGGTGGGGCCGGGTTTAGAGATTTTCTCGATCTTCGTGAAAAAGTCTTCTTCTTAATAAAATACCCGGTGGGACGTCGTCCCCACGGATCGAGTTTTTTTTATCTACTGTAGGATTGCAGACTTCTCCGCCTTGGATTTAAGAGTGGTTGTTAGGAGTTATTTGTCATGTCAGGTGAGCACCCACATTTCTTGGCGTCGTAATATAATGCATGACGTGGTTTCTTGCCGTTCTTTCGTTTCCTCGATCTCCGATCCTTCAGATGAAAATATTCGATCTTGTTGCGTCCGTCTTTGGCTAGCTGTAGCCGTAGCTGTTCATTGTGCTTGTGCATTTCTCTTTTCAAGGAAAACGTGAGACCAAGCAGCTCATGAGATACTTGTATATACCTTTGCTTCGAAAAGTTTAAAGAATCATTACTGATGATGTGATATGTTGCCGCCGATCGATCTATACCATCAATAAGTTGAAGCTAACCAACTAGCAAGCTACAGGAATCTTTGATGACAAATATGTGGGTGCTGTGTTTCCAGAAGATGATGCGTGCACGGTCGATTAGATATGATCGTGGACTAAGGTGTGCCACCAAGTCCTGTCCTCTCCACTGTACTTTCTAGAGGGTGGAGAGAAAGTAGAATAGCCCCGTTGCTCCAAATTAAGTGTAGAACTCGTACGCGTTGTTGTTTATTTAGGTTAATTATAAGCTGCCGATATATAGTCTTAACTTAGAACTCCGATCCGGACAGTAATGTACACTCAGTACATAGTTTGTGGAGATAGTGTTAGTAGATTTATGGACCAATATATCTAGGATAGATGTGCACACGCTAACTAGTGGTCAAGATTGCTAAACACCAACACAAATCTGCATAGGACCTCGAGGTTTTTTATAACTTTCTATTTTTCAGGTCCTATTTTTAAGTTGTTCCCGGATATCATGTATATCTTAGTATTTGATTGATGAGAAGACTCTCTACATTATATGGGGTGGGATGTGCATGCATACGTTCATAAGAATGCTATATAGTACATGAATGTATGTATATAAGCGTGCCTTTGTATATTATCACTACTCCAGATCCATGAATCACTGCTAGATCCAAACCTGATGTCACTATCGGAATCAAACTTGGTAGAGGGTAGCCGGCAGTGATGCTCTTTCTTATCACTGTCAGTTCCTAGACACGGCAGTGATAGTAAGATATCACAGCCAGGTCAAAGCTAAACCCAGCAATGATAGGATGAGGATCATTACTGGGTCAATATATATAATCATCTACCCCGCAATGAAAGTATGGTACCATTGTCGGGCTAGTGGCTTCAACCTAACAATGACATTCATTTCCTAATTTTTGTTGATATAATTTATTGTTACATTTAGTAGAGTTTGTTGTTTGATATTTTATATTTGATATTATTAATGCGTCACGTATATTTTACTACCATTAAGATTGTACTACAATTACAACAAATTTGAATCTATATAATATGATTAGATATTGTATATATTACAGTTAAATCGCTTCAAATTAGAACATAGTGTTTGTACAATTACATTTTTTTAGAATTACACAGTACAACGCAGACACTCACAACGCACGCACACTCACCTCCATGAACACGCGTACGCAAACCCTACCCCTATGAGCGCCTTCGAAGGACTGAGACGGCAGATCACGAGATTCATGAAGTCACCACAGACGCCTCGCTGTCGACGGGGACGTCGCCTACCACTGAAAGCATAGCGCCATTAAATCCTGGATTAAATCCAGAAAAATGCGAGCATTTGTGCTAAGTTGAGGACTTAAACCCAGATGAGCAGGTTCCACCACAAGAAACCCAACCACCCACAACCTCATCCATGATGAAGTCGGCTAGTTTGTCTTGTGGTCCTATAATCTCGGACTCTAGTTGCTTACGGGTGTGAAGCTCTACGCGCTACCAATGAAGCAAAAAAGTATTGAAATGCACAAGTGTTACACAAAACAATAATGTGTTTCGTCGATGTACAATAAATGAAAAGCATACACATCGGACGATCTCCATCAAATGAGTCATCGCCACTAAACATGTGCATCGCCCATCAGCTATGTTAGAGTAAACATGTCCTGGATCAATATATAGGATCTCAATTATTCTCCAGATCTTAGACTTACGACCCGCCAGTGAAGCTAGATCACTGCCGACTCCGACACACCCGACAGTGATAGGTTAGCAGAGATTGTGTGTTATGCAGTAGTGTGTGATTATTTTTAAAGAAAAGCCTCCACATTAACTCTCAACGCTAGAAAAAACTACCAAGTTAATTAATTAGAGAAAAATAAAATCAAAGTACCCACATATATGTTAAAAAATGACACACCACTACCATTAGAAAAAATGACACATCTCGCTCTGTACTTATTTTTATATTACCCACATAGACTATGCAATTATATAACAAACTACATGTGTTGCAGCATGTACACATTTAGAATTAAAGTTGCAACTTAAATGATTTGTTCATGTAATTTATAATAAAAAAGAGTGTGAATCAACATAAACATAGTAAGTTTCATGCAATAAAGAAAGATAAACTATGTAAGTAATTCTTTCCTGTCAGACCATGTAGATGGCTTGCCAGTTAGACTAGCATATATATATTGCCTACCCTACAGTAGTGAAAGAGGACGTGCCAATGTTAAAGATAAATGTGAAAATAAAAGTAAGTATAATAAAAGAGTTGTGAGTGAAAATTTTATTGTATACTGTGGTTGAGAAAATAGAAGATAAATAGGTTGTAACTTATAAGTTTAGAGAAAAAGTAGATCATATAGTAATGATGAAATATGTTCTTGTAGCCAACTGCTATACAGATGGAATAGTAAATAAACAGTAAATATGTATATAACTAGCCGTGGCCTCTATTATTAGTCGTACTCTAGGAATGTCATTATAAACCATATTGGTGTTAAAAGTGAAAGAAGATCTCAAACTAGAGGAGTGTGTGTGTGTGTGTGGGGGGGGGGGGGGGGGGGGGGGGGGGGGGGGTTAGCAAAGGTGGATGCAATAAAAAAAAGAGACCAGTGGCTCGTAGGATCATCAACAACCACGTAAAAGAAGCCTAGTACTCTATCCGTTCTAAATTATACGACGTTTTAGTCTTTCTACGTACATTGTTTTCACTATACATTTAGATATAGTGTATATCTAAGTTTATAGCAAAAGTTATGGATTTTAAAAAGTCAAAACATCTTATAGTTTTGAACAGAGGGAGTAAAACAACCTTAATTGACTTCCTGCATGAAATAGGAGGAATTGGCGATTGACACGGGTTCGTGACAGCAAGCAAGCAGGAATGCAACGGTCACTAGAAAACCTGGCGCGGCTTTGCCACGCCTTGCCTAGAGTGTGCCAGTGATCGTCTTGCCATATCCTGGAGTGTGGCAATCGACGAATTATGTTTTGTTGCGCTACTCTACCTTCGCTTTGTATCTCAGTGATGTAATAAGTATGATCAGATAAGTATTGATCAGATACAGATAACTATAAACCAATTTATTTGCATGTTCTCTTTCAGTAGAACTGCAACATTTGTGTCTTGTGAAGATATAAAATTATTCTCTAATATGAGGGACTTAGTTTTTGTCTTCATTAAGTTTGGGAATTTATTTGTTTTGTAATTTAAGACTGAACAAGCTACTGATCTTTATCCAGTCAATTTTTTGCTGGAAAAAGACAAAATAGTTTCAGCATATATGGTGTGTCAGTATTAGGTATTTGTCCACCACAATCTTTGACTAATTGTTACCCCTTTTTTGTGTATAGGTCTTGGTAGCTTTGGAATTTGCTTTTTTATCTTTTCGGATCATGCCCAACTGATATTTAATGGTTCGAAAAAGGAGCTGGGCTTCATCAAGTGAACAAGCGGTTGAGTTTAATATCCGTGTTAAATATTTGCCTGATGTAGAGGGCAGAATATTAGACTTGGAGAGGAAAGGGATGAAAATATTCGAAAGTGCTTGATAAATTCGTCTGATGCTTGCAGAGCAGTTATGACCATTTCTTAGGATTTCTCAGTCTTTCCCTCATCAAAATCAATTTGTGGAAACAGTATGCAACTGCCTTGCAAGGGGGGAAACAAAAAAATGACACTATTAAAATGTATACAGATGAAAGGATAATTACTCACCAGAGAAAATATGTGTGCTCTGCCTAGAAACTAATTTAAGTGGCTAAACAATTATTCTAAATGCAATTTAGAAATCAAATCAAAATGATATTTCCATTTTACAAATAGAGCATGTTTTCTCCCTCATGCACCTGACAAAGGTAGCTCTCGGATGCTATCCTTAACATGTTGAATAATAGCTCAGATATACAGGTGAACAAGATTGTTTGGTAGTTGCTTAATGCACAATGAAATAGGAATTGTGATATGAAATAATAAATTTATGCATCGCTAGGGCCTGATGATAGGACTGAGAAAGACACATCTTTTCGGCATTTGATCACCTCGTAAGCTAAGCATCATTGTACTGCTAATTTTGGGTTATCAATTGCCAGTCCAATGCTCCAAGCTGCATATCAACCCCTATATGATATTAAGACGATTAGTGGCTCCAAGTGAACCCTAAGTATTTAGTTTCAATCAAAGCATTTGTGTAATTAATTAGTATCGCTAAGTAAGGTTGCAGGCCACATGAGTTATTTTCTTAAAGCAATCATCTGTCTATTAAGCCTATGGGTATGTTTTGTATTTGCTAATATTGACATGGATAATTTAGCTGAACTACAAATCTGGTGCTAATTTCAAGTAAAAAAAGAGCTTTGAATGAATGAAAATAGTTTGAATACATATCTTCTTAAGAGAATAAAAGGTGTCAACTACAGCCATTGACAAGTTCCATTACCACAGAAAATGTAATTATACATCAATAGTATGAACATTGGTACAGGATTAACTTTGCTGGTCACAATATTACCTTATGGTACAGTAAGTTGGAGATCAATGCGGACTTGTTGATAGCGACCCACAATATAATCATGGGATTCAGGAAAATCTATCGTAAAAAGTTTAATTGGAAAAAATCCATTCAAATGTCTGAAAACTTGAGAACTAACCCATGGAGAAACAAATTGTTTTGGATATTAATTCATTTGCTTATGAGCAAAGAAGCAAAACAATTGTCAATTCATATATTTTTCAGGCCAAACTTTACCAGTTTATTAGAAAAGAAGAGGACTAAAAAAATCATCCGGATTATTAGTGGGCAAGCAAACAAATACTGCTGCTAGTCTAAAGCGAGTGAGAGTGAACTCAAATTGCCAAGAGCATAAGAGCATTAACACCCCTTATTAGAAGGATTATAATGAACAGCAGACATGTTCCACACAGGATCAATGCACCTGCATATCAGACTTTAGGGGGAAAAAAATCCGAGAGAATTTCATCAAACGACACTCTACTTACAGAGAAGATGACTTGCAGCAGCAATAATCTTTGTTGTCTTGTTGAATAGCGTTGCTTCAGTGAACAGCTTGCCTTAGAGGCATTTCGTCGAGCAGCTGCCTGACGTTGTCAATCTTTTGCTGCTCAGGCTGTCATAGCGCTGGCTGGCAGGGTCCATGCCGTGAAAGGTGGTAAAGCGGCGCCGGGGTGCTGCAGCGCTGGCCTTGCTTCCATGATTCAGTCGCGCATGGCTTGTTTGGCGATGGCGGGAACACCGTGCCTCCTTCACGAGCATTTAGCGGCCGTCGGGAACGAGCAGAGGAAGGAGGAGAGCGAGGTAACGAGCCGTTTCCGCCGCCAACAGCATCACGGCGGTGGGGAGAGGCGCCGGCGACGTGGTGGGAGGAGGGCAGAGGGTTATCGGCCGCCCTCGGGAGCACGCAACTCCGGCGGCGCAAGCTCGGTGGGCCCTCGGCGCGCGGCCCTGGCGCGGCGATAGGACCTCGGCGCCGCGCGGCTCCACGAGCGGTTGCTCCCTTGATGCGGCGCCCATCAGCCAGTGGCTGCTCCCCGGCGCTGGCGGCGCGGGCGCACGCGACGCCGGCAACGCGAGCTCGATAGGATCTCGGCGCAGCGCGCCTCCACGAGCAGTTGCTCCCCCGACGCAACGCCCATCAGCCATCAGCTCATGGGGCTGCACCAATTGCGGCGAGGGATCACGGGCGGGCGGAGTTACTGCAGCCCGCGAAGGTTCGCGATGCCTGGAACCATGTCTAAGCGGGTAGCAGACCCGAACCAACCCGCATCGAACGGTTCAGATCTTATGTTCGCCCGATCCAACGGTTAACGGTTAACGGGCGACGTGGTCCTATCTGTTAGTCCGCTTTTAGGTGCAGGATTCATGTAAGGAGATGGGGCTGCCAGCCAGCCACAGCCCACAGCCACATCCGGACGCGGACTAGCCCAGCTTTTGTCCGACCCAACGGGCCGACTCTGTGAACCGCCCACAGGATAGGATGGTGTTGGCACTTGGCAGAGCCCCCGCCGCGTCGGTACATCACGAGAGGGTCAGAAGAGGGAAGCGCCGCCCAGACCCATCCAGAGCACGCCGCGGCAGGTATGGCCCATGGCCGTATGGGCGTGGGCCCCGGGGTGCCACGCGGGTGGTCACGCCCGCTGGCTCGGCGCCACGCCGCCATGGTTTTATTAAAGCCGAGAGAGCCAAGCCAAGCCTCCGCGCTTCAGTCGCAGCAATTTCCACTCTAATCCGTAGTATCCCATCCCAATTCCCAAGCCCGCCGTGAACCGCTCCATTTCTTCCGCACCCATCCCTCGCCGCCTCGCGCCTGCACCGGAGACGACGGTCCGGTCCCATTGCCCGCGCACCTGCGACTGCGAGGTAACCTTGCTCTGCCCTGCTCGTATTATCCCGCACCCGATTTCTGGCTTGTGCTTCTCGCGTTAGTTTCCCAGGCCGTCAGCAGTGGAGCGACTAGCTAGCCCTTTGCATCTTTCAGTTAGTGATGAAGAAAGAACCTGAAGTGCCGTAGGTTTCGTGTTTCTGAATGGCAGAATGAGTGTGCGTAGTTTTCTTCTCGCTTTGGTTAAATTTTAGCTCCCTCTTTTGAATCCAACTAGGCGGTCAAATCTTAATACTAGTAATCTTTTAAATGCAATGCATTCTCCACTGCCCTCAGGCCTCAACGATGGATACTAAGTACATACTGAATAGCATTGTAGTTGTCAGTTGTCCTGAACTGAGTAGAAAATGGCCAATTTGGTTGAGTTTGTCATCTCATCTGTGTGTTGGAATGCTTAACATAGGTACTGGGCCATTGAATTCACCGATACTGTGTCCTCTGTCCGGTCTTTTTCAGGAGTTACCTGACAGTGTTATGTAGACAGCTTTTTTTAAGTAACGAATAGGCACGAGATTGTGCCTATTTCATTTATAGAGAAGATAAAGGTACACCCATAAAGCCGGGAAAGAAAGGAAAAAAAGTGCACTCTTGGTCTTTGTAGACAGCTAAACAACAAACCTGATCTTCAGCAAATAATCCTCATGACCAGAAGTAGCGTCACTTAATTGAAGGATACAAAGTGTGTCAACTTAATAACTGATCCTCTTGCCTCTTGGTCTTTGTTTTGCTGCTGCAGATTCCTAAAGGATGCAATACATGCCATGATAGTTGTCTTTCTTACTTTTATTCTTATTGCTTATGCAAGCATTTTTAACACTATTAGTCGGTCCTTTTAATGTTCTGTGTTTTTTCCAAAGTAGCCTGAGTCATTATGATAGGGTCATGACTCATGAGAATTCAAGTGGGGATGACAGATATCCACATAGAGCCTTTCCTGCAGAAATGGAAAAGCTTTGTTCACTAATCACTACTATGGTCCTGAAATCATGATATGTGTCATGCACTTCTAATGTCTATGCGTGTTTGAGGGGGGGAAATTTAGTGTCTACATCAATATCCACGTTGCCGTTGTGTGTTGTGTGGTTTGATTGGGTCTGGTCATCTGGCCGGGTGTAGTTAGGTTTTTGTTGAGTTTTCCTTAATAAACCGTTCATTTTATGCTTTTCGGCCCGGTTTTTCTTACAAACTGGACCAACTCTTTTCTACCTATAGTGAATAGCGGGAACTCTCGGAGGTTGCTTCGGAAAAAAAAATGTTTATGTTGGGTAGCTGCTCGGAAAATGTTTCAATTCATAGTATGTACTTTGTGACCCATAATTTTTGCAGTTACATGCTGTTGAAGCTATCAGCTATGACCTAGAAACAAAAAACCCCCAATAACTTTTCTGAGAGTAGCTAAGTTTCATACGCATGGTGGATGCTAATATTCACCTCTCGCTGTTCTGATTACGAGTTTTACAGGTCTCAAACACCCAAAGATGGCAACTTTCACATCCCCAGTTCTCTGCAACTTCATGACCATCCAACAGAAGAGAGCGCCTCTGCTGAACAACAGCACAAAACGGCCCCTGCACCTGAGCTTCCCGGGGACGACAAGGAGCGCGCCGACGACATTGCCGAGCTTCAGAGCGAGGCAAGACTTGCGCGTCGCCGCCGTCTACAAGGTGAAGCTCATCGGCCCCGAAGGGCAGGAGAGCTTGATCGACGTGCCAGAGGACAGCTACATCCTGGACGCGGCCGAGGAGGCCGGCCTCGAGCTGCCCTACTCCTGCCGCGCTGGTGCGTGCTCCACGTGCGCCGGCAAGGTGCTGGAGGGCTCCGTCGACCAGTCGGACCAGTCGTTCCTCGACGACACGCAGGTCGGCGCCGGGTATGCGCTCACCTGCGTCGCGTACCCGACGTCTGACTGCGTCATCCAGACGCACAGGGAGGCAGACCTGTACTAGGTAGTCCGGTCCCAGTCCCACGTACGGCATGGATCAACCTTGCACTTCCATTTCCATAGCTCCATTCGGATTCGATCTTGAGTTCTGGAGACTGTGATTCGCACTTGTGCTCTTGTCCTTGCAGCTTAGCTAGAATAGTACATTCTTAATCGTCATTGCGCAAGTGTAGGTTGTTATGGTTTGATTCGTCCTGTGTATTGTTCTCTCGTCTCTACATACTGAACGACTAGCGCTCAGATGTTCGGTGCGAGATCCGCGTTCGGACGTCGCTCCCCACGCCTCACGTCTACTTCGTTCTGCATGGCCCACCCACTTGGATCTGCGCCGCTCGAACGACTCATCCCACTCACGTCGCCCGTCCTCACGTGGGCCCACGTCGTCCGAACATCACTAGCATCGAGAAGAGGAGACACCGAAGCGAGGAAGCGAGGTAGCAGAAAGCGAGGAGGGAGATGCAACATCCGATCTACTTTTGAAACATCCAAATAAAATATTTGCAACGTACGTTCGAAAATATTTGAAACACTTACAACATACGTCTGAAACACTTGTAAAAACACCTGAAAACGCTTGAAAAAGCCATTGCAAAATATTCAGATAAAACAATGCAACATATGTGTGAAACACCTGCAACATTCAGATAAACACACTCGCAACATACATCTTGAAAAACATCTAAAACATTAGGAACAAAAGCTTGCAACATATGTGTACAACTATTGCAACATATGCAATATCTCGATCTACTTTTGCAACATCTAAATAAAATACTCGTAGCATCTAGATGAAACATCTGAAACATACTTTTGCAATATGTGTTTCTAGCGCACAATGTCACCTTACTGCTTGAACGAATCACATATCTCGATGCCGCTGCGGCGCGTCATGGAGCTCGCCGGTGCTCCTCTGAGCGAGGACATGCTCGACGGTCTAGGTGAGCACCTGCACGAGGCGCGCGAGCACCCCTGGGCGAGCACCTGCTCCGCGGCCTGGGCCAACACACCCTAGGCGCGGCAGGGGACAGAGGCGTCGCGGGGGTTGGCGGCGGCGCCGCACTAGAGTGGCCTGGTAAGGTCGGCACCCGACCGCTGTGCCTTAGAGGCGGTCGTGAGCCACACGGACGAATGGATAAGAGCAAGTGAGCAGATAGGAACAAATACATGGACGAGCTGATTTTTTTTATTTAGGAACGAAGGAGTGGAGGGGAGGGTCTTGGGCTAGCATCGCGTGGCCCACCAACGGTGCGTCCAGCCGCCTAGACGCCCGCTTCCTAGCATTATCACTATATCTTAGAATTTGCCAATTCAGTGACCAAGCATAGATCTATCAGTTTCAGTTTTTCATCAACGTAGGCGGCAGGCGTCTGCGTCACCGGAAGTGTTTAGGCCGGGCCAGAGCAATAATTTGGGTGCTACTCTTTTATTTCAAAGCACATTACATGGACACACTTTTTTTTCTCGAACACATTACATGGACACACTTAAATACACACGCATACATATTTCTATCGCTCTTAAACTTTGATATTATGGGTTTGCTAGAACCACGTGTGAATGGTTGTATCAACCGTACAATTTGAGTAACCCTAAAAGAACCATTCAAATTGTGCCCTTGTGTCACATATGGGTGAATGATTATCATGTGTTAGATCTGTTACCTCCAACGGATAAGATTTAAAGTGGGTAGAAATTTATTAGGTGACAGGTAATTATAAATTCTTTCACAGTTTTATTGTATAATATATATTAGTTAGATATATTAGAATGTTTTGGGAATTTTCTATATTTTTTTTTATTTTATAAAGCCAAATCTAATTTTCTGAAGTATCTAGAGATATTTTTATGGTCTTTAAATATTTTATTTAAATTTTTTGTATCCTAATATGTCTCTAGAATTGTTTTTGACATTTTAAAAGCTTATTAGACACACTTTTTGTGATATAGAAAACCTTATGAAGTATTTGCCAAACTTCTTTAATAGAAGGGACAAAACTGCTTTCAAAATCACTCTCAAGAAGAGAGGTAATTTGAACAGTTGTGAGAGTTCAATGGATAGGAAGTCTAGTTTTGAAGTTAAGAAAAAAAAACCAAAACGACAGATTTTTTTTTTGAGCAACATAGTGACACAGATAAAATGAACTTCTTTTTCAAATCTGAATCCCCTGTAGTTTCACCTTATCAGCCCATGAAAAATCCGCCTTTGAAGGCCCAGCCCCAGCAGACCTTAGGCAGCGTTTGGTTTCCAAAAATTTTGCAAAAGAACGGTAGATTTTCCGTCACATCGAATTTTGAATGCATGCATGAAGCATTAAATATAGATAAAAAATAAAATTAATTATACAGTTTAGATGAAATGGACGAGACGAATCTTTTAAACCTAGTTAGTCCATAATTAGATAATATTTGTCAAATAACAACAAAATTGCTACAGTAGCATTTCCCAAAATTTTTCGGGAACTAAACAGCCCCTTAATAACGCACAGGAGCAGGCGCGCTCGGCCGCTCTTACCCCCCGCCCCCCACCCTCCCCCCGCCTCTCCCTCCGTTCGCGTTCGCTGAATCGGCGGTGGCAGCGCCATCCGCACCTTGCCACCTCGTCGCTCGGCTATACCCCGTCCGCCGCCTCCCACCTGCTCGGTCCCAGCCGGCCGCCGGCCGCCGGCCACTGTGCTCGGCAGTCAGCCGAACCCCAGCCAGATTTTCCCCCAGGTGGCAATCTCCAAGGCCTCCAGGCGGCCAGCCCCAGCCCTCAGGCCGTCAGGCAGCCAGCCGGTCAGGCCGTCAGTTGGTCTAGGGTGCTTTGCTCAGCCCCTCCTATATACTTTTTCTTGACCCGCCGGACGATGACCTCGACCGCGTCGTGGCCGAGGTGTTCGGCAGAATGACACGCCGGGAAGTGGCAGCGTCGCTACACCGATCGCTTGCCAGGTTCTTTGTGCACGACGACCCAGAGAAATTCCACTCGCTTGTCGCTGCCAAGGCTAGCCATCACAGAGCCCTGGGCTCTGCAGACCTCTCGTGTGCCCTGCAGGCGTGCAGGGGGCGAGGCAACCGATGGCCGCTCGTGCTGGAGATCCACGCGACGTCAGTCGTGCGTGGGCTTGGGGCTGACCGTCTTATAGGCAACCTGCTGATTGACCTGTACGCCAAGAATGGGCTCGTGTGGCAGGCAAGGCAGGTGTTCAAGGAGCTTTCTGCCAGGGACCATGTCTCATGGGTTGCCATGCTGTCAGGGTATGCACAGAATGGTCTTGCAAAGGAAGCTTTCAGGCTTTACTGCCAGATGCATTGGAGTGCTGTTGTTCCTACGCCGTATGTTCTGTCTAGTGTGCTGAGTGCTTGCACTAAAGGAAAACTTTTTGCACAAGGCCGGATGATCCATGCCCAAGTTTACAAGCAAGCATTCGGTTCAGAGACCTTTGTGGGCAATGCACTTATTGCCCTTTACTTAGGATATGGATCGTTTAAGCTAGCAGAAAGGGTATTTTTTGACATGCTGTTCTGTGATAGAGTGACGTTCAATACATTGATCTCAGGACATGCTCAATGTGGACATGGTGAGCGTGCTTTGCAGATTTTTGATGAGATGCAGTTGTCAGGGCTCAGGCCTGATTGTGTGACAGTTGCTAGTTTGCTTGCAGCCTGTGCCTCTGTGGGAGATCTTCAAAAGGGGAAGCAGCTCCATTCGTATTTACTGAAAGCAGGTATTGATGGCACTAATCCTAATGCCCAGGTGAGCAGCACCTGCTCACCTTCCCTCTACTCCTCCCTACACTGAGGAAGAAGAAGAGCCGAGCTCTTCTTCAGCACACACACACACGGTTTCAGTTGCTGAAACCTGAAAAGAGACTCAGGTGTTGGTGGCAAGAGCTGCCTTTTTCATTGCATTGCATAGATATATATACAACATACATGTACCAACTATGGTACAACACTACCTACTCTAGTACAAAGTATACATCATCTTCTACCATCTATGGATGATGCAACTCCTACCAACCACAGTACTAGAGATGGCCTATTGCCATACTTGCTGCAGTGGTCAGGTCATGGACAGCAGGAGCTGACCTTCCACCTGCCCCTAACTGCTCTAGAGAAGTGAAGAGAGGATCAGCAGATTATGTCTAACAATCTTCCCCTAATCCTGCTGTCCCTACTTGACTTCAACCATGCCGATCATCCTCCTCAGTTCCTGAAACCGCAACCGGCCAAGTGACTTGGTGAGGATATCAGCAAGCTGCCGTCTGGTGTCGACGAACTCGATGACGAGCTGCCCTCCATCGACGCAATCACGAAGAAAGTGAAACTTCACATCTATGTGTTTGCTTCTGTCATGGAGAACTGGATTCTTTGCCAGCGCAATTGCTGGCTGATTGTCCACCTTGAGAGCTGGCGGCTGGACCTGAGCTCCGGTGAGCTCTGCCAGCAGCCGCCGCAGCCAGACCACCTGGCATGCCGCCGTGGCTGCTGCGACATACTCCGCCTCACATGTCGACAGCGCCACCATCTTTTGCTTCAACGATTGCCAGGCAATTGGCGACGATCCGAGGAAGACGAGGACACCTGAAGTGCTCCGCCGCCCATCAACGTCGCCGGCCATGTCCGCATCGCTGAAGACCGTCAGCGCTGCATCTTTCGGGGCCTTGGGCGGTGCCTCGCTGAACACCGAGAGCTGGATGCCCCCGCGCTTGGGGAAGACAATGCCCAACTCCGCCGTGCCTTGGACGTATCGAAGCAGCCGCTTGACCGCCGCCCAATGGTCCTCCCTTGGATCTTCCATGAAACGGCTCACGTAGCCCACCGCGAACGCGATGTCTGGCCGCGTGTGCGTGAGCCAGCGCAGCCCGCCGACGATGCTCCGGTAGAGAGTGGCGTCCACCTTCGCCGCGGTGCTCTGCTTCGAGAGCTTGATGCGCTCCTCCATTGGCGTGGCTACCGCCTTGCAGCCCGCCATGCCTGCCCGCTCGAGCAGCTTCAGTGCATAAGCATGCTGCCCCAGCCTGATGACGTCCTTCCCCTGCCTCACCTCGATGCCGAGGTAGTAGGACAGAGCGCCTAGGTCGCTCATCCGAAAGCGCGCCGCCATTTCCTCCTTGAAGCGTCCAATGTCTTCTGCTCGAGCTCCGGTGACAATGAGGTCGTCGACGTACACCCCGACGATGAGATGCTCCTTCCCCCGTCGGCGGGTGTACAAGGCGTGCTCTGTGGCGCACCGGATGAACCCAAGCTCTGCCATGGTGGCGTCGAGCTTGGCGTTCCAGGCCCGCGGGGCTTGTCGCAGGCCGTAGAGCGCCTTGCGCAGCCGCAAGACCTTCCGCTCTCCTCCCTTGAGGACGAAACCCGGCGGCTGCTTGACGAAGACGGTCTCGGCCAGGTCTCCATTGAGGAATGCCGACTTGACGTCGAGATGGTGGACCGGCCAATCCTTGGCCGCCGCAAGCGCGAGCAGGAGCCTGACCGACTCCATGCGAGCGACCGGCGCGAACACCTCCTCGAAGTCCACTCCTTCTCGCTGGACGAAGCCACGGGCGACGAGCCGCGCTTTGTGCTTCACAACGGCGCCACGCTCGTCCCGCTTCACCTTGAACACCCACTTGAGCCCGATCGGCCGGCATGCCGCCGGCGGATCGACCAGCTCCCAAGTGTGGTTGTCCTCGATTGCCTTCATCTCTTCAAGCATTGCCTTCCGCCACGCCGCGTCGCGCTCCGCGACAGCAAACGTGGCTGGCTCTTCTGCGCTCATGAGAAGTAGAGTCTGTTCGGCGTCATCGAGCATCCGCGCCGCCAGTCCTGGCACCGTCGCCTCGCCGACCACATTGTCCACCCGCCGGAATCTGACCTCCTCTCCTTCATGGAATGCATCCACGAAATCTGAGACATCAGACGGTGGGGATGCGTACTCAATTGTGGCCCCTGCCGCCGGCGTTCCTAGTTCGGGCGAAGCAGGAGATTGCTCAATTGGCCCAGGCGAGCTCAAGTGGCCTGCCCCGCCTGGGCTGAGCGGCTCCCCCTCTGCTGTCGCCGGCTGTTCTGCCTCCGCCACCGCAGGCTCTGGCCCCTGCGCTTCACCAGCCACCGGCGGCTCCACTGCCTCACCATGGCTGTGGATCACCAATCTCTCCACAACAAACGTGTTGCAGAGTCCGCCGCTGCCTTGGCCTTCCTCTGCTTCTGGCCCGTCCCAGCTCCATGCCGCAGCTTCGTTGAAGACCACGTCCCGAGACACCACCACCTTGCCGCCGACCGGATCGTACAGGCGGTATGCCTTCGATCCATCCTCATAGCTGAGGAACACCATGCGCGTGCTTCTGTCCTCCAGCTTGCCGAGGCCTGGCTTGGTGGCCTTCACGTGCCCGATGCAGCCGAAGGTGCGTAGGTACGAGACGTTGGGCTTGCGCCCGTACCACGCCTCGTACGGCGTCATCCCCTTCAGCGCTTTCGTCGGCGATCGGTTGAGGATGAAAACGGCCGTCGTGACCGCCTCACCCCAGAACGCGGCCGGCATCCCCTTAGCCTTCATCATGGAGCGTGCCATGCCGACGATCGTCTGATTTCGGCGTTCCACCACGCCGTTCTGCTGCGGTGAGTAGGGCGCGGTGTGGTGACGACTGACCCCCTCATCCGCACAGTAGGTGGCGAACTCCACCGCCGTGAATTCGCCGCCGCGATCCGTCCGAAGCACCCGCAGCCTCTTCCCGGACTCCACCTCCGCGCGCGCCTTGAAGCGCCTGATGGCGTCCGCCGCGTCGCTCTTGCTCGTCAGGAGCTGCAGCCACATGTAGCGACTGCAGTCGTCCACGAGCAAGAGAAAATATCTCCGGCCGCCGTGTGTCGCCGGCGTGATCGGCCCGCAAAGGTCCCCATGGACCAGCTCGAGCGGATCAGCCGCACGAAACCTTGCCGCCTTGGGGAACGGCAGCCGCCTCTGCTTCCCCGCCAGGCAGCTGTCGCAAAGCTCGCCGGCGTGCTTGATCTGTGGCAGCCCGGTCACCATCTTCCCCAGTCGCCCGAGCGCGTCGAAGCTCAGGTGGCCGAATCGACCATGCCACAGCCACGGCTCCACCGAGCATGACGCCGCAAGGCACACCGGCTGCTCTACCTTCAAGTCCAGCAAGTAGAGGCGGTTTTGGGACCTTGATACCTTGGCTAGGAGTCGGCCGTCCTGGTCCCTGATGCGCAGCACCCCATTGCCGATCAACACCTCCGCACCGTGTTCATCCAGCTGCCCTAGGCTGACGATGCTTGATCGGAGCTCCGGGATGTAGTAGACGTCCGTGAGCGCGCGGTGGTCACCGTTCTTGCACCGGAAGAGCACGGTGCCGCGCCCTCGGATCTGCACCCGGGAGCCATCGCCGAACCTCACGCTCCCGGCATGCTTCTCGTCCAGCTCGGAGAAGACGGCGCGGCAACCTGTCATGTGGTTGCTTGCCCCGGAGTCGAGGTACCACCTTGGCTCTGCGTCGTCTCCGGCAGCTCCCAAGAGGACCTGCGCCCGTGGCTCATCAAGGTGAACGGCCGTCGGCGCAGACCTCTGCTCCAGCTCCGCCGCCCTTGCTCCGCCGTTTTCCGCGCAGAACACCCCCATCAGGAGCGCGTGCTCGCCGTCGCTGTCGTCCCGAGCAAGGTGCGCCTCCTCCTTCCTCTCCGGCTTCTTGTTTGGGCACTCCCGTGCCCAGTGCCCTACTTCGCCGCACTTGCGGCAAGCATTGGGGTCGGGGAACTTCTTTTTCCCCTTCTTCTTCTCCGCCGGTGCCCTGCCACGCTGCTTTCCGCCGTTGCCACCGCCACGGTCACCGCCACCGCGACTGGAGCCTTCCCCGGTCTTGCGCTTCTCCTTCATCCGCGCCGACCACTCCTCCTCCGTCAGCAGCAGTTTGGGCTTCTCCTTCTCCGGCGGCGCGCGATCCTCCACCGCGCGGAGCCGCCCGGTGACGTCCTCGAGCGACAGCGTGGACAAGTCCAGCATCGTCTCGATGGACAAGGCAAGCTGCGCGTACTTCGCCGGCACGACGCGCAGCAGCTTGGCCACGACGTCCTCGTCGTCGACCGGCTTGCCGTAGGTGGCCAGCTGGCTCGCGATCGACTGCAGTCGAAGTGCGAAATCCTCCACGGCCTCCCCGGGCTTGAAACGAAGGTCGTCGAACTCGCGACGCAGCTGCTGCGCCTTCGCCTTCTTGGCTCGGTCCGAGCCGAGGCGGAAGGACGCAAGCATGTCCCATGCCTCCTTCGCCGTGTTCTTCGACCCGATGGCCTCATGGAACTCGGACGGTGTGGATGCCATGAGTGCCTCCATGACGCCCACCTCCGCATCCTCACCAGCATTGCCGGTTTCCACCGCAGCCCACCACCGCCGCGCGCGCAGCTTCCACTTCATGTGGACCGCCCACTCGCCGTAGTTGGTGCGGGTGAGCATCGGCCAGGTGTTGGACCCGCCGACCTCCCTCACCGTGCGCACCTCTACTGCGGGCTGGGATGCCGAGGCCAGCTGCCTCTCCATGGCCGCTGCTGCAGCTGCCGCCGCAGCTGCCTCTGCACCACCCTCCGCGCCCGCTGCAGCAGTGTCCATCACCGGCGATCACTCCCAGCAACTTGTACGGCTTTGATACCAGGTGATGGCACTAATCCTAATGCCCAGGTGAGCAGCACCTGCTCACCTTCCCTCTACTCCTCCCTACACTGAGGAAGAAGAAGAGCCGAGCTCTTCTTCAGCACACACACACACGGTTTCAGTTGCTGAAACCTGAAAAGAGACTCAGGTGTTGGTGGCAAGAGCTGCCTTTTTCATTGCATTGCATAGATATATATACAACATACATGTACCAACTATGGTACAACACTACCTACTCTAGTACAAAGTATACATCATCTTCTACCATCTATGGATGATGCAACTCCTACCAACTACAGTACTAGAGATGGCCTATTGCCATACTTGCTGCAGTGGTCAGGTCATGGACAGCAGGAGCTGACCTTCCACCTGCCCCTAACTGCTCTAGAGAAGTGAAGAGAGGATCAGCAGATTATGTCTAACAATCTTGTCTTTTGATTACATAACGGAAGGCTCACTCCTCGATCTGTATGTGAAATGTGGTGACATTGAAACAGCACATGATATCTTCAATTTGGGTGATAGGAGAAATGTGGTACTATGGAATTTAATGCTTGTGGCATATGGGCAGATTAGTGATCTAGCAAAATCCTTTGAAATCTTTTGTCAGATGCAAGCTACAGGTATACGCCCCAACCAATTCACCTACCCATGCATTTTGAGGACTTGCACTTGCAGTGGGCAAATTGAACTTGGAGAGCAGGTTCATTCATTAAGCATAAAAAATGGATTCGAATCTGATATGTATGTTAGTGGTGTCTTGATAGATATGTATTCTAAATACGGCTATCTTGATAAAGCTCGAAAAATTCTTGAAATGCTTGATAAAAAAGATGTGGTTTCTTGGACCTCAATGATTGCTGGATATGTGCAGCATGACTTTTGTGAAGAGGCTCTTGCAACATTCAAAAAAATGCAGGACTATGGAGTTTGGCCAGATAACATAGGACTGGCTAGTGCTGCAAGTGCTTGTGCTGGAATCAAAGCAATGCGCCAGGGCCTGCAGATTCATGCACGGGTTTATGTCTCTGGTTATGCAGCTGATATTTCAATTTGGAACACGTTGGTAAACCTGTATGCAAGATGTGGAAGAAGTGAAGAAGCTTTCTCTTTGTTTCGGGCAATTGAACACAAGGATGAGATCACATGGAATGGATTGATATCTGGTTTTGGGCAAAGTCGTCTTTATGAACAAGCTCTCATGGTATTCATGCAGATGGGTCAAGCAGGTGCCAAGTACAATGTGTTCACATTTGTTTCCTCTATTAGCGCTTTAGCTAACCTTGCAGATATAAAACAAGGAAAACAAGTGCATGGTAGAGCTGTTAAGACAGGACACACCTCTGAAACTGAAGTTGCCAATGCTTTGATTTCACTATATGGAAAGTGTGGCAGTATTGAAGATGCCAAGATGATCTTTTCTGAAATGTCACTGAGGAATGAGGTTTCATGGAATACTATCATAACAAGTTGTTCACAGCATGGACGTGGACTAGAAGCTTTGGATTTATTTGATCAGATGAAGCAAGAAGGTCTGAAACCAAATGATGTCACCTTCATAGGTGTGTTAGCTGCTTGCAGTCATGTGGGTTTGGTTGAGGAAGGCCTTAATTACTTCAAATCCATGTCTAATGTCTATGGACTTAATCCAACACCTGACCATTATGCTTGTGTTGTGGATATTCTTGGACGAGCAGGTCAACTTGATCGTGCAAGGAGATTTGTTGATGAAATGCCTATCACTGCTGATGCAATGGTTTGGCGAACACTTCTCAGTGCCTGTAAAGTACACAAGAACATAGAAATTGGGGAGATTGCAGCCAAACATCTCCTGGAGTTAGAGCCCTATGATTCGGCATCGTATGTCCTCCTATCAAATGCATATGCTGTTACTGGGAAGTGGGCCAACAGGGATCAGGTCAGAAAGATGATGAAAGACAGAGGAATTAGAAAAGAACCAGGTCAAAGCTGGATTGAAGTAAATAATGCAGTTCATGCGTTCTTTGTTGGTGATCGGTTGCACCCCTTATCTGATCAGATATACAAGTTTTTGTCTGAGCTAAATGATAGGTTAGCCAAAATAGGATACAAGCAAGAGAAGCCTAATCTGTTTCATGAAAAAGAGCAAGAGCAGAAAGACCCTACTGCTTTTGTCCATAGTGAGAAGTTAGCTGTTGCATTTGGGTTAATGACTTTGCCTCCTTGTATTCCTCTTCGAGTGATTAAGAACCTCCGTGTGTGTGATGACTGCCACAGTTGGATGAAATTTACCTCTGAAGTCACAAGAAGAGAAATTGTATTAAGAGATGTGTACAGATTTCACCATTTTAACAGTGGCAGCTGTTCATGTGGAGACTACTGGTGAATTGGGCTGTAGGAAAGTATTTACAGCACTTTTTTGATCGGAAATCCCCCCAATACTATTCCTAATGGTTTCCATGTTAAGATGTCTGGGACCTACACTTATATCTGCTATTGTGACATGTATATATCTGGAAATGGATTCGCCATGGCAAAGCCAGCATGTCTAGACAAACATGTACAGCAGTACAGGGCTTGGAAGAGTCATTCATATCTGTCGCATGAAATTGAGGTTTTCTTTGTGGGTGTCATTATTGTCTCAACTCATTTGTTTAACCATTATAATTTGTCTTGTCCTGAATGTCACTAACTCTTTGTTACTTGCAACACTTGCTTGTTTCAGGCACCATTCATTCAGAGTCAAGTGTCTAAGATTCACTGTGTTACATGACATCATCTGTAATCTTGAAGTGCATAAATTCCCATTGTGGGCATGGATTAAGATACTTGTCAGATTGCAGAAATGCAGATCAATATGCTGTTTACTCACTTGATCAGGATCCCTTGAAGTGGTAACATTTACAATTTCTGATTTCTGTGCCTTCATGTTCAGAAGCTCTTGTGCTTATTTCAGATTGAAGAGAAAGTGCAGAAACAGATCTCGGTGGTGATCTTCTTGAACTGAAGAGTGAAATCTGGGTGTGCTCTGCTCTGATCAATTGGTTGCAGAATATATCATACATGGATATTATGGCTTACTGCAGTTTGCTCTCCTCGTGTAACTTTGGTGTTTTGATGATGAGAAGAGTTTTTTATGGCCATTATCTTGTGGAAAATAATATTTGGAAGTTAATACAAGGTACTACGTTCTGTAGCTCTTCTCAATTCTCATGCTGAATGTCGATCCATTATTTCTGTGGCACCTGGAACACTAATGTTTTCAGTTTCACTCAAAGATCTGATATATAACGTCCATAAGAGTACAAAAGCAATGCTGCTTTTTTTTCTCCTCGACATTTAATGTGGAGTACCTCTGACATAACATCAGTCATGGCTTTCTTTGATTTGTGGGGCAGGTAGTTGTAATGGAGACATACATGCTTCAGAAATTTTGCTGCACTTATTCTGTCATTCTGACATCCAGAGGTATTGCGGTTAGATTATTATGCTATTAGCCTATTAGTATTACCATTTGCCTTCAAGGTAATAGTATTGTGGTGAGATATAATGCTTGAGAACTGATAGATCTGCTGGGTTGCCCTCAGCTAGCTTCTAGTTGTCTTTCTTACTTTTATTCGCATTGCTTATGCAAGCACTTTTAGCACTATAAGTCTGTCCTTTTAATGTCTGTGTCTTTCCAAAGTAGCCTGAGTCATTAGGATAGGGTCATGGGAATTCTAGTGGAGATGACAGAGATCCACATAGAACCTTTCCTGCAGAAATGGAAAAGCTTGTTCACTACTATGGTCCTGAAATCATGATATGTGTCATGCACTTCTAGTATCTACATCCATATCCAGATCAGAACAGCAAATATTATTGGTTGGAACTTGGTTTCTTTTCTTGATCAGGTGATTGACGGTGATACCACTATTTGTACTTTAAGGAAGTGTAGGCCACAGATTTAGGTCATTGCTGGAAAGAAAAATCTGATACGCTACCACATCCTGTTTCAAAACCTGCTGTGTCCACTTTTTAGTGCTTAATTTTTAAAATTTATTGCTTTTAGCCATCCGAAAAGTGGCTAGGCAAAGCGTAATATGGATTGTGTGGATAAGCCAAACTTCTCTTAAAAATGATAATTTTTTAAAAGACCTGTCAGAGGCTTGTTTCTCTTTTCTATGGTGCTAGCGGCTAACATTGCTAGGACTCATTATCTCATACAAACAGATGCTACTGCCTAATTCAGTAGCGCGCGCACTAGCGCTTGCCTTCAGCTGTACACGTTAGCCAGAAAGGCCTATTTGATTGCTTAGCTGCACTGTATTGCTAAGTGATTCAGCACCACATATGCATTAGCAAAAATGTTTATGTTGGGTAGTTGCTCAGGACTTTGTATACTGTTTCAGTTCAAAGTATATACTTTGTGACCCATTTTTTTTGCCATGCTGTTGAAGCTATCAGCTACTCCTTCCATTCCAAATTGTAAATTGTTCTATCTTTTCTAGATACGTAGTTTACTAGTTTTTGCTATGTATCTAAACTAATGTATTTCTACGTAGCAAAAGCTACATACCTAGAAAAGCATGGTGGATGTTAAATTGTTAATGCAATATTCACCTCTCGCCGTTCTGATTACGAATTTTACAGGACTCAAACACCCGACCCTAAGATGCCAGGCAACTTTCACATCTCCGGTTCTCTGCAACTTCATGAACGTCGAACAGAAGAACGCTCCTCTGCTGAACAACCGCACCAAACGGCCCCTGCACCTGAGCTTCCCTAGCGCTGGTGCACGCTCCACATGCGCCGGCAAGGTACCGGAGGGCTCCGTCGTTCAGTAGGACCAGTTGTTCCTGGACGACATGCCGCAGGTCGGTGCCAGATATGCGCTCACCTGTCGACCTGCGTCGCGTACCTGACGTCCGATTGCGTCAACCACGCACAGGGAGGCAGACCTGTACTAGCCCGGTCCCGTGCATGGATCAACCTTGCACTTTCATTCAGATTCGATCTTGAGTTATCTGTTATCGACACTGTCATTAGCACACGTTATTGTGGTTGCAGCTTGCTTGAACTAGTGCATTCTTAATCGTCGTCCAGATAATTTGGCATGATGACCAAATCCAGGTTCTTGTGCTCTGATTCTTCCCGTGCTTTGTTATCTCTGGTCTCTGGATATCACGGGATCCACTAAGCCCTGTCCTGAAATCAACGGCAGCTAGGTGCCGCTGGCATCTATCTGTAAGTTTCAGGCTTTCAGCTTCTCACTGCCGTTTCTGGCTTCCGCCTTCCGGTGACGTCCACTGGAAAGAAACAGTCAAACATTTTTTTTTATCCAACAGTCAAACAGATGGGAGCTTTCAGGAATGCTGCCGCGGCCAATGCAGGCGGCACCGGCAAGGTTTACGTCGCCGAAAGGCCGGCCGGCGGCCGGGCCGGCGAGCGCAATAATTTGGATGCTGGTCGACAGGAACCGGAGGACGTGTCACATGAAATGAAAGCTAAAAAACAAAAAAGGTCCTGCGATCTTGACAAAACGAGGAGATGGCGGTTGCTGACATGAGGATTCGTACTTTTTTTCTCTCTGGACTCGGAATTTCGATGTGGCCTTTTGGCTGGTATTTGTTGGTTGGTTGAAAATAATGCCATTGCACGACGGCTTTGCTTGCATGTACGAGTGGATTCGCGTGTATCTGATGAACCAGAACATTCGATCAGCGTTAGGTGTGACTGACCGACCGTCTGATACTCTGAATGGGCACACGAAAAGCGATGAAACAGGAGATGATGAACTGGACGGAAGGCGATTTGTAGCGTAATGGTGCCAAATACACAAGAAAGGGGTACGATTCAGGTGTCGTCCACTTGTAGCTTTGCCAGATTGCTAGGTTCCATACTCAGATGAGTCACATAACTCATAATACGTTACTGATTGCTCGTTTGGACTTTGGAGCATGAACACTGTAGCCAGATTTGGGCTAGGGACAATTTGAGTACTTCGCTCAAATTTTTGCTGACCGCGTTCTAGGTTTTTTTAGGGAAACTGGAGAGATTTTGTCCCCTACTAGTTTTTTGCATCTAGTAATTCTCCTGTCGTTTCGATAGATAATCGATGTAACACCCCACCCACCCACCCACCCCCCCTAATTTTTCATCTAATTTGCCAATTCTACTATTAAAAAACTAAAATATACCCTCAAATATTTAAATGGACATATGTTATACGTACAAGTGATTCTTTCATTCATCTTTTTTTTTCTTCTCGCAATGTCCTCGGTGTCCCATATGTGATCCGGAGCCACAATCAATTACCATACGTGTTAGAACAACTTGCATATAACAGTCTAATTCCTAGACATGTCAAGTGACAGTATGCAGTTCGATCACAAGACGTTGAAATAGATCTCAACCGTTGAATAAATCACCGAGCCATAAATTATCGAAGTGACCATACAACAAATTTATATGTTTTCGCTGCAACGTGTGGGCACACTTGCTAGTTTTTTTTATAATAAAGCAATATTATTTTACACATATACCTGTTCGCTTGAACTTATCAGTCATGGTTCTCTCACAACAAATCAGCGAACAATACTTTTCAGCCTGGCTTTTCAGCGAAACAAACAGGGTGACAAAATTCAAATATATTGAGTAATGGTTGAGTGGGTTGTTAGTACAGACTCGGTCGTGGTAGGATCTTATACATAGTTACATCGATAGTGAAATTGCATTCCAAAATCAGCTACTTTCCTGTAGTATATACTCCTATTTCATAGCATTTTGGGACCTGCTTTTGGCTTCATCTTTCTACTCTCTCTCTCTCTTTTCTTTTCTTTTTTGCGATTTCATCTTTCTACTCTCTCAAATGGCAGTTTGTCTTGTTTTAATGGGATAAAAAAGGGACTGGTTTTTATAGTTGTTTTAACCAAATAATTTACATTTCCTCTGCGTTACACAAATAAACTTTTTCACGTTACATCTGAAAGCAGTTTTTTTTACCGTTTATAGCAGTTTTTCACGTATCTATTTGCGGCGCTGCCGCCGTTTTATCTCTGCGCAAACAATGCGGTCAGGAGGGGTGGCGTTGGGAGGGGAAGCTGGATTCATGCAGCCATGCAGGGACCAGACGAGGCCGAATGCGAGTCTGACGCACACACGCAGCGGTTGGGCGCGGGCCCAGTCCACGTGCCGCCTCGTCGGCGCGGCGTCACGCGCGGGGGTGGGTGGTCGCAGTAGCAGGCAGACACCCACCCGACCCGAGTCGCGCCGGTCGCCGCCGCCCCATCACCCCGCACCGACCCGACGCGCGCCTGCCTGTCTGCCCGCCGCCCTGCCTCGACGTGCCGTGGTCCCATCCTCCTCCGCCCCGACGCGCAGAGCTCAACAGATTCCGCCGCCGCCAGGACGCTTGGGGAGGGACCATCAGACGCGGACGGGGACGACGTCACGAAACGCCTCTCCTGCTTTCGACTTTGCCTAGACGTAGACGCCTGCGCATTGCCTCCGCCGCACCCCTGGAAACAGGGGCAGCAAGTCGCACGCTGCGTGCCCGCTTTGAGAAACGAGAATAATGTTCAGCACCGGACACCGGACAGGGAGGGCATGGTCGGTGGGGATCTGAGCGGACACGCGTCCAGCCACGGCAGCGCACGCACATGTACAAGTACAACGCACTGGGTGGGAGCTGTCAATAGGAACAGAAACCTATAAAAAAAATCCAGAATCCGATCGAAACCTAATTCAAAATAACTGTCAAACCTTTTTAAAAAAAAAAATCGAAGTCCAACCAATAAGTGGATCTAGTTTAGCAATAACAAATTTAGTAAGGCTACTACATGCGAACCCGTTTTTTAAACCCAGGCTCTGAATTAAAACATTGTGGCCAATTTACATCCAAAATGGAAAGAAACCTAATGACTAGATCTACTAAATTCAATCTAATAATATCCATGAATAATCCCCCATCCATTCATACGTACGTCTAGCCTAGGTCTCTGATACAAACACATACTTTGAAGCTTCTTTTCCGAAAATCTGAAGCTTGTCGCATCCATAGCTCATGTTTTGACGCACTTTGTCACAAAACGTTGAAATTCCAACTTGTTCTAAGTTCATTCATAAGAATAAAATAGTACTCGTAAGAGAATTCAGGTGCAAGTGCCCCATGGCACTAGGGGACAAATTAGATTGGTTCCGAGTAGCTGCTCCGTTGCTCCTGGCCAGTGGCCACGCGCCAGGCCGCCACGGTCTGTTTCATAAAACACACAAGCTTCCCCCCGCCGGGGCTCTCTCCTCGCGGTTTCCCTTTTCGTTCCCGCGCGCCTGCCTGCCTGGAGCGGGACGGCAGGAGACGGACGCGAGTACTCGTACGCGAACAGCTGTGGCCAGCGCAGGCACACGGCTTGTCAGTTGTCGCCTGCTCAGTCACTGCCATCCCTCCCAGCCATGAGCCACCCACTGCCACTGCATCATAAATACAGACAACCCGAGGCCGCCCGCGCGCTCCCTCCAGACACAAGCACAGACACAGAGCGAGCGCGGCGACACCGTTACGCAAGCACGCAGCAAGGAGCTACGCGACCCCTGCGCTCCGCCATCGACGCACGCACGCACGCAGGCGTCCTCGGCGACCCGCGCGGTTTGGTTCCTCGCCGCGGCCTCGTCCGTCGTCGGGCGACCGGACCGCCCCCGGCATTCTCTCCATCTGATTACTGCGCGCGGATTGGAGGCTTCGGAGCCAGCACGCGGACGGAGCCGTTCGATCATGGCCGTGGCGGAGGGGTTCGGAACTCGCTGGCCGCCGTCCAGCGAGTTCTTCCTCGTCGTCGCGGTGCTCCTCCTCCTGCTGACAGGTGAGCCTCGCAACCGGTGTTGTGTGTTTCTTCTTACTTACGATTTCTCTACCCTGCCCCCATCGCCAGTCTCTAGAGCTTTTATTTCCCTTGTAGAGTTGTATGTAACTCCAGTCCCCCCCCCCCCCCCACCCCCCCCCCCCCCCCCCCCACAAGAAATCTAAGGTCTTAATTGAGGGATCGAACTCAAAGTCTTAGACCATCCGCACTCATGGACCTCTATATTCATCCTCTAAAAGGAATATTCTATCCTAGTCATCACAAAATATACAGTTTCTCCGCATCCATCCATCCTCTATATCATCCTCTATCCACTGTAGAGCTCACTTGTCACTTTATCTAAATATATCCATGTGAGATCTAGTTTTGAAGAATTTATTGAAACGAATTTAATGGTGCAGTCGGAATTTAATTTGGTTTTATGGTTTGTGATTTATAATATTTTTTAGATAGATAAAACTGTGGGACCCGCCACTGAGATTCCTCGCACACACGCACACTCTCTCTGGCTTGGCTGCTCGTGATCGCCGTCCGACCGGTACAGTAACCCGGTATCCCTTCAAATTTACCGGACACAGACACATGCAGGGCAGTTTACCGTTCCCCGCTGCAGCTACTTGCGAACGCTATACGCAGACGTGTAGCTGTACCGGTTGCCTTCAGAGGCACCGGTGCAGAAGGTCTTAGAATTCGTCTTGGGGCGCCGTCACATGTTACCAAAAGAAATGGAGTTGAATTGTCTTTTTCTTCTTCCTGACATTTTAATTTGTATGAGGCTCTGAATGGCCTGAATTTGAACTGCTCTAGTCTGCAGGTCGAGTGGGTTGGCATTTACTCCCAATGAATTGTTTCGTGCTAGCCTCCTATTTAATTTGTTTCTTTCTCAAGTGTTTTTTTTATCTCACGTACTCCCTCCGTCCCAAATTAGATGTCGTTTCCGGTTTTTGTGCCCGCAAGTTTGACTCGATTTATATAAAATGCGTGCAACATTTGTATCTCCAAATAAATTTATTAAAAAACTAGACTGAAAGACCTTTCCAATGATACTAATTATATACCATAAATATTAATATTTTTTTAATATATATTTAATTAAAGTTGTTTCTCGGGAAGCGTAAAGCGACAAGTATTTAGGGACAGAGGGAGTACGTACTCCATTGCATTGTCTACCTAGTAGTAGTTCATACTATTATATCAATATAATCTTGAAATGTTTAGTTTAATCATGCATGGTACTTCTTCATATTTACTTTTTATTCTATTTAAATGTATATACTTTGGCATTTCACAAGTATGATCTGTTCCTTTTGATTCCTCGAAAAAAAAAATCGGTACTTATACCTAAGAAATGGACCAATTTGCTGCCTTTTCGCCCAATTTGACGTGCATCTGATCTGGTTCTGAGCTGTCACAACTTTTGGCTTAAAGTTTCCTCTGGAAGGATGCATGGTTTGCTTCCTCCCTAGTCGCCAGCTAAATGTGATGGGCTTTTTGATCAGTTGTGGCCATTTGAATACAGATAGGTGTTTGACGACGTTGGTGATATTTATTTATCGGGCTGATTCTCGATCTGATTCCCCAGTCACATGACCACATGTGGACCACGCTCAACTCTCATTGGATCCTCTGCATGCATATACTAGTAGTTAACTGTGTACGATTTTGTCCCGCAAAGATGCAGCTAGCTAGCCTTAGATTTATTTGATTGTTTATTTTTTAAAAAAAATTTGAGCCACTGACGAGACGCTTGCATTGGATTGCAGATGGCGGAGTGGCGTGGAGGAGAGGAGCTGAAGCCCTGTCGATCGGCATCAACTACGGGCAGATCGGGGACAACCTGCCCTCCCCGTCGAGGGTGTCGTACCTGCTCCGATCGATGCAGGTGAGCAAGGTGAAGCTGTACGACGCGGACCCGTACGTCCTCTCCGCGTTCCTCGACACGGACGTGGAGTTCGTGGTGGGCATCGGCAACGAGAACGTGTCGGCGATGGCGGCGGACCCGGCGGCGGCGCGGGCGTGGGTGCAGCGCCACGTGCAGCCGTACCTCCTCACCGGCACGCGCCGCATCACCTGCATCACCGTCGGCAACGAGGTGCTCAAGGGCAACGACACGGCGCTCAAGGCCAGCCTCCTCCCGGCCATGCAGGCCGTGTACGGCGCGCTCGCCGCGCTGGGCCTGCAGGGCCGCGTGAACGTCACCACGGCGCACTCCCTGGACATCATGGGCACCTCCTACCCGCCCTCTGCCGGCGCGTTCGCGCCCGACGCCGTGCCCTACGTGCAGCCGCTGCTGGGGTTCCTGTCCATGGCGCGGTCCCCGTTCCTCATCAACTGCTACCCGTACTTCGCGTACAAGGCGGACCCGGGCAACGTGCCGCTGGAGTACGTCCTGTTCCAGCCCAACGCCGGCGTCACCGACGCCAACACCAGGCTCAACTACGACAACATGCTGTACGCCCAGGTGGACTCGGTGTACGCCGCGATCCAGGCGCTGGGGCACACCGACATCGACGTCAAGATCTCCGAGACCGGGTGGCCGTCGAGGGGAGATCCCGACGAGGCGGGCGCCACGCCGGAGTACGCCGGGACGTACATCGGGAACCTCCTGCAGAGGATCGAGATGAAGCAGGGTACGCCGCTGAGGCCGTCCGTGCCCATCGACGTCTACGTCTTCGCGCTCTTCAACGAGAACCTCAAGCCCGGGCCGGCCTCCGAGCGGAACTACGGCCTGTTCTACCCTGACGGCACGCCGGTGTACAACGTCGGCCTAAGGGGCTACCTTCCGCCCATGGATTTTTCACGAGGCACCAGAAAGGTACGATCACTTTCCCTGGTCGAATTCGGCAAATTGGTTACAAGCTTTTCTGCATGTGATGCGCAGATTAACTGATTAGGTTAGTATATGGGTGGATGAAGGCAAGTCTAATTCTTGGCCGTGCACACCTCTGCCTTTTTTCACATGATAGTGAGTTAGTGACACTGGCAAATGAAATGGCGATAAAACTCTGCACTAATGGTCAAAAAAGTGACCTTTCAAAGGAAAAAAGGGTAAAAAAAGAGGCTGTTGATGCATCTGCATTGCCGGCAGACCATCTGTATACTCTTTTGCAAACTAACCGGATATCACTTTTGGTGTTCTGCAGGCGGTTCATTTGTTTGCCTTCATCCTCATAGCCATTGCATCGATCATTCTCAGAGCATATCCTGAGAGCATATACAGTTGACCATTGTGGTAATGCTAACGAAGAAAGCGCGGAGGAGACTAAGGATCTCTTGCAAGTTGCAACTAGGATTCCAGTAGCAGATATAACAAGGTAAGAGCCTTATCCTAGACCAAGATCTTAATGAAATCAAATTGTCACAAAATTAGACTATGAGGCTGTTCTTTTTTATGTTGGTAGCAAAAAAAACAAAAACTACAGCTACCATGAATACTACTTTTACATAGTGGCTTTTTTTTTGCTGGCCTTATTCTTTATTACATAGTGTCCTTGCTAAGAACAATTTCTGAAACCTGCTTTGGCATGTCATGGGAAGAATAGAAATGGTCTTGTACGACGCCACAAGCTCTTGTGAACTAATGAATTTTAGATTCTATGTTGGACAAAACTAGTGATTTAGTCAAGCTTGAGCATAAGCTTGTAGAAATCTTATTGATTCTTTGCTCCTATATATGTAGTAATGAATTCCTCGGAGAACTAATTAAGTCGACATGTTCCATCAGGGAAGGTTTAGAAGCAGAAAATTGTCTCGGGCTTACACCGCCAGCCAAAACAGTTGAAGTGATTTTGATGGCATCCAGTAGCCAAAATTGGCTCCACATTGACAATGAAGTGGAACTAACTGAAGATTGGGGACGATACGCGGCCAATGCACACATTGTTAGATAGGATTTTCTATTTAATTTATTCTGGAGATGGCTTCTTTATGCAACTTATCAACAACTGTATATTTGTATATCTTAAACAGATAGGAAATTAATTCAGGTCAAGGCTGGCCATTTTTACTAGTTTTCTTTATTTCTGATTGTTCTTTTGTTTATTTTTTCCCTTTATAGTAAACTCTGACAACATTAACGAATCTTTAGAATGAAAGTTCAAGGGTTTGAAAGTTTTCATCTTTAACCTTCAGCCTCACCTCCTCAAAGCAATCATAGCAAAAAATTCTTAGAGGAGCTCTAGGAGGCTCAAGGGGATCAACGCCGGTAGGGGGGATGGCAAAAAAAAATATAGGGTGATCTCACTAAAAATCCACCTCCTCCAAGTGGCAAAAAGAGCATCACCCTTCTCTCTATGCAATTATGTTTACGTAATTTATGTAGCAGGTGAGAAAAATTGATGGCAGTGAAATACTAGTGCAGTCTGCACCCATGGCTTCTCCGTGTATAGGACTTGGGTGGCAAATTCTCTCTACGCAATTATGTTTACGTAATTTATGTAGCAGGTGAGGAAAAATGAGGGCAGTGAAACATGAGTGCCATCTGCACCCATGGCTTCTCCGTCCGTGTATAGGACTTGGGTGCCAAGCTTTGATGACGCGGGAGGGCAGGGGTATTTGAGGTATAGCTAGGACTCTGGGACTCCTCCTTCAAAAGCAACGGGAGACACTAGAAGGCGTCAATCCCCACGACTGCAGCAAGGGCGGTTGTAGCGATCACTGATTGCCCATATTGCAGAGCCAACTACCTCGGGGGCCGAAAGTTTATCTTCGACCTTCAGCCTCTCCTCCTCAAAGCAAGAATGGCAAAAATTCTTAGAGGGGCAGGGCTTCATGGGATCAACGGCGGTAGGGGGCTTGAGCCCTCCACCCCCACCGCTAGATCCGTCCCTGTCTGACAACACATTGATGAACATAAAAATGGTGTGCCACAAGAGCGACAACAAACTTGTCTAAACATGGAGCTCTGCTTCGAACTTTTAGTACAGATTTCCGATAAAGACCAAGCGCTATTTAGTGCAGCCACTATAGTTAACTTGGGGGTGGTCGCATAACATCCTTCTGGACCTCGCGCTGGCTACATGGTTGAGGCATTGGTCGTGCGCTTAGCACAACAAGGGAAAGAACCAAACGGTGGCGAATGCTATTACCAGCAGCCGATGGATTACTGACATTGATCACAATTTGAATCACCAGCTTATTGCAGAGTACGTCATGCTATGGGAGGAACCGGAGAATGTCGTCCAAATAGAATCACAGCAAGACACCATTTCCTGGATACTTACAGCCGATGGTAAATATTCCGCCAAGTCTAGATACTCTATGTAGTCTGAGGGAAAGATACAATGCGTGACAAGAACTCAGACGTGAAAAACAAATGCTCCACCGAAATGTAACGTCTGGGAAGAGGTTGCGAATTGGATTCAGACAGAGACTTTGATGCCTGCAAACTGGAATCAAACTGCCACCATGGGTGACGCCATTGACTTGGTTACAGGCTTTCTGCATGTGATGCGCAGATTAACTGATTAAGTTAGTATATGGGTGGATGTAGGCAAGTTTAATTCTTGGTCGTGCACACCTCTTCCTGCTCATTCCCATCACATGCTTTCATAATTTTTCACATGATAGTGAGTTAGTGACACTGGCAATGAAATGGCGATAAAACTCTGCACTAACGGTCAGAAAAGTAACCTTTCAAAGAAAAAAAAAGGATAAAAAAAGAGGCTGTTGATGCATCTGCATTGCCGGGCAAAGTTTCCATACCATCTATACTCTCTTTTGCAATTCGATGAAACCTGGCAAGTAACCGGGTATCACTATTGGTCTTCTACAGGCTGTTCATTTGTTTGCCGTCATCCCCATAGCCAAATAAGCGAAAGGAAATTGGTTAACCCATCAAACTAACAGAAATTCGTTATCCCATCAAACTGACGGAAGGGCCAATAAAGAGACCAAAGAAAATTAGTTTTAGGGCCAAATAAGAAAGTTCGATAAAAAAGGCCAAGAAACTAAGCAGCAGTTTATTTAGGGCCAAGGAAATAATTTTCTCTAGAACATACTGGCATCTTGGAATTAAAATATGTACCATAGATAAACATGCATCTACATGTTCTTTTTTGATTAAAGAAAGTTCGCTTCTGATTAAAGCCGTAGCCAATGCAGTTTTTTTAGTTGGATGAAAGTTCGCTTCTGATTAAAGCCGTAGCCAATGCAGTTTTTTTAGTTGGATGCACAGTGTATATCTATGGTGAACGCAACAGAACAATAAACTAAGTAGGACCACTATCTCTAATACATCACATACTTCTATTCTAAAATTGAAGAGAGTGGAGGACGGATAGACTGGGAGAGAGTGACGACCAAGTGACAGAGGAAAACAAATATCCTTTTAAAACTAAAAACAGGGTATAGATACTATGATCCATCAATTCATGTTCGTGTGCGCGGTAAATGCTAAAATTGAATGTTAAATTAGGCCAGCAACTAACAAACCTATCGTTCAAGCGTGGGGTCAGGTTCAAGTTTTATAGGTAGAGAAAAGACTCAATATTTCTTTTTGGCTTGAACCCGGAGCACGGTATTAGTTTTTTGTTTTGTTTTGTTTGTTTGTTTGTTTTGTCCACATCCATCCGATAGAAGCTTAGGCTTGATTTGAAACCATCACAATATGGCAACTTGCCATCATATCATTAATTTGACTGAGAGTTAGTTGTTTGTGCTTGTGCATTGCATCTACATGCTCTCGCTTTGAACCTCTTAAGTCTTAACACACACAATAGCACGGTCAAAGAAAAAAACAAAGTCTTGTACACACTAATAGCAAGTGTCTCATGCACTCAGCCTACACATTCATTCGATAGTATACTTAGTCTCTTCTCCAATATCCTTTGTGCCATACACTTTTCTTCGAACTAAGTCATGGCCTATGGGGCCAAGGCACTTGCGGCAATTCTCTACGTACGCCACCGCTAGGTGCACGTTGGTCACAATACCGGTGTTTACGAGTCACCAAAACCCCAAAATCACTATATTGGTGCAGCTCCTAGGGCCCGGCCCATCAAGCAATTTTTTTTTGGTTGGCATATCTGCACATTTGATTTGTCCATAAACTCTACGTACCCGATAGACAATTAGACATGCACAGGACAAGGTTTACTTTCAGAATCTCAACGCTATGTCCAATCTCCACGTTGTAAAGAGTGTGCTCCATCCATTTTGCTGGCACACTGATGATGGGGATGCTTGTGGACGGCGTGTGCTCCGCTCGATCGGGCGTTGCATTGCAGGTACTAGAAAAGCACGTACCTTACCTGCCCCGGCCCCATTGCCGATCATGGGGCGGCCAGTATATATATGAAGTCAACCCCGGGATTTCCTTGTTTTTAATAGTCGAAGTGGGCATGTCACAGATCTCGCCTGTCGTGGGCTCTCGAGTTTCGACATTCTCAAGGCTGGAGAGAATAGCCTGACACTGACGGGCTCAGCTCTTTCACTTGCCGTTGACCTGTTGAAGATGAAGTGGTAGGCACTTGTGAGTTTTGTGACGGGCGGAAAACAAGTGGTTGCGTGATGAAGGCCGTCTATAGGTGCATCGAGCTTGCCAGTCTCAACTTCTCAAGATCAATCAATAAAGAGGCATCTATTTTTTTTTCTCCGTCCACGATTCCTTCCAGAATGTGATATGGACACTGCAGCTCTTTCATAAATAAAGGTGCCAGTACGTGTGCGCGTGGTCCTGCACCCGGTCACCCCCACAGTGCGTGAGTGCCATGTATAGTGGAACTTATTCCATCGTTCCTCCGGCAGAGTGATGTGCGTGTGCCTGCCTCGCCATTTTCAGGCCATCCATTTGTAGCTGTAGGGCAGTAAGGATGGTGGATGGATTCGCTGCAGGCTGCCAAAAGCAACAACGATGTTCGGACTGCGTATACATTATTATTGCCAATAACGAGCGGGGGTCAACGTTTTGATGACACGACTGTGAGAGTGTCCAACAAAGGTGTACATGACATGAGGCCTCAGCTCCGATTAGAACTTATATCGTGCGGTGGCGGTGGGTCTTTGACAATCTTGAAACGCCTGCATGCGGTCGTCGTGGTCAACGAACAACTCTCGCACAAGTCGTGTGCGCAGGACTTTCTCGGTAGCCCAAGCCCAGCCTTGCGATTTGACCCTGGTTGCGGAGGACGTGGCGTAACAGATCTAGCAGCAGTCCAACGGAGCAATTTTGGCTGCTCTCCTAGCTAATCGCGATCGGTGCACGCACGCACGCGTGAGGGTTAATGGCTTAATTAACGCGCGCGCGAGACGTGCTTTGTACTAGCAAGCAAACGTGGCTAAAGACGGACGGACGTGCTCCGATCCATGCGCTGCCTCCACAAGAAGTGGTGCGTCCTCGCACATTATGCCCGCAAAATCGTCGCACGAAAACCATTACCAGAAGCATTATTATCTCTCATCCGAAGGAAAAACAAAGGAGCGGTTGCAAGGAGATGGGCGGCATCGATCCTCAAGTGGCGACCGACCTGCAGGTCGCCTATATATCCATGCTCGCGTTCGTGGAGTCCAAGCGCAAGTTAACACCATTCTTCCCGCTTGGATCACTGAACATTCCGGGCCACCCATCCATCTCTAGGCTCACCCGTCTTTTCTTTCCAAAAGGGGTGGTGTGGTGTGGCCGCGAGGGAGCGAGCTCATCTCTTGAGGTCAGGTCAGGTCAGGTCGCTACGAGCGCTTTGCATGATTGGATTGCCTCCTTTACGATCTGATCTATCTTCTTTCTGATAGATACGGGGAATCAACCAGCTTCCTCTGGGTGTCCTCTTTTTGCAGGAATCGAGTGCCAAGCCTCTGCGCGCAGCAAATTAAAGGTAAGATGACGATGATGAAACGTGACCGTCACTAGTTCGCGATAGATGGCATGAACACCATATATTCGTTCATTCTGCTTGGGGCTTCCCTTCAGGCTGTTCTTTTTTGTGTGACTGCATTCTCCATTTCTTTCAGGCGGCGGCTTCAGAGTTTTCATTCAGATGACGACGACTTGCACATCCAATGCAGCCTTCTTTCTCCTGCTGCTGTGTTCTTGCTGCGTCGCCGCCCATGCCTGTGACCCTAGTACGTGATTGCATCCTAGCACATTACTCTCTCAAATGTCAACTGCCTGCCTGTTCGTTTTTCTGCCTTCAATCAGCTGCGACAGAGTTGAGACGACTACTACCCTTGTTTGCTTCATTAATTTCGATCTCTGTTATGTCATTCAGATGGCGGTGGCGCCAAGTTCGGGTACATCGGCTCTGTCGGTCCTGCCCACTGGGGCAGCTTGAGCCCCAACTTCAGGCAGTGCGCGAGAGGGACGCACCAGTCCCCGATCGACATCTCCACGGCCGAAGCGGTTCTCAACCCAGCGCTGCAGCCACTCCACAGGGACTACACCGTGGCCAACGCTACCCTTGTCGACAACGTCTTCAACATCGCGGTTTTTTTCTTTTTTATTTTTCCAAACAAAAACTTCTACAAAAGAAAATGTCTGATCCGTCGATATATCTCGAAATTTCGTTGATGGATGCAGCTGCGCTTCGACGACGACGGAGCTGCTGGGGGCGTGCGCATCGACGGCAAGGTGTACAGGCTGAAGCAGATGCACTGGCACTCGCCCTCCGAGCACACCATCAACGGGCGGAGGTTCCCCGTGGAGCTCCACATGGTTCACGCCAGCGACGACGGCAACGCCACCGTGGTGGCCATGCTCTACCGGTTTGGCAGGAGGCCGGACCCTCTGCTTTGGCAGGCAATTAATTCTTAATTTAGCATGCATCATCTGATCATCATCAAACAAAGCATCTTCATTCATCGATCATCATAGTAGCGTAGCATCATCGATCATCGTAACTGAATTCTGCGTTTGTTTTGGTCGTGAACGACGACGACAGATTCAGGACAAGCTGGCTGCGCTGTCCGCCGAGGGCTACAGAGCGGAGGAGGGCGCCGGCTCAGTTCCCGCCGGGAACGTGAGCCTGTGGTCGCTGAGGCTGTACTCCCACACGTACTACCGTTACGTCGGGTCCTTCACCACGCCGCCCTGCACCGAGAACGTCGTCTGGAGCGTCCTGGCCCAGGTGAGGGAGATGACGGTGGATCAGGCCGCCGCCCTGATGGCGCCCCTGGAGCAAGCCTACAGGCGCAACAACAGGCCGACGCAGCCGACGAACGGGCGCGTCGTCCAGGTCTACCACAGGTTCATGAACAAGAAGACGGCGCCGTAGCCGTGCCACGGGCGTATGCGGGCCTGGTCCTTGGGGACGACGCGTAGTCCTCTGGCCGGGTTTCTCAAAGTCATTTCTGTCCTGCACTTTGTGCTAGGTTGGACGCCGGTCATGTCCCCGGCGGTTGTGGTACTTCCAATACCTGGTCAGTAGGTGTATGGGTTTAGTTAGGTTCACAGGAGATGTATAAGCTGTTTGGTTTCTGCAAAGTTGGTCCTCCTTATCTGTAGGAATAAGATGGGATGTGGATCAATCAAAAGGCTTCAGTCGAGCGTGTTGCGTTGCAGTGCGTTCATCATGCAGACAACTCATATGTGCTGACTACTAGTGCCGAAATGACGATTGAGAAGCCTGTGGCTTCCGCGGTTCCGCCGCACACGCCCTCCTGGGATGGGAACCTGATCGGCTGATCCTCATGCCTTCCGAAACAGCCGTGCAAAGCCACGTTCACGGATTTTTTATAGCTGCCTAAAACCCCCAAGTCAGGAGGATTTCGTAGAGAGAAAAAACGAACGAATAAATAAGAATAAAATGTTTTGTACTCCGTAACTGCCTAAACACTGAGTCAGAGAGGATTTGGTAAAGCAAAAAAAAACAATTGAATAAAGAACGAACAAAAAACTCGGCAACTGGAGGGCCCATCCGGGTTCGAACCGGAGACCTATTGATCTGCAGTCAATTGCTCTACCACTGAGCTATGGACCCCTTGTGCTGTACGTGGCTAATAAGTTTAATCAAATGTAAATACCACTCCCCAAGTAGCATTTCTCACAAGGGGAGATCCCCTACTGACCTTTTATTGCAAACAGGAGGCTTTTACAAAATCAGACTAAGGGGACAAGAAAGAAAACAAAGAAGGAAAATCACATAAACGCATTTAGCCATGATTCTATCGGGAGGAAGTGTTTCTTGTTTGCTCGCAGGATCATCCTGGCAAAACTCAGCCTTGAAAGTTTCCTTGCAGTGTGCAAATATTGGCGTCAAATTCTAGAAGATGAGATTGTTTCTTGTTGTCCAAATGCTCCAACAAAGTAAGAAAGTAATCTCCATGAAGAAGGGGACCTGCAGCTAGGATTTGAAGGCCTCCAGAATAAGGGAATAATATAGGGATGATAATTGCAAACAGGGAATTTTGCATCGACAATTGCGAACTTGGATATGTTTGTATTTAATTTCATCTAATCTATGATGGGGGAAAAAACATATGCAAACCTCAATGGGAAGGCTATAGACAGGCAAATCTAAATGCATGTTGAGCATATCTAGATAAATGATTCTATTTTTATTGTGTGGAATGTTCTTCTAAAATAACTAAACGGCACTAGTTTCTCTTGATTCACTTTCCATGAAACATCCCTGACTCTATAGAGTTCACATCCTTGAGAATTAGAGATAATCACTTCTCTTTAAAAATCAGTTTTCATTGAGCAGGAGAAATTCTACCAAATTTTCCCTAAGCAGTTCATTTCGCCACTCTCACATTCTCAATGGATATCCACGCGGAATTTTCTAACGTGTACGTGGCAGGTTGGACCCAAACTGCAAATGCCAAATGGTAACGGCAGAAATGACACATTTTGATTTTTTTTTTTTTGGAACACACGGGCATGTTGGCTGAAGTGGAAACCGCAGTTGACACAGAAGCAAAGCAACACAAGAGCATCTCCACCAGCAGTTTCTCAATATCTCTCCTTATCCCCATAAAACTATCATATTGAAGACAGCTAAGCTTTTTTCTTGCTCCAACAGTTCCTCAATACCTCTTCTTTTTTTTGCCATCAATATTTCCCTCATCTCCCCTCAAAAAAGAGGAAGATACAACTCCCCTAATAACATAGGGACCATTCCAACCATCATTTTTCAGTCATATTTTCTCTTACACTCCTGTGAGACATATGGGGATTGGGGGAGATATATTGGGTACTGCTGCAGCAACTCCCCCAATATTGACAAAAAGATGATATTGGGCTACCCTAATACATATATTTGGGGGAAAATTATTGGGAACTGCTGGACCCCTTAGAGTATCTCCAGCAGTCCCCTAATATCCATATGAAAGGTGAGTTCCATCGGAGTGTAAGATAAAATATGGTTATAAAGTGGTAGTTGGATGGTCCTCGTGGTATTGGGAGAGTTGTATCTCCCTTTTTTTAAGGAGAGACGAGGGAAATATTGGTGGCCACAAAAAAAAGAGATATTGGGGGTTGCTGGAGAAAAAAAAGTAGCACATCTATCCCAGTATAACAGTTTTATGGGATGAGAGGTGATATTAAGAGACTGCTGAAGATGCTCTTAGCCACCTTATAACCCGGGCTAAACTTGCACTCAACCACCCTCGCCATTCGCAACGGGTACTTGCCAGCGGTCACCGTGCACCGCAACATTTTCAAAAGCCTCACCTTTTAAGGCGAGAGCGTCCAACTCCTCGCTTGTCAGTCCCTCGCACTCAGTCGTGAGCAGCCAAGATTGCCGCAGCTCGATCAATCTGGACCACCTCTTCTGCATCGGCGCCCGCGGCTCCGGCTTCGCGGAGTCCATGTCCAAGGTGGCGTGCGAGACGGCCGCCGCGCTCCCCGACGCCGGCGCAGTCCAAATATGCGGCCGCGGTGGTGCTGGCAGCGGCAGCCCTGGTGCCGACGACGCGGGCGCGCCAGCGGAGTCGGTCCTACTCCGGGTTCCGGACGGCGTCGGCTTGACCCATCTGTTTGGCGCGGCGCTGCGGCGGGACGGGTCCACCAAGGGCAGCTCCAACCCCAAGGCGGCCGCCGAGGCGGCGACGCGCAAGGGCGCGTCGATCAGGGCGGACTCGAGGAGGTTGCCGGCCCCGACGACGGCCAGCAGCAGCAAGACCACCGTAGTCATCGGTGTTCTTCCGGCGAGCAAGGTGGTCGCCAAGGAGCGTCGCGCTCGCGCTCCCGGCCGCGTCGTCGTCGCCCCCGCGTGGCGCCGGCCGGCGGCAGGGGCCAGGGTCTTCGCGAGCGAGGCCGTGGCGCCGGAGCCCGTGTCCCCGAAGGTGTCCTGCTTTGGGGCCGTACTCTCGGAGAGGTCTGCCGCGGCGCCGCCCGCGCCCGGCACGCAAGAGGAAGAGGAAGCGAGCGGGTACTGGGCGAGCATGAGGACCGCGCTTCTTGGCCTATGTCGCGACAGCAATGATCGTGATGGCCACCTGTGCCGCGCGAGCGAACCAAATTCGAAGCAGGCCACGGCTCCGGAGACTCAGCGGCAGCGCGTCGCCGTGACGTCGCCACCGCGGCCGGTGGCGCCGGGGCTGGGAGACGTGAAGCGCCTCGCTTCGCGGCGGTGGCCGGAGACCATGGCGCGGGGGACGGTTTGAATGTCCTCCCGTACGTGCTTCGAGAGGCACGGCGGCAGCCTTGTGCGACGTCCACCACGGACCACGGTTGCCAACGCATGCAGCACCGTCTCCCTCCTCGGACCTGCTCCTGACCGTTCTATTATCGTGTGGTGTGTGTGTGCATGTTGTTTGATTTCATAGTTCGTTAGTTCGTTAGATCGGGTACGGATTCACAGTAAGCAGTAGACGAAATTGATTACAGTAGGTGCACGAGACTACCACTACGACTGCTACTAGTAGGAGAAAAAAGAGATCAGTGAAATGCGCAAACCGTCGCTTGGAGCAGCAGCGGCCGATCCGGAGGAGGTGCCGATGTTGGAGTCGTTCGCCGGAGGAGCCATCGTCGGTGGCGGCTTCCCGTCGCTGGCAGCGCCCCTTCTCTGATCGGGATTAGGGTTAGGAATGTCGGTGGGGAACTGGCTGCGGCAAACCTCGTGCTTTGAGCCCCGGCCCCCACCTCCTATATATAGCGCTGTGCGACGGGGGCCCACCAACCATATTGGGTTGGGCGCCCCCGATCAGGGCGCGAGAACAAGGCCCATTAGGCCGTTGGGCCTAATGACAGGGAGATCATAACCTAACATTCTCCCCCTTGATCTCTCATCATCTTCTTCGTTCTTTAATTTCATACTTAAACTTTCGATTCATATTTTTCTTGTTTCTATCCTATTCCATTGCAGATTAGTGCATTGAACTGTTTCATCGTCACAGCAATTAGTGCCGTTAGACTAACAGCTACAACACATTTCTCTGTTTTGGAATGAAGTTTCTTCTGGGCCCTTCGTATGTTCGGGAATCATAGGCTTTCCCTTAAACCCATGCCGGCTACGTGTTCTCTGAACACGTTGGGTGGTAAGCCCTTAGTGAGCGGATCCGCGAGCATTTTCTCTGTACTTATATGCTCAAGATTTATAATATGATCCCGAACTTTATCTTTTACAACATAGTACTTTATGTCAATGTGTTTGGCAGCACCACTTGACCTATTGTTGTAAGCATATTGTACCGCTGGGTTGTTATCACAATACAACCTCATCGGTTCATTTATTTCATCAATAACTTTCAATCCGGGTATGAATTTCTTTAGCCAATTCACCTGCCCCGTTGCCTCATAGCATGCTACAAACTCGGCATACATTGTCGAGGATGTAGTTACCGTTTGCTTGGAGCTTTTCCACGATATAGCCCCTCCTGCGAGAGTAAATATATATCCTGACGTGGACTTTCTTTCTTCTCCCGCATAATCGGAATCTGAATACCCCTCTATCCGCAGGGAATCAGATCTTCTATACGTTAGCATGAGGCCTTTCGTACCCTGCAAATAACGCAGAACTTTCTTCACCAATTTCCAATGTTCTATTCCTGGATTCTTTTGATATCTGCCAAGTAACCCGGTGACAAAAGCCAAGTCAGGGCGTGTACACACTTGAGCATATTGTAAACTTCCAACTGCTGAAGCATACGGTACCGCTTTCATTCGGTTAATTTCATATTCATTCTTGGGACATTGATGTTCCCCATATCTATCGCCCTTGACAATAGGAGCAGGTGAAGAACTGCACGCATGCATACAAAATTTCTTCAAAATCTTTTCTATGTATGCCTTTTGCGACAGCCCCAGTACCCCCTTTCTTCTATCTCGGTGAATCTCTATGCCCAAAACAAACGAGGCCTCACCGAGATCTTTCATATCGAAGTTTGAGGACAAGAATTTCTTCGTTTCCATTAGTAGACTGACATCACTGCTAGCAAGCAGGATATCATCCACATATAGAATTAGGAATATATACTTTCCATTCTTGAATTTTGCGTAAACGCAATTGTCCTCAACATTTTCTTGAAACCCAAATCCTTTTATCGTTCTATCAAATTTCAAATACCACTGTCTCGAGGCTTGTTTCAATCCGTAGATTGATTTCTTTAGGCGGCATCCCATATTTTCTTTTCCTTTTACAACAAAACCTTTCGGTTGTGCCATATAAACATTTTCTTCCAAATCCCCGTTAAGGAACGCCGTTCTTACATCCATTTGATGTAATTCCAAATCATAGTGGGCCACAAGTGCCATTATTATTCTGAAGGAATCTTTACATGAGACTGGAGAAAACGTCTCATTGTAATCAATCCCTTCTCTTTGCGTAAAGCCTTTTGCCACAAGTCGCGCTTTAAATCTTTCTACGTTCCCTTGGGAGTCATATTTTGTTTTGTAGATCCATTTACAACCTACTGTTTTGGCTCCCTTAGGAATAATTTCTAAGTCCCAAACTTTGTTGGTACTCATTGATTTCATTTCATCTTCCATGGCCTTAAGCCACTTTGATGAGTGGTCGCTTCTCATGGCTTCTTCAAATGAGGTGGGATCATCCCCCATCTGAAATTCTTCTGTTTTATAAACTTCATAATCATTAGAAATCGCTGACCTTCTTGTTCTTTGAGACCTTCTAGGGGCCTCTGGCACTTGTTCCACAATGGGCTGTTGTTGTTCTTCCTCATGTGCGACGTTTGGTTCTATGGGGTCCTCAAGGACAGCCTCCTCAAGGACAGGTTCCTCATTTTCATTAGTTGTCGCCACGGGAGAACTTGCAACAGGTGTTGGCTCTGCAGTGTCCTGCACTGTCGGCTCAACAGCAACAGGTAGCGTAAAGAATGGTTCTTCAACCATCGGAGTGGGTACATGTACCCGTTTCTCCTGTAGGCTTATTTCTCGTGCTACCATGCTCCCCCTGATCATGTTATCCTCCAAGAACACAGCGTGTCTTGTTTCTACAATTTTCGTATGTCTGTCAGGACAATAAAATCGATATCCTTTGGATCTTTCTGGATAGCCAATGAAATGGCAGCTGACTGTCTTGGAGTCTAACTTTCCTATGTTTGGGTTAAACACTTTTGCCTCAGCTGGACAGCCCCACACACGCAAATGGTTAAGTGAGGGTTCCCTTCCTGTCCATAATTCATACGGTGTTTTAGGCACCGATTTGCTTGGTACTCGATTAAGTATGTGAATGGCGGTTTTCAGTGCCTCCATCCATAAACTAATCGGTAAAGTGGAGTAACTTATCATGCTTCTTACCATATCCATTAAGGTACGGTTTCGTCTTTCAGCCACTCCATTCTGCTGAGGCTCCCCCGGTGTGGAGTACTGTGCGACTATGCCATTTTCCTGTAGAAACTTTGCAAACGGTCCAGGAATTTGGCCATATGGGGTATGTCGCCCATAGTACTCTCCACCTCGATCTGATCGTACTATCTTTATTTTCTTATCATGCTGATTTTCAACCTCAGCTTTTAATATTTTGAATTTATCCAATGCTTCCGATCTTTCTTTAATTGGATAAATATAGCCATAACGAGAGTAGTCGTCTGTCAATGTTATAAACGAATCATAACCATCCACGCTGTAACACCCGAGGTGTTTGCCACCAGTTAAGCAGTGGGTTTGAGCTTAAACATGATAGATTAAGTGGAGATGAGGATGTCAAGGTCAACCTATGGACAGGAGCCCCAACCTAAACTTGGATGTTGCACCATTGCTTTACATATAGTCCATTTTCAAGATATATGCTCGGGTGGTGTTATTGCAATATCTTCATGTGTCTCACCTTAGTACCTATCTATATTGGTCACTGGCAAAGTTTCATGACGTTTGGAATCAAAAAGTCACATGAAATGATAAGTTATATGCTTGTTGGAATGACTTTACTAAGTGTTGGAATTGCATTATTAAGTGGATGGAAATATAGGTCATCAAACAAACCTTTCAACCTTGCCCAAAAGACTCTATATGGACTCTATAACAAAAGTCAAGAAAGGTTCGTGTTGAGCAAATGCCCAGAAAATGCTCCAATTGATCAAAAAGGATAATTTAAGCTTTATTGTGATCCTACTTTGGTCAAAGTAGAAATATAGGTTCTATACCATTTTTGAGGTTGGACCTTAAATGAAAGTTGTAGTTCATATTACAGAGAAGAAACTTTGTTTAAGGGTCAAGAGCTAGTTTGGTCAATACCATAGCCAAATAGAGCTCACAAAATCAAATCAGCTGCTGTTTTGGAAGCGCCGAAAATTTTGTAAGTCCCTGAAAGTGACAGCAGCAAGTTCACTTCTTTGAGACCTGTTATCGCCCAAATTTATGTGATAGCTCAATTGGATTTCTTAATATGGGTTGAAGTACTTTTCATGGTGGAAACAATGAAGCAAGTCTCATCAAGTTTGGAGTTCATTTGGATCCCCGAAAACAGTTTCCAAAACAGCAAAAAGCTTACTTTGTCACTAACGTGACATTGACACTGACATCCCGCGTTCTCCAAAATTTGCTTAACAACTTGAGTTGAGCCAAAAATAAAAGTTGGAGTTTACATGATGATGAAGAGTATACAAAAAGTTGAGTTCATTTTGACAAAGTTTTGACCATCAAAAGTGAGTTTCCGTGACTGTCATCAAGGTGTTGACACTGCAGTTTTGGCGATTAGTTAACTGCTAATCTGTTGCTCTAATGACCTTTACCCCTTAACGAAAAATGTAGAGCATTAGGAGAGGAACAACTTTGCTTTTTGGCCCATTTCTAGATTCGGTCCAGAGCTAGCCCGAACTCGGCCTCCAACACGGGCACAGCGGCGCACACCACGTGTTCGCTGTTTTGCCGACGCGTCCTCCATGCACGAGTTCACGCCCTCCATGGCTGCCGCGCGTCACGCTCCCTCTGCTGGCCGCTGCCGCGTGCCCCGCGCCCCTGCCATCAAAATGTGGACGCCCGAGCACCCCTGCATCGCCCTCCCCACTCCCGTTCTCGCCGCGACGCGCGCACAGAGCGCCGCCGCCATGGCCGCCGGCCAAGCTCTTTGACATCGCCGCAGTCTTCGCTGCCCTTGCCTCCTCAGCCCTTGCTGCTAACCCCAACGCCTTTCCCATCACACGACGCACCTCCAACGCATCTTTCCCTCCCCCAATCATCGCTGGAGGCGGCTACCGCCATGGTCGCCCGCTGCGACCTCCGCTGTGCTCGCGGCCAAGTCACGTCGGACCATCGCGTGGCGAGCTGGGAGCACCAGCGGGTGCGCGTGAGCCCCCTAGTGCTCCGCCGCCGCTCAGCCGCCGCCGACGAGCCTCCTTTGGCCGACATCAGCGAGCTACAGCGCCTTCCTCTGCTCAATTCGCGACAGGGACTTCATCCGGAATTCGACTAAATCTGGGGGGCTAACTGCACTGTCATAGACTCAGATGAATAGTGCCTCGAGGACTGATTCGTAATTATTTTTGCAGGAACTTTAGAAAATCATAGTAAATTGTAGAAAAATCGTAAAATAGCAAATGAGGACTTTTTGGAATCCTTGTGAAATTCTCTATGCAGTAGATCTATAATATTGCATGTTTTAGTTTAAAGTTTTCTCTGTAAAAATGGATTTGTGCAGCTAGGTTTTCATTGCTAGATGTATTTGTCATTTTTATAACTATAGATCTAGGGCTCCAAATGAAGTGAAATTTTTGTGGCATGCTACTCATATGATGATTGATGTGTGGTAAAAATTTCATGAATTTTGGTTGCCATTTGAGTGAGTTATTAGTGTATCTTGCTCTCACATGAATTCTTGTAATAGCAACTTGTCTTTTTCATAGAGGTTGATATACATGTCCAAATGAGTTGAAATTTGTACAGTAGACTATTGGGTGTATGTAAGATCTACTGTAATTTTTATAGATTTTATTATGGACTTTTGATATATTTTTATTATTTCACCTTGCTATTTAAATAAATTAAGAATGCATTAAAAGAAATTATTCACTGATGAGCACTATGCTTTTTGGTGATCATTTAACATGCACTTTATGATGGTTACATTGGTTGTGGCCAAATATATGTTTGAAATGTAAGTTAATATTTATTCTTGCAATTGTTGCTTTCCTGGACAGTTTCTGGGACTTTGGTAATTGCACCATGAAAATGATGTTTGATGAGAAACATGCTTATAACAAAGTTGTAGATAACTCATTAATCTAGCTTGTGTTAAATTTTGGTGGCATTTGGCCTTATAGTTTGTGAGTAATGACTGTTTCAAGTTGGGTTTCAGAAATAGTTGTTCTCTGGAATCTCTGGACCAGATTCTGTAATTATGCATGTTTGACTTAGTTAACTTGAGAATCATGCTAAGATGATTAAAGATGAATTCTAGACAATTTCATAAGCTTTCCATAATGTCTTGTTGCATGGCTATTGGATTTGTATAACTCCAGTTATGATCCAAACATGTAGATGTTGTTTGCAGTCCAGAAATTGTCAGATGCTAGTTATGGTTGTTTACTCCATGTGTTGCTAAGTGTGACTTATACCCTTGATAATGGTCAAGTTAAGATACTTGTGATCTTGTTAAGCTTGTGTTATGCTTGATGTGCTTGGCCTCTTTAATTGGTTGTGTGATGTTAGTTAATTAGCTTTTGGTGTCTATGTCTTAATCGTGTGTTTACATGAATGATTATGTAATGCATCTTGTGTTACCATTCATCATATTCATACACATGCATCTTGCATCTCATTTAGGTTCGCTAGATGCACCACGCGAAGGATGAGATGTTCAAGCCAAACCTGAAGACGGTGTTTGGTGGACCTATCCCGAAGATGGAAGGACTAAACAAGTATCGGGATGGGAGATGCTCGCCAAGCGAGTATCATCTGTCAATCACTAACCCAGTGTTCGATCTCAGGCAAGCCCCGGAGCATTCTAAGCCTCCTATTTTATAAAAGCAATAGAGTATATATATGTTATATATGTGTTGTTGCATTAAGTTATAGGAGTTGATTGAAAACACTTGCTGCATATATATCTTTTCCTTGTCCCATAAATATGCCTAGAATCCTATTTTGGTTCGGGATCGAAAATATTGCTTAGCCCTGCTTAGACCGGTAGCGATCGGTGATTTCCTGTCACCGGCAACTATAGGTGGTTACTGGAAAACTTTAGCTATGGAATGGATGATATCCTGGAAATAACCAAGTGTTGATGAATAATTGGAGACCGGGCGGAATAAGTATGGGGCAACCAGACAGGGTTCTGGGGTGCTTGTAGTTTCCGCCTGTGTCGATTAAGGACCGTCCGTTGTTGGGCCTCGGGTCATGTTGAACGCATGCCTCACATTTAGCTGGCCGAATAAAGTACCTTTCGACCGCGAAGCCGGAAGATTATTCGGGCCGAGTGGATTGCCCGCAACGCACTGTACCGGAGCAGTAGTGGCAGGAAACGGGGGCGCGATGATAAGGCCAAAGAGCAGTCGGGCGGCCCCCGGGTACATGTGGTTCCTGGCAAGCTCGCGACTTTACCTGAATGGTTGACTCGGTGACCAATACCTCACTTTAGCGGGTGAGTGAGGTTTGTGTGAGGAATAAATTACCAGCTGGTCAATAATCGATTCGAATCGCCATCGCTCCTGGATAGTGAGCACTTGACTCGAGTTACTGCATCGTAGTAATGATGATGGAACACAGATGGTTATGTGGATAATGTTGGAAATGCTAAACCTGAGATGGTAACATTTGATGTTAATGGTTAATCAAGTGATTGCTTTAGCATAGGTGCTTACCTAGATTGAATAGGTTATAATAAATATGATGCAAAAGAACTTAAATTAGTTTATTCATAATAACTTATGCTTTTCGCAAATGAGTCAAGCTAGCCCACTGAAAGAAAGCCTTGCATACTCCTTGGTGTCATATTATTTCTGGTTTATGACGGGTAAGTCTAGCTGAGTACCTTCTCGTACTCAGGGTTTATTCCCACTTGTTGCAGGTTGTGATGTATCATAGCTACTGCAAGAATTGGAAGACTCCGGCTGTAGTGGCGGAGTGTGATCATGGGCATGATCCTTCTGAGCTATCTTATCTCTCATGCTTTTATGGGAAAATTGACCTTGGTACTGGCATGTATTTGAACTAAGGTGATATTAGTTTTCAAACTACTTTGCTTCCGCTACCTTTGAACTTGAGTTGTAATAACTCTACTAAACTCCGATATATGTTAAATTACTTATGAACTGGATGTAACATATGACCTGTTATGTTGGACCACTACGATCTTGGCTTGTATGTTGATTGGTTTGAAATCCCTCGGGATTTTATTGGACTACCGGAGTTATAAGAGCTTAAGTACGGGAATTTAATTGCTCCGGCGATTGTTTTTGTACTTTTGCTCTTATAATTTGGGCGGTTCCGTGACAGCTGGTATCGGAGTAAGGTTCAACACTAAACATGTCATATGTGTATTGAAAACAAAGGGTTTTGTTTGCAAAACTCAGTTTTTGACAACTTATAGCTACTGCATATATAGGTTTGTTCAAATCTGAATTTTAAATCTAAGTATGCCAGTGGTCATTTCCTTTATGCCCAATTAAGGACCCTTAGGTGGCTTAATTAAGTACTAACTTGGGGGTTTTAAATTTTTGCATCTACGCCCAAGCCAAGGTATGTATGAGTGATAACTTGACCGCACTGTTACCCTGTGGTCGAATGGTAGTGGTAACCTTCATATATGAAATAGCCATATATGTCGCTAGAGTTATATTCTTGCAACGTCGCACCTACGCCAAGGTAAGTGTGAGCTGGGAGAGCATGACCGTTCAACCATCGGTCTAGGGGAGAGTTAGCTGTGGTTACTGGCATAATTACATGTTTAACCATGTAATTATGAAAGTACTTAATTGTGGGTACATTTGTTGGGTAGTTATGATACCGAAGTATATGCATCAGGGGATGTATGTATGGAGAGTATTTAGTTTACTGCTTTTATTGTGTGCTATATTGGGAATTGTTGGGCTGCAATGAATTTTCTGCAGGTACGCTAACCACGAATGCGTAAGTGAATGTAGCTGACGACTAGCTCTATATCGAGAGAATGCGTATTATGCCACCGACATAGAACGTGATTGCCACCTTAGACTGGCAATCTTGTGAGGACGAATAAGACGAAGCATGCATCATCATGATTGTTGCTTTGTGCATATAACTATGCTCCTCCCACCTTTGTCCTAATAAATAAGTAACTTGTGATTGATGTGCATGCACTAAGTTGATTACTTTAGCATGCTTTTGTTTTGTCTAAACTTGTAGTTAGTTCTTGTTGAAAAATGCTTGTTAGGAGTGAACCTTATGCTTAGTATTGGATGCTTAAGCTAACCTAACTAATAATCTTGAGTGTCTGCTTAAAACTGTGATGCTGTGTAGATGCTTGTTATATAGGTAGTGTCATAGTTGACCTCTCTTTTGTCCTCGGTGAGCATGTGAGTGTTGAAGATGCTTTATCCTAGAACAACGCTCATGTTACGTAATCGCATGGTTGTCGTCTCTAATTAGATTCTCTCGTAGGAGCCAGAGCTGTAAACGTGGTTGCTAGCCCTTAAATGTTTTTGTATCCATGCCTTGCTTGAACCGTAGGCCCTAGCATAGTCCCCTTATATGTTGCTTAGGCCTTGGACGTCCGCTACCTTTTGGAGAATGCACTTGTTCCATTGACCAACCAAGTTAAGTCCTAACGAACGTCGATCTTGACCACAGTTGTTGCTTGCCAAGTTTTGGAGACCATACCCAATTCCATGTTGGACCTCCCGATTGTCTCTCCTACAGATGATCCGAGCAACGCTAATCTCTCGTCGTCTGATCTAGAAATCTTTGCTTGCGAAATCAGGTGGCTATCTTATCAACCCAATCTCTGATCGGTGTATCATTTTGTTCTAGAAGTCTGCTAAAGTCCATCTCAACTTCTAACGTCTCTCAACGTTATTAATCTTGATCTCATATTGTTGTCCAATGTGACCGAGAACCCTTGCTCAGTTGTCTTCGGCAATTAAGCTATGTTCCCTTGCGCTGTGTTTTAATCTTTGGATCGCCTCCTTGTTGACTCTAAACCTTGTAACTACCCTTGCTTACTACTCCTCCCTTGTCTGGTGCTTGTTCTTACCACCCAATCGGTGTCACTTGATATTCCACTTTGTTTGTGCGTTTAATAATGGTGTTACGATTAGCATTCTATGGTGCCGCGACGAAACCGAGAGCCTCCTGTGGGCGCGCACACAAGGTTGTGCTGCTCGGCACGCGCTGGTATCAGGGTTGCTAGTCATGATCCATTATGAAACGACAGCCGATGTGTTAATTCTCGTGACCGTTTTCCTTGGTTATCTCCCTATATCTTATCTGAAGATTCATATCGTAGACCTGATGCTGTAAATTTTCCCTTGAAGTTTTTAAGAGGATAACATTTGAAGAACAGTCACCGACATAAACATTAACAGACTGCAAGAGGTGGTAGACAAGTGACTCTCCGAAGTGTCCTTGTACGACGTCGGTCATCGATTGAGCAATGTATGTCATCCTTATTGAATCAAATGGGCACCTAACACTAAATGATTGGACAAGTTATCCATTGGAAAAGAACCGATCGTCACATGGTGCATATGACCTAACTATCAAAGTCTTGATCCTTGTGTAGATGACAGTCATACAGATGAAATCAACTCTCTTTGGTGTGACTCCTTATCTGTAGACTTCGATGCCGACCACTTGTTTGTGCTTCGACTGTAATTATTGTTGTGATCAAGAGTGAAGATTTAGAACTTAAGTGTTGAGAGACAACTGATTAGTTACCAGTAAGAAGGTTAATCTCCAGCCAAGTAACGATTCTTTGATAGCTGTGATAGTTATGTCTCGACAAGCAATAGTAAGCAAAGAAGCCATGAAGCCGGTCAGCAATGCAGGTTTTGCATCTTCTCCAAATGTGCTATCAAGTCAATTCCATCTTGGACAATCATGTATATAGTGCAAGATGTTGTATTAGCCATGTGAAGGACTAGAGAAAGCATGTCCATAGTTTCGATCTGCATCATTGTGCCCCTAAGTACCACGAACAGTTTTGGTTCAAGGTTCTATTGGATGAAATACCAGAAAATATTCAGAAATGGTTCCTTATCTACGTAGGGATGCCCTCCATGTGGAATAATGCTTTGTGCTTTGTGAAAACAGCCCACAACTCCAATGCTTGTGCATCGTCAAGTTGGTGTTTAGATCAACGGCGGAAATTGTTCCCTGAGAAACATGTCAGGAAGACTATAGCCTTCATCCGCAGCTAGAAAAAGGCTTCTGCTACTATGAGAAAGATCAGAGAGTGCAAAACACACACCTCAACATGTGAAGCAAAAGAAAAGGAAGAACACGAAATCTGTCCTGAATTTTTGTGGCACTACACCGGTTATCTTCAAGTCAACGGCTAGTGACTCAAACGAAGTTGGATTGACCCCAAACTTGGTAACCTCATTCCTTGCTCAGGACCCTTCAATGTCTTAAGTTGGTATGAGTATTGGTTGAGTAAAACATAGGATTTGAGAGATGTCTTGTCAGCTTGGTCTGCTGCCATTTCAGAACAGAGCTATTTTGGTGGATGGGTTGTTGGATAGTCAAATGGTGTCCGTTTGAGCTCAATTTTGGCGAGTAGTTAGAAGACCCATGGATCTATATGCCCACCAATATTTGTGCATATTGGAGCAGTAGTTTATGTGATATGAACAGAAAACAAAAGGATACAGAATCGGTGATTTCTCTGTTGACTGCGATCATCCTTCGCATTGGAAGGTTATATTTGTAATGCATGCCAAGAACTTGCAATTGATAGGTATCTTGCTGTTAGACAACCCTCAGTACCCTTGGAAAGACTAATTGCACCCCTATGTGCCTTTGTATAAGAGAATCTTCTTAGGTAACATTTGGCAGACATCCAGTACCGACAGAGTCAGCTATCATTTTCACTGTTCCCTCAATAGACTCAGATAATACAGTGTTGGCATCAGAGAAAGAGAACCTACACACGTGGAGCAATATGTAGTTTTCCATCAGTTGGCATCTAAGTGAGTGAGTCATCTATGACCGGTTTAGACATTGTCTATTGGCTAGACGGTTTCTGATAGCGTCAAAGAATGTTTACCTCGTATATGGATCCAACCCTTATCAAAAGTGTACATGCTATGCCACTAGAAAAGTAAATGCTACGAGTAATTAGCCCATGCTTGTAGTACTCTCCGTGCACCGTGAACGAAGTATCGTATTGTCTTGGATTCCTCCTAAAGTAACAATACTTCATGGAAGTCAGTGAAGGAAATTCTTCAGACAAAAGTTTCTACATAGAGCTAGTATCAGAAAGTGTCTTGCCCAATTAGCCTCTCTGCTACTTGAAGCTAAGTAGCCAAATGCACTTGCAGATGTTGGAATTGGATAACATATTTCTCTTCCCTTGAAAAGTCCTTCGCACCGAATCTCGGGACGCGATTCTTTTAAGGGGGGAGGGCTATAACACCCGAGGTGTTTGCCACCAGTTAAGCAGTGGGTTTGAGCTTAAACATGATAGATTAAGTGGAGATGAGGATGTCAAGGTCAACCTATGGACAGGAGCCCCAACCTAAACTTGGATGTTGCACCATTGCTTTACATATAGTCCATTTTCAAGATATATGCTCGGGTGGTGTTATTGCAATATCTTCATGTGTCTCACCTTAGTACCTATCTATATTGGTCACTGGCAAAGTTTCATGACGTTTGGAATCAAAAAGTCACATGAAATGATAAGTTATATGCTTGTTGGAATGACTTTACTAAGTGTTGGAATTGCATTATTAAGTGGATGGAAATATAGGTCATCAACCAAACCTTTCAACCTTGCCCAAAAGACTCTATATGGACTCTATAACAAAAGTCAAGAAAGGTTCGTGTTGAGCAAATGCCCAGAAAATGCTCCAATTGATCAAAAAGGATAATTTAAGCTTTATTGTGATCCTACTTTGGTCAAAGTAGAAATATAGGTTCTATACCATTTTTGAGGTTGGACCTTAAATGAAAGTTGTAGTTCATATTACAGAGAAGAAACTTTGTTTAAGGGTCAAGAGCTAGTTTGGTCAATACCATAGCCAAATAGAGCTCACAAAATCAAATCAGCTGCTGTTTTGGAAGCGCCGAAAATTTTCTAAGTCCCTGAAAGTGACAGCAGCAAGTTCACTTCTTTGAGACCTGTTATCGCCCAAATTTATGTGATAGCTCAATTGGATTTCTTAATATGGGTTGAAGTACTTTTCATGGTGGAAACAATGAAGCAAGTCTCATCAAGTTTGGAGTTCATTTGGATCCCCGAAAACAGTTTCCAAAACAGCAAAAAGCTTACTTTGTCACTAACGTGACATTGACACTGACATCCCGCGTTCTCCAAAATTTGCTTAACAACTTGAGTTGAGCCAAAAATAAAAGTTGGAGTTTACATGATGATGAAGAGTATACAAAAAGTTGAGTTCATTTTGACAAAGTTTTGACCATCAAAAGTGAGTTTCCGTGACTGTCATCAAGGTGTTGACACTGCAGTTTTGGCGATTAGTTAACTGCTAATCTGTTGCTCTAATGACCTTTACCCCTTAACGAAAAATGTAGAGCATTAGGAGAGGAACAACTTTGCTTTTTGGCCCATTTCTAGATTCGGTCCAGAGCTAGCCCGAACTCGGCCTCCAACACGGGCACAGCGGCGCACACCACGTGTTCGCTGTTTTGCCGACGCGTCCTCCATGCACGAGTTCACGCCCTCCATGGCTGCCGCGCGTCACGCTCCCTCTGCTGGCCGCTGCCGCGTGCCCCGTGCCCCTGCCATCAAAATGTGGACGCCCGAGCACCCCTGCATCGCCCTCCCCACTCCCGTTCTCGCCGCGACGCGCGCACAGAGCGCCGCCGCCATGGCCGCCGGCCAAGCTCTTTGACATCGCCGCAGTCTTCGCTGCCCTTGCCTCCTCAGCCCTTGCTGCTAACCCCAACGCCTTTCCCATCACACGACGCACCTCCAACGCATCTTTCCCTCCCCCAATCATCGCTGGAGGCGGCTACCGCCATGGTCGCCCGCTGCGACCTCCGCTGTGCTCGCGGCCAAGTCACGTCGGACCATCGCGTGGCGAGCTGGGAGCACCAGCGGGTGCGCGTGAGCCCCCTAGTGCTCCGCCGCCGCTCAGCCGCCGCCGACGAGCCTCCTTTGGCCGACATCCAGTGGCGGATCCGGGAATCAAAACCTGTGGGGCCAGTCAGTAGGAGCTATGGGGCCGAACCATATATGCTACAGTAAAATTGCACTAGATTCGTCAAAACCTGTGGGGCCAGATGGCCCCACAGGTTACACGTACGTCCGCCACTGCCGACATCAGCGAGCTACAGCGCCTTCCTCTGCTCAATTCGCGACAGGGACTTCATCCGAGAATTCGACTAAATCTGGGGGGCTAACTGCACTGTCATAGACTCAGATGAATAGTGCTGCGAGGACTGATTCGTAATTATTTTTGCAGGAACTTTGGAAAATCATAGTAAATTGTAGAAAAATCGTAAAATAGCAAATGAGGACTTTTTGGAATCCTTGTGAAATTCTCTATACAGTAGATCTATAATATTGCATGTTTTAGTTTAAAGTTTTCTCTGTAAAAATGGATTTGTGCAGCTAGGTTTTCATTGCTAGATGTATTTGTCATTTTTATAACTATAGATCTAGGGCTCCAAATGAAGTGAAATTTTTGTGGCATGCTACTCATATGATGATTGATGTGTGGTAAAAATTTCATGAATTTTGGTTGCCATTTGAGTGAGTTATTAGTGTATCTTGCTCTCACATGAATTCTTGTAATAGCAACTTGTCTTTTTCATAGAGGTTGATATACATGTCCAAATGAGTTGAAATTTGTACAGTAGACTATTGGGTGTATGTAAGATCTACTGTAATTTTTATAGATTTTATTATGGACTTTTGATATATTTTTATTATTTCACCTTGCTATTTAAATAAATTAAGAAATGCATTAAAAGAAATTATTCACTGATGAGCACTATGCTTTTTGGTGATCATTTAACATGCACTTTATGATGGTTACATTGGTTGTGGCCAAATATATGTTTGAAATGTAAGTTAATATTTATTCTTGCAATTGTTGCTTTCCTGGACAGTTTCTGGGACTTTGGTAATTGCACCATGAAAATGATGTTTGATGAGAAACATGCTTATAACAAAGTTGTAGATAACTCATTAATCTAGCTTGTGTTAAATTTTGGTGGCATTTGGCCTTATAGTTTGTGAGTAATGACTGTTTCAAGTTGGGTTTCAGAAATAGTTGTTCTCTGGAATCTCTGGACCAGATTCTGTAATTATGCATGTTTGACTTAGTTAACTTGAGAATCATGCTAAGATGATTAAAGATGAATTCTAGACAATTTCATAAGCTTTCCATAATGTCTTGTTGCATGGCTATTGGATTTTTATAACTCCAGTTATGATCCAAACATGTAGATGTTGTTTGCAGTCCAGAAATTGTCAGATGCTAGTTATGGTTGTTTACTCCATGTGTTGCTAAGTGTGACTTATACCCTTGATAATGGTCAAGTTAAGATACTTGTGATCTTGTTAAGCTTGTGTTATGCTTGATGTGCTTGGCCTCTTTAATTGGTTGTGTGATGTTAGTTAATTAGCTTTTGGTGTCTATGTCTTAATCGTGTGTTTACATGAATGATTATGTGATGCATCTTGTGTTATCATTCATCATATTCATACACATGCATCTTGCATCTCATTTAGGTTCGCTAGATGCACCACGCGAAGGACGAGATGTTCAAGCCAAACCTGAAGACGGTGTTTGGTGGACCTATCCCGAAGATGGAAGGACTAAACAAGTATCGGGATGGGAGATGCTCGCCAAGCGAGTATCATCTGTCAATCACTAACCCAGTGTTCGATCTCAGGCAAGCCCCGGAGCATTCTAAGCCTCCTATTTTATAAAAGCAATTGAGTATATATATGTTATATATGTGTTGTTGCATTAAGTTATAGGAGTTGATTGAAAACACTTGCTGCATATATATCTTTTCCTTGTCCCATAAATATGCCTAGAATCCTATTTTGGTTCGGGATCGAAAATATTGCTTAGCCCTGCTTAGACCGGTAGCGATCGGTGATTTCCTGTCACCGGCAACTATAGGTGGTTACTGGAAAACTTTAGCTATGGAATGGATGATATCCTGGAAATAACCAAGTGTTGATGAATAATTGGAGACCGGGCGGAATAAGTATGGGGCAACCAGACAGGGTTCTAGGGTGCTTGTAGTTTCCGCCTGTGTCGATTAAGGACCGTCCGTTGTTGGGCCTCGGGTCATGTTGAACGCATGCCTCACATTTAGCTGGCCGAATAAAGTACCTTTCGACCGCGAAGCCGGGAGATTATTCGGGCCGAGTGGATTGCCCGCAACGCACTGTACCGGAGCAGTAGTGGCAGGAAACGGGGGCGCGATGATAAGGCCAAAGAGCAGTCGGGCGGCCCCCGGGTACATGTGGTTCCTGGCAAGCTCGCGACTTTACCTGAATGGTTGACTCGGTGACCAATACCTCACTTTAGCGGGTGAGTGAGGTTTGTGTGAGGAATAAATTACCAGCTGGTCAATAATCGATTCGAATCGCCATCGCTCCTGGATAGTGAGCACTTGACTCGAGTTACTGCATCGTAGTAATGATGATGGAACACAGATGGTTATGTGGATAATGTTGGAAATGCTAAACCTGAGATGGTAACATTTGATGTTAATGGTTAATCAAGTGATTGCTTTAGCATAGGTGCTTACCTAGATTGAATAGGTTATAATAAATATGATGCAAAAGAACTTAAATTAGTTTATTCATAATAACTTATGCTTTTCGCAAATGAGTCAAGCTAGCCCACTGAAAGAAAGCCTTGCATACTCCTTGGTGTCATATTATTTCTGGTTTATGACGGGTAAGTCTAGCTGAGTACCTTCTCGTACTCAGGGTTTATTCCCACTTGTTGCAGGTTGTGATGTATCATAGCTACTGTAAGAATTGGAAGACTCCGGCTGTAGTGGCGGAGTGTGATCATGGGCATGATCCTTCTGAGCTATCTTATCTCTCATGCTTTTATGGGAAAATTGACCTTGGTACTGGCATGTATTTGAACTAAGGTGATATTAGTTTTCAAACTACTTTGCTTCCGCTACCTTTGAACTTGAGTTGTAATAACTCTACTAAACTCCGATATATGTTAAATTACTTATGAACTGGATGTAACATATGACCTGTTATGTTGGACCACTACGATCTTGGCTTGTATGTTGATTGGTTTGAAATCCCTCGGGATTTTATTGGACTACCGGAGTTATAAGAGCTTAAGTACGGGAATTTAATTGCTCCGGCGATTGTTTTTGTACTTTTGCTCTTATAATTTGGGCGGTTCCGTGACACACGCTTTTCACAGGAAATGGACCACATATGTCAGTGTGGATGATTTCTAAAGTTCCTGTGCTTCGTTTGGCGTTTTTCTTAATTTTCTTGACATACTTTCCTTTGATGCAATCAATGCATTGTTCTAAATCTGAAAATTCTAAGTGCGGAAGAATTGATTCTTTAATTAGTCGTTCCATTCTCCCCCTCGAAATATGGCCCAAGCGACAGTGCCATAATTTCGAAGAGGCATCATCAATTCGCTTCCGCTTCTTAATTACATTCGCAGATGGGGAATGATTCATATTCTCATCGCATACATTGTTCGCATTTTCATCAAGGGATAATAAATAAAGTTTGTCTTGTCGGAAGGCAAGACCAACACATTCATTATTAACGAGTATCTTACATTTGCCATCACCAAAATGGCAATCAATTCCATCATCATCGAGTTTCGAAACACTTATTAAATTTCTACGCAAAGAGGGAACGAAAAGTACTTCTTTAAGTCTAAGTACAAAGCCATTGTTCAATTCTAAAGATAAATCTCCAATTGCTTCAACATCGGCTTGTACTCCATTCGCAACTTTAATCGTTCTTTCTCCTCTTTGCAAGGTTCTCATCCCACTTAACCCCTGTAAGGAATTTGCAACATGAGTAGTTGCTCCTGAATCAACCCACCAAGTGGATTTTGCATAACATAAATACAGGGATTCATCTACAAATGTAATAAATTCATCACCTCTTTTCAGTAGAGATTTCAGGAAGTCAGGACAGTCTCTTTTGTAGTGTCCCTTCTTGAAGCAGTGCTTGCATTGGTCCTTTTCAGCTCCACCATAGGAGTTGCTCTGCTGATTCTCAGGTTCCTGGGGTTTCTTTCCCTGTGAGGAAGAGGCCTTGTCCCACTTGGGTTTCCCCTGTGGTTTAGAGTTCTTGTTATTGAAGTTCTTTCTTTTATTATCCTTCACAAAATGAGTGGACTCACTCTGTGAGGACTTTATCCTCTCCTCTTCTTGAGCACACATTGAGATAAGTCTCTCTATGCCCCATCTTTCAGGCTGCATATTGTAGTTCACAATGAAAGTATCATATTCTTTTGGCAAAGAAGCAAAAATTAAATGAATCAGGAAATCATCTTCCTTCAAATTCATCTCTTTCAGCTTAGATGTCGTGGTGTTCATCTTCAAGATGTGCTCCCTGATGCTACCGCCAGTATATTTTTCATTCACAAGTTTCTTTATCAGTGAACTTGCAGTGGCCTTGGTAGACCCAGTAAACTGACTCTTGATTTTCTCAAGATATTCTGTGGCAGTAGCACATTCAGGGATTGAGCCCCTTATCTGTTCTTCTATGGTGGCTTTGGCCACCAACAGGCACTTGCGATTGGAGAGAGTCCATTGCCTATGTTCAAGGTCATATTTCATTCTTATCTCAGCATGATCACGCTTTCGAGTAGCGAAATCAGCGTCAGATTCATTATCACCTCTCACCGGGTCCTCTGGCTCAGTAGGACATGGTGAGGTGATGGCAAAATCGACCTCTCCCAACGCAAGTTCCAATTCATACTTTTCCCGCCACACACGGTAATTGCTCCCGTTGAGTGTCGGGATGTTCGCGATGTTCACAATGCATTTACCTCCTGAAACCATATCAGAGTAAGTGAGTAATATTTATACATGGAATCATATGCTTTAACTCAACGTTGGTTAAATTGAAACATATAATTCATCTATGCAATAATTTTATATCACCGTTGGGCAGAAATAAAATTAATGCACGGTTATCATGAATCAAAATTATAATATTGTTATTAACAACGTTGGTCAGAAAATAACAATACTACAATTCATCTTCAATTATTATTCATTTTTCAAAACCAAATTCTCCCGTTGGTTCGAATTTGATAATGAAAATAACTATATCAAGTACGCAGCGGAAACAATAATAAAATTCTCATAATATTCATATATTCATCAAATTCATACAAATATTGCTTCTGAAAAAAAAAATTGAAATTTTTCTTCTTCTTCTTGAATTTTGGCCCGCAGGCCTTTCTTTTCGCGCGGCCCAGCCAGCCCAGCCAGTGGCGCTCGGCCCGTTAGCGCAGCGTGCGGCCCACGCGAGCGCCACGGCCAGCACCGCGCTCGGCCCAGCTCTGTGGCGCGCGCGGCCCAGCTGGATTCAGGCAGCCCATTCGGTAATGCGCGGCCCGGCTCGGCCTGCTCAGAGAGGATGCCGCGCCCAGGCCGCAACCTGGGCCTGGGCCGGCAATCCGGCCCCCTGACTCGCCCCGCTTGGGCTGATTTGAGCCCAGCCGGCATCCATGACCATCGGCTGATCTGGACCGTTCAAATTGATCGGACGGTCGTCCTTCTATTTCGCTGGGACAAAGACCTGTCGGCTGACTCATTCCCAAAACCCTAACCTTCATTTCATTTTTTTCTCTCCTTTTCCCTCAGCCGCAGCCGCACGAACGGCTCCATGGCGGCCGTGGCGGGCTCGGCGGGTGGCGGCCGCCGGCTAGGGGCGATCTCGCCGGAGCAGCAGGGGCTGACTTACTCTTCATTTCTTTCATTTCCTTAACCTTCTTCCCTCTCCTCCGTTTCTATGCCCAGCAACAACCGCCGCCGGCGACTGCTTGTGACCGGAGGAGGAGGTGGTAGCGCCGCCGCGGGCCCCTTCGCCGGCGTGCGCGCTCGCCCAAGGCTGAGCGCGCCGCCGTCGAGCGGTCTCGCGGGCGGTGCTCTCGAGCCCGTGTGCGCGCGCACCCGCACAACGGCGAGCGGCGGCTCGGGTCTTCTTCCTCCACGCCGGCCATGGACACGGCCGGTGGGGAAAGCAGGTTATCTTCTAGGTTTAGGGTTTCAACCCTATTTCGTTCTTGACTGTTAGGGTTTGGTTCTTTTGTTCTTGATCTAAAACTGTGGATTCATTTATTTTATTCCCGATTTGGAATCGGTCTACCCGATCTAGGGTTCTTGGTTCATGAACAAGGCTCCGGTACCATTGTTTGATTTCATAGTTCGTTAGTTCGTTAGATCGGGTACGGATTCACAGTAAGCAGTAGACGAAATTGATTACAGTAGGTGCACGAGACTACCACTACGACTGCTACTAGTAGGAGAAAAAAGAGATCAGTGAAATGCGCAAACCGTCGCTTGGAGCAGCAGCGGCCGATCCGGAGGAGGTGCCGATGTTGGAGTCGTTCGCCGGAGGAGCCATCGTCGGTGGCGGCTTCCCGTCGCTGGCAGCGCCCCTTCTCTGATCGGGATTAGGGTTAGGAATGTCGGTGGGGAACTGGCTGCGGCAAACCTCGTGCTTTGAGCCCCGGCCCCCACCTCCTATATATAGCGCTGTGCGACGGGGGCCCACCAACCATATTGGGTTGGGCGCCCCCGATCAGGGCGCGAGAACAAGGCCCATTAGGCCGTTGGGCCTAATGACAGGGAGATCATAACCTAACACATGTGTGACCTTTTTCTGTTTGTTTGCAAGCTGCATCTCGTGCCTTGTGTATCGACATTGGGCTCCGTCCCGTTCCTTTGTCACTCAAGTAGATAGATATTATAATATATCCGTAGCAATTTGACCTTCATATCTTTTTTTTTTTGCGAATAATTTGACCTTCATATCTATGATCTATCTATATACCAATTCTCGAGATGAAGGCGCTTAGCTTTTTTTTTTGAGGAACAGATGAAGGCGCTTAGCTGAAAAGTTGAAAAAAGCTTGGGCTTGACAAGTGACAAACTGATAAAATCTGCGAAAAGAAAAAGGTTTGCCTAGAAAAAGTCGCAAACTTTTGGGCTCGCACGCGAGATTAAAGGCCCAAACAAGAAACCCAGAATGAACCAGCCCATATATATCTCCAACGGGCAACGGATCAGGATCAGCCTGACGCTGACGCGGGCAGCGCCACTTTTTTTTGGTTTCTGCGCCTTCCTCCTGCGTCCCGCACCCACCGTTGTTCTGCCAAAGCCGACCGTTGGAATGAACCCCGCATCGGCATCTCCCACCACCACCAGCATGGTACCAAACTTCAGGACCAAAATCTGCGTAGTAAATGTTCCGTTACATGGTAGCAATTTTGTTTTTATTTGATAATAATTATCCAAATATTGATTAATTAGGCTCAAAATGTTCGTCTCGCAAAGTACAACAAAACTGTGCAATTAGTTTTTGATTTCATCTACATTTAGTACTCCATATATGTACCGACATTTTGATATGATGGAGAATCTTCTTTTTTATAGTGGAATTTAGGGGTGAATTTGGGTATGTAAACTAGGCCCATCACGAGAAAAGAAACCGACATCTCCAGCAGCCCCGCCCTTCCATGACCGTTGCACAGTTCAAACCCCTCAAAACGGCCACTCCCGGGAGCCAGTCAAGCGACCGTCTCACCGCAGACCGCATCGGTCGAGAAAGCGAAAGCGAAAGCCGCGGCGGTTAGAAGAGAGCAGAGCCGAGAGCCGGAGAGGCACGCGTGGGTCGTATCGTAGCGAGCCAGTCGATGGGGTGCATCTCCTCGAAGCTCCTCCCGCCGGGGCCAGGCGGCGACGGCAGGCGCGCCACGGTGCGCGGCCGCGTCGAACACGTCGTCTCCCTCACCTCCACCACTTACGGCGTCCTCGACCTCCACCCCAAGCACGGAGGAGCCGTCCTCGCCGCCGCTGCTGACGAAGAGGTGGAGAAGGAGCAGCAGCCGCCGCCGCCGCCGCCGCAGGACAAGCCGATAAGCAGGGAGTGGAAGCGCGCCAGCATGCGTCCGCCGCCCATCGCAGTCCCGAGCGCCGACAAGAAGCCGGCGGCGGGGAAGCCGGAGTCCGGCCTGGAGGTCATCAACGCGTGGGAGATCATGGCTGGGCTCGAGGAGGCCTACGCCTCCGCGGCCGGGTCGCCGCCGGCGAAGAAGCCGTCCAAGCCGGGCCGGTGGTCGCCGGCCAGGGTCATCGCCATGGCCCTGCCGTCGCCCAAGAGGTCGGCGACGAGGCGGAAGAACACGCCGGGGAAGGAGAACAGCCCGCTCCAGCGCTGCTCGGGGAATCTCAGCAACAGGGACAAGGACAAGCCCGGCGGCGATGTCGACACCGACAGGGTGCTCCGCCCGTACAATTCCATCGACAACTCCAAGCTGTCGACGGCGTCCAAGAGGTTCTCCCCGGGCAGCGCGCGGATCGTCCGCAAGCCCGGCACCGCCGAGACCGGCGGCGGCGGCGGCACCGGCATGTCCTCGTCGCGGCGCAGCCTGAGCCCGCTGTTCGACCCGGAGCTGCTCGCGTCCATCGAGCGCGAGCTCTCGGAGGAAGGCGCCCACATCAACCGGATGGTAGGGTCCGAGAAGCCCAAGCACCCGAAGGCAGCGCCGCCGGCGATCGTGGCCGAGGGGAAGTGCCCGCCTGGGGGCGCCGAAGCCGTCGTCCTCTACACCACCACGCTCCGCGGCATCCGCAGGACCTTCGAGGAGTGCAACGCCGTGCGCGCGGCGATCGAGGCCCACGACGTGAAGGTGATCGAGCGGGACGTGTCCATGGACTCGGGCTACCGCGAGGAGCTGCGCCTGCTGCTGGGCGGGCGGGAGGTGCGCGTGCCCGCCGTGTTCGTGCGGGGCAGGCACGTCGGCGGCGCCGCCGAGGTGGCCAAGCTGGAGGAGGAAGGCAAGCTGAAGGCGCTGCTGGAGGGCCTGCCCCGGGCGCGGGTGTGGTGCGCGGGCTGCGCCGGTGTGCGCTTCGTCATGTGCCGCGACTGCAACGGCAGCCGCAAGGTGCTCGACGCCGAGCGCAAGGGGACGGTCAAGTGCGGCGAGTGCAACGAGAACGGCCTCGTCCGGTGCCCGATCTGCTCGTGAATCGTGATGGGGGATCGTCGCCGCGAACGGTGGGGTGGATCTGGCGATTGATTGGTGGTGTCAAAGCTGTGCATTGCTGTGTTCGATTGGGTTGATCTGCCTGTCTACCCGGCTGCTTCTGATTTTGTTGCTTGCTTATGCGAAGTGCTTGTTGCTCTCGGCAACAGCTGCCACTGTAATATGAACTGATTCATTTTGTTGCGTATGTAGTTTAATTACCTAATTTAATCAAATGTAATTTGATTGCTTCTCATTGACTATGTGCTGATGATTTGGGAATTTTGGGATGTGTCTGCTTTCTTCTCTCCAGTGTCGATCTGCCTTACATTTGAGTTTCCCGCTGGGCCGCTGATAACTAGACTGTGCTGAAATGCAGAAATAAACGTCTTTGTCCCGTTGTTCTCACACGGGAAGACAATAAACACGAACCAAGCAGGTCATCTTTTAAACACGGAACCGGAGCAAATTTGCAGGGTTTTCAGGTTTTGTAATTTATAACACGCTGATGAGGAAGAAGCATCAGATCTCCTCTCCATTTGACCCGAACCTGATAAATGTTTTCACATACGTCGTGATGACCAGATGGGTACGATAATGCAAACTTCTTATGGTTGGGAAGCAAAGCATTATCGTTGTCAGCTTCCAATCATCAGGTCATAATGACGAATGGGTTGAACACTTTTCTGTTGTTTTGATTCCAGGATTTGACTCCTTTTCATTCTTTCAACGAGAAATTGAAAACTACCATCTCTAGTCAAGTTTACTTGACATTTCCCAAAAGAGAGACAGTTTGTTTTACTTCTTTTTTCAGAAAAAAAAACTGAATGACAAGTTTAATTGTCTGGTGTAGTAATAAAGCTACAAGCGATATGACAAGCGAGCATATACCGCCTTTCCAGGAAAAATAAAGTGCATGTTTGGTATGACTCCTCCCCCACGCTCCTTCAAAGCAGATGAAACCGTAACGAGGAGCCACAAATTGTAGCTCTGGCTTTTACACAAAATACGCCTCTAGCTTCTCTTGCATGAAAAAAACGGCTCCTCCTCTTGAGGTGTTCAGTATTCCTCCGTTTCCTCTACTGAAGATGTTGTTAGAGCTGGAGCCGTGCCAAACAGGTCATAATAAACCGATCAGAGTAGTGCCGCTTCACTATGGCATGGAAGTTTTACTTCATGGTGGCCACCTAAACTATATGGACACATGCAGCCGAGATAATGTATTTAGCCTAGACATGTCATGGCATTGATTTTATGTTTGCCTAGTGTTATCCTAAACGGTAAACAACCGATCATTTGTTGTTTATACACTATTCAGGCAAAACGGCCACTTAAACGGGTAAATTGATGTTTGAATGGGTTAAACGGATGATTAGATGGAAATAGCATACCACTGTGTAGCATTAAACAAGGTGTATTAGGTGAAACTGTATGTTTGCCACCATATCACATGCCTGCACAAAAAAGTTTGCTTGTGCAACCAATAAAGCATTCACTTTAGACATGTAAAAATATGTTTTGAGTTTGACCCCTCAATAGCTACATACATGTGCATAAGGCGTTGCACATGCATTGAATAACTATACAATTCTATGGATGACAGGGAATAAGAGTGCCTTATATATCAAGGGGCAATAAGTTTACCATATACATGTCATAGAACTAATATCTCATGTTCACCGCCTTAGCTAGATACGAACAACTTGTCACCCGTGGAACTGATGACGCGTTAACCTTAACACTCCGATTTCCCTGGTCGTTGAACAACATTAGTAGCATTTGACGCATACTTCCACCCCCATGCTCGAGCTCCTTTTACCATTATCACTAGGGGTAAAAGCTACACTATGTTTAGGGGTGCATTTGCACCCCCTCCGAATGCAAATACAATGTATTTGATTAAATTTTCACCACATATGTGCACCCCCCTACAAGACATATTTATACACTTATAAGACAATTGCAGCACCTTCTAATTTGCTCTGATTATTGTTGCCACATGTGCCATACTACTATACACCCACATCTTTCTCGTGCATTACTCTACCTCTTTGACGATCCTCTACCCTACCAGCCGATGATGTTATCCCTGCTTTGTCGTCCTTGCATTCGCCATTGCCGGAAGCCAACCTATGGCCGTAGTCATCATCCCTTGAAGCCCCCGATATCAAATGACCCTCCAAACCCAATTCAAACTACAACCCTAACTCTAACAAAGAAGATTTAACGCTATGATGTAAGGGCATGGGTGTGTGAGTGGAGAAACCAAGGCTTTCATGAAAAGAACTTGAAATGCATTCACTATCCATTTTTTCCCTTCTTTCACGTATCCTTTTTTACACTAGCTAAAAAGATGTGCAAAGCCATAACTTTGCCTTAGAAGAAATTATTACTTCTCTGATTATCAACTTATTTCATCATATCAAAACCGATAATCACACGTGTAAATCCTTACTAAGTTAGAGTTATAAATAAAAGAGCTTAAAATTTGCAAAGACATTCAAAGTATCATTTCTTTTGACCGTTCCTAAACGGTAAATAGCTAGTCACTTGTCATTTAGTCATTATTCGAGCAAAATGGTCACTTAACAGGCAAAATGGATGTTGAAATAGGATAAATAGCCAATCAAATAGAAGTAATGTACCATTTAAATAGTGTGTATTAGGTGAACAATGTGTTTGCCATCATAGGCATATGCATGCACAAAAAGGTTTGCCTATATGACCAATAACATATTCACCTTAGACATGCAAAAAATATTTTAGGTTTGACCCTTAGTAGCTACATACATGCGCATAAGGTGTTAGCACATGTAACTAGAGATAAGTTTACCATACGTTCACCGCCTTGGCTAGACATGGACAACTTATCACCCGTACAACTGATGACGCGTTAACCCCTAACACTTAGATTTTTTAGTTGTTGGACAACATTAGTAATAATTGACGCATTCTTCCTCCCCCATGCTTGAGCTCCTTTTGCCATTATCGCTATCACACGTGCCATATTACTATGCACTACAACCTTTTTCTCATGTCTATTATCATATCACCCTACCTCTTTGGTCCTCTACCCTACCAACCAACGATGTCATCACCGCTTTGCCTTTGCTTGCCGTCCTTTGCATTCGCAATCACCGCAAGCTAGCCTATATCCACAGTCATATGAAGAGATGACCCCCCAAACCTAATTCAACCCGTAACCCCAACTCTAACAAAGAAGAGGCATGGTCGTGTAAGAGGAGAGGAGAAACTCTAGTTTTCATTAAAAAAAAGTTGAAACGCATTAGATACCTATCTTTTCCCTTTCTTTCACATATCCTCTTTGCCACTATCTTTATACACTTGCTTAAAAAAAATGCAAAGCCATAACTTTTCCTTGAAGAAATCATTACCTCTCCAATTTCATAGTTGGCACAGCGCCCATGTGATTAGAGATTCCTCAATCCCCACACCTTCATCAGGAAAAGTATCACATCGAGTTCATTCCAGCCATCAAGATCACAAATCAAAATAGACGCTCCTGATCTGCTTCCGTGGTGTGCTTCGTTTCCAGTCTAGCACACAAGGCCCCCTGCCCACTGCCCACTGGTTAAACCGCGCCAAAACACTCGAGAGACACAGGCACACAGCTTCCCTGAGATCTCTCGTCACGTCGCCAGATCCAAGCCCCAACCAAATCCGCGCGGCGGCAATGGCGGTGCGCCCGAGCCTCGCCTGCTTCCCCTCCGACCCTGCGCTCCACGAGGCCTGCGGCATCCCGTGGGGCGTCGCCGTCACTCCGTTCTCTGCCACAGATGAGCGCGGCTCCAAGCCGGCCGTCGGCGCCGAGGGCCACCTCCTCCCCCGCTGCCAGTCCTGCTGCGCCTACTTCAGCTTGCTCTGTCCGCTCGACCGCTGGTCCTGGAACTGCGCCGTCTGCGGCGCGGAGAATGACCTCCCCGCCGACGCCGCCGCGCGCTACGCCCGCGACGGTGGCCACGACCCGCCCGAGATGCGCTCCGCGTTCGTCGACCTCCTCCTCCCGGGTACACGCCTCTCTCTCGCCGTTCTGATTGGATGCAGCGCGCTGTGGCACGGTGCGGTATTGCTGTAACCTGGTGGTGGAATTTTGCAGGGGAGGAGGGCGAGGCGGCAGCGGCGGCGGCTCCGACGCCCGTGTACGTGGCGGCGATCGACTTGTCCTGTAAGATCTTACAGTTCATTCACAAGCTGTACACATTTGACGCTAGCATAGCATTTTAGGCTGTGTTTAGTTCCCCATGGAATGCAAAATGCAAAATGCTAACTACTTTGGAATGATGAAATGCAAAATGCCAAAATTTTCATGAGTGTGCTTAGTTCCATCCAAAATGCCAAATTTTTCATGGGGTGGGTGAAGGCTTTTTGGCTTTTTGGTTTTTTTTTGGCCTCTTGAGGCCAAAATCCAAAATGGAGAATGGATACCTTTTTGCCAAAAGTTTGCATGGTGTTTAGTTCCATTCTGCAAAATGATGGACCAAAACCCAAAATTTTTTTGGATAAAATGGGGAACTAAACACACCCTTAGTGATTGGTACACGTGACTTTGTTCCTATAAAAAATATGGCAGCGAACTGGTAATCATGCCTTGAATTTAGTACATCATGGTCTAATATGCATATATTGAGTGCCTGCAGAGGGTCGTCATAGATTGACACCTGTTGGTGCCTACTGCGCTCATGCCCTAAAAGGCTAAAACTCAGTGAAAGAGTGATAAAGTGATTGATATTGTCATGCAGGTGTGTAATTGGTTGTTTTTATATTGGTTGTTTTTTGGGTGAAATGGGGAACTAAACACACCCATAGTTGTAAAAGGGAAACAACGTTGCAGCATTATGATGATTGATGAACGCAGTTTCAAAATTCCCTTTGAATGATGAAATCCATTTCCATCAACATGGTGCTTGACTTTTGGTGTTCCTAGCCAGTCAAATCTTTAGCCATAAATTGTTAGGCTTACAACTTAAGCTATACTGTCTTGTCTGATAAATGAATCATTAAGCTTTCCACAAACTTAAATTCAATAGTACATTCTGTGAGTTTTATCTATACTTTTCGTACTTTCTCTCTCCTCTCTCTTTTTGGTGAAATTCACCTGTTTCTGATGATTGTTTCTTCATATTGCATTTTAGCTTCAGAGGAGTTCTTGGAGCTAGTTAAAAGTGCTCTTCAAGCAGCTCTTGAAGGTGAGCTTAAGTCCTTGGAGCTAATCTTTTGTTGAAGCATAATGCATGGAGTTTTCATAAAGCTACATATAAACTAATCTTTTGATTCCATGCAGCTCTTTCGCCAGGATCACTACTTGGACTTTTGACATTTAGCAGCAAAATAGGATTATATGATGTCCAAGGTCCAATACCTATTGTGAAGAATGTGTTTATCCCTCCTGATTCTGATGGTGCCTTACAAGTCGACCTTGAAGATATCATGCCCCTTTGCTCATTTTTGGCTCCTGTATGTAAATTGTGCTGTCAGTTACAGTTTTCTCCTTATTTGTATTTTTCTCTGGCTTGTGCTCCCGGAATATTCATCTCACTTGTACTGTATGTGCTAATGTCAAGTTACATCTTAACAGATTGATAGTTGCAAAGATAGCATAACTGAAGCACTTGAAACAATTAAACCAATGTCTTCCTGGGAAGTAGCAGCAAATGCGCATGAAGGTCAGGATCATGTATTGCATCACGTACGTGGTTTTGGTGTAGCGTTGGATGTTCTTATCAACTACCTAAGTTCAGAATATGGAAATGCGTTCGAGCTCGGTATGTTAATTCCTTGAGCCTTTTACCACAGTAATGTTTGTTACTTTGTTTCAAGACTTCTGTGGTACTTGATTTTGTCTACCACTATAACTTGTTCTGATTTTTTTTTTAAAAAAACAGCTAGGATTTTTGCATTTTTATCTGGTCCACCCAATTATGGGGCTGGGCAGCTGGATATAAGTGGGGACCAAAATGCTGGTAAACCAAGGGGTGCTGATCATGTATTGCTGCAGGAGCAGACAAGTTTCTACAAAAATCTGGTAATTTTGCACAAAGAATAGTCAATACACTATGAGAATATTTTAGAATATATCTGATTGGCATATCACAGGCTACTAGTGCTGTTCAAGCAGGTGTGTGCGTGGACCTTTTTGCCATTACAAATGAATACACTGACCTTACTTCCCTGAAAGTTTTGAGTGTTGAGAGTGGTGGATCACTGTTTCTGTATTCAAGTACAGATGAATCAACACTTCCGCAAGATATGTAAGTTCATTCACCATCTTTATGTTTCTCATGTATTCAGCAGTTAGATCATGACTTAAAATTAAATTATATTTAGATGATTTATTGTTTCCTCTACCAGATTTATTGGGTAAATGCTTAGGCTATTCTTCTTTATACCAATAGTGGAGAGCCGTCCCTAATGATAGATTATCAAAATTTTTATTATGCGGTCAATGTTTTAGTACTGGATTATGTTGAATTTGCTTAAACCCAAACGGCATGATGAAAATAATGTTAGTTGGTTGTGTGCTGCCTAGATGTCCATGCTATACGATAGATACCCAAATGTATAAAACACGAATGCGTTCTGCATATTATTCTTTATGCGCACTGGTTTTATATACTTGTAGTAGCATATAAGGTCTCATAACAATTTTGATTATGGAATGGCGAAACCAAGGTGATACAAAGTAAACAAGATGGCATTAATAACTTGATGCTACCATGGATAGGGAATTCTTGATTCTTCTAGGTCCTTGGATTTTGAAACAAGATAAAGAACAAATGATCTGCCATATCATTAGAAGGAGTAAGTAGCTACAAAGCAGTAGTGCAGTACTCTGATTTTTTATCTGCCTTTTGTTCAGATACAAGATGTTGAGTCGTCCCTATGCTTTTGGATGCGTAATGCGATTGAGAACATCATCACAGTTCAAGATTGCTGATTCTGTAAATACTCCGAGGGATATGTGCATTAGTTACATCAGCTTCTTCATATGTAGTTGTGTCTGACATGTTTATTTTCTTTTATGTTCAACAGTATGGCCATTTCTTCCCAGATCCTCAGTACATGCATGTTCAGCACATAAATTGTTGTGACTCTTTTGCTACATACAGTTACGACTTTGAGTTTGAAAAGGATTCACAATTTTCCAGGTAACAAACATTCTATTTCCAGGCTTTCTCATAATATATGTTTTCCATAAATTAACCCTCATTTTTTCCCAACCATAAGTAATATGGGATTTCCCTTCTGTGCTTTCACAAATAGAAACTTATATTATTCTGGATCCTTGGTTGTTAGTAGTAATTAGTTGTGCGAAATTGTTTCTAGGTTGTTGTATCAGAAAATCAGATTTCCCCCTACTAGCTGCCAGCTGGAATAACCTAGAAGGCTAGGACTGCCAGTGGGTATAAGCCTTCTTTATTGAAGTCCTAATTGATTTCATATGTCAAGCCTCTGTTGAGTCTATGAAGGGCGGGCCTGGTGCAAGCAGTAGAGTCTTACCGCCTGTGACCGGAAGGTCCCGGGTTTGAGTCGCGATCCCCCAGACCCCGCACAGAGCGGGAGCTCTTTGCACTGGGTACGCCCGAAGCCTCTGTTGAGGCTATCAGTGAGTTGAGTCTAGACCAAAATAACATGTTTAATTGTGCCTGGCCAAGATGGTAAAGTGGAAGCCGATTTGTTGTCACCATTATGAACCATGATGAAGTTCTGCATTCATTATTCATAGTTGAAATCAGGAAGGTTGAATTCTGTCTTGTAATTGAGAAGCTGATCAAATCCATAAGAAATTTTGGAATACATTGACATGTCACACCTCCATATGTCCCACATATTATACTCATAATTTCTTTCATAGTTTTTGTATATCTTTCTTTTGTATGGAATATTTCACCACTAATCAAAGCATAAGAAGCCTATAATTTATCTAAGGCAAATAGAGAATTCCAATATTAATTAGTGGAAATGAGAATATGATAACCTTTTAATTGATGTTCCAACATCATCCTGACATTTGGGATCTAAAAGGAGTCTGTACAATGATGAAAGACAGCATAACTGGATATTTCCTACGAGGGCCTAAGCAGTATGCTATGCATATACATCTTAGTGTCTTACAAAAATGAAACAAAGTTGTCTAAGAAACATGTTGCAATGGTTAATTGCAATTACTATTAATTGCGTTAGAAACAAATTTGAACAGCTAATATGTAAAAAGTAAACAACGAGCTGTGCAACCGTATGGCTACTAGCCCATTACATCAGTCACACAAGATAACTGTAAATCTTCAACTAAATAGTTTGAACTGTTCTGTAAATAAAGGCACAGTTTATCTTCTAAATTCTTACAGCACCATTTTTTTTTGTGCCTGCAGGAAGTCAAGCCCTCCTATTATTCAAATTGCATTTAAGTACACAGTGCTTGTGCACAATGGTGATACATCAGATTTTCCAAATTCTGGGAGCAGGTACATTTGTTTACAGCCTGTGATCAGTCATTCAAGTAGCGCGTTACTGTTTTCAAGTCCAGTGTTCAAGTAGTGTGCTCACATTTCTATAATTCTATGCAATCTCTATATGTATCATGTATGGTTTTAGTCATTTTAGTGTCAATATTATTATTCTGAAATCTTCTCAAATCTCAATCTTAATTGACATCCTGCTGTATGTTTCTTATGTGCGAGATGTCCATCTTTCAGTGTAGAAAATATAAACAAAGTAACTTTGTTCGCTTCTGTAATGTTTAGTTTGCAACTTGCTTGTTAAGCATTTTCTGATTGGTAGCTTGAGATTTGACATTCTAGCAGAAATTTCTATACACAAAGATAGGGTGATGATATATTTTGTAACGTAATGTACCTTTGCCAGATCTAAATACTTGTTGGAAAGGAGGCTAAGAGTGCGGACTATCCAGTACAACACAACTGCTAATATCTGGGACCTTTACGATTTTGTTGATCCAGATGTTGTTTTGACAATACTAGTACACCAGGTAGAATCTTTCTCAATATTTTGTTGATCGAGTGCAAGTCTGATTCGTTGTTTGTTGTAAGTACATGATTTTGATTATTGTCAAAGCAGTGACTGTTGTCCCCTTACTACAACTTTGCTACAATTACAGTCGGTAACCAAGTTCTGCAGTGTAATTTCTTCAGTCCAGCAAATGTTGAATTCCCCTATTTGAAAATGCATTGTCCGATTTTGTGTTAATATGCAAGAAGATATCTGAATTTCATCAGTACAACAACAACAACAACAACATAGCCTTTTATCCCAAGCAAGTTGGGGTAGGCTATCTGAATTTCATCAGTGTTGGGACTAAATAGTGTAACCATAATTCAGGACAAGAAATTCTATCATGGTTTAAACTCAACCATCTCATTTACCAATGCACAATCCTAAGGGGACATACTGCATGTGACTGCCTGATTTCACTTTGCATTCTGAAATATGCCCTTGCCAATACAAATTCCAGCTTGCTGACCAAAGTACAAAGCAAAAAGGAGAAATGTGTTTATGATTTCCATGCCTATCTGTTTCACAGGTCATTCAATTTCAGATTTAAACAGAGTTCCATTTTCAGGTTATTTTGGCTTCTTTAAGTGATGAGCTGGAAACAAGGCTGTGGCTCCAAGATTGGTTGGCGGTTGTCATTGCTCAGTACAACAAAGCATACAAGAACGTCACATCTGGAGGTGGTACTGAGACGTATAATATTGATGTTAATTTCTCGCACTGCTCACAACTGCAGCCTCTGTCACGATTTGTGTTTGCTATTCTATTAAGCCCCCTGCTTCAAGTCAGCAGTGAAGGCATTCATCCAGATTATGTGACATATTTGCAATGCCTTTTGAGGTAATTTCTCGTCTTCTGTAATGAATCCTAGTTTATTAGGTGTAAACACTTCCGAGAGGATAGCCAGGCGTAGTCAACTACTAGGGGAGGCATTGGACTATTGATTGGAAAGTCTTAAATTGATTCTTTATCACTTTATTGATTCCAAAGGTCTGGCAAGGGCCCATATATAAACCTTAGCCACCTGACTGTAAGTGTGTAACAACTTGACTAGCACACTCTAGATAAGATGAGAGCCTAACAAACAATAGATATCCTAACTAATCTGTCTTAACCTCCCTATTCATGTGCCTTAATAGCAACTCTGGCATACCGTTAGCTTGTTATAGAACTTAGCACTAGCTAGGGAAAAATACGAATTTATGTAGTTTGTTGAGCTTAAAGATGAGAGCTTGTAACTGTTTCTATGAAGAACAAGGATTTTGAGCCCATGATCTGATCCCACCTGTGGGCTGCATTTTTTTAAAAAAATTGAGATTTCTTGTTTCATTTTCTTATTATCGAGCTATGGAAAATAAAACAAGAAATATTGAGATTTCTTGTTTTAAAAAAAATATTGAGAAGGTCTTTGTATGCATTTTACATATTTCAATTTGAATGACTGTTGTATGGAGTATCAAACACAGTAGTAAATGTGGAGGCACATTATATGGGTGATGCATGTAAACTTGTATATGATGCAACCACAGGCATGAAGCTTGTATTATGTCGTGGGTGGTAGTTGAACCAAAGTGTAAATACATTAGAATTTTCGTGGATCATAGTTACTGATCTCCTACTTATCTGACTAGTCACTTCAAATTTAAGTGTTGGTTTTCTGATATTTTTTCCCATCTCATCTTACTTTTGGAGTTCAATTTGTGGTGATCAGTCTGGGAACATCTAAACTTGATTTCAATCGACATTAGATCAATATTGTTTACATCTATTTTATGGGCAGTGCACTGGAGCCAGCTTCGCTTCGGCAGGCTATTTGGCCTACATTGATTTCATACTCCTCCCCCGATGTAGAAGCAGAAGTACATCAATCACTAAGCCGGACCGTGTTCACCAGTGAGAGGCCAATATTTCTTCTTGATGCATACAAAGACCTTCTGGTGTATTACTCACCTACAGCTAGTAGCGAAATCCCTTTTCCTCCTCCACGTGACTGTGAGAATAATCTTTTTCTTTCATTCATCATGCACTCTCACTAAGTTATTATCCTACCAATGTGCGCCTCCTCTCCCACCCTAACAATGAAATGATTTTGGCAGGTCTATTAAGATCAACAGTCGATAGACTAAAACAAGAAAGGAATATAACACCCAAACTGATTTTCATTCATGGAGCACATGATGACACTACGGAATTTGAGAAATACCTTGTCGAGGACCAGACCTTGGATGGCTCCCTGTTATCTAGCTCCACAGGTTTCAGCTCATTCCTTGATGAGATTAGAAGTAAAGTGGCTGAGCATAGCATTTGAGGACAAGGGTCACCTGTCTCTCGATTGCTGGACTGTGATGTGATGTTGTACGGGTGATGACCCAACAACCCATAAGTACTGTCATGAATAGAAAGAGTCAAGTGCTTTGCTGGTTTACGGGCAGACAGTTTTGTATCTATGCTGTGTGTTTGATGGATGCTGTTTGCCATTTTTTTTTACCGACAGATAGATGAATTTTAAAGCCTTAACAAGACTGCGCTACAATGCCATAAGTGTGGTGTTTCAAATACTCATGCGCTATATGTTTGCTAAAATATGCATTTGCTATATCCATTGCTGAAATACTCTTCACTATATTTCTAGATTGCTCTATAGTTCGAACGCAATTGATATCATTTTCAGGCTTCAAGCGTTTGGTGTTGCAATGTACTGTTTTTCCTCTGATTATTGCTTTTCTTACGTTGTTTCTGCTACCTCAGTTACACGTTTGTTACCTGATGATTCTGAAACGCACCAATCTGGATTTTGTACTAGTGGCAGCATAAAACATATAAAAAAAAAATCCAAAGTGAAAACATTTATTTTGGCAGGAAGCCTGAAGGCATATATACAGCTCAACTACTGCATCCTGCATGTATACAAGGGGAAGGGGAAAATGTAAGGATGTGCTTTTCATGTGTGGGAAAATTGTTAAAACCCTAAAGCCTGATTTGACCCTTTTTGTTGAGGAGGATCTTGCAGCAGGTAGGAGGCAATGCCGCTGAGGCAGCCTGCTATTTTCTCCGGCAGACGACCTTTGATAATGTTGACAGATTTGTTGCTGTTGGCATGAAACAAGGTTTCAAGAAGCCAAAGTTCTGAGCAGGACTCAGGAAAGATATTTGATTCTATCGTTTTCTTTCATGGTGAATGATATGCACATATCTTCATGAGAGAATTACCCATGCCAAGTCTCACCCTAATTTGGACTCCTGATCTTTGGTGAGCTGAAGCGACCATCTTGAGACAAAAATGCCGGTTTTGACATCTCTTGCAATTCACCACGCTCTAGTGAAATAATCCTGTCAGCCATTAGGACCATTTCCTGTCGATGAGCAATGATGATAACCTGTATTCAATCACAGCAAGGGAAGAAGTTACTTAGCAATATATTGATATTGGAAAGCACGCCAATGCAGGAATGGCCACACAAAAACTTACTGTGACTGAGTGTTTTGTGATTAGATTACTAAGTGCTTCTTTCAGTAGCAGCTCAGATCTCATATCCAAAGCAGAAGTTGCTTCATCCATTATCAATATGGAAGAATTCTGATAGATTGCCCTGGCAATAGACAACCTGCGCATAAAAACACACTGTACAAATTAAATGGATCTGCTCTGCTACAAAAGAGGCTACTGGATAGTCTGTGGTCAACATGTTTCACTAGTATAGCTTGTGACACAACGTAGTTTGAAAACTGGAAAGCGAGCATTTTACCTTTGCTTCTGTCCACCGCTCAAACTAGAACCTCTCTGTCCCACATTTGAATTGTATCCTTCTGGCAACATCTTAATGAACTCCTCAGCATTGGCAATCTTAGCAGCATACTCAACCCTATTCATGTTAATATCTCCCACAGGGTCTCTATAAGCAATGTTTTCAGCAATTGTCCCAGAAAATAGCATCTATGAAATAAACAAGAAATAAATAATGCAGGAACACGATGATAATGAAAAACATACATAACCCTACATGCAAAACATAAAGATACTTAGAATTGTATCTTTTGTTGACGATTGAGCACTACTGAACTAGTTTTTCATTAGAAGTGCATATGAAAGGTCAACAAAATATCATTTCAAACACTGAGAATGTGATGCGGCAGAACAGCAATCACCAAAATGGAGAACTAAGAGTTCCATACTTGAACATACAATTTCTGATCAAGAACTTGAACCACTTAGTATAATAGATTTATCCATCGGTTGACATGAAAATATGACTTTTCTATTCACATGATACAATGATCTAACCGCAGGACAACACTGTTTCACAAATAGAAAACAAACTATAAAATCTTAAAAATATGACTTACATTCTATTTGCCACGTGTCTCTGCATTTACAAAGGATCTAATCTGGGAAGATAACAGCATTTGAGGAGACAACAATAGAAGGGGAGATCATGTATGCAGATGCACCAGACTTACAGTGTCCTGTGAAACAAAAGCAATATGTGTTCTCAAGCATTGCAATTGAATGTCCTGAATATCATGGTTGTCCAGAAGAATATACCCTACAAGGAAACAAAATTAAATCCATGCTATAAAAAACTATACAGTTTAAATGACCAAGAAAAAGGAAGTGTGAGATCTTGAGCTTTAGGTAAAAGACAAAGATATATACAAGGATTTATACAAAATCTGCTCAGTATTTTACTGCTGTTTAGTTCAATACCTTTTTGTGGATGATAAAGACGGAGGAGTAATTTGGCAAGAGTAGTTTTGCCTCCACCAGAAGGTCCAACAAAAGCAATTATTTCTCCTGGTCTAATATGAAGATTCACACCATCTGCCACTGGAGGCATGCCATCATCATATCTAAATGTAACATCATGGAACTTAATGTCCCCATTAACACTTTGTAAATGAATTGCCCTTGGCCTATCAGTCACCTAGAAACACAAAGAAGGAAGTGACTCATCATTAGAGTGAAATAACAACAATGTACTACATTTTCTTGGTTAAATCAAAACTAAGCACATTCTGCACAAAATGATATTTTCTCGAAAACTGAAATGTCGAATTAATTTAATCAAACCCCAATACATTTCTTTGTTCCTTCAAGCAGCGTCTCCACCGGCAAAGGATAACTAAAAGAAACTTGATCAGCTTATACAAAATAAAATAGTTAAATAGGTACGCCGCAGATCTCCTGGGAAGAGTAATCAAGGTTATCGACAAAAATTTCCATGGGTTTTTATGGAAGGGAAAGGAACAGGCCAATGGCGGCTATTGTACACAGCCAGTCAAACCATGGGGGGAATTTGAGCTGCTGGTCTATGCAAATGTTAAGGCGCCATTTTCAATCTTGACGGTTTCCCCGGTGGGCAATGGCAACAATTCATTTTGGTTGGATAGATGGTTATAGGAGCAGACGGTTTTTGAGCTTGCCTCTCATCCAGTAGCCCTTGTTCCTAAACGAATAGTCTACAAGCGCCTTCTGCCGAGGATATACGTGGAGCACCTTCTGTCATTGCTTCGGGAATATCTGGACATTTCAGATATCATGTCTTGCGTTCAAATTTTTTTTCGGATATCATGTCTGAGTTGATATCAACACCGCTGGAACTTCTCTAAGTCAGGTGTTTATTCGGCAAAATTTGCATACAACACATTCTTCTATGGATCCATTAGTTTTTGAGCTTTTGAAATATAAATTATAAACTGGGGCTCCAATGAAATGCAAATTGTTTCTCAGGCTGATTGGCCATAACCTCTACTGAACAGCTGACTGTTTAGCTTGAAGATGTCTTATCACCTGGAGACATACTCACTTTGTGACCAAACTAATGAGTCTACCCATCACCGCTTAACCACCCATGTTTTTGCTAGGAAAGTGTGTTTTGTTAAAAACATCCTTGTATCCCCACTACAGGAGACACCAACCAGTGTTCAAATCCTCGTGGCAAAAAAAAGAAAAGAAAAGAAAAGAAAAAAAAACCCTCGTTGGCAACCCAACAAAAATAGTGGCAGGCGCTGGCCTATGGTGACACCTACTTGTGGTTTGGTTTGGCCCCAGTTGCAGCGTGATCTGCCCTATAGGGTGAAGCTGGGTTTGGGGGGTTCTCAGCCGGTATGGTTGAGAGTTTGTTCTTAACATAATAACACGGGGAGATCTTTCTGCCATCAGCCTAGTTTTTTTGTTAATTTATAATTTTATTTGCTAAGCAGGTTTGTGTTCTATTCAGGAGATTCGGCCTCCAGATGTGTTACTACTGTGAAGTGATTTTGTTGTTGGTTCGTCCATGTTTGTGGCATGTGATATGATCTTTATAAAGTGGGTGTGCGCAAGTGTGTAGGTGTAATGAACCATTTTCTCTATTTGAATGCACCTCTCCTGCGTGTTCAAGTTTTTTTTTGTTTTTTGTAATGAAAAGATTAATATACTTTTGGATAGTATAGGTTACTGAATACCCTTCTTATAATATAATGAAAAAGGAAAAAAAGAATCAATCGATAAGAAACAAGAGATAGTGAGTACCTCAGGGTTGAACCTCATAAGATCAAATATGCGTTCTAATGCTGGTTGTCCTTGCTTATATTCATTGTATGCCTTCCCTGCATCCTATGCATTAGAACAAGTTGCAATTAGAACTAAATCAAGATCACGCTTAATACAAAAGAAGTGGCATGCCTACATGCAAGAAAATAATAGGAATGAAGGTAAATATACTATCACATATTCTTTATAATTTTCAAAAGTTTTCTCGAACAAAATAACCATCTCTTCAGCTTCCAATGCAAACACCCTTTGATAATTCCTATTCATGAGACAAAGTCTTCCGGGGAAGATACTCAATGCTCCCACGGGATGGAGAAAGGAAATTTGTAATTATTTAGGACACCGAATTGCATGAACATTATCAGTACACAAAGCGTACTTCATATTTAATAATTTATTTTTACAATCCAGGCAATTATCTTATTGGCATAATTGCATATGTTTATCCATTTTGATTTAAAATAGCTAGTGTAAATGTGTAACTTCTCTTACGTTCAAAAAACAGTGTAACTTCTAATACAAGAAAAAAGGTGAGAAAGCAACATACACAATAGGAAACTAATTAATCTAAATGCTCAATTGACCTGAATAGGCTCCACAACAAGAGCAAGTGCTGTCAGGAAAGACAGAAACTCTTCAGCATCAAAGGATGAGCCCGAAACAACTATTGACCCAGCACAGAGCACAAGCAGGCCCCCAATGTATGTTGCTCGAACAGCTTGAGGAATGAGAGTCTTCATTTTCTTCTTACTCAAATTATTCTTTAGATCAGCACGAGCCAACTTTTGGAATCTCATGATCTCCTTAAGTTCGCCGTTGTTTGCCTTCACAGTGAGCATAGACGGAAGTACCTACATAGGAAATTCGTAAAGTTGTCCTTGCACAGCCGTTGATTATTTTTCATATGCAAGCAAACAATTAATTACGACTAAACCAGACATCGTTGAGATATGCTGTGAGCATGGCGAGGCTAAGATGCGCCTCCTTGGATATTTGACGAAGTCTTTTACCAAGATTGACTATGACGAAGCACATGCATGGAATTACCTGTTGATACAATGGAAATTAAACAATGCAAGTAGAAGTGATTATGAAACAACAATATGAACTGTGGACTTGGCTACCGTTGCTGCAAGCAATGAGAGCATGGGATTGATTGTCACCATCTGAATGGCCATTGTTATCAACTGCAAGCTTGTTGGCACAATCGTCTGTGTCAAATTAGTAGTCAGAATACATGTGTGTGCAAAGCACCATGCATTGGCACAATTGGCGGGGAGTTGGACACTCGGACTGTTACCATTACAGCAGCCATAATGAGTTGTGTTATTTTTGGAGGTTTTTGCATCCATGATTGAAGAAGTAGTCAAGATATTTGAAGATCAGAAACTACAATCAAATTTGGTGAAAATTTAACCGGTAACCAGATGCTTACTACTGGTAGTGGAAGATCTGGAAAAAAAACTCAAATTTAGAAAGTTCAAATTTTGAATCTGAAGACTACCAAATCAACAATTAAACTAACGGTTATGCAGGCATTTCCTCAAACAGCTAACCTACATTCCATAAAACTAGCAAACATAGCAACCTACACATCTAAGCAGGCATTTCTACCTCGCTGAAGCGAGTGCGAGTCGATCAGCAACAGATAAAACTAAGGACGAATGCAAGGCTCCAGGAACCTCACGTTGAGCACGGAGAACAAGGCGTCCGCGACATCGTCCGCCTCATCGGTGATCCGGTGCGCGATGTCGCCCGCAGCCACCCCTCCCCTGCCCTCGAAGAACGCGAGATCGCGCTCTAGGAGGCGCTCGAAGGCGCGCTCCCGGAGCCGCCCCGCCGCCCGCAGCGCCGCCTCCCAGAGAAACGCCTGTTGCGCGTACGCGGCGACGGCGCGCGCCGATGCGAACGCAGCGAGGGTGACTCCGCCCCTGGCCGCCACCTCAACAGCCGCGCCCCCTCCCGCACCGGCGCCGGCGAGCGCGCGCGGCAGGCGCCCCGCCGCGGGCACTGCGCGGGAGAGGCAGTATACGGCGACGGCGGCGCACGCCCAACCCTTCGCGACGGTCTCCCACTCGGCGGTAATGTAGGGGAAGACATCGGCTAGAGGATAAGGCGGCGGCGGCGGCTTCGCGCCACTGGCGGTGGCGCGAACACGGAAACTGAATCGGAAGGCGCACGCCGCAGCCGGTGTCGGGATCAGAGCCCGCGTCCGCGCATGCGCCACGCCAACGTGGGTCCGCGGCGAGAGGTACGGGTTTGAGGTTAGAGTTCGGGAGACGAGGGTGGAGAGAGGCGGAGCCACGGCCATGGCGTCTGAACTCTGAAGTGGCATACGATGCGATCATGCGAAGGTGCGGGAAAAAGATGCGACGTCGCCGGCACCAGGACAGAAAGCTCGCTGAACTGCTCAAGCGCCACGTCACCAACGTCTACACCTGATGGGCCGGCTCTCTCTAAACCATGCTTCACTAAAGGGACTGTTTGGATTCATTAGCACTGGCTGCTAATTTTAGATAGATATTTCCTCTGTCCCAAATTATTGATGATATTTCTAGATTCATAGATTTTACTACGTATCTAATCATAATATATATTTAGGTGCGTAGCAAAAAACTATAAAACTAGAAAAGCCAAAACGTTTTATAATTTAGAATAAAGGGAATAATTTTTAACATAGGGCTGCTTAGAGCATCTCCAGCAATACTACCTAAAACACACCCCCTACTTCTCTATTTAAGAAGCCACCTATTTTGAGACTACTCATATTTTACTTTCAACTCCAGCAATACTACCTAAACCATACTACTCAAATTCGTTTTAGTAGTCAATGACACGTGGGGCTCTTTTGTCATCTCTCTCGTCCAGATTTTGCACGGTGGAGAGTAGGGGGCCAACAAAAGTAGAGGGTGGAGGAGGAAAAGTATGAGGCCAACAAATGTGGGGGGTCTAGTAGGGGGCCTGTTGGAGTTGGTTTTTTGACCTCCACTACCTAAATCTGAAGTAGGGGGCCAAGTAGGGGTCCTGTTGGAGATGCTCTTACATCCACCTGCTAAAAGGTGGCTGGGCAGTGAGTTGAAGGTGCATATAAACTATTAGTACCTATTAGCAACTTTAAACATACTAAAAGCAACCCCAGCCCAAGCCCCTACCTGGCCCCTACCCTAAATTTTAGGGGTTTGAACAAAAATCCAACTGGAGACTCTAGTTGGGCCCCCCATTTTACATGCCTCCTCAAATTATAATCTCAACCCTCTAGATCCATCCCGTGGGTCCCACCCCACTTTTCCCCTCCCCACCGCACGCGCTACCGCACGACGCACGCACGCGACCGCGCCGCCGCCGCCGCCGTCGGCCGGCTGGCGTGGAGGGGACCGGCCGGCGAGAGCATGTGCACGACGCGAGCTGCTACTCTGCTCCACCCCGCCGGCGCTGCTCCTTCTGCCTCCCCTGCCGGCTCCGGCGAAGGTCGCAAATGGCGGCGCCGGGTTTCTCCGGAGGCGCGCTACCTCCTTGTTCGGCTGCTGCCACGAAACGTCGTTCCTTCGTCGCTCCTCATCGCCAATCTGCCTCAATTCCCCTCACTGCCAACCTGCCTCGTCGCCAAGAAGGCCCTTCTCCCGGCAGTGGCGACAGCGGCTTACCTCGCCGGTTCCCCAATGACCAACCTCTACTCGGCCCTTGCGCGTTGACCTTCACGGAGCCTCACGCCGCCACCTGGGACGCCGGCAGCACCACAACATCACCAGCACACATCTATGAGGTTGCCGGCGACGACTTCAGCCCCAACCATTGGACGCCTGACTACTCGGTGAGTTGTGCTAATTTCATTCCCAAGAGAGCCTTATGAAGTTTTGATTCATTCTTCAGTTTTGAACTCTGATGTCGGTTGTCAATGGAGAGGTAATTATGTCCCACTCCCTAGTGATAACTGATTACCAATTGCATGCTTCATGGTCTAAAGATTCTGTAATGCAAGGGGGGAGTGTCGATCTAACTAGAATGCCAATGGTGATATACCTTGAAACAGAAGGAACATACATGTCATGATGATAATCAGAGTTATTGCAAGTTATGCTTGGTGATTAGGTCTCATGTCAGTGGAACGACAGCTTGCGTCAATATTGCTGCCAAGCTCCTTTTCAGTCGGTAGCATTGTCAGTGAGTAAAGAACTTCCTTAATAATTTAGCTGTCATCAGTCATTGAGTTAAGAGTTTGGTTGCAATAGTAGTTTGGGTGCAGTAGATCTGAAGAAGCTCAGCAGTAACCTGAGTTCAGTTGGTTTTTCAGTTCATTTGGAGTGTGGCTACTGTAGTTCTTCTACTTGGATAGAGTTGAGTTCAGTATTCGGAGAGTGGCTAGCATGATCAGTTCAATACTTCAGTTGTATAAGTTACTTCATAGAATCAAATCAGTTCAGTATAGTTATTCCATCAATTCAATTTTGTATTGGCCTGTGCTTGCTCTATACAAGGCTTTTTTCTGAAAGGAAATAAAATAATGTGTAGCTATCATTCTTCTTCTACTTTGGAGTGTGTTGTCATGCTTGCATTATTAGATGGCACCATCAGGTTACAATAATGTGTAGCAGTTCATTTGGAGTGAGGCTAGTGTAGCTCTCATGCATGACTGAAAACAGTCCTTTAGCACCGAAGCTAACACCAGAATCTTTTCTAGCTAATAATGCAAGCATATTTGTCTAGAGGCAAGCTAGCTGAATCTGAATGTATTATTTAAACAACTTCTGTTCCAATCATATAAACCACCCCCTACCTGTTTCAGAGATGTGATGAACAAAGATTGTTCTAATAGCTGAATCTGAATCAACACTCATATTTCTGTATATTTCTTTGCAGCAACCAAGGGCTTCAAGTGCAGCAGGAAGTGGATATTTCACAAATATATTGACACATGAAGTGGATGATGATTTGGAATTGCTGAAGCAACATGATGCCACTCCAAGTACTGACGGCAAATCCAAGCGAGGCAACAACTACACTAATCTTGAAGATATCCAACTTTGCAAATCTTGGATTCATATCAGCAATGACCCTATCATAGGGATCAGCAGTCAGGAAAAACTTATTGGGAGAGGATCGCAAATGATTTCCATAGGAACAGGGACTTTGAGTCCGATAGGACTCCCAATTCACTCGAGCATCGCTTTGGGATCATACTAAAGGAGTGCATGAAATTCCAAGGCTACTACGAGGAGGTCGAGCGTCGTCATCCAAGCGGCATTCCATACCAAGAGCATGTAATTGATCTTACACTTGGTTCATCACATATCTTGTCATTGCTATATATCTAATCATGCACTTGATCTTTGCTGCAGCTACTGGAAGCCCAAGCAAGGTATGCCAGAAAAGCGAACGACAAAAATTGTCAATTCGAACATTGTTGGCTCACGTTAAGACACACTCAGAAGTTCGAATCAACGCTTGAAGGCGACAAGAAGCCGGCCAAGTCCAGAGAGCTCAACTTCCTAGTAGGAAGTGAACAAGAGGACGATGAGTCAACTGCCCAAGGCCAAGAAAGCTCCTCAATCCCTTCTGCCAAGAAAGCCCGACCTCCGGGTTGTTGATGCAAAAGTAAATCTGCAAACACAAAGGGCTAATACCCGAAGTCGATATCCAAACCGTGCCAGTCGATTTGACCTGTTAATCGACAAGGATGAAGATACGAGCACTTTGGTCCTGACAACAGCGATACGCCCGGAAGTCACGGCCAAGAGGTACTCACGTGGAACTCGAGGATTGTCGAAGATTGCACTAGAGCAATGCAACTCGCTGAATCGATGAGAACTCGTAAAAAAAGGAAAAATATGCAAATTAACGAAGTCGCCGAAAGTAGATGTAAATAAGAGTAAAAGCTGTTTTTTGATGTATTGATTGATCCCTTATTACATTGCCCTTCACTCTATATTTATATCCTGATCTATAGAAACGTAACCAAATACGACTAGGACACTAAATCCAAATCTAAGGAAACACATGACTTTGATACAACTCAGACTCTACTAAACGTATACAAGGAAATTAACTACTATTTTATTCCATAGTCCGCCTCAATCACGATGGTATTCTCATCGACCTCCTTTTCATCGGCACAATCCCTGTTCCATCGGCAGCAGCCTTCAAGTTCCTTCCATCGGTACATTCCTTGTTTCATTGGCAGCAGTCTTCATACCCTCCTTCATCGGTACATTCCCTGTTTCATCGGTAGCAGTCTTCAAACCCTCTTTCATCGGCATAGGCAATAATACCCTTAACGTTATCGGCAACACTTCAATTTGAATCCATACGCTGCCATCACTCATAACCAAGCTTATTCTCCTCGGCTATCAATCTACACAGTAATCTTTCCTCTGCTGATTAGCCCTTCCTGATCATCTTGACACGTGCTAAAAACGATGTCAACACATGCCCCCCAATTTCGGAGTATAAGATACTGATGCTCCGAAATTTACTCCAGATAATGCTTGCTATTACCTATTTTTCAACCCATTCTCCAAGCATAACATGATCTGTTACTAGATTTAATCAAATCTAGATCTAATCCATGTATCTCAGTAAATATCGCACACTTTTCAACTGCCTTTGCTTCAATTACGGTTGAGATACCAAAATAACAATCCATCAGCAAGATCTTATCACAGCACATCACTTTTTTAGAACTGAGAAATCCTGTATCGAGATATCCTTCAAGTCATGATTACTTGCCGTCAAATCTTCTATACCATCCCTTGATTGTCGTGCGAACAGTTACCATATCCAACTGAACCACCTCGATCCATCCGCGTACGGCATAGAGATAAGTCAAGAATACCCCTACCCAAAATGGCCTATAAATAGATTTCTCCGGGCTGCTCATCTTCTACCTTCAAACTTCATCCTTTGGCATTCTCACTCCGGCGGCAACCCTAACCAACAACCGCGCATCCTCGACTCACCAGAGCCCCCTCCATCATCATCTTCAAGTTCCCAGCTCGTGCCCTCATTCTTTTTGAAGCAATGGCTGTCAACTTCGACGTCCCTGCAGTTCGTTCTTCTTCTATTACCTTTACTTTAATCCTTTTGGTTCCCTGCGAGTTCTTACAGTCGGCATTTTCCTATTTCTTCCATTTTCTTGATCCTCCAAACTCAAGAACTATGCAACACACTGGTGATTCCAACCAATCAACCTCCCCTCCATTGCCTAGGTCCAATGGGCGACCCAGATCCAACTGACCTGATCAATGCAGAGGCAAATCGTATTCCCTTCAAAGCTCAAAATTTCTCTTTGAATCTGTGGAAAGATACGTTCCGCTCTTGGCCCAAACCCACCAAAGGGTGGAAAAACTGGTTCTTGAGGGTCAACAGATCAATGCAAGTGTTCTGGGCAGAACGGAAGATAGATCAATGTATCAGGCTATCCATTGCCGATATACAAAAGAATGAATCCATGATGATAGCTGCCGCTCACTTTTGGTCAGATACCACCAATACCTTCATGTTCGGCCATGGCCCATGCGCCCCTACTCTAGCCGATGTATATATGCTCACAGGCTTGGACATCTCAACTGTCGATGAAGGCCACATTTTTGGCAGAAAAGCTGAGTATAGAGTGAGTACACGCAACATCGGCGGCTGGACGGGATACATCCAAGAGTACCAAAAGACTGGTACTGTCAATCAAAGGGAACACGCCACATTCCTGAACATGTGGCTGGAGAAGTTTATTTTCTGTGGTCGATCGGTAGGACCAACCAACGCTTTTCTCCCAGCAGCAGAACTCTTAGCCAACGGTGTCAGATTCGCACTTGGCCGATACCTCCTAAGCTCAACCTACCACTTTCTCCACCAAGTATCTCAGAAGCTTATACTTGGTGAACCCATCGGCAATCTGGGAGGCCCATGGTGGTTCATCAATATGTGGTTAAACGCTCACATGCATAAGCGTTTACAGTGGGATTTCTTTGCTCAAGAATTCCCACGAGAGATTCCCGAAGATTACGTCCTTAGAGATGATGAATCGGCAACACGCCCCCTCTCAACTTCGGCGAAGCCATAATTGTCCTTCCCGGAACAGAGGCCAATGAAGATCAAATCGGCAGATTTTTTCAGAATTTCTACCATGGTCTCCCTCGTGATCTCAGGGCTTGGGTACCTTATATTGATGAGGATAACAAGTTCCCTCTTCTCTTCAATTTTGCCGATAGTGATCTGAACCAAGACAATGATCTTATGATGGCTATTATCATCCCCAGAGCAATCCCAATCAACACATTTGGCAGCGGGAAAGCTTCCCATATTACTTATGAATTCTACAATCCATCGGCAGTATCTCGCCAGCTGGCCTTTGGGCAACTGCCAATCAAGCTATGCTTTGCCGATGTGATCAAGCCCAGAGAAATCATTACCGCTGGAACTGAATGGAGAAGGATAGTAAGACTTGCTCCCGATGCCGATATCTCAAATGTTGATCTCTCCGCCTGGTCACCAGCATCTTTCATCACAGAGTCATATAAGCAATGGTGGCAAGAGTGGAAAGAACAGCTGTTTTCAACATCTGTTCACACATATCGACACATGATCGATCCCGACTATGCCGTTCCTGACGATGCAGTAAGTTCCTTTTAACTTTTGTCTCTTTCCTTCCTTTTATATGTGTATCGGTAGCTAATTTTCCTTGAAATAGGCCGATGATCCAGTTCCATCAATAAGCAAAAGTGGAAAACCCTTCAACCTCCACCCAACCTCTCCAGTCTCAATAATCGGCTACAACGCCCCCACCTTAGAGGCCTTGACCTTCCAGAGGACTCGCGCCAAAACTATCACCTCCAGACCAAGACTGGGAACATCCAGGGCTACTCCAAAGGCTGCTGCTTCAAGCCTAATCAAGGCTTTTAAGGTAATAACCTTGCTTACTCTGTTTTCTGCCGATACACTCTATATTAACATACAACTATCAGGGTGTGCAAGCTGCAGCTGGATCGTCATCGGCAACTCTACCAAGCACCACGACCTCTACCCCTCCTTCAGAGGTATTCTCTTATTTTTACATTTTTCCCTGTTAAATATCCAATCTTATACCCGTTTTTGCAGCAACAAACGGGCACATCGGCAAGCACGCCAAGCATGCAAGCTCCCCAGTCAACACATGTCGATGCCCCCCAGCCAATTGTCGCTGAGACCCAAACAAAGCGCAAAGCTTTGACCGATGCTGAAGCTCAACAAAAGCGACAGAAATCTACACCAGCCCCTGCGTCTGCTCCAACACCTGTCAGTCAACCCACTGATGTAACTGAACAAGCTGCTCCTTCTGCACAAGATACATTATCGGCCATTACACCCCAAGGGCCGACTACCGATGAGATCGTAGAAGACATTCCATCAGCATCCTCTGCCGATCCTTCGTATGATCCTCTTCAAGCCGCTCCCTCAAGCCAGGCTCAAGAAATTGCCCTGAAGCAGGTAAACCAATTAATTGTTTGGTTTATAATATCCCCATATATCACAGATAGGATTTCTAACTCTCTTTATTTCACAGGAACAGGATTCTCCTGATAGCTTGTTCTCTTTTGCTATCGACGTCTCCGATGATGACGGAGAAGATGCGAGTTCTTCCCTGGCATTGGGAACAATATCGACAGACACCTATGACAAACTAGAAGCTCTCCTAAATCTGCTGCAACAAGATACTGCCCAATTGGTGATCGATTCGGACCCTGCAAGGACCATCTTCAAAACGATCCGCGGCCAAGTCCCTGCCAACGTTGAAGAAACCATCTTCCCAGCAGTCCATCTGGAGAGCAGACAACTTCAATATCAAAGGGCTATTCATCATATTGCTGACAGAGCAGCTCAGGCTCAACTTAAGGAAGAAATGCTGCAGCTGAAGCAAACTACCGATGAGAAGCACAAGAACATCAGCAACTTGCAAGCCTCCAGTGCCGATCTTAAGCAGAAAATCTTAGATCTATCGGCAAAGAGGGCAGCCCTGCTAGCTGAACTAGAAAAGGTTGAAACAGCTCTGACTCAAGCCAAACAAGAAGAAGACCAGCTTCCTGACGCTATCAGGGCCCTTCAACAGGAACGAGATGCCCAAGCTCGCAAGGCCTTGGTCCTCAAAAAGAAACTCAAGCCTGTGGAAGGAAGTGCCGATGAAGACGCCAAGGAATTGAAAGAAGCCGATGAAATTCGCCTGCGTGCGATATCAGCTATCCAGGCTTTGTTAAATTAGCGCATCGGCAACAATTGATACTTTGTTTTAACTCCAGCCGATAGGATTGTTATCGGCAATTATACTTTTATGCATCTATTCAGATACTAGGGTAATATTTCTTTAAATATTTTCCATTTAATGCTCTAGGAAATACAACTCCTTCGAGAGTTTCAAGAGTATATGCATTACCAGGAACAGATTGATTTATCCGATATGGACCTTCCCAATTAGGTGACCATTTGCCAAACTTAGATCTTTTAGTCCCAATCGGTAAAATCAACTTTCAGACCAATTCTCCATCGAGAAATTCCTTTACCTTCACTTTCTTGTCATACCATCTAGCTACCCTTTTCTTATTCTCTTCGATGCTAACTAAAGCTTTTAACCGATGACCTGCTACATCTTCCAATTCATCTTTCATAAGAATATCATAATCATCGGCTGTCAATTGATCTTGAAAGCGTATTCGCCTAGAACCAATTTTAATCTCCCAAGGTAATACTGCATCGTGTCCATACACCAATTGATAAGGTGCTACCTTGGTTGCACCATGACATGCCATCCGATATGACCACAAAGCTTCATTTAATATTGTATGCCACTTCTTAGGATACTCTTTAATCTTGCGCTTAATGAGTTTGATAATTCCTTTATTAGATGCTTCAGCCTGACTATTAGCCCCATACCTATAGCAAACTCATCAAATTCACCCGATGTAAACATAGTGCCCTGATCGGTAGTGATGGTTTGAGGGATGCCAAATCGGTAGACAATATGCTCCTTTACAAAATCAACCATATTAGCCGATGTCACCTTTTTTAAAGGAATTGCTTCAACCCACTTTGTGAAATAATCGGTAGCAACCAGAATAAACTTATGCCCTTTACTCGATGGTGGATAAATCTGACCGATGAGATCAATAGCCCAACCCCGGAACGGCCAAGGCTTAATTATGGGGGTTCATAGCCAATGCGGGTGCCCTTTGAATATTACCAAATTTCTGACATTCCTGACATCCTTTAAAATATTTAAAACAATCCTCAAGAATAGTCGGCCAATAATATCCATTTCTTCTGATCATCCGTTTCATCTTGAAAGCTGACTGATGAGCCCCACGTACTCCTTCATGAATTTCACCCATCAGGCCTTTTGATTCCTCTATGCTAACACACCTGAGTAAAACTCCATCTATGGTACGGTAATATAATTCATCATCGAGGAGTACATACTTGGTAGTTTGGAACCTTATACATCTTTCAACCTTTTTAGATGGATTCTTTAAATAATCAATGATTTCCTTTCTCCAGTCATCGGTATCAGCTACTGATATTAATACTTCTTGAACAGGTTGATATCCTGAAGCATGCTGAGCCAATCGGTTAGCCTCTTCATTATGCATCCGAGAAATATGTTCCAGATGAAAACTCCTGAACCCTTTTAACAATTCCAAACACTTTTCATGATATGAAATTAGAATTTCACTTCGGCATTCATAAATCACAATCAACTGATTTATAACTAGCATAGAATCACCAAAGACTTCAACAGCATCAGCCTGTACTTCTTTAAGCAATTCTAACCCTTTTATCAGGGCTTGGTACTCAGCTTGATTGTTTGTCGATGTAGCAACGATCGGCAATGAGAACTCATACTTCTTCCCCTGAGGGGAAATTAACACGATACCGATGCCTGCCCCTTCACCACAAGTAGACCCATCAAAGAAAAGTGTCCACGGAGCAACTTCCAGAGAATCCACCGTGTTGCAATGTTGAGTAACAAAATCGGCCATAACCTGTCCTTTAACTGCCTTAGCCGATTCATAACGTAGGTCAAATTCTGATAATGCTAAAATCCATTTACCAATCCTACCATTCAGTATCGGCATTGATAGCATATATTTGACCACATCATCTTTGCATATGACAGTACATTCAGCCGATAGTAAATAATGCCTCAGCTTAATACAAGAGAAGTATAAACATAAACATAATTTCTCAATGGCCGAATACCTGGTTTCAGCATCTATTAACCGTCTGCTCAAATAATAGATAACACGCTCCTTCCCTTCAAATTCTTAAATAAGAGCTGAACCGATAACAGTATCTTCAGTTGATAAATACAATCTAAAAGGTTTTCCATGTTGGGGTGGAACTAACACTGGAGGATTTGTTAAATAACTCTTAATCTGATCTAAGGCTAATTGTTGTTCATCCCCCATTTAAATTCCTGATCGGCTTTCAATTTCAATAATGGACTGAAAGCCTTGATCTTACCTGACAGATTAGATATGAATCTTCTGATGAAATTAATCTTACCGATCAAGGACTGCAATTCAGTTTTATCGGTAGGAGCAACAACCTTGTTGATTGCCTCAATAGATTTTCTACTAATTTCAATACCTCGCTGATGCACCATAAAACCCAAGAATTGTCCTGCCGATACACCAAATGCACATTTATTATGATTCATCTTTAATCCATGTTTTCTTGTGCACTCTAGTATCTTCCGTAGATCGGTTAGATGCTTTGTGATGTCTCCAGACTTAATCACTATGTCATCAATGTAGATTTCTACCAATGTGCCGATATATTCATGGAAAATAAAGTTCATAGCTCTTTGATAAGTAGCACCGGCATTTTTCAAACCAAATGTCATAACTATCTACTCAAATAATCTCACATGACCTGGACATCTAAAAGCAGTCTTGGAAATATCTTCTTCAGCCATGAATATTTGATTATAACCCGCATTACCATCCATGAAACTAATAATCTGATGCCCTGCTGCAGCATCAATCAACAAATCAGCAATCGGCATTGGGTAACCATCCATCGGTGTGGCCTTATTGAGATTCCTGAAATCAATACAAACACAAAGTTTTCCATTTTTCTTATATACAGGAACCACATTAGAAATCCACTCTGCATATCGACACTGCCGAATAAACTTTGCCTCAATTAATTTGGTTATTTCGGCCTTAATATCAGGAAGTATATTAGGATTGCATCGGCGAGCCGGCTGCTGATGTGGCCGAAATCCAGATTTAATAGGCAACCGATGTTCAACTATACATCGATCTAATCCAGGCATTTCAGTATAATCCCAAGCAAAACAACCTTTATATTCCTTTAACAAATCAACTAGTTGCTGTTTACACTTGGAATTTAACTTAGAGCTAATAAAAGTGGGCCTTGGCCTATCGCCTTCACCAATATCTACTTCTATTAAATCATCTGCCGATGTAAATCCTTGACCTAATTTTCTATCATCGGCAAATCTATCCATTAAAACTCTTCTTCAGAACCGACTGCTTGGATCAGTAGAATTTCGTAATCGGTAACCTTGAGGAACTCTTTTTCCCAAGTTTCTCCTGATATGCACTTGGTTCGCTCATAAGTGTCTGATTCTGCCGATGCGATGATATAAGAAGAATCACCAGGAACAACTTCAATTTTATCTCCAATCCATTGTACCAGACACTGATGCATTGTAGAAGGAACACAGCAATTAGCATGAATCCAATCCCTTCCCAAGAGCAGATTATATGCACCCTTGCCATTAATAACAAAGAAAGTTGTCGGTAAGGTTTTACTGCCGATGGTCAACTCAACACACACTGCCCCTTTAGCTGGTGATACATTGCCTTCAAAATCCTTTAGCATCATATCAGTCTTAGTTAAGTCTTGATCTCCCTTACCAAGCTTCCGATACATCACATAAGGCATAATATTAATTGCAGCTCCTCCATCAATAAGTATCTTAGATACAGGCTGCCCATCAACTCTGCCTTTTACAAACAAAGCCTTGAGGTGTTGTCTCTCATCATCGGCAGGCTTCTCAAAAACAGCCATCATTGGATCTAGCGTTAATTGAGCTATTTGGTCAGAGAAAACAACCTCTTCTTCGCTATCAGACAGAGCCAAAAATTCCATCGGCAACATAAACACCATATTGACATCTGTCGATGGACCTTTATTTTTGTGCCTTATCTGCCACTGCTGATTACCAGATCTCTCATTGGAGGGACTTTCTTCTTGGTATAAATCTTTTTGACGCTCTCGCTGCATTTTTCTCTTTTGTGTCTTTGTCAAACCCTCTGGACACCATTGAGGAAGCTTAGTTTTCCACACTGGCTGATAAGTCCTAGTTGTCTCCACACGACGTATATTAGGATCCCTGTAAAATATTTCTTCATCAGGAACTCTTGCATTTGCCATCTCTTCAAGTTCATCTTGGTTTCTCGGAAAATATGCAACGCGTTTACCAAGCCTTTCATGTACACTGAGCCTGCCCCCCAGCCGATCATGTACTGATGCTCTCCCTCTGATCGGCTCATTAATGAACAAACCTTGATTACCAGATTGAAACCTTCTTACAGGATGATTAACTCCATAATAACCATTGCACTCTGGGCAATCTTCAACAGTAGGTAACTTAATACCTTCCTCCCAACAATGAATAAAAAACGGACAATTCCAATGATCCTTATGCCGATTCCACTCTTCTTGACGTCTTTCCTCTTGTTGTCGTTGATACCGGTCCCTTCGCTGACGCCAGCCTTCTTGTTGTCTTCGATGAGTAATCACGATGCCAGATTGAGGAGGCCTTCCAGAACTGCCACTTTCTGTCAATAGCCCCTTGCCTTTTGCATCATCGGTAGTTATCCGATGTTGGGGATCTACTGATGCATTCTTTTCAGCAGCTTCCGATGTCAACACCTTAATTTTCCCTTCAGCATCCAACATATTTGCTGAAAAAGGATGTTGATCAATTTTCATCGGCTTTTGAATCTTGGAATTGCCAAATTTTATTCTGCCAGACTCAATAGCTAACTGCAATTGTTGTCTAAATACTTTGCACTCATTGGTACTGTGTGAAGTTGCATTATGCCACTTGCAATACAGCATATGCTTCAACTCTTCTGCCGATGGGATCACATGATTAGGTGACAATTTAATCTGGCCCTCCTGAAGCAAAAGATCAAATATCTTATCAGCTTTGGTGACGTCAAAAGTAAACTTTTCTGGCTCTTTATGACCAAAGGAACAAGATATCGGCTTCTTATTCTTAACCCACTCAGCCAAACCGATAACTGGTTCGTTATCTGAATCAGAATCTTCCACCTCTTCAACAAATGAAACTTTCTTGTTCCAATTTCTTTTAGGTTCAAAAACCCTAGTGTCTTGATCAGAAATCCTTTGCACTAAATGACTTAGGCTTTCGAACTCCTGAGAAGCATATCTGTCCTTAAGATGTGGTAACAATCCCTGAAAGGCCAAATCGGCAAGCTGCCGATCATCCAACACCAGGCTATAACATTTGTTCTTTACATCTCGTAGCCTTTGCACAAAGCCTTCTACCGATTCATCATTGCGCTGTTTCATCTTTACCAAATCGGTAAGCTTCTTTTCATGAACTTCAGCAAAGAAATACTTATGAAATTGCTTTTCAGATCAGCCCAAGTGATAATAGAATTTGGCGGTAGTGAAATAAACCATGTAAATGCTGATCCAGATAGAGATGATGAGAACAGACGAACTCTCAATTCATCTCTACAAGCTGCCTCTCCACATTGAATAATAAAACGATTAACATGCTCCATGGTTGATGTATCGTCTTGCCCAGAAAACTTAGTGAAATCTGGCACCTTGTAACGATTTGGGAGAGGAATTAAATCATATGCTGGAGGATACGGAGTCCGATAAGAATAGGTATTAACTTTGGGCTTGATCCCAAACTGATCCTTCATAATTCCTGCTATTTTATCGGCCCAAAAAGCATCAACATCTTGTTGACGATATTGTTGAATCTCCACTGGAGGTATCTGCTGGTACCCTTCTGCATACCTTTGTGGTCCACGATCTCCAGCAATTGACACATTTGCCACTATCTGCGGTCCATTAACCTGCTGAAAAGGGTTCATCGGCTGAGCTGCCGATGCTTGATTCTGAAAACCAGCATGCATGTGACCTTGATGAACACCTGTGGCTTGCTGATTTGGCTGAACTGTATGTTGAGTGGGAAACTGTCCTGACCAATTATTAGTATTCATCAGTACAAAATTTGCCGATGGATGGTAGCTTGTTGGCATTGCTGGATAATTACATCCAACTTGAGGCATAACCTGGACTCCAGGTTGACTGGCGATAGGAGCCTTCTGCTGCATCGGTAACAAATTTGCCGATAGACTTGAACTAGATGTTTGACCCAAAGACACCTGAAAACCTCCTAGAGTTGGTTGTACAGTAGTTGTAGTATATTGAGGCGCTTGAGCTATCGGCGAACCAGCCGATGGCATAGGAGTTTTTCCCGCTGCGTCAAACACTTGAGATAATCCGTGATTGAAAGCAGATGGCTCTGGAGGCATACCATATCCCCACCAATTAGCAGGGGTTTGATTATTCTGTGGTACAAGACCTGATAAAGCCGATGCTGATAGATCTGTATTAAGCTGAACTCGTCCTGATAATGCTGAATCCGGACGCATCGGAGTAGACTGTACATTAGATAAACCTGCTGATACTGGAGGAGAAGAAATCTCTATACCCGCAACGGCTGGGGGAGCCGATGGAGCAACAGCAGATGCTGATTCTGGTTGATGATAAGCAGGCCCAACGTAACGAGGTGACGCTTGCCCTTCTTTGAAAGTTCGAATCACAGCATTATGAACAGTATTGGACAACACATTGGAGTGATTAATTAAAGCATGATTCACCGCAGAATTAACCATCTCTTGAAGTTTACCCGGATTAGAATCAAAGGTAACTTGCCGAGGCAACGGCAAGTCCTGCTTCTGGATGACTTGTCCACTTTTGTTCAAGCTGAATGACTTTAAGCAGAGCTGTCTGTATTCTTCTATAGCCCTCTCCATAGCCTGCTTCTGATCGTCCTTAAGATCTTCTTCTGTTACTGCGATAATATTCCCCGCATCAATCTCAGGATTAAGCATCTTGACTAGATCAGTCCCACCGGGCGTGCCAAAAGATGTGTTGATGCAAAAGTAAATCTGCAAACACAAAGGGCTAATACCCGAAGTCGATATCCAAAGCGTGACAGTCGATTTGACCTGTTAATCGACAATGATGAAGATACGAGCACTTTGGTCCTGACAACAGCGATACGCCCGGAAGTCACGGCCAAGAGGTACTCACGCGGAACTCGAGGATCGTCGAAGATTGCACTAGAGCAATGCAACTCGCCGAATCGATGAGAACTCATAAAAAAGGAAAAATATGCAAATTGACGAAGTCGCCGAAAGTAGATGTAAATAAGAGTAAAAGCTGTTTTTTGATGTATTGATTGATCCCTTATTACTTTGCCCTTCACTCTATATTTATATCCTGATCTACAGAAACGTAACCAAATACGACTAGGACACTAAATCCAAATCTAAGGAAACACATGACTTTGATACAACTCAGACTCTACTAAACGTATACAAGGAAATTAACTACTATTTTATTCCATAGTCCGCCTCAATCACGATGGTATTCTCATCGACCTCCTTTTCATCGGCACAATCCCTGTTCCATCGGCAGCAGCCTTCAAGTTCCTTCCATCGGTACATTCCCTGTTTCATCAGCAGCAGTCTTCATACCCTCCTTCATCGGTACATTCCCTGTTTCATCGGTAGCAGTCTTCAAACCCTCTTTCATCGGTATCGGCAATAATACCCTTAACCTTATCGGCAACACTTCAATTTGAATCCATACGCTGCCATCACTCATAACCAAGCTTATTCTCCTCGGCTATCAATCTACACAGTAATCTTTCCTCTACTGATTAGCCCTTCCTGATCATCTTGACACGTGCTAAAAACGATGTCAACACGGGTAGAAAGCAATCTAAAGAGAAGCTGAAAAAAATGAAGGAGATGACGAGTACAAGGATATGATGCAAAATTTGTTGGTAATGAAGACTGAGGAACATATGATGAAGAAAGAAAGGTGGGAGAATGATATGATGCTAGAGCAACGCAGGCTTCAGATGGAGGAGGAGCGGCTGCAGTGGGAGCAGGAATAAAAAATTATGTTTTGTGATGTGAACACCATGGACGATGATCAAAGGGCATACGTGAAGACGAAGAGAGCAAATATTGTGAAGACGATGAGTGCTAGTGTAGGCGAGACGGCTAGTGGTGAGAGTGGAGTGTAGGTTTGGTGAGAGTGGAGTCACTTCTGTCAACTTGTGAAACTATCTTGTAATATTTGACAAGACCATTGCATGCAGTTCACAGATTTACTTGACAATAGTATTTTCAGTTACTTTTATGTATCTATGAAAAATTAAAATTCTAATGATGGTATTTTTATATTTTTCTGTCACCACATTGATTATTATTTACCAGAGGTTTTCACGCTCGGTAAATATTAATTATATGGGGCTTTAATAATTATGCCATGAGATTGATTTTTATTATTTTTTTCTATGCATGAATAAGTAAATATGCTATGCAAAAATTAAATGCAGATAAATACCGAGTTACCTCCTGTAACAGAACCGACCAAATTATAAGAGCACAAGTACAAAAACAAGCACCGAAGCGCTCAAATTTTCGAACTTGAGCCCATATAATCCCGGTAGTCAATCGAAACCACGAAGGATTTCAAACCAACTTGCTTACAACCAAGATCGCATCATTCAACATACACATCATACGTTACATTTCACAAGTAGTTCTGAAATACGTTTACACACACGAAGTCGCAAATTAATACAAACCATGTTCACAAAGTAGCGGAAGCATAACACACACCAGTTGTTTAACTACTGCCAGTCTTGTTGATCACAACCCGCAAAAGCATCAGGGAAAGTACATAAAAGATGATCACGCCCTAGTGATCTAGTCTTCGTCACCCGCAGGGTGGAGACAAGTTTTGCAGAAGCCTTGATAGAGCATATCATCTGCAACAGGAGGGAATAAACCCTGAGTACTGGAATGTACTCAGCTAGACTTACCCGTCGAAAACCAGAAATAAGATGACACCAAGGATTATGCCAGGCTTACACAAGAGGCTAGCTGACATCACATTTTGCGGAAAGGCATAAGTAATTAAAAATCTTATAACCTGTACTAGCAGTTATTTTTAGCATTTACCTGTCATCTATCTTAGCACCTGTACTAAACATGCACTTGATTATCAGCAAACAATTATTAACATTATATCCATAGCAGGTATAAATTGTGGCAACATTGTATCATTCACTTAACCATCTGTTCAATTAATGAGATCTACGTTGCCGCTGCTCAAGTCAAGTGCTCACTAACCGGGAGCGACGGCGATTCGAATCGAATTCCTATCCAGCTGGAGGGGTATTTCTAACACTCATCGCGCAGGCCCCTGCCAGGGTCGCACAAGCCACCTTTCGTATGGTTCAGGAATCGCGGGTCCAAATGATGTCGCGACCCCAAGGGCGACACTCTGCCAGGTGATAGGGACTCTAACCCCCTTGGTCTCACGCTAATATCCCCAAGCACATCCTTTCTCTCCTCCAAGAAGCAACCTACCATTCGATTCCCGGCCTGAACCACATTACTCGGCTTCGCGGTCGGAACGACTTATCCGGCCAACTAAGTGTTAGACTGCGTTCAACATGACTCAAGGACGTACAGCGAATCGGTCCTTAAACGACTCAGACGGGCATAGCTCCACACCCAAGACGTGAAGTGTCTTGCGGCTATACTATCGAACTCCCGCCCGGTCTCAATTTCATTTTAAAGTATGGTTCCATCCACGATAGCCATAAAGCCACTCGTGACCAAATCCTACATCTCGCGGATGACCGGAAATCACCCGACTTCTACCGGACTAAGCAGGGCTAAGCATTGACACGTGCCTAAACCTAATATAGGATTAAGTACGATATCTAGACAAGGACAGGTATAATGCAACAAGTGTTTTCATACAACTCCTACACTTAATGCAATAAACAATTAAAAGTACTCAAGATTGATTTATAAAACCATAGGTTCAGCATGCACCGGGGCTTGCCTTTTAGAAAGGTTGACGGCCGGTGGTCAGGGCACTCAGGCAGATCTTCTGCGGGAACTTCTCCGCCGACCGGCTCCTCTGGCTCCTCCGGCTGGTTCTGGATTTCCTCCGGGATCACTTGCTCGAACTCGAGGAGCGTTACCCCTCCGAAACACCTATTGTATGAGTGCATAATAAATCTCATGGATGCATAATGAAAGATGCAACATGCTCGGAATGAAATGCATTACAACACTCTTAAAGCTCTATTCAAATCACTTCAATTATTAAGTGCAAATTTTCTCTCCGGTAGAGAAGTACTCACCTAATCTAATCAACTTAAGGTATAGCTGTTCTTCTTCGGTTAAGGCCCTATCACCTAACAATCACAAGAGTAGCATTACTTAGGTTACCACATCCAACACCAAAATATCACAGCAAGACATTCTGGACAGCAGCTAATTGTTTCTAACATAACTGGAGATTCCCAACTCCAAAAGATATGATCTAAGACAATCTGGAAAGCTTATGAAATGCCCTACAAATCATTTTCAGACCTCAACCCTTAATTCCTAAGTTTTCCACGTCGAATTTCTCAAGTTCCAGAATCTGTCCTCTCTAAACAGAGAGCAGCCAATTCTGGACTGTCACTTAAAACAGCAATAACTCCCAAACTTCTAAGCCAAATGCTCCCAAATTTTGACACAAGCTAGTTTATCAAGTTTACTACAACTTTGGTATTTACAAGTTTTCCAGCAAACACCTTTATCAAAGGTCAAACCCAAAAATACTACCAGCCGTATAGAAAACCTAGAATTGCAAAGATTAAATATTTATTTATATGGCAAACTTCCCCTAAGACCAAACTAATGTTACCAAAAGTTCACATGGGTCAAAAAACACCAGAAAGTAAGGTGTGCCCACCTAGAATATTTATTTACACCCCTTTCTTAATTTACTTAATTAATTAAGTGGAATTTTAAACATATATGTAAACTTCTCATAAAATTCTACAAAAATTACAGGAGACTCTCTGACCCAAAAAGAGGCTACTGTAAACATTTGAACTAAAGTTATTTACAGAAACTCCCTACAAAAAATTCACAAGACAAAAAGGCTGATTTTTGTATAATTAACAAATCACATTGAAAGGTATCAAATAACAGATTTCATATTTTTTTAGACACTTTAAGGTACCAGGACACTCTCCAAAAATTTATATGAACATTGCACATGTAGAAAAATTACTAAAATTCATTCAAGTATTCCCTAAAACAACATGATATCATTATAACTTGAAAAGTACTCAAGCACTAGTGCCCAAATTTTTACCAGAGCTAATACAGGTACAAATTAACCTACTCACCAAATTGCATAATTTTTGGAACACTACAACTCAAGTTATTCATTTAACAAATTTGCCTTCATTTTAAAACACATTTCCAAAACCTATTTAAATCTCCCAGAAACTAAATATCACATATCAGATTTATATTTTTCTAAAATACTACACATCATGCAGAGCCTAACAAAATTTACCTCATAATTTTTGAGCAAGTAAAACCCTAGATATACATTTCCTAAACCTTACCCAAAAATCTGTGGCAATTAGAGAAAGGAAATAAAAACTAAAATCAAACCCTGCTACCGGGCCGGCCTGGGAGAACCACGCGGCCCACTCCCCGCGCTACAGCCCGCTCCCGCGCGCGGCCCGCGACCGGCCTCCCGCCCGCGCGCGCCTGACCTGGGGACCCCACTGGTCAGCGAGGGAGACAGAGGGGGAAAGGAAGGCGACGGCGATAGCTCGCCGGCGGCGGCAGCTCCGACGAAGCTACGTTACCAGCGCGTTCACCTCAACCTCGCGCACCTAGGGGTACCCTCAATTGCTATGATTATGGCGGCCAGCTTGGATGGCAGCGGTCATGGCGGCGTGCGGCCGTGGCTTGACCAACTCCGACGAGTCGCCGGCAACCCTGTCCAATTAGCCTACCCTACAAGCTTCAGCCTACCTAACTGTACCTACAGCACGGAAGAGATAGGATAGGGAGGGGCCCGAATGGCATGGCCACATGCGAGCTTGACAGCGGCGGACATGGCGGCCCGGTAGAGCCGCCCTCGCGGTGTAGCTCACCTGAAGCGGTAGAGATGGTTCGGTGAGGACGAGGAGGTGGAGGGGCTCACGGTGGTGCGGTGGTCTAGATGGTTTGGCCAATGGAGCTGCGGTTAGGGAGAATGGCTCGACACTGTCGCTGTCTCACTCCTTCGGTCACCGCCCGCGCGCGGAGAAGGAAGCAGAGAGGGAGGGAATGGTGAGCGCGAGTGGTGGGGGTTGAGGTGTTGGCTCGGTCTTCATCTCCGCACCTGGGCTCGCGACGTGGAGGCGACGGCAGATCTCGGACGCCACGCGGCAACGCTGTTCTGCCCGAGCGCCACGACACGGTCGCTGTCTGAACCCTGAACCCGACGGCTTCGGCGTCCATTGCCCGACTAACGGCCAAATTTCCACCGATCACCGTTCCCAATCTATCCGGAGTTAGTGATAAGTGTTAACAACAACTTTGTAGAGCTATGTGAGGGCAACAAAATTGTCAATTGGAGCTTGGACTGGTTCGGCCTAGATTTGAAACCACAGAGCTCCAAAGTGGTGTACTTGGAAACTGAAACCTAGTTTCAGTCATTATGCCGACTGAAACCCAATTTTCTAGGCACCTTATCTCCTAAACCATTTAGAACTAGGTGATGGTGATGTTGACAATGTTGTAGAGCTAAGTGAGTATTACAAAAGTGTCAACATGAGTTGGGGCTGGTTTGGTCTGGTTTGCAAACTACAAGCTTCCAAAGTAGGTCACTATCAAACTGGAGGGACACTTTTGAGACTTAGAAAAATTCTAAGTGCTGGGACAGCCCCTCTAGCTGACTTGTGGGCCAATTTTGAGCATGTTCTGGTTAGTTTCATGAGATGGTCATATTGAGACTTTTGTTCCTCATAAAATTCCCTACAACTTTGATTAAGGGTGCTCCTCCATGCAAGGTCTCTAAGCTAGACTTTTTAATTGGTCAAACTAAGGCATCCTAGGGCCAAATGCTGGTCAACCACACCTTGGAGGTCATTTTGGTAATTTTGGTCAACATGAACCTTGCTCCATTAGTTACTCTAAGTGAGATTAAGGTATTGTAGGATCCAATTTGCCACTCTACCCTTTTGCTACCCCAACTTCCTAGTGTCACAAGATTGGAACAAATTCAAAACCCTAAAACACCCACACTTGATGCAAATAAAGTAAACATAATGAAATGATGAATGTCCATGCTTATGCAAATGCAGTGCAATTATGGAGCTAAACACCTGAGGTGTTACACCTCCCAGCGATGGTTCGGGATTTTTAAGTCCACCGAATCGGACTACTCCAGCTGGATTTATTCTTCGGAGGTCATAGTCATCCCTGTGAGTGGTGACTGTGTGACTCCTTCATCTATCATCTTCGCAGTGGAGCTTAACTCAGGTCTTGGTCTGAATGGAAAACACTCTTCTCGTCCATCAATGTTGAATTTGACTTCTCCAATTTCGACGTCGATGTGGGCATTTGCGGTACTCAAAAAGGGTCTCCCAAGAATGAGTGACACTCTTGAGTCAGGTTGCATGTCCAGAACCACAAAGTCGACTGGTATGAAGAATTCTCTGATCTTGACTGGAATATTCTCAGTGATTCCCATAGGGTAACGGAGTGACTGGTCCGCTAGCTGCAGGCACATCGAGGTTGGATCGAGCTTTGCATGTGGAAGTTTATCGAAGATCGCCTTGGGCATCACACTGACACTTGCTCTAAGGTCGCACAACGCATTGTCAAAATGTTGATCTCCAATTGAACAGTCGATAGTGGGGCATCCTGAATCCTTCTTCTTGATTGATGTGTTGAGGATGGCCGCACTACACTCTTCTGTCAGCTTGATCACTTCAGTGGTAGGCAGTGGTCTTTTATTGTTGAGGATGTCTTGAACATACTTTGCATAGGTGGGAACCTGCAACATATCTAACAAAGGGACATTGATATATAATTTTTGAATAATCTCAACAAACTTACTCAACTGTGCATTCATCTTGAGTTTTCGATCTCTGCGTGGGAAGGGTAAGATATTTGTGTCTTGGAAATCTTGCACTTGTGGTTGAACTTCTTCTACTTCATCATCCTTTTCTTCTGTCACTGTGGGTATCACTGGTACTGGTTGTCTTCTCTGTGCCCCTTCTGGATAAGGTGGGTCTTTAGTGGTTTTACCATGTCTGGTGGTTATACCCTTGACCTACTCATTGTTAGTGGCAAAAGAAGCAGCTAACCGTGATAATTGAGTTTCTACCTTTTTATTATGATCAAGTTGGTCTTTTATAGCAGAAGAAAAGTCATCCATTTTAGTATTTATATCCTCTAGAATTTTATCATTAGAAGCAAGTTTCTTAACAATAGTATCATTAATTCTATCTTGTTCCAAAATTAAATTTCGTAGAGGGGGTTGCTTAAAATTGGAAGAATTATTAAAATTGCCTGAGTACTTAGCTGGATATGTAGTTTGTTGCTTTTGATTCCACCTTTGCTTTTACAGCGTGGAAGAGTTGTTGATGATGTTTGCATCTTCTTGATTCTCTAGAATTTCCATTCCTAGGTACTCTTCACATCTGGTCTGAGCATCGAATGCATCTTGAATTGCTTGACGATCTTTCTTGAAATTGGCTCTTTGGTCAAGCCAGTTCAACAGTGTATCTATCTTTGTTGATAGTGCACACACTTCTTCTGGAACTTCTTTAATCTGGCGACAGCGTTGAGTGTTGTCTTGTTTCCAACTCTGGTTCTTTGCTATCTTCTCCATTAGATATTCTGCTTTTCCAAGAGTGAGTGGCATGAATGAACCTCCAGCAGTAGCATCTAGTTGCTCACGCGATCTTTGGGTTAATCCATAGTAGAATCTGTGCATTAGTGACCAATCTTCCATTCCATGGTGTGGGCATTCCAAGATGTTCTCTTGAAAATATTCCCATGCCTCTGAAATGGTTTCTCATTTTTGCTGCTGAAAATTGTAAATCTTTCCTCTTAAGGCATGAGTTTTGCCTATAGGGAAAAACTTTGACAAAAAGGCCTTCGAACATCTATCCCATGTGTTGATGTTTTCTTTGTTGGTGTAGAACCACTGCTTCGCTCTCCCTTCTAGTGAGAATGGAAAGAGACGAAGGAGTGTGATGTCTTGGGCGACGTCCTTGATGATGATGGTGCTTCTAATCTCTAGAAAATTCTGCAGATGTTTAGTGGCATCTTCTTTCTTTCCACCAAATGTAGTAGCTTGCACTAGGTTGATTAGACTTGGCTTGAGCTCGAATTCAAGGTTGTTCGTCTGGAGTGTTGGTCTGGTACGAATGTTCCTTACACTTGGAGCTGAACATTCAAGTAAAGTCTTATTAGCCATAGCTTCACTACTGGTGTTGATCTTTCTCTAGATTTGGTTGACTCTTGGATTAGAAATTGATAAGTCACAACCGAACCTGTATTACCCTGCATAAGATATGAACAAAGACGAAACAAGGGTAAGCCTGTCAAGACAGAGGTACTAGTTGTGATTTTTATTATGAGTAAGTGGCATTGATTAATCTCTTATTGCCATAAAGGTAATTCCCTTGAAAAGTAAATCCCTATGACATCCCATGTCGAAAAGTGAAGTTTTCCATCTCCCCGGCAACGGCGCCAGAAATGCTTGTTGACACTTCTTAACGTCACTCGTGTTAGGTTGTCATCCCCAACATGACACCAAGAGTGTGGTTGTATTATACTTATGCCATTTAACTAAATAAAGATATTATAGTATATATCCGCAAGCGCACAGATAAATACACCCATTGTAGCATTTCACCCAGGTTTTCCTATGTATCGTTATTTATAATTTTACCAAGGAAAGGAAAATCGAAACGGGACTATATAAATAGTTACAATGGCAGTAGAGATAATCATTTGCACTTACTCAATAATAAATATCAAAACAACTAATCACTTGTCATGAAAGGGGTAAGACAAATAAGATAAATGGTAAATGATAATCATGGGTATTCCAAAGACAAGAGGGAGTTAATATTATTCAAGTCATGTAGTCATGGAGATTAATTTAGAGATGTAAATCATAAGTATTTCTTATTCAATTAGTCTATAAATCAATCTAGCTATACACAATCTCTATGATATAATCAACATGTCATCTATGAATAAGGAAGATTACTGAGAGAAAAGTCGAGAACATAGTAATGATCTCTTCTCTGTAACCGCGTTCTACTAAGTTCTATACTCGAGAAGTGGACTACAAAGGACTTAACAGGAATGTCACACCCGCGATCTACCACATGGCCTGGAGCATAGAGTGCATTTGCAGACAAGCATAATCTAAGCACCACACCTACAATATGCCAGCCACTCAATCCTATCTAGAATTGGATCAAGCTTTCTACGAACATATTCATAAACTCTCTACTAATCATATTCATATCAAGATGTAGAACAAGAACAATCTCAAGAACAGAATAAAGTTGAAATATAGAAATATATTGAAGTAGCATAAAGTCGAATGATGATTACAACGAAATTACCAAGTCTCCGATGAACGATCCTGATCCCAAGTAGTTGCTTGCCTCTACTTGAATCAATCTAGACTAAACTCTAAACTTGAACTAGAACTCTAACTCTCTTTCTCTCTAGAAACCCTAACTTCTGGCCTTGCCTTCACAAATGAGGAAGAGATGATCTAATTCTTCAACTGATTCCTTGAGAGGAGATCCTGGGGGCTGTTTATATAGCCCAGAACGTGGAACCATAGCCCTTAGATCAAACTGACTTGGCATGGGATTTAGATGCATCCTTAGAGGCGGTATAGGTAACTTGCAAGAGAAGGAGCCGAGGTGGCGCAGGGGAGGGCTGGTCGGCCTAGCCCTAGGGCCGGTTGGCCCCACCTAGTGGTGGGTTGGCTCGTGTCACCTCGTGGAGTCGGTTTAGGTCTTCTAGAATCCCTATCCGCATCCGTGACGTGGAGATTAGGCCGACTGCATCAGTTTCTTCCTTTGGAAGGAGATTAGTTTTGTATTATGCAGCTTAGCCCCGGAAAAACACAGAATCACCAAAATTCATGGAATTTGTTAGTTTAAACTTTAAACCTCTAAACCTACTATGGCGATCCTTTTTATCATTTATTCCTCTTCTGTTGATGGTTTAAAATGATAGTTAATTACCGTCAACAACCGCAGGGATGACTAATGTCGACGCAGAAAGCAACACGGGGCAGACCACAGCGGACCCGCTAGGGAAGAGGAAAACAGTCCATTGTCAAGTTGCTTGCCTCTCGCTGGCGGCGTTGGAGGGTGAGGAGACAACGAGGCGAGGCAGCAGAAGATGAGGAGAGAGATGCAACGCTCGATTTACTTTTGAAACATTCAGATGCAGCACTTGTAACATACGTCTTAAGATAGATGGAACATTGAAACATACATCTGAAACACTTGCAAAAACACCTGAAAAACACTTGAAACCAGTGTAAACATACGCAACATCCAAAAAACACTTACAACATATGTGTGAAACATATGTAACATCGATCCTGATAAACACACTTGCAACATATGTCTGAAAAAAGCAGGTGAAACATTAGGAATAAAAGCTTGCAACGTACATGTACAACCATTGGCAAAATATGCAACATCCCGATCTACTTTTGCAACATCCATATAAAACACTTGCAACATACCTATGAAACATCTGAAACACATGAACATGCATTTTGCAACATGCGGGAGGCCGGGTCGGTCAGTTCCAGCTGTCAGGGTCGGAGCCGGTGGTGAGCGGCGGCGCGCAAGCCCCTCCAGCACCAGCGGCGGCGTGCGAGCACCACCACCACCAACCCACTAGAACTTGGCTTGGCTCGGCCAGGCGGGCGGCGCGTGGGAAGGGAGGGAGCGTGCAGCACGCGTGACAGGCGGAGCGAGCACCACCAGCACTAGCCTTGGCTCGGTCAGGTGAACGGCGTGGCTGAGTGGACAAAGCGCATGATGAGAGGGAGCGAGCGGCGCACGCGACGGGTGAGCGAGCAACGCAGGATAGGGCGCGTGGTAGTAAGGAGGCAGAGTGGCGTGCGGCATCCAGATGGGACGGATGTCCACTCCTATGATTATCGATCCCTATAACTAAAACTTAGTTGATGGTGTTCAAATTGTCCAATTAAAAGGTTCATGGACACCTATGAGTCTCATTAACTTAGTTTTCTCATACGATAATCCTCTCTACCGAGCATCTGTCTGGCCAGACACGCACCTTCGCTGGGCCTGCCAACCAGGTTTGACTAGCCAAACTCCCCTCAGGACTTATCCATTTTGTTAAAAAAAATCTAGACACTTCTTTTTCCTATTCACCCGTTGCGATTGATTCCCCTAGGATGGACCCGCCTCGTGCCATGCACCCCGCCTATTGAAAGGTCCTAATGGCTAGAGTTAGGTTGAATAGCCTATAAAAATTTCTACAACAACACTAAACAAACCGGTTAGACAATTATGCGGCGAAGTGAATGTTGCACTAGCTTACTAAAAATGCAAGCCACCTACCATAATTCTAGTTGCTATAATCTCTATCCATACAATGTCTATGTCACTACACTAAGTTAGTGAGCTCTTAAAGACTAACTAAAGAGCCTCACTAACCACTAGACTCGACTCTTGCTTGCCCTCAAAACTAGCTACACTAAAGGGCCAAGGTACACTAAGAAATGTAAATACACGGGAAGGATGGAGTGTTATACCGCCGTGTAGAGGAATGAGCCAATCACCAATGGAGTCAATCAATCACAAAGTAAGAATGTCTTCTGCCTCGGCGTCTGGTCATGCACCAGACAAAGGCCGAGCCACTGAACCACCACTGATCGGACGCACAGGTCCAGTGTCTGTTCCTGCATCCGGTCAGCTCCAGTGAGCTGCTCAACTTCCCAAACTTCACCACCCTTGCTCAAATATGCTAACCACCAAGTGTATCACCTTGTGCACATGTGTTAGCATATTTTCACAAACATTTTCAAGGGTGTTAGCTCTCCACTAGATCCTGCATATGCAATGAGTTAAAGCATCTAGTGGCACTTTGATAACCGCATTTCATTACGAGTTTCACCCCTCTTAATAGTACAGATATCAATCCTAAATGTGATCATACTCACTAAGTGTCTCGATCACCAAACCAAAAAACTCCTATCAAGATTTCACCTTTGCCTTGAGCTTTTTGTTTTTCTCTTTCTTTATTTTCCAAGCCGAGCACTTGATCATCACCATGGTCACACCATCATCATGATCTTCACCAATGCTCCACCACTTAGAATAGTGCTACCTATCTCATGATCTCTTTGATAAACTAGGTTGGCACTTAGGGTTTCATCAATTCACCAAAATCAAACTAAAGCTTTCAATCTCCCCCTTTTTGGTAATTGATGACAACCCTTTCACGAAGATATGAATTAAAATCATTTTGAATCCATATTGCTTGCCCAAGCATATTTACCATTTGTAAAAGGATATGGACAAGTTTTATGAACCCAAATTAGTAGAATTGCTCCCCCTACATATGTGCTAAGAGTTTAGATTGAAGCGTGCACATATGCTTAGATAGGAAATATAGGATGCAATGTCTACAAAATGATGCTAAGGTATAAGAGATGGACCTTTGAAGCGTGATACCAATTGGAGTGCACCAAATATACCATCCTTAGCACCATTGCTAGTTAGATATCACTTGCAAAAGCAAGAACTAGATACCTTGTGAAATCAACATTATATTTAAGGTTCTAGTACCCCTTATGAAAGCAAAGCAAAGCAAGGCATATCTAACTATCACCTATGCTTGCTAGTTTCTCATTTCATCAATCAAACCTACAACTAGCATAAATCACACAAGCATGGAATTTTAATTTAAAACTTGTGCTAAGCAAGCAAACATATGAAATGCACATTCAAATACATCAATCAAGTCTATGAGGTTGCTCTCCCTACTTGTGTGCTCAAAATTTTTAACTGATCCCCTTACTTTGATATTACTCCCCTGAAAGCTATAGTTTGGTTTTGACTAATTGATGAAACCTATTTGGACTAATCCTTGCATCTAAGTGTGTGACTAGATAGGATGGTCCAATCCAAGTGAAGGAGCTAGGCGGCACTCATGGATGGAGATGACCACATGAAATGAAGATCAAGATGATGATGTGAACACATGTGATGATCAAGCTCCGGACTTTGGAAAAGAAGAAAGAGAAAAACAAAATGGGCTCAAGGCAAAGGTGATATCCATAGGGCCATTTCATTTTGGTGATGAAGACACCTAGTGGGCGTGATCACATTTAGGATAGATGATCGTACTATTAAGAGGGGAGCTCTTATCAGACAACTCGATCATCTAGTGCCACTAGGTGTTGGAAAACATGCAAATGCATTTAGGCTTAGTGCACAATTGGTGAGAAGTGATTAACCTTTGAAAAATAATCGTGAAAATGCTAACGCACTTGCACGTGATGGTGAAACATTGGAGTGTTAGCACATTTACAAAGGTGGTGAAAAAGGTGAAGAAAAGGAGGCGTTGCCGGGATCGGGGTGCTACCACGAGGGCACCGCCATGCCCTGTCTGGTGTACCACCACCCCTGTGGCAGTGACCAATTGAGAAGGCCAAGAGTGGGGTATTCGGTTGTGGGCACCGCCACCCTGTCCGATGGCACCGCCACCCCTAGGGCGGTGCCCACCAGGACTTGGCTGAGGAATGCAGAGAACGGGGTGTCACTGGACACCACGTTGTTCACCGCCACGGCAGGGGCGGTGCATCGTTGGGTCACCGCCGTAGGTAGGGCGGTGCCACTGCCATAAAATTCTAGAGGCTGGGGTAAATGGGGTTGGTCACCGTCGTCTTGAGGGTGGTGCACCACCATAAAAATCCAGGGACTCGATCTCTCGGGCAGCTGGCCGGGTGGTTGCCGCCACCCTAGGTGTGGTGCCACTGCCGCCTGTCTGGTGACTACCTGATTAGTCAACTAGCCATTGGATTCGGCCATTGGGAGGGGCACCACCATGTCCGATGCCAGGCACCACCGTGTCTGGTGCCCTCGCAGAAAGCTGCTCCAAAGGGGTAACGACTCTATTTACTTGTGGGCTTATAAATAGAGGGTGTGGCCGGCCTTGGCCACTCTCTTAGCACTTCTAACAGCTACATACACCCTTTGAGAGCTGAGCACACCACTCCACTCACTTGCACACTTGATTTCATCATCTCGAGTGAGATTGGAGAGCCTCTAGTGCATTGCTTTGTGTTCTAGCATCTTGTGGCACTAGTTTGGTGATTTGGGCTGGTGGAGATCTTGTTACTCTTGGTGTTTGCCAACACCTAGATGGCCTGGTGATTGTTGGGTCATTGAGCGGCTATTGGTGATTGTTGCCGGCTCCGATCGTCAACATTGTGAGGGGTTCTTGTGCCTTTCCCATGGGAGATCACGAAAGACAACTCTAGTGGATTGTGCGTGGCTTGTGTGATCCTCATCTTATATTGGTTGTGCAGCACCCTATTGAGGGTTTGGCGTGTGATGCCAATTAGCGCGTGAACCTCCAAGTGAGTGAATCGCCACAACGAGGACTAGCGTGCAAGCAAACAAGTGAACCTCGGTAAAAAATCATTGTGTCATCATTTGATTCCGAGGTGATTGGTCTTCATTGGCATTCTTTATTTGTGATTGATTGACTCTATTGGTGATTGGCTCATTCCTCTATACGGCGGTATAACGCTCCATTCTTCCCATGTATTTACATTTTCTAGTGTAGCTTGGCCCTTTAGTGTAGCTAGTTTTGAGGGCAAGCAAGTATCGGTCTAGTTTAGTTAGTGAGGCTCTTTAGTTAGCCTTTAAGAGCTTACTAATTTAGAGTAGTGACTTAGCTTTGTGGTAGGTGGCTTGTATTTTTAGTAGGCTAGCGCAACGTTCGCTTCGCCTCATATTTGCCTAACCGCTTTGCTTAGTGTTATTGTAGAAATTTTTATAGGCTATTCATCCCCTCTAGCCATTAGAACCTTTCATCCCCCTATGTCAAAGTTTTCCTCCTTTGTCATTTTTAACCTTATCTTTATGCAATTTCTCCCCTTTGTCATCAATGACCATAAAAGTTTAATTTTAGATAGGTTAAGATTATCAATGTCAATTAATGGGGTGAGGATCATTTTCTAAATTTGGTTCAATCTAGAACACTTGCCAAAGATATTTAACTCAGTTTGATCCAAGGACAGTCTTCTTCACACCTCCAAATAAGGGTTATCTTGTACCATATTGAGTTAAACACTTGTAGCTCACTTTCTAGATCAAACACTAGGTTCACAAGCCCACAAACATGTCATATGCTACCACTAGATCAAGTCAAGCATAGAAGCACTAGTGGTAGCATACAAGCATCAAATTCATTTGATTTTCATGAATAAGCCTATAAGACATGAGGAATGACTAGATGCACTAAACAAGTCCTTAGCCAAGGATGTATGCATGCCAAACAACTTTTACCTTGGTTGCTCAAAGAAGAGGCATGTAATAAGTGGGGGGGTGCATCAACACATATATGAGAAATCCAATATGTTCAACTCATTCCTTAGCTTGCAAAACCATTTCTCATCCAATGGCTTGTTGAATATATCGGCAAGTTGATCTTCGGTGCCCACACTCTCAATGCAAATGTCCTCTTTTTGTTGATGATCACTTATGAAATGATGGCGGACATCAATGTGCTTTGTTCTTGCATGTTGAACCGGATTGTTGGTGAGCTTCACGACACTCTCATTGTCACATAGCAATGGCACTTGTTTGAACTTGATTTCAAAATCATTCAAGGTGACCTTCATTCAAAGAATTTGTGCACAACAACTACCGGCGGCTATGTATTCGGTGTCGGTACATAGTACCCGGGGTACCCCGTAAGGAAGGAAGAAGATCTAGTCCTACGAGGATTCCTCCCCTATAATTCTAGTAATATTGCTATCATGTAATCCTACTAGGACTTCTATATTGTAACCGACTAGGATTCTTGTCTCCTGGACTATATAAAGAAGGGTAAGACTTCCTAAATCGGCAGAACAATAGGAACAGACATCACGATCCGAATGCTAAAGCGCAGGGCGCAATATACTGTTCACCCAAAACTGGACGTAGGGACGCCGACGCTATTCCAGCGGACTGAACCAGTATAAATCGTTGTCTCTGCATTTACCGTCGAGTTCTGCATACGTCGATGCCCCCCGAACAATCGTCCCGGATAGCCCCGTGATGAGTTGCCACTGATTACAACAATGGGATCCATCTTGACTGTGGAATTCGAATCGGACGCAACATGGTGCAACATGCAAGCCAAATAGATCTTGGCTTCTTGCATGTACACGTATCCATACATGCATGCCTTGCTCGAGTACAGGAACATGCGTGCACATATCACATCCAAGTCTGTCAATATGCCAATATACGGGGAGGTGCTTGAACTTGAATCAACCTTGATGGCGCCGTCGTGAAGCACAGAGTTCTACCTCTACGACTCCAGCATCCACCCAGATGACTTGGCCATCGGGTTCCTCCGCGGCAACCCCCCCGGCGGGCAGCTCCCCTAGACCGTGTTTCAATTCGGATCCGACTATGACTCTACATGCCAGTGGGTCCCGGCCCTAGCACGGCTAACACAGTCCATCAAGGGTCCGTTTACAACTACCGCGCTACCTGCCTCTGTTACAGCAAAGAGTCCGACGTCGTCACGGCACACTGCAATGCTAGTTAAAGCAAGACTTGATCATGCACGTGGGTGTCGACGGTGTGCATGCATGATAGTTTCCTCTGCTGCTCGTTTGCGTTTTGACTCCAACACATGATCTACATCACCATGCAAGCAAATAACAGGCTAGAAGATAAGGAAGGACAACGTACATCTTCAGGCCCATGCATGCAGGCTAAAGTCAGGACTTACATGTATATACGCGAGATCAGCCTTGTCCGACTGCTGTCAAGCCAGAAGCGGGATGTCCGACTGCTGCTATCTGAATACATCAGCTCCGTCCGGGTACATAGATGGCGAGCCGTCTAGGTTGTCCAAGTACCCGGTAAGCCACGAACGCGCTGTCCGAGCTGGAGGCAAGCTGTCTGGGTATTCGATGACGGATTCTGGGTACTCGACAATAGCTTCCGGGTGCTCAGCAACGGCTTCCGGGTGATGGCTTCTGGGTACTCGAGGATGGCTTCTGGGTACTCGACGATGGCTTTCGGGTGCTCGACAACGCGTTCCTAGTGATTGACGAGCCAGTCGGCTGACTGATTTACTTTATCAGCACCCGTTGGTCAAGTACGTGGTCAATCAACTACTGCATTGAGCCATCAACAGAGCCAGCAAGCTGCACTTCTCGTCGTCAGCACACAATGGGCTATTCTCGTCAACACGACACGACCATTGTCGCCGGCATACTGCAGCCCATGTCATCAACTCGGGCTTGACCAGTTCTTCGAGCTGGCTTTCGAGCCATCGAACAACCGGAGTCTACACAGTCCGACTTCTACTACAATCTCAGAGCATCACATCTATGCTGATGCTCGCTCCTGACTTAAAAGTTATTGGCCGGAGAACTACCAGTTAGATTATGCTGCTATAAAATCTAGGCACCCGGATACGCCAACTATGTCTATCAGTTGGCTCACATCCTGTGACATAGTCCTATCCTGTCGACACTTAGCTTTTTATGCTAAATGTATGCCAAGCCCGTAATAGATTATCTCGGAAGAAGGCGGTCGACTTGCTCTTCTGGCGCGTGAGCCTTAAGAAAGACAGTCACAAGGTCACCTTATTCTCAAGTGCTTTTTTGCACTTAAGGTCGCATACGTGGTCGTTATTACGGCTACGCGACTACTCGGATAATCCGTCTTAAGTAAATCAAGGCGATGATATCCAAATATACGGCAAATACAGGCTACAATTTTAATTATACTAATAGCCTACATTTGACTCGTCCTAAGTCAATCAGGACGCAGTCACCAAACTTTGACTTATCCTAAATCAATCAGGACGCGGTCCCTAAAATTTGACTCGTCCTAAGTTGATCAGGATGCGGTCACTAAAATTCGACTCGTCCTAAGTCAATCAAGATAAGGACGATCACGCGGACATGACGATCGGCGCTCCGCACACCAGCTACAGCCACATGTGACACGGCGACAAATCTCTATTATTACATTAGCAAGATGAGTGCAAGCAAATATGCTACTGAGACCAAGGCACGTACATACTTACATTCAGTTTCTATCAACCATCAAGCAAGCTATCAACTAAGCAAGACTTTGTTGGAAGCATATGCACATATGGGAATAAATTCCCTTGATGTTGCTGACGCACGACATTCCTTAAACGTGAGACCAACATGCAAGCTGCCGGTGGTGACTGAGTACTTTGGCAGCAACTACTCCTCCTACTCTACCACCACCGCCGACTGCAAGCACTCAAAAGACCCCGTTCAGTTCAAGCTCAGGTCGCTAGACCGCACCGGGTACCTGTCATCTATGTACAACCGCTCCAATGACGCGAGCTTCTAAGTCCAGCAAGCACTGGTTGCTACTCGACGCGATGTGCGTGGCCTCTGGCGACTGACTCATACTGCTACTCGCCACAGAGAAACATTGCAACGGCATACTTGGTCCTCAGTCATCACCGCTTAAGCATCAAGCTACTCGATACGAAGCTAGTCCTTAGGTGTCCGCACCATAACATGTCCAACGGCCACACCAAGCAAGGCCCATGGCCTACAGCAACATGCAAGAAAACGACAAGCTAGCAAGCTATTGGGAGATTTTTTTAATCGTACATAAGTACATGCTTTTACAACAGGTGTACACTTACATGTTCATCTATCTACTCAAACTCCACAACACGTCGATTCTTCTATTCGCCCATTGCCTCGGCTTCTTCGGCTTCACTCCGACTATGCCCATGGGCTTGGATTCAAGGATGGATGATCAAGTTTACAAGCACTCAACCACTAGGCGACAAAGCGATCACTAATCATTGTCCCAGGACGTTACCCAACTGCATCCCTGACTATATTCTTTTCAAATCCTAGCGCCGACTACAAGTACTCGTGAAAGCCCTAGTTTGGTTTTGGATAATTGATGAAACCTATGCACTAACCTTTGTTATGAGTTGTAATATGAGCTAGGTTGGTGCAATCCAAGTAAGGAGCATGATGGCACTCAAATGGTGATGTGGATCACATGATGATGACGGCCACATGTGATGATGATCAAGTGCTCAACCTGCAAAAAAAGAAAGAGAAAAACAAAATCCTATGGAGCTCAAGGCAAAGGTATAAATAGGGATTTTATTTCTGTGATTAAGACACTATAGAGAGTGTGATCACGTTTAGGATAGATGGTTGTACTATTAAGAGGGGTTCTTAACTAGACAATTCGATCATCTAGTGCCACTAGGTGTTGGACTTCATGCATTGCATTTAGGCCTAGTGCACATCGGTGAGCAAGCGAAAATGTTTATCAAAAATGTTTTGAGAAATGCTAACTTGGCTCTAACATGTTTTGAGAAAACACTTTGAGAGTTAGCATCACTTGTGGGGAGTAGCTTGAGTTAACATAGATCGAATCGCGCAAAAGTTTGCAACTCTGAGAGCTAGTGGAGGTGCCTGGGTGGTACCGCCACCCCTAGGGCGGTACCCAACTGGGCTCGGCAGAGAAGGGCCAAGAGCGGCCTGTTTGGGGTGGTCACCGGACACGGCGGTGTACACCACTATGGGTGCAGCGGTGCACCGCCTGGTCACCGCCATTGGGTGTCCGGTGACACCGCCATTTTATTCCAGAGAGCAGGGTTTCGGGGGGCTCGGCTGGGTGGTCACCGCCACCCCCATGGCGGTGCCACCGTCGCCTGTCTGGTGACCGTGTGACCAGTCAACTAGCCGTTGAGTCGACCGTTGGATGGGCACCGTCACCCCCTGTCTGGTGACCAAATTCCAGTCCGGTGCCCCCGCAGAAAGTTGCTCCAAAGGGTAACGACTCTATTTGAAGGTGGGCTTATAAATAGAGCTTGTGGCCAACCTTGGCCACTCTCTTGACACTTGGTACACCTGCATACACCCTTTGGGAGCTGAGCAAACACAATCCACTCACTTGCACACTTGATTCATCAAGATTGGTGAGCCTCTAGTGCATTGCATTGAGTTGCATCATCTTGTGGCACTAGGTGGGAGCTTTGGGCTGGTTGTGATCTTATTACTCTTGGCGTTTGCCGATGTCTAGATGGCCCAGTGATTGGAGGATTGTTGAGCGGAGTTGGTGATTGTCTCCGGCCTCGATCGGTTGCTTGTGAGGGGTCTTGTGCCTTCTCCGGCGGAGCGCCAAAGGCAACTCTAGTAAATTGCTCGTATCATTGAGCTACCTCACTTGTGGGTCGGTTCTTGCGATGTCCAACGTGTGGACGAGGTTCGTGCAACACCTCTTAGCCGCCGAACCACCAAGTGTTGGTCGACACAACGAGGACTAGTGTGCCAGCAAGCACGTAAACCTCAGGAGAAAAATCAGTTGTCTCTTGCCATTTGGTATTCTCCTAGTGATTGATTGATATTCATATTGTGATTGATACATCCCTTAGCGCGGCGGATAATCACCTCACACTCTTATTTACATTCCTGCAAACTAGTTGTAACAAGCTCTTTAGTGTAATTAGTTTTGAGAGCTTGTTTTACCTTTGCTAGTGTAGCTTCTCACCTAGTTGAGCTCTTTAGTGTAGCTAGCTTTTGAGAGCTCGTAGTGACTTAGCTATTGATTGACTTATAGATTATAGCAACTAGAATTATTGGGATAGGTGGCTTGCAAGACTTGTTAGAGCTAGTGAAAAATGCTTTATAGCCAATTAGTTGTCTAACAAGTTTGCCTAGTATTTTATAGATTTTAAATTAGTCTATTCATCCCCTCTAGCCAATTAGGACCTTTCAACTCGGACATAGGCTCGGGGGCTGTGAGATATATATCCTCAGAGGATGTTTTTAAATTCTTTGAGAAGAAACTACAGAAAAGACCCTCCAACTCTTTGTTCTAAAATAGCAGGAGGCTCGGGGGCTACACTCAGTGAGTGCACTTTTTTGAAAAGTGCACACCACTCGAAGATTTCAAGAAGCGCTACATGGTTACTCTCAAGAAAGCACTCGAATGAAGCTTGTTTCTACTCGGCAAGACCTGAAGAAACAAGAAGAGGCTTCCAAGATCAACCATACAGTGCTTAGGGGCTTATCGGTACATAGTACCCGGGGTACCCCGTAAGGAAGGAAGAAGATCTAGTCCGACTAGGATTCCTCCCATGTAATTCTAGTAACATTGCTATCATGTAATCCTACTAGGTCTTCTACATTGTAACCGACTAGGACTCTTGCCTCCTGGACTATATAAAGAAGGGCAAGGCTTCCTAGATCGGCAGAACAATAGGAACAGATCTCACGGTCTAAATCCTAAAGCGCAGGGCGCAATATACTGTTCACCCCAAATTGGATGTAGGGACGCCGATGCTATTTTGGCGGACCGAACTAGTATAAATCATTGTCTCTGCGTTTATCGTCGAGTTCTGCACACCGATGCCCCCCGAATAATCGTCCCGAGTAACCCTGTGACGAGTTGCTGGTCACCAAATACCGACATTCGGCTTTAGCGGTTGATAATGCAACACTATTTTACTTCTTTGATGACCATGAAACAAGTGATCTTCCTAACAATTGACATGCACCCGATGTGCTCTTCCTTCCAACCTTGCATCCTGCATTGTCAGAGTCTGAATATCCAAAATGTTCAAACCTTGCTCCTTTGGGATACCACAAACTAACATTTTGTGTATGCTTCAAGTACCTCAATATTCTCTTTGTAGTCTTCAAATAACTCTTTTGGTGAGGCTTGAAATCTTGCACACATGCACACACTAAACATGACATCTGGTCTTGATGCGGTCACATAGAGTAGGCTTCCAATCATAGACCGATACAACTTTTGTTCCACCATGTTGCCACTTGCATCACTATCCAAGTTGCCATTTGTTCCCATTGGTGTACTAATGGTCTTGCTCTCAATCATGCCAAACTTCTTGAGCACGTCTTTGATGTACTTGCCTTGACTTACAAATGTACCATTCTTCAATAACTTGATTTGATGACCAAGGAAGTAACTCAACTCTCCAATCATGGACATCTCAAACTCATTAGCCATCATTCTTCCAAACTCTTCACAAAAATCTTGATTGGCTGATCCAAATAGGATGTCATCAACATAGATTTACAACATAAATAAGTCATTGCCAATTTTCTTGGTGAAAAGAGTAGTGTTAACCTTGCCCATCATGAACCCTTTAGAGAGGAGGAAGTCTCTCAACCTCTCATACCATGCTCTAGGTGTTTGTTTCAAGCCATACAACGCCTTCTTCAACTTGTAAATATGGTTGGGCTTCTTGTCATCTTCAAAACCGGGAGGTTGCTCAACATATACTTCTTCATTAATGTAGCCATTGAGAAATACACTCTTGACATCCATTTGGTAGGGCTTGATGTTGTGGGCACAAGCATAGGCTAGCAAGATTCTAATTGCTCCCAATCTAGCAACCGGGGCATATCTTTCTCCAAAGTCAAGACCTTCAACTTGAGTGTAACTTTGTGCTACCAATCTTGCTTTATTCCTTACTACTATTCCATCTTGATCTTGCTTGCTTCTAAAGACCCATTTGGTTCCAATCGCATTGTGGTTCTTTGGTCTCTCCACTAATTTCCATACTTGATTTCTAGTGAGGTTGTTTAATTCTTCATGCATTACATTAGCCCAATCCGCATCCCTTAATGCTTCTTCTATCTTCTTTGGTTCAATGAATGATACAAATGAGAAGTGCTCACAAAATGAAGCCAATCTTGATCTTGTTTGTACACCTCTAGAAATACCTCCAATTATAGTGTCCAATGGATGATCTCTTGCAACATTGGTTGGTTAGAGTATTGGAACTTGATTGTTTGCACTTGCTTGATCATTGGGTTCAGATGATGTACTAGTCACTTGTTGATCTTGCACAATGTCATGAGAGCCACTTGAACTTGCTTGAATTGTGTCATCTTGCACATTTGAGTTAAAAAGCACTTGCACTTGATCATCTTCTTCATCATTTACTTGCCTAGGCCTCAATTCACCAACATCCATGTTCTTTAAGGTATTTGAAAGTTTCAAGATTCTTATTCTCATCTGGGGAACCCTTGGTTTCATCAAATTCAACATCATGTACCTTCTCAAGAGTACCACTTGCCAAATCCAAACTCAATATGCTTTGCTTGTGGTTAAGTATCCAAGTAAGAATCCTTCATTACACTTCTTCTCAAACTTGCCCAATCTAGTGCCTTTCTTTAAAATATAGCATTTGCAACCAAAAACCCAAAAATATGCAATGTTGGGCTTTCTACCATTTAAGAGCTCATATGGTGTCTTCTCTTTCAATGGGTAACAATAGAGGCGGTTGCTACAATAGCAAGCCGTGTTGATTGCTTCGGCCCAAAAGGATCGACTCACATTGTACTCACTAAGCATAGACCTTGCCATATCAATGAGTGTTCTATTCTTCCTCTCAACAAGGCCATTTGATTGTGGAGTGTACTTGGCCGAGAATTGACGTCTAATTCCAAATTCATCACACAATTCATCAATTTTTATGTTCTTGAACTCACTACCATTGTCACTTCTAACTCTCTTGATGGTTATTTCAAACTCATTGTGTATGCCCTTGACAAATAATTTGAAAGTTGCAAACACATCACCTTTGTCCACTAGAAAGAATACCCAAGTGTATCTTGTATAGTCATCCACTATCACAAAGCCATATTTGTTTCCACCGATGATAGTGTATTATGTTGGCCCAAACAAATCCATATGCAATAATTCAAATGCCTTACTAGTACTCATTATGCTTTTCTTAGGATGGATGTTTCCAACTTGTTTGCCTGCTTGACAAGAGCTACAAAGTTTATCCTTTTCAAACACAACATCTTTCAAGACTCTAACCAAGTCATGCTTAACTAATCTATTCAATTGTTTTATTCTAACATGACCAAGCCTTCTTTGCCATAACCAACCCAGACTAGATTTAGTGAACAAGTATGTTGTCAATTGAGCATCACTAGCATTGAAATCAATCAAGTATAGATTCTCATATCTAAAGCCTTTGAAGATCAAGTTAGAGCCATCTACACTTATGATATCTACATCATCTACTCCAAATATGCACTTAAATCCAGGATCACACAATTGAGCCACGGATAACAAGTTGAAATTCAAGCTCTCTACTAGCAATACATTGAAAATGCTCATGTCATTGGATATTGCAATCTTACCAAGCCCTTTGACCTTGCTTTTGCCATTGTCACCAAATATGATACTATCATAGCCATTACTATCATTAGTGTTGATTGAGTTGAACATCCTTGCATCACCAATCATGTGTTGAGTACACCTACTATCAAGAACCCAATGCCTTTCTACGGCTTTATAATTGACCTACAAAAGAAGATCAATTCTTTTTAGGTACCCACACTTGCTTGGGTCCTTGGAGGTTAGTAACCAAGCTCTTTGGCACTCATATGACTTTCTTCTTTGAGCCCATCCGTGGTGCACCAATGAACTTAGCATGAACACCATTTGTACCCTTAGTAAGCACATAGAAAGAATCAAGCTTGATTGAGGATACATTAGCTTGTGGTTTCTTGTTCATGCAATGTTGCTCTATGTGACCAACTTGCTTATAACTTTTGTAATACCGGCCATTGTTCCTCACAAAACTAGTTTTGTGATTAGCAAAGGCGGCCTTTGCCTTTCTTAGGGATATAGCCTAATCCCTCTTTGTAGAGAGATGCCCTTTGGCTACCCAAGCACATAAGCAAGCGGTCCTCACCACCATAGGCCTTAGCCAAGGTGTGATTGAGCTCTTTTACCTCCTTCTTGAGGGTCTCATTCTCAACCATTAGTGAGGCATCACAAGTGAAACCATCACTACTAGATGAGGTAGAAGTGGAAGTGCTACAAGAAGGGTTAGTGGAAGCAACAATGATAGGCTTATAGAATGATTCATCAATTATATCACAAGTTAAGCCTTTGTCACATGTTATAACATGCTCCTTCTTATTTTGTTCATTAAGTAGAGAGGAATGAGCTTTTTTATGCTTCTTGTGAGCCTTGATAAGCTTCTCATGGGCTTACTCTAGCCTCTCATGAGATACATTGAGCTCATCAAAGGCTTGTTTAAGGGTTTTTAGTTCCTTACGCAAGTCTTTGCATTCCCTTCTCTTAATGTCAAAATGTTCTTTAGCATCTTCTAACATGTCAATTAGTTCATCTTTGATGGGTTCATCATCATTGTCACTTTCACTTTCATTATCATGTTCCTCATCACATCCATCATCACAAGTTTATACCTTAGTAGTCTTAGCCATGAAGCATGATAGAGTGTCGAAGAGAGAAGACTTCTCTTGAATGGCAATACTTGCAAGAGCCTTCACTATCCTAAGTGACCACATATGAACCACCATTCTTCTTCTTGATGGTCATCTTGTCCTTCTTCTCTTTCTTTTCCTTTTTGTCTTTCGTCTTGCTCTTCTTGTCATCATCATCATTGTCGCTATTGTATGAGCATTGAGTAATAAGATGATCCTTGCTTCCACACTTGACGCACCTTCTTGACTCTTCCTTGTTCTTGGATGAAGACTTCTTGCTTCTAGCACGGTAGCCCTTCTTCACCATGAACTTGTCAAATCTCTTGACAAAGAGAGTCATCTTCTCGTCATCCATATCATCAAAGCTTGAATCATCATATTCACTTGATGTATCTTGCTTAGCCTTGTGCTTTGATGATGTGACTTTGAATGCCACACTCTTCTTCTTTTCATCCTTCTTCTCATCGTTCTTCTCCTTCTTTTCTTTCTTCTCATCATCATCTCTATAAGCATCATCAGTCATGATATCTCCAAAGATTTGGTTTGGTGTCATTGTGTCCAAACCGGTCCTCACTAGCAAGATGACCAACATGCCAAATCTTGCGGGTAAGCGTCTTAAGAACTTATGAGAGAAGTCCTTGTCCTCTACTTTCTCACCAAGTGCTTTGAGATTATTGACAAGCACCTCCATCCGATGGAACATGTCTGGCACACTCTCATCTTCCTTCATCTTGAAGCTAACAAACTTCTCCTTGAGGATGTATGTCTTTGCACCCTTTATGACCTTGGTGTCCTCAAATGATTCCTCCAACTTCTTCCATGCCTCATGATCCATCTCAATGTTCTTGATTTGCTCAAATGTCCTCTCATCAATAGTATCATGAATGGCACTAAGAGCAATGTCATTATTTTGGAGATGCACTTCTTCGGCTGTGGTGGGATTCTCCAGATCCTCTATCTCAATTTTGGTATCCACCACCTTCCACACCTTTCTATTAATTGACTTGATGTGTGTGGTCATCTTTGACTTCCAATATGGATAATTTGTGCCATTAAATTGGGATGGCTTCTTGGTGTTGTTGATTTGAGCCATTCACCGAAGGTTGTTAAGCCTTAAATCATGGTGACCATGGCTCCGATACCACTTGAAATGTCCTAATGGCTAGAGGAGGTAAATAGCCTATAAAAATTTCTACAATAACACTAAACAAACCGGTTAGACAATTATGCGGCGAAGCAAATGTTGTGCTAGCTTACTAAAAATGCAAGCCACCTACCACAATTCTAGTTGCTATAGTCTCTATCTACACAATGTCTATGTCATTACACTAAGTTAGTGAGCTCTCAAAGACTAACTAAAGAGCCCCACTAACCACTAGACTCGACTCTTGCTTGCCCTCAAAACTAGCTACACTAAAGGGCCAAGGTACAATAAGAAATGTAAATACACGGGAAGGATGGAGTGTTATACCGCCGTGTAGAGGAATGAACCAATCACCAATGGAGTCAATCAATCACAAAGTAAGAATGCCAATGAAGACCAATCACCTTGGAAAGAAATGTTGACACAATGATTTTTTACCGAGGTTCACTTGCTTGCCGGCAAGCTAATTCTTGTTGTGGCGATTCACCCACTTGGAGGTTCACGCTCTAATAGGCTTCACACGCCTAATCTGCAACCGGGTGCTGCACAACCAACACAAGATGAGGATCCATAAGCCACGCACAACCCACTAGAGATGCCTTTCGTGATCTCCCATGGGGAAGGCTCAAGAACCCTTCACCATCATCACGATTGGAGCCGGAGACAAGCACCTTCCTCCGCTCGATGATCCTCACTGCACCAAGCCATCTAGGTGGCGGAAACCACCAAGAGTAACAAGCGAATCCCGCAGCGAAACACGAACACCAAGTGGCTCTAGATGCAAACACTCAAGCAATGCACTTAGATTCTCTTTCAATCTCACAAAGATGATGAATCAATGATGGAGATGAGTGGGAGGGCTTTGGCTAAGCTCACAAGGTTGCTATGTCAATGCAAATGGCCAAGAGAGTGAGCTTGAGCCCGCCAAGGAGCTTAAATAGAGGCTCCCACGAAATAGAGCCGTTGGTCCCCTACACCTCATAGTTTTCAGAGTGACCGGACGTGCATGTCAAAACAACCTGACGCCCGGCCCTTTGCGTCCGGTCGCGGATCAAGTGCCACATGTCCCCGCGTTCAACCACAGTGTTGCATATGTTGCAATGGCTATATACATATATTGCAAGTGTATGTTTTAAATATTTCAGCTGTTTCAAACGTATGTTGCAAGTGTTTTATCTGGATGTTGCATATGTTTCACTTGCTATACACACATATCGCAATTGTATGTTTTAAATATTTCAGCTGTTTCAAACGTATGTTGCAAGTGTTTTATCTAGATGTTGCATAGGTTGCATTGACCATACACATGTTGCAAGAGTATGTTGTAAATGTTTCATCTATTTTAGATGTATGTTGCAACAAATGCTTTATGTTGCAAGTGTTTCATGAGCAGGCGCGGGAAGTGGGCGCAGCGGTCCCCGTGCGCACGAAAGCAAAGTGAGCACGGTGGCCCCCATGTGCATGCGCAGCAGCATGTGGGGCCAAAAGGCATGCGGTAGCAGCAGCGCGTGGTGACAACAGCAGCAATAGCACACAGGCAATGTTGCAGCAGCGTGTGGGCAGGCGGGCGAGCAGGAGCTGCATGCCTTGTTCTTTGATCTCCCTATGATGACATGATCAAACTCAAGCCCCACTAGCCTTTTCTAATTGATTCAAGCAGCGTGCGGGCATGCAGCAGGCAGAGCGTCCGGACGTCCGGGCACTAGTCTCTCCATTTCTCATATAATAATAGACTATAGTTGTTAGTTTGGGGTACAAACTAGAAATTACTCCATCCGGCCTGTGTTTTTTTGGATAAACTAGGGACTAAATTTTAATGATCTAGATAGGTTACAACTTACAAGAATGCGTACAAATTATGGGGCGGGGGTGGGGGAGGGGGGAAAGGGTGATCGCCTCGGGCCCCAATCCCAAGGCTCCACCCCATGTATGTATACAGTAGGTATATAGCATGGTCAAAGCCTAACAACAAAATGAGAAGGCCTGAAGTAGTTGGCATTCACGGCCTACTTTGGTTGATTTGTTCAACTCCGTGACTCCAAGAACAAGTGCTAGCTCGGGCGGTCGGTTTGCTGTTGTGCCAACGGCCGAGCGCGAGTTCAATCCCTAGGATCGCTCGGGTTTCTCACCGTGGCATATCTCTAAAATAATTAATTCTAGTTGCCTCACATGAATAATCTATAACTGTTATACTTTCTTGGTCGTGTTATCTTAGACCTAGATATAGGTTGTAGATCTACCTTCCACACTAGAAGTGTGTGTGTGGTGTGTGGGAGTCTCGATGGTTGAGGTAATAAAAAAACTCGATGACTCCTTTTCTTACTGGAGGCCCACCCAACTACCTGAGCGATGGAACGCCCACAAACTCGATTGGATGAGATTAATATTGATACCACCATCAATGACTTCGTATCGAGAAATGTTGGATTAGTAGATTGATACTGATACCATCATTAATGACTCACATCGAAGAGTGTCATCGGAAGAATTTTTAAGATAATTTAATAATATGGATGAATTGTTTCTTATGAATACTACTTTTGCATATACAGTTAAGTGTTTATTAGCAAAATTTCATATCGCGCATGTGTATAAGGGCCTTGAGTTTTGGGCCCTGTTAGTTTCGCTGAAATTGGGTTGCTGCTGCTGCTGATGCTGATTTGTTGTGAGAGAAAAATATTGTTCCTACGCTGAAAAGTACTACTGAAGAAGAGGGCGTGGTTTTGCCTCAGACCCCCAACAATGGGGTTGGCCCTGGCAGCTGCCCATCCATGCTCTGGGTCACCATTACCCCTTTTCGCTCCATTCGTGCTGGCCCTACTCATCCCGAGCCACCGTCACCCTCTACTCCATCTCCATGGCCTTCCCAACCCATCCTATCCTTCGGTAACTGAGCATACCCAACTTTCAAATCATAGGTCCGCCATTGCAGAGCACGGATGGGCATGCGTCGATACAAAAGATGAGCGGAGTAGCGGACCAAGAAAGAAAGGACCAAAGGGGAGCGAGACAAAGGGACAAGCTTGAGTTCCTTGTATTTTGTTCGAGTCTGATTTGAAGATAGGTGGTAGCTTTTCTCTTCCACCTAAGCAAAATACTGAGTTGAAGATAGGTGTCATCTCTTCCCTTCCCTGCTATTCGGGAAAAAATTGGATGCATACCGTATGCACTGGCCTCTCTTGCGTATATGTTTTAGATGAATATCATATGTCCTCACCTCATGATCCAACTGTTAAGAATATCACATGACCATGATATCCGGCTGGAGTGCATGGGTGATGTTGAACACTTCTCAAGGTTGAATGGATCGGCTACCGGCTCCATAGGTGTAGGATCATGACTTAGCTCCATGACTTGTTTCGTGTGGTTGTAAAGTGTTGAGTAATAGTGACCATGTATAGTTAAAACCAGTGCATGCTCTTGCATGCTTGTAACTTTCCCTGTAACGCCACGCTAGGGGTTCTTCCTAGCCTATATTAACATGGAGCCGTGAGCCTGACAAGGCAATCACGTTCAACCCATTCTAACATGGTAATCAGAGCCTAGGTTCCTTTCTAGACTCGATCATGTCTTCCTCTTCTTTTTCCATCGCCGCCAACCCTTTCTAGTTCTCGCTCATAGGCTGCCCTGTTACGAAAAGCTATCCAAAAACAACTTCCCTCTATGGAAGATGCAGGTGCTCTCTGCCCTGCGTGGCTGCCAGCTCGAGCACTTCATCCAGCCAGAAACGACGGCGCCGCCCAAGTAGATTCCCAAATCTGCTGAGAAGCCGACGAAGCTGATCGACAACCCCGAGTACAAGGAGTGGGTCGCCAAGGATCAGCAGATCGTCAACTATATCCTGACCTCCATCTCCAAGGAGATTCAAGTGCAGGTATCCAACTGCGCCACGTCGGCTGAGATGTGGAAGGTGATCAAGGACATGACCGCGTCGCAACCTCGCGGCCGGATCATCAACACGCGCATGGCCCTGGCCACCGCGCAAAAAGGATCCGCCACCATTGCTGATTATTTCAGCAAGATGAAGTCCCTCGCTGATGATATGGCAGCGGCGGGCAAGCAGCTGGAAGATGAGATCGCATCTTTCATCCTCGCCGGGCTGGACGCAGAGTTCAACCCCATCGTCTCCTCCATCACCTCACGCGTGGAGCCCACCTCCCTTGGGGAGCTCTACACCCAGCTGGTGAGCTGGGAGCAGCGCATTGATCTGCAAAACGGCGGAAGCTCCGGCTCATCCGTCAACACCGCCACCCGTGGAGGGCGCGGCGGCGGCTTCAAGTGCGGTGGTGGGGGACGCGGCCGTGGACGCGGTCGCGGAAACGGCAACGGCAACAAGGGGCGCCCACGATAGACCGACGCCAATGGTGATCCCATCATCTGCCAACTCTGTGGCAGAGAGGGACACTCCGTGGTGCGCTGCTTCAAGCGTTTTGACGCCTCCTTCACCGGGTGTAACACCCGTATTTTGTATCATGTTAAAAACCACTAAAAATTTGAACTTTTAAAAAATTTTTATAACAAATTAAAACCTTGACTATTTATTTCCTGCAAAACCCTTTTCTAAATAAAATGATTTCCAAAACCCTTGCATCAAAGTTCACCATATGCATTCTCCTTGCCTTGCGATTGTTTGACTATTTGTTTGACTGAATGCTTGCTTGCTTGAATGCTTGTATGCTTGCCCTTCAAGAATTTATTGCGGCACCAAAATAGTATTAACTGGACCCTTAGTGTAAGGACCTTTCTCAATAATATAATAGTAGATAATACACCCTGTTAGTTTGCTATTCACAATATTAGTTATATTTAGTTTCTCTCTCTATATATGTGCATGTTATATTTCGTTAGCAGTATATCCCTTGCCATAGTATAAAAAAATGCCACCTCTTCCTTTTAGTTATACATACAGGTCATGCCATAGTCATACACATATATGCCTCCCTTCAATTCCGTAGTAGCATATGTATACATACTTTTAATCATACATATATCGTATGCATACATATACTTGCCGTGAATCATATAGATGTATATATATTGCTCTAGTTTTACATACATCATATACCGACATGCACTAGTCGTATATACATGCCTAGTTAATACATATGTATATCCATATGTATGTAGATATATGCACTTCTGAGATTTTGAAAGATGCAAAAGCAACTACTGTGTACGCCTTCCTCCCAAACTGGCTTGAAGTGCTAGCCTCGGCACAGGCAGAATAGCGCAGGACACAGCCCAGCTCAGCTCGGCCAAAGCCGAGCAACGCACACGACGCCGTGTCTACTATGCGTCGAAACCGCGTAAACGCCGCGGAAGCTGTCTTCCACCTTGCGCACGACGGGATATTTTCCGGCAGTCAGCTGACTCACTGTGCGAGGTCGCCACGGCCGCCATGTCACGTCCCGTCGAACAGCTGGAGCTTGCGACAACCCCTGGCCACCGAGATATTTCTTCGCGACCGCCTTACTGTGACGCGAACTCGGCTATAAATAGCCGGCCATCGCCACTGCCGCGAAGCACTCGACGGAGCTCGAGGAGGAGGTGCCCGACGAAGTCTGGGACACATGAAGCTGGAGAACGAGCTCTGCTTCTCTTCGGCTGCTTGCTCCAGCAACGTCGACGAGCCGAGCTTGAGCTCGCTCACCGCGAAGCCCTTGCCCTCGCCGTACGCGGACCCAGCCCTCGCCTGCGAAGCTCCAAGCTCGAGCTGGAGACTGGGATGTCGACGAAGCTCGGAGCTCAGAGCCGACGCTGCTAAGGCCTGCTGAGGGGCACGGCGCCCCTGCCTTGCAGCGCCGGAGCTGCGCTACCGAGGAGCACCGCCGCCGTGCCTCTGCCTCCGTCGCACCGCAGCCTTGCCGCCGAGGTCGCCGGAGCTGGAGACGCTGCTACTGCCGCCGCGCTGGAGCCATGGACGGCACTGCCGCCGCCCAGCCACCACTGGCCGCCGTGCTAGAGCCATGGACGGCACTGCCGCCGCCTAGCCGCCGGAGTCAGGCACCACCGGAGCGTCGTCGAGCTCGCCTCTGCTCGTCGAAGTCGAGACCACCTTCCCTTCCTTCCTCCTTCCCCGCGGCGAGCTACACCATAGCTCGTCCCGGCCACCAATCCCGCTCGGAGCCGCCGGCACCGAGGCCTGCAGAGGAGCATGGCGCTCCTGCCTCCGCCGACGCCGCCCGCAGCATTCCATCTTCTCCTCCTCCACGCCGGAGCGTACCGCTCCGCCGTCCACTGCTCACCCAGCGTCTCGCCCTCGTCTGCCGTCCGCACCCTCGCCCTTCTGCCACGTCGTCGCGACCAGAACTCGAAGCCGAAGCCGCCGGCCAAAGCTCCCTCCGCCGGCCAACCTTCCTTCCCTTCTCCCTTTCCTTCCTCTGCTTCTTTCGGTGGATACAGGGAGCAGCACCGCTGCACGGCCGGCCGCGCAGGGGCCCACTTCACCAGCGCCCTGGACGACCGCTGTAGGCCGCTGCTCCCCTCCGACTCCCTTTCCCCTCTCTCGCTCTCTTCCCTGCTCTGTCTGTCGCCTCTGGTTTCGATGGCTCGCACTCACGGATGGAATGGAACGACGCATCCAAGGCCATCCAGAACGGGGCACAGGACCACGTCACGTGAGCCAATGAAAATTGGTCACGTCATCTCTCTCTTTCCTTTACTGATCGTGAACCTGGTTCATGTGAAATCAAGAGAGAAAGGGAGCTAGTTCACTGATCGGTGTTTGGGAGCACCAGCACAGTGCGCCAGCGCCAGCTCCACAGCTGCCTGAACCCCGCGTGCCAGCCATAGCAAAAATGCTATGTACACTCAGGGAACGTACACAGTAGAGTAAACGGTAAGCTTATAAATTCCAGAAAAATTCATAGTAAATTCCTAAATAAACTAGAATCACTATAGATCATATCTATACATTTGCCACTGCTTTTTCATTAACTAAAATTGTAGAAATAATTTCCGTGCTCGCTTTCCGTTCGCGTATAATTAGTAGACTTTAATAAATTATATCTTCATCGTCGTAATTCAGAAATCCATAATGCTTACACCATAAATCTTCTAAAATATAACCCTACATATTAAAATGTCTTTCCTAATTTTTGGTGCCCATTTAAATTCTAGATATGTTTGCTTTTTATTGCTTTCATTTAATAATAACCCTTAGAAGCTCTACCCTATGAACGCAATCCCTTCGTCTAAATCTTACTTCAAATTGACATAATAATGATAACCTTAGATAGCAACCTATCATTTAATAGGACTAACCCACCTAGGATCGTTTCCTTCACTTTAGTTGCCCATGCCTGTTTTACATGCCTTGCTTGTTATTTTTCTTGTTTGTGTTTCTTGCCTTTCGACGCTAGACCGCGTAGGATAGAAGATGTGGAGAGAACCCGATGGAACCTCACAAGAATCAGGATCTCGGAATAAGGAGATAATCGACAACGAGCGGAGGCAAGTCCTGACTCCCACCTTTCCTTTTTCCTCCATATATTATGCCTCATCCATTCCGCTACTCTTCCTCCTCCACATAAATTTACCATTCCTAAACCACTCCCTTTTCCACCGCTCCTCCACTACCATATTCTACCGCTCCCACTATGATCCACCACTCTCATCATAAAGTCTCCCACTCCCCTTTATACTAATTATTTAATTAAATTAATCATAAATGATGTTATCTATATTATCATGGGAACCAATGTTATAAGCATATATAACATATGATGAATATTGTGATAAATATTGTGATGAATATCGTGATATATAGTGAATAATGTGATATATATGCTATGAACTTTATGATACGGATAACCTAAGAATAGGGATGTTAATTGAACTGGCAAAATAGAACTTATTTTTGACGGGAGCGAGTGGGGATATTTCACGTGGTGTGGACTATCCTTTTGGGCAGGATCGCCTAGTGAGGGTTCCTGTTGGAGATACTCGCTTCGGTCATATAAGGACCGGTTCATTTGCCATCTCGCCTAGCCTGAATTTCGTACAGCCACATGTCTATATGGGTAGACTTGATCTCACACCCCGTTAGATTGAAGTATAATTTTCACTAGGAGGCCGGAGTGGCAACGGACTAACAGGAGAGGACACGGCTGCTGTGTGATCTACCGTGGTCTGATCGGCATGGTTGCTTTGTGGTCTTCCATGTAAAATTTATTGTTGTGCCGTGTGCGAGCACCCTTTTATTATTTGATCTGGATGCTATGTGATCATCCACCGGATGCTGTGTGATCATCCAACCACTCGATATTCTAGGATGTTGTGTGATCATCCTGATGCTTGTGGGTTCCGGTCCCTGAGTAGTCCGTGGTGAAATTATATGAAAATCTAAGGTAGCACCCTCCGGGTACGAGGTCTCGTTAGGCCTGTCTAAGCCATGACGATGGTATCGACTACGCCTATCATGTGGGGAAATTTGTACACCTCTGCAGAGTTTATCAAATCTATTCGAATAGCCACGTCCTTGGAATGGGCAACCGCTGGGATGAGGTCTCAAATGATTAGACTCTTTTATATAAAGAAATTGTGATAATCCGGTAAGTTACAAGTTATTAATTATGGTAAGTTATAACTTATAAACTCCGAGAACTGGCGAGAAAGGGATAATTCTCTCCCAGGGCCCAAACCTCCATTTTTTTTAACTCTACTATTACCATATAAATTTCCACCATAAGACCACCTCCACAAATAGCCTCCGCCATATACTTCACCTCTACCCCAAAGTTAGGGCTTGTTGAGTACTTTATGTACTCAATCCCCTCCATTCTATGTTTTTAGGGAGTCAAGCTGCAGGAGTACAAACGAGGATGAAGCTATCGAAGCTACGCCAGGTTGGAAGGACAGGAGTACGTACGAGGACGGAGATGTACGATTATGCAAATGAGTTACTCGAGGACCACTAGGATAAAGATATAGGATTGAGTTTAGGATTAAGGTTTACGTCCGCACTCCAAGTTGCCTGTAGGAATGGAACCACGTCGTTATAGGACCGCTGGATTAGAACTCTGATGTATATTATCAGGCCAATGGCCTAAGTTATGTAATATGAACTTTGTAATGTGTTTTCCCATTATCAATAAAAGTATGGTTTTTGATATCAATCTTGTTCGATCTGTGCGTATCAGCTACTAATCCAGGGACTGATACATGATGCACAGTGGACCCTAAAGTAGGGGCCCGACACCGGGCAGCAGGAGCAGCCGAGATCGGCATCGTCTGCGTCATACAGGATCGACACCAACTGGTACACCGACACCGGCGCAACTAACCATATCACGGGTGAACTTGATAAGCTCACCGTGAGAGACAAGTACCATGGCAAAGACAAGATCCACGCTGCAAACGGCGCAGGTATGAGAATTAGTCAAGTTGTCGAAGTTTTGTTCGCACCCCAAAACAAAATCTCACTCTTAATAATGTTCTTTATGTTCCTGAAGCTAACAAAAGTCTCACGTCTGTTCATCGTCTCACATCTGATAATCATGCCTTTATTGAATACCATCCCAATTATTTTTTGATTAAGGACCAGGTGACGAAGAAAGTAATTCTTAGAGGAGAGTGTGAAGGCGGCCTTTACCCCTTGAAGGCATGGCCGTCATCAAATAAAAGAACTTTTGGCGCTGTCAAGTCTTCTTCGTCCAGGTGGCACAGTCGTCTTGGCCATCCCTCATTTGAAGTCGTTCATCGAGTCCTTAGCAAAAATAGTATTCCTTTTGTGTCGGATTTGAATAAAGAAACAGTGTGCGATGCCTGTCAGAAGGGCAAAATTCATCAACTACCCTATCCTAGATCCACAAGTGTCTCTTCACAACCTTTAGAACTTATGTTTTCTGATGTATGGGGTCCTGCGCCCACTTCTGTTGGCAAAAACAATTATTATGTTAGCTTTATTGATAATTTTAGTAAATTTACATGGATCTATTTGCTTCGTCATAAGTCTGAGGTCTTCCAAAAATTTCATGAATTTCAAGCTATGGTTGAAAGACAATTTGATAGGAAAATCCTTGCTATGCAGACGGATTGGGGTGGGGAGTATCAAAAACTCAATGCTTTTTTCCAACGTATTGGTATTTCCCACCATGTTTCATGCCCTTATGCTCACCAACAGAATGGTTCTGCCGAACGTAAGCATCGCCATATTGTTGAAGTTGGTTTATCTCTCTTAGCCCATGCTTCTATGCCGTTGAAGTTTTGGGATGAAGCGTTCATAACTGCCACATATCTTATCAATCGCTTGCCTAGCAAAATTATCCATGATCAAACTCCTCTTGAACACCTTCTTCATCAAACACCAGATTATTCTACCCTACGCACCTTTGGTTGTGCATGTTGGCCAAACCTCAGACCATATAATTCTCACAAACTGCAGTTTAGATCCAAACGTTGTGTCTTTTTAGGCTACAGTGTTATGCATAAGGGATTCAAGTGTCTAGATGTTAATGAAGGGCGAGTCTATATCTCCCGTGATGTCATCTTTGACGAGCAAGTGTTTCCCTTTGCCGAACTTCATCCCAATGCAGGTGCTAGACTCCGATCTGAAATTCTTCTCCTTCCTCCAACTTTGCAAAATCCTTCACATCATTTTGGGGCAACAATTCTTCTGATCATCTTGATAATGATTCCCTGCGTACTAACTCTTTGTTTCAGCCTGCAGCACAGGGAGAAAATTCAGCATCAAGCGAGTCAAATTTGGCCCCAAACCAGCGACGTTTTATGCCAGCCGGTCACTTACAAATTTTGGCAGGGACAGGCCTCGATCCCGGGGATGCTTCGCCTGCGTCTTCCACTGCAGGACCGACAGGATCAGCCTCGAATCCGGTGTCGTCAGGCACGCCCCCTCCGGCATCCTCTCCGCGCTCGCCTGATGTCCACCCGGCTCCGCGGACGGGGGACCAGGCCACCGCACCGACCGTTTCACACGGAGGCGGATCTTCCTCGAGCCTGACGCCGCCGGGGCCGCCGGGATCTTCTGCGACCCCCAGCGCTTCCGTACCGCTCGCCACATCGTCCACCGGATCCCCTGCGCCGGCCTCCTCCGGATCTTCTGTGCCCGCTGCTGCACTAGTCCCTCAGCGACCCGTTACGCGTCTTCAGCAAGGTATACGAAAGCCTAAAATTTATACTGATGGTACTATTCGCTATGGTCAATTAGCAGCTACAACTGAAGGACCTATTGACTTGCAACATGCTCTAGCTGATAGAAATTGAAAACATGCTATGGATGTTGAATTTGATGCATTGATCAAGAACAAAACATGGCATTTGGTTCCACCCAAAAGAGGTAGAAATGTGATAGATTGCAAGTGGGTCTATAAGATTAAGAGGAGGTCAGATGGGAAAATTGACAGATACAAAGCACGACTAGTAGCTAAGGGTTTTAAACAGCGCTATGGAATAGATTATGAAGATACTTTTAGCCCTGTTGTCAAAGCTGCTATGATCCGTCTTGTTCTGTCATTAGCTGTGTCTAAAAATTGGTGTCTAAGGCAACTTGATGTTCAAAATGCCTTTCTGCATGGTTTCCTTGAAGAAGAAGTGTACATGAAACAACCACCAGGTTATGAAGATAAATCCAAACCTAATTATCTATGCAAACTTGATAGATCTTTGTATGGCTTGAAACAAGCACCAAGGGCTTGGTACTCTCGGTTGTGTGCTAAACTTCAGAGCCTTGGTTTTGTACCTTCAAAGGTAGACACATCACTCTTCTTTTATAGAAAAGGAAATTATGTCATTTATATGCTTGTATACGTTGATGATATCATTGTGGTCAGCTCATCATAAGAAGCAGTCAAGTCTCTTCTCCGAGATCTAGAAAAAGATTTTGCCATCAAGGATCTTGGTGACCTGCATTACTTTCTTGGTATACAGGTTCAAAGAAAAAAGGTGAATTGCTACTGATACAGGAAAGGTATGCAGCTGACATTCTTAAAAGGGTGAACATGCAATTGTGTAAGCCTGTCAAGACACCTCTAAATGTTACTGAAAAGCTCTCAATCACTAGTGGTACTCGGTTGGGAGTTGAAGACTCCACAAAATATAGGAGTATAGTGGGTGCTCTCCAATATCTCACTCTCACACGGTCAGACTTGTCTTTTTCGGTTAACAAAGTCTGCCAATTTCTTCACTCACCAACCATCACTCATTGGAAGCTGTAAAGAGAATACTGAGATATGTTCAAGGAACAATCGGCTTAGGTTTGACGATTAAAAGGTCTAATTCTATGCTTGTAAGTGCTTTTTCAGATGCTGATTGGGCAGGTTGCCCTGATAATAGAAGATCAACAGGAGGTTTTGCAGTTTACTTAGGCTGTAATCTTGTCTCATGGTGTGCACGAAAACAGCCCACTGTCTCAAGGTCGAGCACACAAGTTGAATACAAGTCATTGGCCAACGCTACTGCAGAGGTAATGTGGATACAAAAGTTACTTGACGAGTTAGGTATACCACATCCCATGGCAGCCTGTCTTTGGTGTGACAATATAGGTGCAAAATACTTATCAGCTAATCCTGTCTTCCATGCTCGTACTAAGCACATTGAAATCGATTTTCATTTTGTGCGAGAAAGAGTAGCTGCAAAACTCTTGGATATAAGGTTCATCAGCACCACAGATCAGATTACAGATGGCTTCACTAAGCCGCTTGCTGAGAGAAAATTGGTCATGTTCAGAGACAATCTCAACCTTGCTGACAAGTTGTGATTGAGAGGGGATGTTAAAAATATCACATGACCATGATATCCGGCTGGAGTGCATGGGTGATGTTGAACACTTCTCAAGGTTGAATGGATCGGCTACCGGCTCCATAGGTGTAGGATCATGACTTAGCTCCATGACTTGTTTCGTGTGGTTGTAAAGTGTTGAGTAATAGTGACCATGTATAGTTAAAACCAGTGCATGCTCTTGCATGCTTGTAACTTTCCCTGTAACGCCACGCTAAGAGTTCTTCCTAGCCTATATTAATATGGAGCCGTGAGCCTGACAAGGCAATCACGTTCAACCCATTCTAACACCAACAACACGCATCAAACTGCCTTCCTTGGTTCTATATGGACCGAGTCAATCACGGATCCATGCAAGAAGAAGACCATAAACGTTTGATTATTTTATTGGTACACACATATTAGAGTGGTATGCACCAAAGCCATGTGCATACTGTACTGTATACGCTTTTTTTTCTTCTGATTTTCTGTGAACCAGCTGATCTGTAACAGTTGGAGGTACCCTAAGAGGTGCGGGATGCTCGTTTTTCATGAGGCGTCTAATTGAATAGACTAAGCCATTTCTTTTGTGATCGCTGTCGATGTAATTCAGCGGTTGGCTGTGTCGAGCGTTCCTATGGAACGCAACAGATCAAAGCAATATAAAAACAACACGCCACACTGTGAAGTGCTGAACGCGAATGGAAGACAAGAATGCCTCAATGTTCCGTCCATGTATTAAAACTTGACGGAAGGCAAAGATTGTGGACAACTGTTGCAGGATGCAAAGCAAAGATAGCTCGAGCCCTCTCAAGAACTAAACAGGGAGATCTACCGGTTTTTATCAGCCAGCCCATAGCCCCATACAAGACGACGTGTGGCGGTAGATCATCTGGTCAGCTGATCAAGAGCACTGCTCATCCTTCCCTTGCCGTGCCTGCGGTGCCGCCCCCGCACCGCACGGCCGCGCGCGGGCCTCCGGGTGGATGAGGAGCTTGAACCTGCCGTCCTCCTTGCAGGGCTGCAGCGGCAGCTCCTGCGACGGCAGGCGCATCTCCCGCAGCACGAGGCGTCCACCCTCGCGGTGCGCCCGCAGGCTGAGCCACGGCCGCCCGCCCTTGCCGATCACGGAGATCGGCGGCGGGAACGCCCGGCCGCTCCTCGTCCGCCTCAGCATGAGCACGTCCTGCTGGTAGTGGTCGTCGCTGCTGCCGCAGCCGGCGTCGTCGACCTGCTGCTGCTGCCTCCTAGAAGCAGGCAGCGGGGTCGGCGCCGGCCGTAGTGCGCAGTGAACGGCCGCTCCGGCGACGGCGTCGTCCGCCATGTGGAGGTGGCGGCGCGGCGTCGTCGTCGGAGCCGAAGCTCTCGGCGCCGAACGCTTCGGTGAGGTGGTCGAGGAGCAGGGGAAGGGGAGGGGAGAGGCGGGGGCGGAGGCGGGGCACGGAGAGGGATAAGTAGCGGCTCAGGTGGAGCGGTGGGGGTGCCATGGGGGATGTCGGACGGTCGGACGGGCGTCGAGCGCGGGGGTACCTTACGTGGGTGCATGCGCGGTTGTGCCTGTGGGGCGGCGGTTGTGCCTGTGGGGCGGGCTTCGTCGGGTACGTGGGTTCATTCGAGACAGAAGCCGGGGAAGGGAGCAGGGCGCTCGCTTGCTCGGCCATTCCATTTCCATGCATGCGCATATGCTCCTGCGTGCCCTCTTTCTCGTGGTTGACCGACAGATGGAGTTATAAAGAGTGGCGTGGTGCTCTGATCGATCAGTAAAACCGTCTTCACAGTAGTCGGGAAAAAAAACGTCTTCACAGTTTCAGACTTTCAGGGCGGGGCAGTATGAGCTACGTCGAGAAAAAGAAAAGTAAAACAGGGAGTGTGCGTTGCCAAACTGAACAGGTTTTTGGTGACCCACCAACAGTCCAACACCAATCCACAAGCCAGAGCTAAATGGTCCAGATCAAACATTCTGAACCCTCTTCACCGCCACAACGAAAAAGCCCACCGTTTGTCGTGGGTGGAATTACTACATTCGGAACAGCCCCAAATTCCTACCACGCTCCGGCCCAACGAGGCTGGTTCCTTTTCTTCTTTAAGGAAAAAAGCGATATGCATGGTGGCTATCTAAACTTTTTCCACAGTTTCAACTATAATTGGATCTAAAACGAACTTAGAATGAACCACTTGAAATGTTAAAGGACTCAAGGTGACCACTTTAAGATATCATGGATCTAGATAAGGAAGGAGAAATTTAAGGACCCAAGGTGTATTTTCTTGAAAAAAAAATCACCTTTATCTTTCAAAATTATCGATGCAATCCGATTTTACTCCTTAAACTCGTAAACTAGGTATCTTAACCCCTCAACTCTAAAATTGTAAACTACCTCCATGGTTGGAAACGGATTTCAATGTGGCTTCATCATTTTTAGTTAAGAAAATCCTAAATACCTGATAGCTTTTAAAACATGAAAAATGTTCCTAAGATTCTAAAAAATTCAAAAAATAATCTTGGAGATAGATATGGTCATGATAAACTAAAATAAAATATTTAGATCTCATTAAAGTATTTCTATACTTTCAAAAATAGATTACTTGAGATCTAGGAAGATAGGAAAAATATCCAAAAAAAATATAGTTTCCCAAATATTTTAATTGACGTCGAAACACATTTTGAAAACTTTCTACAGCAAAACACGAGATGCAATAAGAATGAACGCGGTCGACACCAAGACCCTGTTTGGTAGGGCTTTGCCTTCTTAAAAAATGATGAAGCCACGAAAAACACATTTTTATTGCTTCGGCTTCATCACTTTTTGCTTAGGTTTGGCTTCACGTCATTCTCTTATGTGAGTGTTTGACATGGCTTTATCCAAGACACCACGTAAGCCAAAGCTGAAGCCCAAGTATTGCCATTGAGGTTATGTGTTGCTGGTTGAAGGTCATATTTTTGTCGTGGAAACTATAAAGTTTTTTCAACACAATTAGCCATTAATTAGAATGTTTTGGGGAGTTCATTTATTTTTTGATATTTTCTATTTTTAGAGTTAAATCTATTTTTGGTAGTTTCTAGAGACATTTCACGAGACTAAACATTTTATTTGGGTTTGTCATGTCCTAATCTATCTCAAGGGTCGGTTTGGTTGGGGACAAAGTAGAATGGGATGGATCTATCTCTAGTGTTAGGGATGGGAAGGTCCTGTCTAGTGTTGGTTGAGGGAAAAAGATGCATCCCTATTATGTGTTCGGTTTAAAGATATCAAAAATTGCGATAAGACACTAACATGTTGGGTCCACCTATCACTGTGTTTAATTTTCTACCTCTTGCTTTATCTCTTTCTCTTCCCTACCAATGCGTACGCGCAGCACACTACACCTTACGCCGCCCTGTACACGACCCTGCCACCGCCCTCCGCACGACCCGCACCGTCCTCCACGGCCCTGCCACCACACTCCGCATGGCCCACGTTGCCCTCCGCACCTACACAGCCCTATGCATTGCCCGCGTTGCCACTCTTCGGCTCTCGCGCTGTCGCAATCCTGTGAGTCCTCCGGTGGCCTACAGTCGGGCCTCGCTGCTGGTTCTCGACGCCCGCATGTCGTGCTCACGGCCCATGCCTCGCCCCGCCCTCGTATCTGCAGCTCGAGATGGAGGTCGCTACCGCTGGAGGTTGCGCTTGCTCATCTTCCCCGTGCCTTGCATGCTTTCATGAAGAGTGCTTGTCCCATGTGGGACAAACCAGTCCCTCAAAATTTCGAGGGCAAGATGGTTCCATATCTTGAGCGAATATGCCAAGTGGGATGACTCCGCCGTCACGTGACTCTGATCTAAACGCCTTCAAAAACAGGTCCGTCCCATTTCATCCCTTCTGGTCCTTCCAACCAAACACTAAGTTCTTTTATCTAATTTTTTATAAGCTTAATTAAAGGCACCTTTTGTGGGTCAAAAACCTTATCAAGTATTAATCGATTTTTTCTTCAACTATATAAAAACTATAAAACTACATTGAAAAACATTTTTAATCTAGATAGGGAGATAATTTAAACGGGTTTGGAAGTTAAAGGAGAGATGTCCGATTTTATCGTTACTCTTGAACCCGCATAAAGTGTTGAAGTTTGCCAAGACTATTCATCATGCTCATGCCGAATTGGCAATTGCCCATACGTCCCTTGGTCGCCTTTATTGGCTTTCGTGACAAAAGTGTGACGCATGGGCTACACGATTAGTTCTTGAGTGCGTGAAGCATTTCCGCCAACCACGCTCCACGCATGCCTACTTACCAAGTGTTGCCACAGAAAAAGGATATGTGGAAATTTAATTTGACGATGGAGGGCGTGCGTAGCGTAGTGGGAGGCAGAGCTCGAAAAGGAATGTACACGGTCGATGACTCAAAGGGCCAGAGAACTGAAGAGCCATGCTAGACTGCTAGTGATGGACAGCGAACGACGACAGGTCTGTGTCGGTCGATTCGTTCGGCTTCTTCTTCTTCTTCTTTTCAAACAGGTCGATTCATTCATTGAAGATGCCTTTTGAGGCTTTATTTTACCCTTTTGGCCGATACATTGCCAGTGTCTTTAGCCGTCTGAACATTAATTCAGCTCAGCTGTAGGTTTATCATTCAGTGGCTTCCTGACGTGGCACACAAATGGAGGGCTAGTGCTCCATTGGCGTACTGAAGCTTGGGAGGAAAAAAAAAAGAAGTGTTGAACGAATACCGTGTTTCCTATCAAAGAAAAAGTACGTAATGTGTTTAGCCACTAACAGCAATTGGGCCAGACCAGTTCCATATAAGGGTCTGTTTGGATTCATTAGATTAGCTAGCTAAACTTTAGCTGGGGGTGTTTAGATCCTTTAGCTAATTGAAGGTCTTGAACCATGCTACCCCTCATTAATTCCATTGATTTTATTGCTCTGTTTACTGTTTGGACGTCTCCTGCTACCTTTTCGGATGCCGAACCGCTCATTCCCCACTCGAATCCACCGCTCGACGCACACACGCCCTGCGCGAGAGCTCGCCGTGGATCATTCGATCTCACTCACCTACATCGCAGAAGCTGCACAAATCATCCACATATGTAGAAAACAATCTCACTCAAGCGACCTCTTTCCACACTCCACTAAGGGATCTTTTTCCTTTTCCAGAAGCAAGGTCAAGTCCTCACAAACTGTCTGGCAGCACACCAAAACCTTGGTTGCTTGCTGGCAGCACCTAGCTGTCTAGGAGCAAAGCTTTGCTCCATGAGTAACAAATACTTCACACCTAAACTTGGTGTTGCCATGAAATGCTCAAGGCTTGCTCAGCTCTATTCCTCGCACACAAGTTGACAAGACTTAAATCTTGTTCTTCAATTCAATGAATTTGGTTAAATTCACTCAAGTCCCACAAAAAGGGTGTGTTGGGAGCTCTTTCTTTCTAGGCTTTGGTAGTGTATATGGACATGCGAAAGCTTCAACAACAAGCCAAAGCCCGTGTGTGTGTGTGTGGGGGGGGGGGGGGGGGGGGGGTGTGTTATAAATAGATCTCCCACAAAAAACTAGATGTTGGCACATAGCTTGTTGAAACCGGCTTAGCCGATTTGGCAAACTAGCCTAGCCGGTTTTTCAAACCTTCTAACCATTGGTTGTGTAAGTCTGCATAACCGACTTAGCCGGTTTGGGAAACCAGATTGCCTATTTCTGGCCTGCACATTCAAAACTCTCGCTACTATGCTAATCACTCGGAATTCTCATTTGGGTTGTTTTGAGCACTTCTAGGTCACATCTAACACTTAGTGTTATATCCCTCTTAACAGTACAACATCACTATACTCAAGAGTTACAGATTCACAATTAATACCACTTGAGATCGTCTTTCTTCAAATATTGCCGCTTTCTCAACTTTGATCATTTGAGCGCATTCAACACCTTCATTGCCTTGAGCTGAACCACCTTGAGCTGTGACTTTGGATTTCTCCATCCATTTGATTAAGAGTGTTCGGCTGATGGTTTTTACGGCTGATAAGCCGGTTGATGCTGTTTTGTTGTGAGAGAAAAAACATTATATCATGGCTGATAAGTTGAAGTGAATAATGATTTTATCTTCCACGTTAACATGACTCTTCATAGATTGATTAGTATCACGACTCAATGCAAGCACTTCCTTCCTCACCCTAGCCATTGAAATGAACCATAATTTCCAAAATAGAAATTATGACTCTTTTGTCCTCAGTGATAGTCCAGGTTCTCGTAGTGACAAGAGACTGGCGAAGGTGATTTAGCGGTGCTAGGATCTAGATCGGACTGCTGGAATCGATCGCCCGGAGGAAATGCTGTTTTTATTAGGCATATGAAATTTAGCACTTCCCTTTAAATATTGTGCAAGTGAACAATAAAGTAAACTGTCTTTGCTATTTGAAGTGCAACTGATACCACTGTAACATAACGGGCACGCTTCAGTACAGGCAATCAATTCATAAACGACATCTCTAAAATAAAAAAAAATGATTTTTAGGTCCATTATTTATGAGTGATTTATTTATTTAAGATTTTCAGGCCCCGTTCATGACGGGCTTCTTCATCTCCCATGCGGCGAGACGGGACACCTTGACGTCCGCCCTCCCGTTATTGAACACGTAGAGGTAAGCTTTGTTGCCGATGGCAAGCGATGGATAGACCCTGGAGAGGATGCAGGTCTTGCCTCCGGCTCCAAAGCTCTCAACAACCGACCGGTCGATCTGCAGGAAAAAGTAGTCGGCACAGCTGAGAGAACATAAAGCGCGGACTTGTGTTACATGAAACTTGTTGTTTACTTGTGCTACTACGCATACCAAGCTTCTCAGGGATATCTTTCCGTTTGAAATGTCGGTGTCGACAAAACCTGCAAATGTCGGGCGGTACAGGTTTGGGTTCAGAGACGACCTGTGTGAGCAACAAAAAAGGAAAAATCAGTGCAAGTCAGTGCAGTCAAGTAGCACATGTACGTGTCGTAACCACAGCAGCTGCATCTATCTGCGTGGATGCTTTGCCATTTGTTCAGTAGGTGACACAGACGAAACGCTCATGGCTGGTGGCCACAGCCGAGAGATTGATGCTGGTTTGCGCGCACTTACTTGGTAGGGTCGGTGCACATGAGCACGACGGGCTTGTTGCTGCCGGCGGCTTTGAACACCCTGAAGAACACCGCGGTCCTCTCCTTGAGGTTGGCGGAGGCCAGCACCCACAGGCCGAACGGGCCCACGCCGCCCTTCACGTCGGCGCGCTTGATGCCGCACAGCCTCTCGGCGTCGTAGGCGAGCGCCGGGTCCAGCGGCTCGGCACCAGCCAGGGCCGACGACGACACCTCGAAGCTCACCTCGACGTCAGCCTGCAGCCTCATAGGAAGCTCCATGAAATTCTGTGGGCAACAGATGCACAAGCTAGGCGAGAAACGGTAACGGTACCTGTGCCGTTTGTATCCCGGTAACCTTGACATGGTGCCCTGGCTTGATTACCGCCGTTCCGAGAGTGACCGCCTTGCCTCTGAGGGCCTCCACCTCCTCGATGGGCCACTGCAACAGCTGCTTCCCGCTGGGGTCCAGCCACACCGTCCTTGGAATCGCCTGAATTCCGGCCCATCCTTTGGCCACATCGTCGGCGGCGGTGTCGGACTCGTTGGCCCAGCCCCAGAGGATCCGGCGCCGCTTCGCCGGGTCGTAGAACGTCTTGGACGCGTAGAAGTTGCCGTAGTCGTACCGCAGGCGGTGCTCGTCGCCGGCGGGGTTGTCCGGCACGTACTGCTCGACCTTCTGGCGGTACGTGCCGACGGTGTAGTAGTCGTACCGCCGCAGGTCGAGGCTGTTCTTGAGCACGTGCTTCACCCGCGGACCGGACGACACGGAGGTCTCGAGCCCCACGCGGCGGCCGTCCGTGCTCACCGGGTAGAAGTCCGGGCACTCCCACATCCCCGTGGCCGCCGAGTGCAGCGGCCGCCGCACCCGCGTCCACCGCCTGAAGTCGCGGCTCCGGTACACGTACGCCACGCCCCGTGAGCCGCCCCCCGTCGCGCTGCCGATGAGCAGCCGCCACTGGCCGTCGGCGGCGCGCCAGGCCGTGGTCGGGTCGCGGAACTGTGTCACGTTGATGTCACGCTCCGGCACGATGATGGGGTTGATGTGCGAGGGCTTCACCCACTCCCGGAGCAGTGGATCGGACTTGTTCTTCGGGTAGGCCACGTTCTGGACCTGGTAGTCGATGTTGGGGTGGTTGATGCCTGTGTACATGATCACCGGAGTGCCGTCGGGCAGCACGGTCGCCGAGCCGGACCAGCAGCCGTACCTGTCGGACGGGATGCTAGGTCTGAGGGCCGTCTCTAGTGCCACCCAGTTGATGAGATCTCGCGACACCGAGTGCGCCCACACAATGTTGTTCCACACGGCGCCCTTAGGATTGTACTGGTAGAAGAAATGGTACCACCCTTTGTAGTACATGGGCGCTGCATGCAGTTTCATCATCATCAATCGAAAACCAAGTCGGTAAGTATTTCTTTCCACTTAACAGCTTGTTAATGCCTTTGTATCCACCTCAATCCATACGTGTTAGAGTGAAATTTAAACCCCCCTCTCCCCAACCAACACATGTTGGAGTGAAATTTAAACTCATCCCAACACATGTTAATTGAACTAGATACATGAGCATTCAAACAAGATCTAATATTAGAAACACCAATCGAGATGTCACTAGTAATAAAATAGAGCAATCGACATTTACGTAAAAAAATAGAGCAATCTACATGTGGAGTACGAATATCTCCCATTTCCATGTTAAAAAATGTGCTGTAATCCCCATAAATAAGGTTGAAAGTTGCATGCATAAATACAAAAATAAATCTGGAATATGGATGCATGATAACAGGAAATAAAAAGGGTGGGAAAACGACTTACCGTTGGGATCTGCCGTTGCAAAGTTACGTCGCCGATCGATGCAATCAGAGTGGAGAGCACAGCACACCGAAAAGATTAGAAGATGAGTTAGAGCCAAACCTTGACAATTGATAACAAACATTGTTACTAAATTAAGCAGTAAAAATGGTTGCTGTCCCAGTCAACAGCTCAGACTATAGTAGATCGTACTAACACTGGCCACTATGACTCTAGTGCTAACTGCTAACACATGAACATATTTTTTTGCCCTAAAACAATTGTTGACGTATAGTACTAAAGTTATTTTGCTGGGTTGACCCTTTTAAGTCATCGTCAACCTCTAGAGCTCCTCCTTTCTCTCTTTCATATTAAAAAAAAATAGGAGGGGCTCCATTGTAGCAGGGGCTTGAGCCTCACCTGCCCCACCGCTAGATTCATCCCTGGCTACAAGTGATAAATCAAAACCTTGAACAAGCCTATTACTAGCCTTTCTTATTTCAGGAGATGTTCAACATATCACCATCAAAAAGTTGGCTGGTTGATTAGTTAGTAGCTTTACATTACCATTGATCCAGTTCTTGGGGGGATGGAAGTGGTACCCCGTCCTCAGCTGGGGGTTGACGATGGACGGTGGCACCTTGGCTGTCGCAGCCACGGCCTCGAGGTTCTCGTAGACGACATGCGAAGCTCCTGCGACCTGCAACAGCAGCAAACACGCCCAAGCAAAACTTGCTACAAGTGCTCTCATTGCCCTCACACTCACATACAGAGGTAGCACGAACGGGTGAAGGATGCAACAAAGTGGAGGACGGGGGATGCTACTTATACTGTGCAGCCGCAGGCCGGACCGCTGACCAGCTGCTTCTTCGTCCCACAAGGAGATATATTATGCCTAAAAAATACCATAAATCTGTGGGGTTTTTTATTGACGAAGAATAAATCTATGGCTTGACTCTGATCAGCCTTGTCTGAAGTTATACATATCTATCTCTATCTATCTTTAGATTAATGGATATTTAATTTTTCTTAGGAAGGTCTGTTGGCCATTGTATGTATTTGTCTGTCTATCAAGCTATAGTATTACAGAAACAAACTTATTAAAAACCACCTCCGTATCATAGGAATCTATCTACTCCATCACATAATAGGAACATGTCTTCTCCATCCCATCATAAATGTATTCCCTCGGTCCCAAAATAAATGCAGCATCTCGCTTTCTGAGCAGTCAAACCTTTAAAGTTTGATCAAGTATATACAAAAATATGTACTGATGTTTATAATATATAATAAGTATTATTAGATTAAGCATTGAATATACTTTCGTAATGAACTCAAATGGAGATAAGCTTTGTAAGTCCTCAATTTTAACCAAATTTATAGAGAAGAGTATCTATATTTATGACACTAACTATTTTTGACCAAGTTATTGAAAGCCACCTTTTTATGGTCTAAGCCTTATTCATGGTGCAGAAGGTGCAATTTCATCTAGTTGATTTATAAAAATGACCATATATATGTTATTAAAAAATATTTACATGATAAATTTACTCACCTCAATCTTACATTGTTAACATATCTCATTTTTTAAGACCAAACCCAAATACTAAATTGCTCAGTCTTCACCTTTGCTCAATGAAATGGACCGGGAAATAAATCAGCAACCAGCCAATTACACACGAGCTTTAGGCCTGCAGCAAACTCCCATCCGCCTGCTAGGGAAGACGCCTGGAGAGCCAAATTAGGCCCAAGAGGTCCAGCCCTTTGTACCTGCACAGTTTTCTTCATCTGCACCCAAAACAGCCCAGCCCAAATTCCCAAAATCATTGAAAGCTGCCAAAAAATGAATCTTGTGCAAGTGTGCAGCTAATAAATTCAGTATTTGTTGATTGATGAATGATGATTATACGACTTCGCCTGGCTGATAGTTGCTTCCATCCTTATTCAGGTGGCTAAGGTGCTGTTGCAGTGTTTCCACCAACAGAAATGTTCCTTTTTCATTAGTCCTTCAGGAGGTACCACCGCCTCAGATTCTACTACATGAGGTACAGTACTATTTTTATAGCCTTTTTACTGAAGAAATTTATTTAGCTTTTGCTAAAGTTTTACAATCAACTGGAGTATCTATTATTATTACTCCAGTCTGGATCAACAAAATTTCTAGGCCAACGTTTGATCTGGAAAACTTGGGCGCCGTTGCGCGTCAAGATCTTTTTATGGCTAGCATTCAGAAGGAGACACTGGACCCCGCCCACCATGGCCTTGACGCGAGAGAGCAATGCTACCTCTGTGATCAGGCGACTGAAACCATTGACCATATTATAGCCTGTTGTCCATACACCAGGGAAGTATGGCATCACATCTGCCAAGCTCTCAGCCAACAGCTTCCACCGGCTGCACCAATAATTCACACCTTCAGGCGACGGCTGCGATCGCTGCAGACCAGCCAGCAGCAGCAAGGCCTTGACACCCTTTCTCGTGCTTGTATCGTGGACAATCTGGAAGGAAAGGAATGCTCGATGCTTCCAGGATGCCTCCACCATGGTGAACCAGTTGATGCCAGTGATCAAAGCAGAGATGGATACTTGGATTCAGGCCGGGGCGCATGGCCTCGAGTATTTGGCGACAGGGTCATAGCTAGAGCTGCTGTTCAGTCGTCATGGTTGTCACCTTCAAGATGTAGCCTTTTAAATCTGTAACCGGCTTAACGCCGGAACTCTTTTGTATTCTTAAACTCTATCTACTTAATACAATGATACACAATCCTCTTGCGTATTCAAGAAAAAAAACTATCTATTATTACAAAGTTTCGGCCACTAAGGATGCTGATAAAGAGAAGCTCTAAAAAATCAACAAAAGTGTAAAAGACTATATGAAACTAACAACAAACTAAGCTCTAGCCTATTAGAAGACCTCTACCTATTTTTTTGGCAAAATTCTGTATTGTCGTAGTCTTCATCACTCGGCATACCCACTTCAAATTTTGTTGGTCGAACTTGTTTTAAAGCATTGACTAGAACTGCATCCCTAGGTTGCCCTAAAACCATGTAAATAAGACTATAATTAATGTTTTTTTGGTCAAAACCATATAGACTACAAAGAAAGCACATGCTCCCACTCAAATTTGAGATCGTAGCTTTGGATCCATTTGTTGCAACCACATATTTGAACAAAAATCATATCATAGCTTTGGATCCATTTATTGTAACCATGTTTGAAAAAAATAGTCATATCAATTGATGGTTGTAAGCCAAATTCTATGGACAATCCTTCAAATAAATCATGCTACGTTACACTCCTAAAACAATTGTTGGATGATTCCTTTATTGTTAAAAAATAATACTTTTCATCACCCTTTCTATTTATTTTAGGAGATCATCTTTTGTCAAAATCACCCCTTTGTTAAGAACCAAATGAATATATTGAACTTTTAGGGGTATACTTGAGCTTCCATAATGATTTATTTAGAGGCACTGAAATTTGGTTTACTATTCTTTATACATTCGAAAGGTGAAAATCCCTATTAGTAAGGGTCTATTTAATATAGTCTAATTGTTGATCGAGTTGCACAAATGTCACTTTTATGACCGATTCTTGTCTACTTAAGTAGTTTGTCATCACTAGCATTCTACGAAAAGAAATATTAAGAGGTGTGGTGCTAAAACGTGATCAACTATTACATGTTTCTTTTTCATAATATTATATAAGCATAGATATTACTTTTTACGGTGAAGTTTCCTAACCACTTACCCTCTCTGTCATCACTACCTAACTTTGAGCACCACAATGAAGGTTAAAGGTGGAGAACTGTGAATCTCCCAGCTTCTAATACGTTGTACCCAAAGTTTCAAATATACAATTCCTAAGAAGTTCTTGCCAAACTCCAACAGTTGGCCGGTGGTGATATGGTTATTGTGTTGATATGATATGGTTATTGTGTTGGTGCTTCTTAATTTGCAAGGCTAGGAAACGGCTCATGAGAAAATATACGGTGACAAAAATTTGCGTGAGGAACTGAACGATCATATAGTGCGTGAGCGTGAAGCATTTTCGTTCATTTCCGTTGGCCGGTGGTGAGCTAGCGTTTGTGCGAAAGGAAAGAGAGTCGATGGTTCAAGAGTATATGACGATAGAGAACGTGCCTAGCTAGTGCGAGCTACCACATGAACCTCTGAAAGGAATGGACACGGACGTCGCATCAAAAGATTGGAGAAGTGACCGAAACTGAGAGAATGTACACGGTGGAAGGACAACGACAACGAACGAACAACAAGGTCCAGTTGACGGTGTGCTCGGAAAGTCGGAAGATTCCTTGACGGTGCCTTTTTCCTATATATCCGAGAATGCACTGGCAGTTCTTTTAGCCGCGCGCCTAACTGGTATTTATTTCAGCTAGACCCAGCAAAAGTTGACGTGTACCTCGCGTAGCTAGCTGGAGTTCGGCATTGGCGCAATTGATTCCGAAGGTAACAGACGAAAATAATAAAGGTAAATAAATGGGCATAATTATATGGACTTTACTACACTACGCGTGTGCATGCGTAGGAAACACGTCTCGTTTCTTGCCTCATGAGCGCCTTCGCCTTTTTCCTTCCGTGCTCCCTAGCCGCCTCCCCACCCCGCCCAACGTCGCCTCATCACCCCGCCCAACCGATTAAGGCACGACCTGACCTTCTTCCTCCTCGCACGCCCACCGCCCACCATCCCGCCACCCATTGCTTGCGGCGACCTCCTCTCCCCCCTCCCTCCTCCCGCCCTGACTTGGCCCGTCCGCCTCCCCGCCACCAGAACCCTAACGTTGCCCTCTCGCAGTCCCCACTGCTTGGCCAGCCTGCCTCCCCCGAGCCCCTTATCTTCTAAGCCTGCCAAAGTTGGGGAAGAGAGGGAGAATCGCCACCACCACCGCCGCCGGAACCCTAGCTACCGTCTTATTCTTCTTCTTTGTCGGCATGGGCGCGCGTAGGAGCAGGTCTCACCCGCATATCGGACGATAGAGAGGGGTGCGCGCACACTCGTAAAGTATGTTTCCTGTAATTATATAGCCACCAGCAGCACCTCCTGTGTATTATTGTAGGGAAATATAAATAACAATAGATTACACCTATCTATGTTTATAAATAACATAGATTACACCGATCTATGTTTCTAAATTACCTATTTCTATTTATACATATACATAAAAACTACTCCTTCGTCTAGAAAGGATAATCTTATTCGACTAGAACAAAAATCATACAAAGTAGATTTTGATTCTTAATTTCTCTTATGATATGTAGTTAATTGCTAAGACATCAATATCATTTTAGATGCACTTTCAACATAAAATCTATTAATGCAAGTTTTATGCTCTAAACTTGCATATAGTTGGCCTAATTATTGGTCAAAATTTGTAAATTTTGACTTTTTTTTTGCCAAATATAATTTATCATTCCTAGACGGATGGAGAAACCTAAAAGTAACTACATTTTAACTAAAACATTGTCGTCACACATCTAGATTAATAGTATATCGTATGCACTATGTTTTTCAATAAAAAAGTTACTACACACATAGTTATTATAAGAAAATTTAGCATACTGAGTAGTGCATTAGGTCGCTGGATACCAAAGTTACTATGACCTTCATGTTTCTTTGGGGTGATTAATGATTATTGGCCGGCTTAAATGTTAATATCCACTTGAGGTTAGCATCGCTGGCTCCTCCTAGATCTCGCTTCAAACATTAGTACATTACAATCTACCTTGAGCGTCGTGGTGCAAGCTTAAATGAATTTTACGTCATTGTAGTAGTAAAAGTGTAGTATAATACAATAAGAAGAAGAGTTAACTTAATTTTAGGATTAAAAACTTGTAGCAGTTCGTTTCGCTGAAATTTAGCTTATGCTGATTTGTTGTGACAGGAAAACATTGTTCATTCGCTGAAAAGTACCGCTGAAGTAGTTCAAGCGAACATTGCGATACGGGTTCCAAAAGAGACACCATAGCTTAATCTAAGTTTTCAATTGAATGCATATAAAAAACACATGAATGTGTTGTAAAGGGAGAAAAACTATTAATAGAAATATAAAATTACATAGAGTAACTGATACGTTTATCACAACGGATAAAGATTACATAGTATCTATATATATGCATATTGTGCCACAAAATGAAGAGAAAGGAGAGCACAACGACAACTTTATTTTATTAATTGTAGATATCAATTGCAATCTTTCAGCGCATACGTATTGGAGGGTTCTGGAATGGGCAAGAGCATTGGTTGATGGTTTATATTATGAGCTCTTTTACAATGGTTGGAAAAGTACCTGGGCACCTCTAGGTACTTTCATTTTTAATAATTTCTAGCTAATTAATTGAGGAATTATATTTATAAAGTGGAATTTGTATTATAGAGGGTATATTGGTAACTGAGATTAACTTAAACCTCTCATGTGAGTTTTTTTTTTCCGAATTGGCATTGGGCTGAGCCGGACGCCTTTGCTCGAGCTATCAAACGCTGCCGCCCCAAACTCCCCGATAGAAGGCCGCCGCCCTGAACTCTCCCTACTGCTCGTCGCTTAAGTGTTTCAAATACAAAATTTCAGGTTGCGTGTGCAACGTTCCAAATCATCACGGCCACCATGCATGCTCGCGTATTTGGGATCACTTCAGGAGAACGTCAACCACCCGTATGTTCACTCCCGTGTTACCGTCGAGGACTTCATGCCGATGCCGAGGTGGTTCGGCTTCCCCTCCCCAGCTACCCTCGCGGAGTAGCGGCCTCGCCTTCCGCTGACACGAGGCCTCCTGGATCGCCGCTGCCGTGCTGCCTCCCAGTTCAATGCATCCGTCCCGCTTCGCTGACTCCGAGCGCTTCTGGCGGACCGAGCAGCACTGCCGCCTCCTCTTCCTCTTGGTACGCAGCTGCTCAGAGGTGGAGCCTGGCCGAGTGTTTTCCGCTACTCGCAGAGCTCTACCGCAAGCTCACCGGGACGATAGATCACCGGGACGACGACGGTGACCATGACAATGGTACCCCCGAAGCGGCAAACTCAAGCGCCTCCGGTTCAGCCACCGTACCTGCTGGTCATGCTCCCGTTCACAGTCAACCAGGGCCATGTCGCGGAGCGTTCGTGGCATGGCATGACGACGGGTCGTTCGGCAGTCGGCACGGACGATGTCGTAGAGGCCGTGCGGCGCGTGATGAGATAATGAAATTACTGATTTATCCTTATCCAAAAAAAATACAAGTATAGAATAATTCAGAACTGGTCCACCAATTTTGGTACTAGCCTCACCTAATTTTAGTACTATCTATATCTATTTGGTACTTCTAAGTACTTTCACATAAGTACCTCATATTTTTGCACCGTACGATCTTACTCTATGGATGGCTCATATTTTTTCCAACCATTATAAAATTTCTCTTATATTATTAATTATTTATTTGTTATCAAGTTATTATAAGATTGTTTTTAATTAGGCACAAGTTGACACTTGTCTGATAGGTTATACTAAAATCGATCCATCACAGGTACACAATAAATCCACCTATACTATGAACAAGTATCGATGTATTGGGGCCTGTTTGGTAGTAGGGCTTCTATCTGGCTCTAGCTTTATTTTCTGGAGGACTCCTGTCAAACGATTTGCAGAAAGAGCCGTTTTTCAATGATATAAACAGAGGAAGCGAGAAATCCTGCCAAACACCCACTTACTATTAGCATACAGCTCATCGACATCCGCCCTAGCTTGCAATGGTTAGCACCTCTAACCCTTGAGTACTTTAGACGAATCCAAAATAAGAAAACGGACTTATCCGAAGCAAAGGATGTGACAAGAACCAATAACAAAAGCTTTGATTTCACGCTCCAACCAGCATAATGGAGCCAGGTGGTGCACTGACATGTAACACTTTCACCTGAAAGATCACGCCGAAAATTCACAGCGTCATCAAGTAGGTTTTGTACACCGGGCGCCAAACCGCAGGTTACTCTTATATATATAAAAGGAAGGCTAATAATACAGGAGGCAGGCCGGCTATAATAAGGATCTTTATAGCTTTCTCTTAGTCCACTCATATAGTAGTTAGCTCTTCGTTATTAATACATGGCTCACTTATCTCTCTTACAAAGTTTCTTGGTACTTGTGTCTAAGCCGACTGTAAGTTTACGACTCGCTTCTCTTCTCTCTCTTCTACGTCATCGTTCAGCCGGCTTAAAGGCTACTGTTATATTTTCTCTAATAGAAACGCAGGTTACTGGCACTTCCCTAGAAAAGTACTAATAGTACTGTAGTAAGATATGAACCCCTCCGATGCTATGATTTATTTATCCATGGTGGGAGCCGAGCGGCGAGCGTTACTGGTGGGTGGTGGCCCAAAGCTCTCACTTCCAGCACCTAAAAAGACACCTCCTGATCGCACACCTCTCAGTCTCTCACGCGCGACGCCCCGGCCCTCGTCGACGCAGTATAAATAGAACCTCTCCTCTGCTTCCGGGCATCCTCCATCAGTTCTCTTCTTGTTCTTGCTACACCTCTGTGCCTAGCTAAAGCGAGAGGTAGCTAGCTAGCAATGAGGGCGCTTGGAAGGGTTGCTTGGGCATGGCTGCTGCTCCTGCAGCTCGCCGGGGCGTCTCATGTCGTCTACGACTACGAGAACCTCGAGGTTGAGGCTGCGGCAGCCGCCGTGCCGCCCTCCATTGTCGACCCCCTGCTGAGGACAGGGTACCATTTCCAGCCTCGCAAGAACTGGATCAATGGTAACGTAAACCTTGCTCGATCTACACACTTGCTGCCTTGGTCCATGTCCAAAAAAAGCCTTGAATTTTTCCGGCCAATTCTGTTGTTCTCTCACCGAGGCACAATTAGACAGGTCATGCAGATAAATTAATGAACCACCCGAGGTTTTTTAGGGTGAGATGTATGTTAAACTTCCCTTGAAACAAGAGGCTCAAGTATATATATGCTTGGGAACAGAGAACTGAGAACATTGATGTCAGACATGCTCGTCACGACAGGAATCAAGAGTTTATTCTGATGTCTGAACACTTAACGTTTAATCATTCCATAGTTATTTAACTAATAATAAACCTCAAATTTCGTTTATATATGTTCATACTACTAGAGTATAGTAGGACAGTGGTCTATCACGCTCTAGCAGTGCCAGGTGGCCGTTGTTAACTGATCGAGGAAGTTTCATCAGGTTCGCCAAGTTGAACATATTCTGTCCAATTACCGGTGTTTAGATTCGTAAACAGTCACTTCTAACTTTCTAAGTAGGTAGCTCTACTTTTGTTGCTTTTCGCCCTTTTAGGCTTTAAGAATGATAGTAGGTATTGTCAAGGCTTGGCTCTAACTCGGGTTTTTTCCATTCACATCTTCCGTTCCGTGGGCTGCTCTGCGCTATGATTGCATCGGCGGCGAAACTTTGCGACGTCAGATCCCAACGGTACGTCGTTTTCCTTGCCAATAAAATTCCTTCGATCCATGAATGACTATCTGCCCTGTACAAAGAGTATCTGCTAGTAGATTTCTATATACATAGATAGATAGATATATGTTTTCGCAATTGTGCAAATGCATTACACGCGGCGTAGAACAGTAGTGACGCCTTTTAGGACGAGATGGGAGACAGTCGCGGGCTCCAGATGTAGGCATGCTTATGTGGTGGACCATGCACGGGCTGACTGTCTCGCACCATGGTCGTCCTGGCCACAGGCCACTACCACTAGCTAGAAATGAACAAAGCTCAGTTTCCTCAAAGAAATGGTGGTTAGTTCCATTTCCATGCATGCATAATCTCTGATAGCTCCATATATAACAGTACCATACTGATTTTTTTAGAGAAAGTTTATTCCATAATGTTTTATCAGAACCAATACCATATTGTTGGTGTTCTGATATTAACTGTAAATAAAACTTACACGCTTTGCTTACTGATCTTTAAAAATTTTCTAGAAAAAAAAACTGATTTGATACATGTATCTACAGCTCCATTGTACTACAAGGGGTGGTACCATCTGTTCTACCAATACAACCCGAAAGGCGCCGTGTGGGGCAACATCGTATGGGGCCACTCGGTGTCGCGGGACCTCATCAACTGGGTCGCCCTGAAGCCGGCGATCGAGCCCAGCATCCCATCCGACAAGTACGGGTGCTGGTCAGGGTCGGCGACCACGCTGCCCGACGGCACGCCGGCGATCATGTACACGGGCGTGAACCGTCCCGACGTGAAATACCAGGTGCAGAACATCGCGTACCCTCGGAACAAGTCGGACCCGCTGCTCCGGGAGTGGGTGAAGCCCTCGCACAACCCGATCATCGTGCCCAGGGGCGGCGTCAACGCGACGCAGTTCCGGGACCCCACCACGGCGTGGCGGCACGCCGACGACGGCCACTGGCGGCTGCTCGTCGGCAGCGTCACGGGTGCCGCCCACGGCGTGGCGTACGTGTACCGGAGCCGCGACTTCAAGCGGTGGACGCGGGCGCGGCGGCCGCTGCACTCGGCGGCCACGGGGATGTGGGAGTGCCCGGACTTCTACCCGCTCAGCACGGCCGGCCGGCGCTTGGGCGTCGAGACGTCGTCGTCGGGCTCTCGTCATCAGGGCAAGTACGTGCTCAAGAACAGCCTCGACCTGCGCCGGTACGACTACTACACCATCGGCACGTACGACCGGACCGCCGAGCGGTACGTGCCGGACGACCCCGCCGGCGACGAGCGCCACCTGCGGTACGACTACGGCAACTTCTACGCGTCCAAGACGTTCTACGACCCGGCGAAGCGGCGCCGGATCCTCTGGGGCTGGGCCAATGAGTCCGACACCGCCGCCGACGACCTGGCCAAGGGCTGGGCTGGGATTCAGGTACTGCGTACATATATACACCGAGGTAGCTACGTGTGTGCATGTATGATGCATTCACGACGGTCTATGACGTGTCTACGCGAAATGATCAGGCGATTCCGAGGACGGTGTGGCTGGACCCCAGCGGGAAGCAGCTGCTGCAGTGGCCCATCGAGGAGGTGGAGGCCCTCAGAGGCAAGTCAGCCACTCTCAAGAACAGGGTAATCAAGCCAGGGCAGCACGTCGAGGTGACCGGGATCCAAACGGCACAGGTACCTTTCTCGTGCTTTACCACTTGCGATCCTTTTCACAGTCCATATTTTGCCTGCGCATGGCCAAAAAGGAATAGCAGCGATCCTGCCGGCTCGCGCTAGCGATCTTATCTGCCGAGAGTGCTCAGCTGCACGCACAAGCTGATCGTGCCCAGCGTAGAGTGCAGCCGCGCGCGCCCACTATTCCCGTCCGTTCGTGCGATCTACGTCCGTCGCCCACCTATTTTTCACCGCACCTTTTGCCGTCACCCGCACAAACTCGATCGATCGTACGTTAGCAGCTTGAAAGAATCCCTTTTCATTGTGCAGGCTGACGTGGAGGTGAGCTTCGAGTTCGAGGTGTCGAGCCTGGCGGGCGCGGAGGCGCTGGACGACCCGGCGCTCGCCGGCGACGCGCAGCGGCTGTGCGGCGCCAGGGGCGCGGCCGTGGAGGGCGGCGTCGGCCCGTTCGGGCTGTGGGTGCTGGCCTCCGCCAACCGGGAGGAGAGGACCGCCGTGTTCTTCAGGGTGTTCAGGCCCGCGCGCGGCGGCGGCGGCGACAAGCCCGTGGTGCTCATGTGCACCGACCCCTGCAAGTAAGTGAGTGCCCCGCGCACTGCCCGGCCGGCACTCCGGCAGGTCGATGCGTGACACGTTGGCATGTGGTCAGCCATGAGTTTTTCGTGCCTTCATCACCTGCAATGCAAATTGCAGAGCATACATGCTGGTGGCTCTGCTAGTGTGTACTTGACTGCTGCAGCGCTGACTTGGGTTTCCATTTCTTTTCTGGATCGGATCGCATGATAGGTCATCTCTGGACGCGAACCTGTACCAGCCGACGTTTGCAGGTTTTGTGGATACAGACATTTCTAACGGCAAGATCTCTCTGAGAAGCCTGGTATGCATGCGTGCGAGTATCTAGTAGTACAATTGTTGGATAATCTTTTTCCCTTGTAGTTAATTCCTTTATTTTCTCATCTGATGCAGATCGACCGGTCGGTGGTGGAGAGCTTTGGAGCCGGGGGCAAGACGTGCATCCTCTCCAGGGTCTACCCGTCGCTCGCCATCGGCAAGAACGCTCGCCTCTACGTGTTCAACAACGGCAAGGCGGACGTCAAGGTGACCCGTCTCACCGCATGGGAGATGAAGAAGCCGCTCATGAATGGCGCTTGAAATATATTTACATATATACGATCGAGCTTCAATTATATTGGTTGTGCGTGATGGATGGATCGTACTCCTTTGTACAATTAATATGGCTAGTATGATTTATATATATATGAGCTAGTAGGACTCCACTCGTGGAAAAACTATATATGAGTGTATGATTATTGTACGAAGGTCCAATTCACATGCCACTACGGACAATAACTATTTATTCATGATCTGATCAGTGCGCATCGATGATAAAGCGGTACTGTTGTTCAGAAAATATTTGGTTAAGGTCCTGGTTGGCTGTTTTTTTTTGGCTCCGGCTCCTCTGGCTCTTAGTTTATCTTTGGAAGAGAGAGAAAAATGACTCCTTAATACTGAGTGCATAATATTCCCTTGAAACCAGAGTTGTTCTTGTGACAAGAAACCTCCCAAACAAGGTCTAAATCTTAAAAACTACAAACATCAATCACTATTACATTATTTATTTACTTTGATTTGAAAACATGTGAACTATATGTATTTATTTGTATTAAAAGTACTTGCAAAATCTTTAAAATTTTAATGACTCCATACAAACAATTAATTTGTCAAGTATTTTTTTACTAGAGATAATATTAATTAGTGAAGGGTTTCCTTTTTTAAATATGTCTATGGTTTCATGCTAGTGACCAAAGTATGGCTATATATCCAAATCAAATTATCATTCCTTTGCAACTTTGAACCTACCATCTCCAATAATTTTCTGCCCCATCAAAAAGTGCATAACGTCATGACTTTGATTGACCAAATAGAACATTGTTCATACGTTAAAACTAAGCAGGCTAGGTAGGCCAAAGCCTCATCCGGATAGAGTTTTGTTGCATTTTTTCCCAGGTGCATGATGTATAACCTAGTACTCCCTCTGTCCTGTAATACATTGCATTCTAGAAATTTTAGGACAGATTAAAAGAGAACACAAAAGACGCATGTGCCCTCACTTTATTTCCTAATAAGACACTATCATCAACACGATTAATGGTGATTGGATGATAAATGAAAAGTCTTTAATGCAAAATTGATTTCTGTCTTCTAGAATGTATTATATTTGAGGACAAATTTTAAATGCTAGTTACAGGACGGAGGGAGTACATCATTAGTTGGAGGCACCAATTGATGTCCATTATTCCTCACAAAGTGATGAGCGTGCACAGGAATATGGAGCATTGATTTCTCAGGGGCCTAGGTTATATACATAAGCTCATTGCACTTCCACTACACCTTTTTCTCAAACGATAATGAAAAGAAAATAACTTTACAGCGATTGTTAGGGCAATGCAACAAGCTAGGGAGCACTACCCGAAAACCGTTGAACAGATCAGGGGTAAGATAAGATGCAAGCAGCAGCCACGTGTTAAAAGTAGAGAAAAACAATGCTCTTGAAGAATGGAAGAATGTTTCTGTACACTTGGCTTTGGCCCACGAGTAGTACTGGATAATAGACAAAGAAAATGAACGTGGACACGTGGTTCACGGGGATCTGACCAATCAGGGGCGAAGCTACACGATGTGGTCGGGGTCGACCGACCCCGACGACTTGGCGATAGCCTCTCGTACTCTGCGAATTATGGCCAGCACAGATCCCAGCAAGAAAAAATGTTTGACCCCGGTGGATCGCAGTGGCAACCTTAGACAGTGGACGCGTCCAGCAGCCCAGCGTGAGGCTTGCAAGTTGCAACGCGGCCAGCGGCAAGCCCAGTAGTCTCGGCCATTAGCCTTTTGCCTTCGTGAATGTGCAGCACCAGCACAGCTGGAACCCAAAAGGATTCAACTCCAGCCTTTGCACTAATCGAGGATACGATTTCGGGAGTTTCTAAATCCCCAGTTCATGGATAAGGATACGATTATCTTTCTGTTTTTGCGTTAATAATACTCCACACAACATTACATCATATTTTGTTGTAATTGTTCCAGACTTCTAGATTAAGAGCTTGCTGCCTTGCTCTTCCACAGTCCAGCGAGCGGTCAAGCAAGCATGAGTTGCCCTTTTGTCTCCTTTTCTATTTTTGTTTTTTTGAGAGCGTGTTCTATTGAGCAGGATGCTAGATCTAAAATAATGAACCGTTCAGAAAAAATACTCGGACTGCGGGGGATAGCATGTGCCCCCGGGCATTCGCATTAAGATAAAGGACTCCTCACCCAGTTCGAGAAAACCTCCGAACCTCGTATAGGGGCCGTTACTCTATGATTGGGCCGGTGCCACAGACCTGTGCTTTGGGTAATGCAGGGCAGACGAGGTTTTTTTTTTACCTCAGGCACTTCATGTGTAAAATTAATTGGTGCAACCCAATTGCCCCATTGTGTGTCCTAATGAGTTGATTAACGATGCATGATCTATAATGAGGCTCCTAATGCCACCATATAGTGGTCTATGCAGGATGTTTGTGTCCATTTGTCGAGACTTATGTTAGATTGATTGCCATGTAGTATGTAGCATAAAATCTGTATAAAAGCTCATGTCTGAAAGATACATGCATTCTACTGTGGTGTTACTCTAGACAAGCATCGAATAATATCTCAACCATAATTAAAGAGGGGTTCATCTGAAACTTTCCCTGTGTGTGCTTGATTAGTTGCAGTTCCTGTATTTTTTTGGGGGTGTAAGTTAGGTTGTCCTTTCTTTGAATCTAGAATAGAATAAAGAGGCTTCACTAGGCAGTCCAAAGTTCTGGTTAACAGTAGCAGTTATTTCCTAAAAATTGTTGGACTCTCCTCTTTTAATTAGAAAGTTAAATATGAATACAACAGGTGTTTCCTAAATGTATAGCAGGTGTTGACTAATCTTTTTCCTATTGGCAACTCTTGCCGTATGCACGAATGGCTGGGATATCTACAAATGTGAAATCTCAAATTTAGCATGACATCGGTTTCAAATGTAGTAATATTTTTTTTATGAATCATCATTTACATCTAATGCTGGCGGATTCCTCTGCTCTCTTTGGTCATGCTTACACCTGCATTTATCATTACATTGCATGAACATGTGGCTTTTTCTGGGTCCTGAACTACTCCTGATTGAATCTCAAATAAACCAGCATGTAAGATATCATTCAGACCCAGGTCAGTAATACTCACTTTCCACTTGTTTACACCAATTTCCATATATTATACTTTAGCTAATATTACCCAAGGAATCATTGAGATCCAGCTGATTGAAAAATACATTTATCAACACCGCCAGAACTGGGCATTCCATATATTATGCTTTACACTGATGTTACCGAAGGAACCAATGAGATCCAGTTGATTGCAAGATACATTTTATCAGTACCTCCAGAACTAGGCAGCTGTGAGAATGGTTTACGTTACTACAAGAGAAAAATTGGTTGTTGGAGACTAGATCCTGCCTATCCTGATTTACCTCAATGGGAGTGGGCTTGAGCCTCCATGGGGAGTCCTCTTTGAAGCTAAGTTGTTGATTGCCTATACTTACTGGAGATTGTCGAAGAAGAAACTTACCTACTGAAAATACAGAGGGACAATGGCTTTGACCACCAGGAGGGAATAACATAGCCTCACTAATAGAACATTTGGAACGTTCTTGGTTCTTGCCTTTACGTTTACCCCTATTTTGCAATCATCGTGTCTGGAGATGATGTGAATGCCTAGACAAGCAAACGTGGATGTGCATGTTGAATATCAGTGAGGATCGAAGCATCAGTATAGCAGAAAGCTGGTGGAATGTTGGTACTTAGAATGACACTACTATTGGGTGTTGGTGGTGATCTGTTATGGTGATGGGGAAGAAGTAATTGAATATTTCTCATAGGTAATTTAGAAAGTAGCAAAATTGGTTGATGCATATATGTCAAAGTAGCAAAATTGGTTGATGCATATATGTCGGCCATTGTATGGGTATTGTAACCCTCGTCTGCCCGCATTACCCAAAGCACAGGTCTGTGGCACCGGCCCAATCATAGGGTAACGGCCCCTGTACGAGGTTCGGAGGTTTTCTCGAACTAGGTGAGGAGTCCTTTATCTTAATGCGAATGCCCGGGGGCACATGCTATCCCCCGCAGTCCGAGTATTTTTCTAAACGGTTCATTATTTTAGATCTAGCATCCTGCTCAATAGAACACGCTCTAAAAAAACAAAAATAGAAAAGGAGACAAAAGGGTAACTCATGCTTGCTTGACCGCTCGCTGGACTGTGGAAGAGCAAGGCAGCAAGCTCTTAATCTAGAAGTCTGGAACAATTACAACAAAATATGATGTAATGTTGTGTGGAGTATTATTAACGCAAAAACAGAAAGATAATCGTATCCTTATCCATGAACTGGGGATTTAGAAACTCCCGAAATCATATCCTCGATTAGTGCAAAGGCTGAAGTTGAATCCTTTTGGGTTCCAGCTGTGCTGGTGCTGCACATTCACGAAGGCAAAAGGCTAATGGCCGAGACTACTGGGCTTGCCGCTGGCCGCGTTGCAACTTGCAAGCCTCACGCTGGGCTGCTGGACGCGTCCACCGTCTAAGGTTGCCACTGCGATCCACCGGGGTCAAACATTTTTTCTTGCTGGGGTCTGTGCTGGCCAGAATTCGCAGAGTACGAGAGGCTATCGCCAAGTCGTCGGGGTCGGTCGACCCCGACCACATCACGCAGCTTCGCCCTGGGTGGAGCTCGATTGCTCGGAAAGGAATGGACATACTATACTCCAGAACCAGAGCCGAAGTTGAGAGCAACACGTACGAGCAAATAAAGGACAACGAACAAGGACAGCATGCCTAGTTGAGGGTGCCTTTTTCCTTTTCGAGGATATAAACACTACCATTCTTTTAGCCATCTATTCATTTCAGCCGGCGGTTAAGATCCCACGCAAACGCAGGGAGGGGCTTTTTTTTTTTTTTGGGAATTTCGCTTCATTGATTAAACAGTGTTATTACAATCAAATTGCAGACAAGGCTGCAAGAAGCTAGGGGCCTCAGCCCAAACAAAGGAAGCTAGAAAAGAAAACGCATGTTGTGCGCAGAGGTGTGCTGCAAAATTCGCCGTTCTTTTGGTATGGACAACCTGGAACGAGGTAAGATTGGAGATCATCCCCTCAACATCATCAAATATCGCCTTGATCTCCGAACGGTGCTTCTCTCTATTTTTCCACAGCGCCACTAGTTCCTGAGAGTCGGTTTCTAGTACAATATGATCAGTTGTTCCTTCTGGTATAATTCGGACGCCATCCCAAAAAGCTTCAGCCTCTGCCAAAAGCGCCGAGCCGGTGGAATCTAAACAACGTGCTGATGCCCTCAACAAAGAACCTGTGCTGTTGCGCATTACTACCCCGGTCGCACCAGAGTTGGACTCAGGATAAAACGCCCCGTCAACGTTGATCTTGTAGTGCCCGTCTTCCGGCAGCCGCCAGCGCATTACTTGTGTCGCCTCTCCTTCAGTAGCCGCCTTGAAGCCATTGGCAAGCTCACTGCAAGTATCGATAGCCCATTCCAGAGCTTTGTTCGGGTCTATAGGAGCCTTGCCATGGTGGCGGTCGTTCCTACTTCTCCACAAGGACCACATACCGCACATAATTACCCCTCTATCTCCCTCACTGCACAGAGAGTTGTCCAGCAAATCTCGTGTCCAAGTACTCGGACATAGCTTAGGGACTTTGATGCCAGTGAGGGTTCTAAGCTTGTCCCAGAACTTTACTGCAAACGTGCACTGGGTGAGTGCATGATAAGTCGTCTCATTCTCCATTCCACAAACTTTACAGGTCGGCAAAGGATCTATATGCTTTCGATGAAGGTTAGCACGGCATGGCATGAAGTCATGTGCTACTCTCCACCAAAAAACTTTGACCTTCGGAGGAACTTTACATTTCCACAATTTTTGCCAAAAAGGGTCATTGGCAGCCACCGAATGTGATGCCCGGCTGTAACACCCAAATTTTGAGATAACAAAATTGGAATAAGTTAGGTGATAAATAATTACAAAACTAAAATAATAATAAAATAAATTATCTTTGGTGTTGCATTCATGCTGCTGCATTTATTTTACTTTGTGGTGTGAAATTTATTTTATTTGACTTGGTTTAGAAAATTTCTATTTGAAATAAGTTTTGGAAAACAAATAAGAAAAAAGAGAGAAGAAACAACTTACCTCCTTACCTGCTGATCGGCCGGCCTGCTCTCCCGCGCTGGAGTTTGGCCCGCTCCGAGTGGGCCTAGCCAGTCAAGTCCAGCAGCCGCGGCCGTTTCTTCTTTCCCTCGCGTGGGCTGGCCCAACTGCCGAGCCCGCTGAGTCAGTGGTCGCGCGGCCCAGCCAGTTGAGAACGCGCCCGCCTTCCCCTTTCTTCCGCTGACGGGTGGTCCCACCAGTCAGTCTCCAGTTCGTCTTCCACCTCGTGACCGGGACGGACTCCTTCAACCGTATCACAACCGAATCTCTTCTCTGGGATTTGGTAATCGTTTTCGGTGAATTGAGGCTATAAATAGGAAGAGGGGACCTTCTATTTTCCGTTTTTCATCTAAAACGTGATCTATACCGCCAAGAATCGAAGGATTAGGGTTAGGTTTGGTTGAGGGCGTGGGTCATCGGGGCGGGGTGCAGTCGGGTGGTTTTGAGGCCGTGTTCTTCGCGTTGGTGAGTTCGTAATCTCATTCTCTATCTTCCCGTGCTTTTTCTTTTGGGTGGAGATGCTTCGAATCATGCTTTTGAAGGTCGCCGACGAGTCGGCAATGGCGCCGCCGCCCTTCTCACGTCGCATACCGTCTTCAATCAAGTGTAGCTTGCTTGAACCGCATAGATGGGTTAGCATTGAGTTCCTCGTTCGGTTGGTGTTGGTTGCGGAGAGAAAGGTGGTCGGGAACGGGAAAACCGAATTCTCCGGCGAGGTGTGATGCGCCGGCCATGGTGGGCACGGCGGCCGGATCGGAGGAAGGGAACCGGATTAGTCACTGTGCACTTGCAGGTGATCGTAGGCCGTCCGATCGTGATTCAACGATCAGGATTAGAAGATACCCCTTCGCGGTGAATTTTGTTAAAGAGACCCTTAGTTTTCAGTGAATCAACCCGCGGTCCTTGGCGCATTCCAGAGAATTACGTTTTCACATTTGGAAAGCGTATTTTCAACCGGTTAATTCAAAAATACGTTTTCAGCAATTTACAGTTTTGCCACTAGAATTGTTTTAGTCATAAAATCTTCGTTTTAACTCCGATTTGATCCGTTCAAATTGCGTTAGGTTCGTATTTGCGAACTCTACGTGTTAGTATAATTTTACAGTTAGTTTTGATAATTTATTTTTCGAGTTTATAATTAAGTATTTATTAATCTATAGGAAATCTTAGAAAATTCATAACTTTTACGTTTTAACTCCGATTTTGGTGATCTTTGCGTCTGTGTGATCGTAGAAACGCGTAGAAGAGTTTTATAAACTTTTATTACTGTTTTGTTACTGTTGGTGTACTGTTCTAATTATATCTATTTGTTTGCTTCGTGTATGTTTGATTGGATGCATGTATGTTGTTGATTGATGATCGAGTATAGAAGGTGAGCAGTACTTGGACGATTCGGAGTATTACTTTGAGCCAAGTCAGCAGTACTATTTGGAGAGCTTTGATCAAGGCAAGTATAACACAGGACTATCCTTGTTACCTATTCATTGAATTATTATACATATGCATGTGCTTACCTTGACAACCTTAGAGATTATAACTTAGTGCTTGATGTCTTGATTCCTTGTTAACCTTGGGTATGCATATGGGTAGCTATGGCTAGTGCTTAAACTAAGAACAATGATCTTGCAATATGATTAATGGATCAAGCAACCAATTATTAAGATGATTTAATTTTTGTTAAAAGGGGGCTAGAGCCTGTGTGTTATTTTTGGTGCTCTAGTTACTCTCCGTAAGGACTTATCTGTACGTGATCATCCGGGATATACAGTACAGCTGTGAGGGCTATATGGCTCTGGCTTTAGTTGTTCAAGAGACCTTTTCTAGCTTGTTAGTGGTTACCTTAAATGGCATAAGAATGGCTTGCCACGTTGGGTGTAGTGCGAGCCCCTGGCCTAGTGTGTATAGGCTGCGGTTGTTGTGCCACAGGGAAGGGGGGTTCTACATCTGCCTGCCGAGTGAATCTAATGGCCCTAACTTGTTAGACGAACTCTTGAGTGGCTTTATATGGTTTTTGGGTGTTTGGGCTTGATCTCCCCTCTCATTTGGAAATCATGACTCGCAGTGAAAGTGTACACCTCTGCGCAGAGTTAAAAACTGGTATACTAGCCGTGCTCACGGATACGAGCGGCCTTGGAACATCTACAGATAGACGATCACCATTGTTATACTATGTTTAATTATTGTTGATTAATATTATGCTCTTGTTAATGTTATTCGTTATCATTATTGCAATTGATCATTGGTTCTTTAATGGGAAGAGGTTTATCTTGATGCTACTCAAATGAAAGTTATAAGATTAAAAGCTAACCGCAGTTAAACAGTGTCTAGCCATTTGAGCCTCATGAACCCTGTGTTATATTTGTTGAGTTCGACATGGACTCACTCTTGCTATTTCCACCATAACAGATGAAGATTATGATGAGGATTATCGTAATGAGTACTAGTCTTGGTGTCAACCAGTCAACCGTGTCCCTGTGTGGAGTTTCCGCTGGAGATTATTACTAGATATTATTATTTATCGTTCAAGACTATGTCTTAAATATTTATTCGCTATGTAATAAGCACTGTGATGATACTATGTAATTTGTCTGCTTATGTGTGCGATCATGACCTGGGGCGCACATGAGTACTTTATGCATCCTATTTTTGTCCTTAAAAATGGGTGTGACAGATTGGTATCAGAGCCGTGTTGACTGTAGGACGCAAGTCTAGTTAGAATGGTCGTTGATAGCATCCATACTTCACTTAATTCATGCTTCCTCTTTTCACCTTGTTAATTACTAAAGTTTTATGCTTTCTCTACTTTATTCTATTGCGAAAATACATTGATTCTATCTAATCTATGTCTAAATCTTGTAGATGCCTCCTCATCCCCGTCTGTCAGCTGCACAATATGTTGCTCGTTTCAAACCTCAGGAGCCAAAGGAAGAGGGTGATCAAGAGCTATCTGATGCTGAATCAAGAGTTGGTGATACACCTATGGAGGATGTAGTTATGGGGTGGACTACGAAGTTTCATATCATGGTCCCTAAGGCTGATGCTTTCTTCCATGATATGTTGACAAGAACCTTGGATAACTACTACTACGACTGGGAGGCTACTTTAGAGTATCGTAGTGCGGAGTATAGTCATCCATGGATGGATTCCTATTGGAAGACGGAGTTATGGGTCAAGAAAAGGGATCCTACCACTAAGGAGCCTAAGGTGGAGTCAAAGTTTATTACCCGAGTGAGCCGGGCAACCGTGGAGACAAGCATGGAGGATGTTGCTTTCAATGCATTTGTTTACTACCATGGTCTACGCTCGGACAAGACGCTAAAGGGTGCACTTCGGCACTTTCCTTGCTTCTTGCACGACAAGGGAATTTGGACCGTGCCACTTGCTGATGATTCCTCCTTGACTTTGCAAGCTACGGTGGCATTAGCTCGTGAATTGGCTCTTCATGAGGCGGACCTGAAGGATGAGTTGCTGAAGGAAAAAGAACTTAAGGAGCAAGCTTACAAGGAGATTGACCAATTAAGGGCGGAGTTAGGTCGTCCTAAGATTTATGAGAAGCTTAATTAGGAAATAGGAAAAATCCCTATGTAATAAGAACGATAGTAGTTGCGAGTTAATTTCGAGTTTGGATTGTTTTAAGAGTCAGTTTGTGGTGTGAACAATTGTGTGATTGATGGATTGTTATTATGATAATGTGTGATTTGGATCTTTGTAATGTGTGCTGGAGTTTTGTTGACATGCCTACAAATTCTATTATTAAGAATATTAAGTTTGATCAAGATATATTAGTGAACATGAGGTTAACTTAGTTCTGTCCTTTGCTGATTTTTGGGATCAGTCTGGGATGTTTTAGAAATAACTTAAAATCCGTTCATGGGAAAATTAAGAAATTTTTCTGGGAATAATTAGACTTCTATATCTTTCCAATCCCACAAGAATCACCTTAATATCTATTATGAGTTAAGAGATATACCTGTTTCAAGTTGGAGTTACTGCACAGTCTGGAATTCGGGAACAGTTTCTGTTAAGTTCAGTTTTTGACCAATTTATTGACAGAATCAGAAAAAGTGTTGTGAATACGAGTTGTAGATAATTTTATAAGCTTTCCAACCATGTAAAGATCATCTGATTTGGACATCTGTAGCTCGAGATATGACAGTTTTACTGAGTTGCTGAAATTGGAGTTGCCCAGAAAATCAGATTTTGTTTATCTATTGTATACATCATCTCGGATTGTACTGAATTCCATCTTCTGTGTTTTGGAAACAGATGTCAGGCAGAGGTCGTGGCAGAGGTCGTGGGGGTGCTAATCCACCCGTTACTATGGAGGAACTCATGCAAACTCAGAATCAGCTGATGCAGATGTTTATGCAGCATATGCAGAACAATCCCCCTGTTGGAGGACCACCACCTGTTCAAGTAAGGGATAAGCGTGGAGAATTTTTAAAGGGACGCCCTCCAGTGTTTTCTCATGCCGCTGATCCTTTAGAAGCAGATGATTGGGTGAGGGCAGTGGAGAAACAGCTGAACATAGCCCAATGCAATGATATGGAGAAGGTGTTGTATGCATCTGGTCAGTTACAAGGGACAGCTCAGACTTGGTGGGAGTCGTACCAGGCTGCACGCCCTGACAATGCTCCTCCTATTACTTGGAATGAGTTTGTTAGAGATTTTCGAGCTCGTCATATTCCTGAAGGTATAATTGAGCTGAAGTAGGAAGAATTCAGAAACCTGAGGATGGGACAGATGAGTGTGAGTGAATATCATGACAGGTTTACCCAGTTGGCTCGCTATGCTCCCAATGAAGTTAGGGAAGATGCAGACAGACAGCGTCTTTTCTTGAAGGGAATATATTATGATCTTCGCTTGCAACTGAAGGGGAATAGCTATGCTAGTTTTCAAGAGCTGGTGAACAAAGCTATTGTGCTTGATAATGAGCGTAGGGAGATGGATAGAAAGAGAAAGATGAAGGTGCAAGGCTCAGGAAGCAACAACCGTCAACGCACAAATTCTCAGCATGGCTTTCATCAGAAGTTTCAGGGACCGGTTAGCCAGTGGAATCGCAATTCAAATCAGAGGTGGTCCCAAAATTGGCAAAACAATCAGTCGCAACAGCGTTCATCATATCCACAGCGTCAACAGTATCAGCAGAGTGGGCAACAGACTCCTCGCACTGGAAATCCCAATGCTACCCCCATGAAGAATAATTCTCCCAGTACTCCTATTAGATGCTTTGTCTGTGGTAAAGAGGGCCATTTGTCTTATAATTGTCCTGAGAAGCAGAACCAACAGACTCCTCAGAGCCAGAAGAGCAACCAGAGGCAATCGGGTACTGGAAGGGTGAATCACGTGTCTTCTGATACAGCTCATGGTGCACCAGAAGTTATGATTGGTACGTTCAATGTACATTCCACTCCCGCAACTGTTCTTTTTGACTCTGGAGCATCTCATACATTCATATCCAATATTTTTGTTAAAATACATAGTATACCCATGCTAGCTATGAAAGAACCTCTCTTAGTAAATTCACCTGGAGGTACCATGCAAACCAGTAATCGTTGTCTTCCAATTAGTATGGTATTAAGGGGGGTAGAGTTTAAGATAACTCCTATAGTGTTGAGAACATCTGGGATTGATGTGATATTGGGTATGGACTGGATGAAGCAAAATCAGGCAGAGATTAAGTGTCAGCAGAAAGTGGTAGTTGTGACTGCGCCTAATGGAGATAAAATCAATGTGGATGTAGCAATGCAGAAGCAACCAACCGCGGTGGTGAATCAGATTGAAGATACTATTAGGGAGAATTCAGTGATTGAGGAATTTCCGGATGTCTTCCCTGATGAATTGCCAGGTATGCCACCTGACCGAGACATTGAATTTCTTATTGAATTATTACCTGGAACTGCACCTATAGCCAAACGACCATATAGAATGGGAGTAGATGAATTAGAAGAACTTAAGAAACAAATTAAAGAATTACAAGAAAAAGGTTTTATTCGACCTAGTTCATCACCTTGGGGAGCACCAGTTATTTTTGTTGATAAGAAAGATGGTGGTCAGAGGATGTGTGTTGATTATCGATCGCTAAATGAAGTAACTATCAAGAATAAGTATCCTTTGCCCCGGATTGATGACTTGTTTGATCAGTTGAGAGGTGCTTGTGTGTTCTCTAAGATTGATTTACGTTCTGGATATCATCAGTTGAAGATTCGTGCCTCTGATATTCCAAAGACAGCTTTTACTACAAGGTATGGATTGTATGAGTATACTGTTATGTCGTTTGGATTGACCAATGCACCTGCATACTTTATGTACATGATGAATAAGGTGTTCATGGAATATTTGGATAAGTTTGTGGTGGTATTTATCGATGATATACTGGTATTTTCCAAGACGGATGTAGAGCATGCTGAACATTTGAGGTTGGTGTTGCAGAAGCTTAGAGAGCATAAACTGTATGCGAAGCGAAGTAAATGTGAGTTTTGGTTGAAGGAAGTTTCTTTTCTTGGTCGTATTGTTTCTAATGGAGGTATATCGGTGGATCCAGGCAAGGTGAAGGATGTATTGAATTGGAAACCACCTACTGATGTTAGTGAGATTCGCAGTTTCTTGGGTTTAGCTGGATATTATAGACGGTTCATTGAAGGGTTTTCTAAACTTGCTAAACCTATGACATCTCTGTTAGAAAAGAATGCCAAATTTGTGTGGTCTGATAAATGTCAAGCTAGTTTTGAGGAGTTGAAGAAGAGGTTGACTACAGCTCCTGTTTTGGTTTTACCAGATTTGAGTAAGAAGTTTTCTATTTATTGTGATGCTTCTCGTCAAGGTTTGGGATGTGTTCTTATGCAAGAAGGCAGAGTTGTGGCATATGCATCTAGACAGTTGAGAAAGCATGAGTTGAATTATCCTACACATGATTTGGAGTTAGCAGCTGTTGTTCATGCTTTAAAGATTTGGAGACATTATTTGATTGGACATAAGAGTGATATATACACTGATCATAAAAGTTTGAAGTATATTTTCACTCAGTCAGATCTGAATTTGAGGCAACGCAGATGGTTAGAGTTGATTAAGGATTATGATATTGAGATACACTATCATCCTGGTAAGGCTAATGTAGTAGCTGATGCTCTTAGTAGGAAGAGTTATGCCAATGAAATAAGAACATTGTCTATGACTAGTGAGTTATGTGCTGAATTTGAATATTTGAACTTGGGAATTGTTACCAATGCAATGGAGTTGGTGATAGAACCTACACTAGAGCAAGAGATATACAAGGGTCAGTTGAAGGATGAGAAACTAAAGAAGATAGCGGAGGATATAGTGATTGGTAAGTCACCAGGCTTTAGAATGGATGATAATGGAATTTTGTGGTTTGGAAAGAGGCTGTGTGTACCTGAGGATCAAGCTATTAGACAGGCAATTCTTCGTGAAGCTCATGAGTCAGCTTATTCTATTCATCCTGGTAGTACTAAGATGTATTTGGATCTTAAACAGAAATATTGGTGGGTTGGATTAAAGCGAGATGTGGCTGAGTATGTGGCATTGTGTGATACTTGTCAGAGGGTGAAAGCAGAGCATCAGAGACCTGCTGGATTGTTGCAACCAATGAAAATTCCTGAATGGAAGTGGGAGGAAGTTGGTATGGACTTTATAGTGGGGTTACCGCGTACTCAGAAAGGTTATGATTCAATTTGGGTGATAGTGGATAGGTTGACTAAAGTTGCTCATTTTATACCAGTCAAGACTAAATATACGGGAGTACAATTAGCTACCTTGTATATGGAAAGAATAGTATGTTTGCATGGAGTACCAAAGAAGATTGTGTCTGATCGAGGTACGCAGTTTACATCGCATTTTTGGCAAGCTGTGCATGAATCTTTAGGAACTAAATTGAATTTTAGTACAGCATATCATCCACAGACAGATGGACAGACTGAAAGGACCAACCAGGTATTAGAGGATATGTTAAGAGCCTGTGCATTGCAGTATGGAACTAGTTGGGATAAGAGTTTGCCTTATGCAGAATTTTCTTACAATAATAGTTATCAACAGAGTCTTAAGATGGCACCGTTTGAAGCTTTGTATGGACGTAAGTGTAGAACTCCATTGTTTTGGGATCAGACAGGTGAATCTCAGGTGTTTGGTACAGATGTTCTTAGAAACGCAGAAGATCAAGTGCGAGTGATTCGTGAGAATTTGAGAGTGGCACAGTCTCGTCAGAAGAGTTATGCTGATAATAGGAGAAGGGATCTAGTTTTTGAGGTAGGTGATTATGTTTATTTGAAGGTGTCACCTATGAGAAGTGTGAAGAGATTTAATATGAAAGGTAAACTAGCACCAAGGTATGTTGGACCATTTAAAGTTATTGCTAGACGTGGGGAAGTTGCTTACCAATTAGAGTTGCCTGAGAATTTATCTGGGGTGCATGATGTGTTTCATGTTTCACAACTTAAGAAGTGTTTGAGGGTGCCTGAGGAGCAGATACCTTTGGAAGAATTGACCGTTAAGGAGGATCTTACATATGAAGAGATTCCGATTAAGATTTTAGAGACTGCTGAGAGGGTTACTCGAAGTCGGGTTATTAAGATGTGTAAAGTACAGTGGAATCGATATTCAGAGGCAGAGGCAACTTGGGAAAGAGAGGATGAAGTGAGGAAATCATATCCGCAGTTGTTTGAGTAAGCAATCCAATCTCGAGGACGAGATTCTTTTAAGGGGGGTAGAATTTGTAACACCCAAATTTTGAGATAACAAAATTGGAATAAGTTAGGTGATAAATAATTACAAAACTAAAATAATAATAAAATAAATTATCTTTGGTGTTGCATTCATGCTGCTGCATTTATTTTACTTTGTGGTGTGAAATTTATTTTATTTGACTTGGTTTAGAAAATTTCTATTTGAAATAAGTTTTGGAAAACAAATAAGAAAAAAGAGAGAAGAAACAACTTACCTCCTTACCTGCTGATCGGCCGGCCTGCTCTCCCGCGCTGGAGTTTGGCCCGCTCCGAGTGGGCCTAGCCAGTCAAGTCCAGCAGCCGCGGCCGTTTCTTCTTTCCCTCACGTGGGCTGGCCCAACTGCCGAGCCCGCTGAGTCAGTGGTCGCGCGGCCCAGCCAGTTGAGAACGCGCCCGCCTTCCCCTTTCTTCCGCTGACGGGTGGTCCCACCAGTCAGCCTCCAGTTCGTCTTCCACCTCGTGACCGGGACGGACTCCTTCAACCGTATCACAACCGAATCTCTTCTCTGGGATTTGGTAATCGTTTTCGGTGAATTGAGGCTATAAATAGGAAGAGGGGACCTTCTATTTTCCGTTTTTCATCTAAAACGTGATCTATACCGCCAAGAATCGAAGGATTAGGGTTAGGTTTGGTTGAGGGCGTGGGTCATCGGGGCGGGGTGCAGTCGGGTGGTTTTGAGGCCGTGTTCTTCGCGTTGGTGAGTTCGTAATCTCATTCTCTATCTTCCCGTGCTTTTTCTTTTGGGTGGAGATGCTTCGAATCATGCTTTTGAAGGTCGCCGACGAGTCGGCAATGGCGCCGCCGCCCTTCTCACGTCGCATACCGTCTTCAATCAAGTGTAGCTTGCTTGAACCGCATAGATGGGTTAGCATTGAGTTCCTCGTTCGGTTGGTGTTGGTTGCGGAGAGAAAGGTGGTCGGGAACGGGAAAACCGAATTCTCCGGCGAGGTGTGATGCGCCGGCCATGGTGGGCACGGCGGCCGGATCGGAGGAAGGGAACCGGATTAGTCACTGTGCACTTGCAGGTGATCGTAGGCCGTCCGATCGTGATTCAACGATCAGGATTAGAAGATACCCCTTCGCGGTGAATTTTGTTAAAGAGACCCTTAGTTTTCAGTGAATCAACCCGCGGTCCTTGGCGCATTCCAGAGAATTACGTTTTCACATTTGGAAAGCGTATTTTCAACCGGTTAATTCAAAAATACGTTTTCAGCAATTTACAGTTTTGCCACTAGAATTGTTTTAGTCATAAAATCTTCGTTTTAACTCCGATTTGATCCGTTCAAATTGCGTTAGGTTCGTATTTGCGAACTCTACGTGTTAGTATAATTTTACAGTTAGTTTTGATAATTTATTTTTCGAGTTTATAATTAAGTATTTATTAATCTATAGGAAATCTTAGAAAATTCATAACTTTTACGTTTTAACTCCGATTTTGGTGATCTTTGCGTCTGTGTGATCGTAGAAACGCGTAGAAGAGTTTTATAAACTTTTATTACTGTTTTGTTACTGTTGGTGTACTGTTCTAATTATATCTATTTGTTTGCTTCGTGTATGTTTGATTGGATGCATGTATGTTGTTGATTGATGATCGAGTATAGAAGGTGAGCAGTACTTGGACGATTCGGAGTATTACTTTGAGCCAAGTCAGCAGTACTATTTGGAGAGCTTTGATCAAGGCAAGTATAACACAGGACTATCCTTGTTACCTATTCATTGAATTATTATACATATGCATGTGCTTACCTTGACAACCTTAGAGATTATAACTTAGTGCTTGATGTCTTGATTCCTTGTTAACCTTGGGTATGCATATGGGTAGCTATGGCTAGTGCTTAAACTAAGAACAATGATCTTGCAATATGATTAATGGATCAAGCAACCAATTATTAAGATGATTTAATTTTTGTTAAAAGGGGGCTAGAGCCTGTGTGTTATTTTTGGTGCTCTAGTTACTCTCCGTAAGGACTTATCTGTACGTGATCATCCGGGATATACAGTACAGCTGTGAGGGCTATATGGCTCTGGCTTTAGTTGTTCAAGAGACCTTTTCTAGCTTGTTAGTGGTTACCTTAAATGGCGTAAGAATGGCTTGCCACGTTGGGTGTAGTGCGAGCCCCTGGCCTAGTGTGTATAGGCTGCGGTTGTTGTGCCACAGGGAAGGGGGGTTCTACATCTGCCTGCCGAGTGAATCTAATGGCCCTAACTTGTTAGACGAACTCTTGAGTGGCTTTATATGGTTTTTGGGTGTTTGGGCTTGATCTCCCCTCTCATTTGGAAATCATGACTCGCAGTGAAAGTGTACACCTCTGCGCAGAGTTAAAAACTGGTATACTAGCCGTGCTCACGGATACGAGCGGCCTTGGAACATCTACAGATAGACGATCACCATTGTTATACTATGTTTAATTATTGTTGATTAATATTATGCTCTTGTTAATGTTATTCGTTATCATTATTGCAATTGATCATTGGTTCTTTAATGGGAAGAGGTTTATCTTGATGCTACTCAAATGAAAGTTATAAGATTAAAAGCTAACCGCAGTTAAACAGTGTCTAGCCATTTGAGCCTCATGAACCCTGTGTTATATTTGTTGAGTTCGACATGGACTCACTCTTGCTATTTCCACCATAACAGATGAAGATTATGATGAGGATTATCGTAATGAGTACTAGTCTTGGTGTCAACCAGTCAACCGTGTCCCTGTGTGGAGTTTCCGCTGGAGATTATTACTAGATATTATTATTTATCGTTCAAGACTATGTCTTAAATATTTATTCGCTATGTAATAAGCACTGTGATGATACTATGTAATTTGTCTGCTTATGTGTGCGATCATGACCTGGGGCGCACATGAGTACTTTATGCATCCTATTTTTGTCCTTAAAAATGGGTGTGACACCGGCCTTCTCTATGATCTCGCTCATGGGATTCTTGCTCCGCTAGCAAACGATATGCTGACCGAACTGAGTATAAGCCATGTCGCTCGGCGGACCAAGCCCAAAAGTCCCCTTGTCGCCGACCTAGCGGAATCCTCTTCACCGCTTGTGCATCCATGGGCAACAAGTTCTCAGCGAGAGCTTGTGAGTTCCAGCTAACGCCATCGTCAGTTAGCAGCTCACAAACCCGCAGAGCCGTAGCCCCAGGTCGCGGACAAATAGGTTTACTGCCAATGGCACCCGGTATCCAGCGGTCTCTCCAAATATTTGTTGTTTCCCCATCCCTAATTCTGCGAATGAGGCCGCACTCCAGGGCCTTACGACCAGCCAAGATTGCTCGCCATGTGTGCGACGAATTCCTCTTATTTTTGGCATTCAAAAAATCATCGTTGGGGAAGTATTTTCCCTTCGAAACCTGCGCACATAGCGTATTTGGGGCAGTCATTAAACGCCACCCTTGTTTTCCCAGCATAGCTATGTTAAAAAGTTTGACATCCCGGAACCCCATGCCACCATTGCGCTTTGGTAGTGTGAGTTCCTGCCAACGTCTCCAATGTATAGCTCGGCTATCCGCAGCACCACCCCACCAGTAGTTAGAGATAGCTGAAGTAATTTTCTTTCTTGTAGTCGATGACAGTAAGAAACAGTTCATCGGATATGTAGCAATGGACTGTGCAACTGACTTGACGAGGACTTCTTTTGCGGCACCACTAAGTAACTTCTCGCTCCAGCCTCCAACCAAACCCCGGATTTTCACCGGGATCGATTCAAAGGCTTCAGTGGTGCTCTGTCCTACTGCTGTAGGTAATCCCAGATACTTTTCACTTAACGCCTCTGTGATGATACCTGTGGCTTGCTTCATTTCTTCCTTCATACCAGGGTCACAATTAGCACTGAAAAAAATGGCAGATTTTGCCACATTCACCATTTGGCCAGACCCTCTCTTGTAGGTGTGTAGGATATCTGCTAAGCGTGTCCCCGCTCTTTCACTAGCCTGCGTGAATACCATGCAGTCATCGGCGAATAGCAAGTGAGACACCCAGGGGGCATGAATGCCCACTCTGACTCCTTTGGCTAAGAAATTAGGCCCTGAGAATTTCAGCATACTCGAAAAGCCTTTGGCACACAGAAGAAATAAATAGGGAGACATGGGATCACCTTGTCTGATTCCTCGTGAGGGAGAGAAAGCACTTGACAAATGACCGTTCACCCTAACAGAGAACCTAACAGTCTCCACGCAATTCATGATCAAGTTCACCAGACATTCTCGGAAGCCTAGCTTAATCATGATGCCGCGGAGGTAGGCCCATTCAACTCTGTCATAGGCTTTCGCCATATCAAGTTTCACTGCACAAGCTCCAGTCTTGCCTTTTTTCTTTTTTAGATAGTGAATGTGCTCGTAAGCCACCAGCACATTATCAGTGATAAGCCGGCCTGGAACGAATGCTGACTGCTCCTCAGAGACTATATCGTCAAGCACCAAACGCAGGCGGTTAGCAATCACCTTTGAACAAATTTTATATAGCACATTGCACAGAGCAATCGGTCTGAATTGTGTCAATTCCTGCGGATTTTTCACTTTAGGAATCAGCACCAAAGTAGTTTCATTTACTACTGTAGGCATACTACCACCATTAAGAAATTCCAATGCTGCTTTGCTAATATCCCCTCCTAACAGGCTCCAATGCCGCTGGTAGAAGCCGGCCGTGAACCCGTCTGGACCAGGGGATTTATTTGGTTTCATCATAAACAAAGCTGTCCTAATCTCCGTCTCCGTAAAAGGCGCACATAACAAATTATTATGGAGATCAGTTACCTTAGCTGGAACATGACGCAGCACCTCCTCCGGTTGGGTATTTTCTTGAGCCGAGAAGAGGTTGCGATAGAAGTCCGCAGCCATGAGTTCAAGCCCAGGTTGATCAGTACATAATGTCCCATCCTGTCGTCGGAGCGCAGCAATTTTATTTGTTCGCGCTCGTTGACGGGCCTTGGCGTGGAAGAAGGCTGTGTTTCGATCACCCGCACGCAGCCAGTCCACACGTGACCTCTGTTTCTCCATGACTTCCTCCCGAGCTAGAATCTCCGCTAGCCTCCTCATAATCTCTCGTTCCTCTCTCGAGGGCCCTGTGTGCAAAGATCTTGCACGGACCTCCTCAAGTCGACGACGAAGGCTGCTCAGCTCGTGTCGGACGGAGCCAAACTGCTCCCGTTCCCAGTCCGATAGCGTGACCTGCATGCCTTGTAGGTTAGCATGAAACGCCTCCAGAGACGAGCACCCCGTCATCCAAGCTGCCGCAACCGTCGATTCATACGTCTCATGGCGGTTCCACATGTTTTCATATCTGAAGGGCCTCTCCCTCCTGCGCCCGTGCCTATGCATCCAACCAGTCCGCTGTAACTTGACCAAAATAGCGCAGTGGTCGCTTTCCACAACCTGGACGTGAACCACCGCCGAGTCGCCGGCCATGTCCAGCATCCGATCATCTGCCAGAGCACGGTCAAGGCGAACTTTGATATTATTTCGCCCTTCTCGTCTGTTGTCCCAAGTGTATGGAAGGCCACTGAAGCCCAAGTCCGTGAAACCCGCATAGGAGATCACGTCACGGAACCCCTCCATCATCCATTCGCCGCGATCATTCCCTCCAAATTGTTCATGATCATACAAAATTTCATTAAAATCTCCCGCACACAACCAAGGGAGATCAGATTCATTCCTCAAAAAGCGAAGCATTCTCCAAGATTCTTTACGTCGGGCCCGTGCCGGATCTCCATAGAAACCAGTAAAGCGCCAAGATCCCTGGAAAAAAGGGCTCTCCGAGACCCAGCCATCTATATGATACTTGGAAAATGATTTTATATTTAGAGAGACATCATTTTTCCACATCAGAACTAGCCCACCACTTAGGCCTCTAGAACTGACTCCGAAAGCATTTGGAAATCCCAGACGCCACCGCAACTCCTGGGATCGCTGGGCGCTCATCTTCGTTTCCGAGAGAAAAAGCACCATGGGCTTGTACATATCCGCGATCTCACGGATTTCTCGAACTGCCTCGGACCGCCCGCAGCCCCGGCAGTTCAGACAGAGGAGACTCATTGTGCCCGGCGGGGATCGCTTCCCGCGACCGCCGCCGATCTTGCACGTTGAGTAGAGATGGTCTTCTGCTTCTTTTGTACCTCTGATGCGTCCTCAGTTTGGCTAGAGGAAGAACCAAGCTGAGCTATCTTGTCATGGACAAAGCCACTTGGGACATGTGGCGCTTCCAGGGCTGGCAAGTTGAGGTCAGGTGTGCCGGCCCCCGGCTTCCTCTTCCTCTGGGCACGGTCCTTGAACAGGTTCCTCTGGGCCTTGCCTCCAGCGTCTCTACCACCAAGCTTGCTTCCGCCGTCAGTTTTGTTGGGCGAGGACACTTCCTCCTCCTCTCTATCTGCCTCCCTCGCGCCATGAGCGTGCCTTTTATCCGAGCTATTGCAAGACGACTGGGTCCGTCTGGTGCCAGCAGAGCTACCATAGGACTCCTCAGCCGCCTGTCCAAAACTCTGAATTTTCTTCCTTCTCTCTTCCGGCGCCCTCAGCCTGATGTCATAAGGTAGCTTGCCCAGCGGGTTCCTCGGGGACGGAGAAGGGCAATCTAGCTCCGTATGGCCCATGATGCCGCACGAGAAACAGTAGAATGGTAGCTTCTCAAATTGAATCTCGAACCACTCTGGTTTGGAATTTCTATCAGGTTTCAGCAACACACCCCGCCTGAGAGGTTTGTCGATCTCCACCAACACACGAGCACGCAAAAACGCCCCACTCGCTTCGCCATCACCATCCACATCCATTTTTATAACTTCACCCACGAGGCCAGCTGCTCTCGAGCCTCTCCTCTCATTCATCCAGCCGAAGGGGAGATTAAGGATTCTCACCCACATCTCCATCTTAGCAAAGCTCACATCGGAGGGCTTGAGAGCTGCGTCATATTCCTGCAACACCACAGCGTGCTTGCCTACCATCCATGGTGATCCTTCGAGCGCCTTCTTCTTGTCGTCCGCGGAGCCAAAATCCGCGATGAACAAATTCTCAGTCTTGTCCCCAACTGAGCGAAGCCTGAGGCCGAATGGATTGCCCCACGCCGGCTTCATCGCATTACGGATGGTTGTGATGTGGATGGTTGCCGGCGACAGGACCTTACCGATCACCGCCCACTTCACCACAGCATCCTCCCCATCCTCATCATCACTGAAGGCTGCAATTTCGCCTTCATCCAAAGTCAGGTTGAGTCGGTCCAGGAGATCCGCGACGTCCTCCCGGCCATCCGACGCCCCCGAAGAAGATCCACAGCCACCAGTTGCCGCCATCGCAGCCACGGAGGTGGGGGAAAAAAGAGGCACCGATCGCAGAGGCGATCTGCCAAGAACGAGATCCCAGACAAGGTCCTAAGCGGCTTACACTAGTCCCAGCCGGAAGCTAGGGGTCTGTGGACGTCGGCGCGGAACTAGCTAACCGACGGTATGTGGGTGGCCGCCGGCGGCTGGAGCGCCGTCGACGTGGCATGGTCGTCGCAGACGGGAGGTCCACGGCGGCGGTGAGATCCTGCCGGAGATCGACCGGGATCTAGGATGGGGTTCGTAGGAGGCTCACGATCGCCAGGGGAGCGATCCGGAAAAAGCGGATCGAAAACATCGAGGCCGCGTACGCCAGGTGTATCGCAATTGGTTCGTAAATGTTGCCCGATGAAATAAAAGAGCCCGAATTAAAGGTACAAAATTTAGCCACCAGCAACTCAGCCCCAGCCCAATATATAAGAGCGTGATGAATCGCAAGTAGTCCAGACGCACATCACGAACTCACTTTACCATTCATCTTAGCTTCTACTAGGCACTTGGAGTTCGCCAATCTTGGGTCCGACAAGTCATACTGGAGACGCTGCCGAGACCATCACCCTCTGTTGATTGTTTTTCTCACTCTGTTTGATTCTTTTGCTATACAAGCCACTGGGCTGCTATTGGGCCAAATGTTCTTCCCAGGGCACCAGTCTTGTCTCACATCATTTTGATCTATGTATTGTAGTTTATTTATGTTTGAGTCCATGTTTTCCACCCATGGCCTTCGCTAATGGATCATTAATGGAGGCAGTTACCTAATGACGTATTTGCCTTTGTTAATAGAGGATTCATGGATCCGTTAAACATTAACAGAGGTAGTTGCTTTTTCCCGGGAGACCCCATCCAATAACAGAGGCCACTCCCTGACATGCCCACCTCCATTAATGTTTAGACCCTGCCTCGCATAAATATGTATAAAATAGTAATCTATTGTACATGTTGAGTTAAAAAAGAAACAAGAAACAAACATACAGTTTAATATAATAAGTAATTTTTATGTCAGATGCATCAAATAATAACTAATGCTTATGTTTTTTTTCAAAATTCTAATCTAATAGAGAGCACAGGTTGATGGAATAGTGTTTTGAATAGCAAGGTATAGTTGAGCTATAATAGTTGGTATCAATCACCACCACAACAACAACGCTTATTTAATCGCTAATGCTAGGAAGCGGGCGTCCGATCAGCAGGACGCACTGTTGGTGGCCGTGCGATGCCAGCCCAAGACCCCCTCCTCCGTTTCTAAATAAAAAATCAGCTCATCCACGTACTTGATCATATCCACTCACTTGCTTCTATCCGCTCGCCTGCCGCCTCCAGCGCTCGGGCGCTGGCCCAGCCAGGCGCGGCGTGCGACCGCCTTTGAGGCGCAGCAATCGGGCGTCGACCATGCTAGGCCACTCTGACGCGCCGCTGCCACCATCCCTCGCTGCGCCTCCGTCCCCCGCTGCGCCAAGCCCGTCCTCCCCGCGCCCAGGGTGCGCTAGCCCAGGCCACGGAGCAAGTGCTCGCGCGCCTCGCGCAGGTGCTCACCCAGGCTGCTGAGTAGGTCCTCGCCTAGAGGCACACGGCGAGCTCCATGTGCCGTGGCGGTGTCGAACTCCGTGATTCATCCAAGCAGCAAGGTGACTTTGCGCGCTGGAAACGCATGTTGCAAAAATATGTTTCAAGTGTTTTAGATGTTTTATCTGGATGTTGCAAGTGTTTTATATGGATGTTGCAATAGTAAATTGGGATGTTGCATATGTTACAATGGTTGTACATGTATGTTCCAAGCTTTTGTTCTCAATGTTTCAGTTGTTTTTCTAGACGTATGTTGCAGGTGTGTTTATCTGAATATTGCACGTGTCTCACACATATGTTGCATGTGTTTCATCTGGATGTTGCATATATTTTGCGATGCTTTTTCAAGCGTTTTTAGTTGTTTTTACAAGTGTTTCGGACATATATTACAAGTGTTTTAACTGTTTTTGAAGGTATGTTGTAAATGTTTCATTTGAATGTTTTAAAAGTGGATCGGGTGTTGCATCTTCCTTCTCGCCTTCTGCTGCCTTGCCTCAGTGTCTCCTTCTCTTCTCGATGCTAGAGATGTCCGGGTGACGCGGGCCCATGTGGGGATGGGTGGTGCGGGTGGGGCATGTCGAACGGAGCAGAGGCGCGGGGTGTGGGGAGCGGCGTCCGGACGCCAGCCTCGCATCGGACGTTCAGGAGCTAGTCGTTCTATTATTTAATAGCTGTCTATAGAGGTTGAGCGGCTGCGAAATGTTTCTATAGCATGTTATTCTCGTTGCTAAGTAATATAAGCATTCTTGTAGCACATGGTTTTAAGAACAAAACCAGATACACACCATATGTGAGCTCAGAAAGTCAAATCACACACATGGCCACAAATAAAGGGTAATATCAAAAGGTAATACTTATAATATTACGTATTAATACAAAGAATATAACCTTAGATAGCAGACAACGGAAAAACACTCCGATCTTTAGGCGGAAGCTCTAACTCCACAGGGACAACTGACTGGTTGATCACAAGGCTAACTGGTGTGGTTGAAATAGCAAGAGTGAGCACATGTTGTACTCAACAAATATAATATGGGGTTCATGAGGCTCAAAAGGTTTGACACAAGTTTACTGCGATAACTTTTAGTGAGTCATCTTTTAGCAATTGAGTAGCAACAAGTTTAGCATAAGCCCCAAACAACCACATGATCATATAAACAAGAATAATGTATAGCAAGAAACAATAATCATTAGTGAGCATCAATATCATCAGTATTAACATTATCATCAGTGCTCATCACTTATTTTGTAAGGGTCCAATGCCACTCGTGACCGTGAGCACGGCTGTTATAACAATTTTACACTCTGCAGAGGTTGTACACTTTCACCATGAGCCGTGATTTACCCTTTCGCCCAAGGTCGCGAGCCTTTTAACCCACTTCCAAGAAAGATCGGCAGGGTTCACTATGAAGTCTTTCAAAGGTTCATCTAACAAGTGTAGCCCGCTAAGGATTCCCCATCAACCAGTAGAATCCCTCCCCCAAGGTGTGACCAACAAAGAGACATAGAACCTAAATACACTCCCTTGGCAGGCCGCGGGATCAAACCAATCGGAGCCCCTCTTGCGTCTTTCGGTAAGCTACCACGAGCTAGAAAAGGTCCTCATACTTAACTAAAGTCATAGTCATGTAGCACTCATGGTTGTACTATAAGTTTCGAATGATCACTTACAGATAAGTCTTTAAGGAGAGGAATCTAGAGCATCACAAAAACTATGCTCTAGCCCTCTTGTTCCTGGTTGCTAAAAAGCATCTTTTAGTGTTTATTGCATATATCATTAGTCAAGTTACAAGATCATGATTTTAGTTAAGCACTAGCATCATACTACCCAATGCATAAACCCATAGATGACAAAGAATCCAGGATATCAAATAGCTAGAAAAATTGCTACGGTTGTCAAGGTAGTCACATGCATATGATTAAGTTATTAAAGTGAATAGGACAACAAGGATGATCCCATGCCATACTTGCCTTAAACTAAAATCTTCTGCTGGTTCAAATTTTCAAAGAATCACTTCTTGATCACCACGTAATAAACCTCGCCGACTGAACAAGATCATAGAGCACCACACAAGCATCCAAACATAGACATGCATAGCATACAAACATAAATAAATTAGGACAGTACACCAATACATAAAAATATTTGAAAACTAACCTATGGGTTGCTACCAGCACAGACGCGAGAATAACGCTAATCAGAGCTACGGTTCAAAAGAAACAACTACCGAGACTTTTATATTATATTAAAGAAAAAGCCTATATGCTTGATTTATTTTAGTTGAGTAGAACCACGTGAATAGTATTAATTCAGATTAATCAAAACATATTTAGTTTCAAAAGTCATGTTAGCTAATCATGTTTTAGTTATAAATGTCATCATAAAATTTAATCAGATTAAACTTTAACATTTACAAAACAAAGGTGCATGTGAGAGCATATAAACAAATTCATTCGATGTAACGGGTTTGAACTAAGCATTTTATAATTTAGGAACATGTTTATAATAGCAATTAGTCATATTAATGTATATGTATAAAATATTAGAGTAAAAAAACCTATATTGATTTTAATTATAAAACTAGTTGCACATATATTTATTAATATTTAAATATATATATATCGAAAAACATGTGACATATAAAACATTAACACTACTGTGTAGAGCGTATCGATACGAATCTAACGCAACTTGAACGAAGCAAAACGGAATTCAAACGAATAAACGTTGAAGGCTTAAAGCCGTAGAAACTGTGAAGAGTGGATACGTACCGTACTTTCTAGGTGAGCCTGTTGTCCTTTGGCCACTCACGTACTAACGTTGATGCTATTTGCTTGTATAACTCAACAACGGAGCTAGCTGATAGTGGTTTGATTATTGGTGGTGATGGTCACTAGGGCGGTACGCAGGATTGGCATCAGGGAGCTGACTCGTGGTCTTTGGGCCTGCCGTGAAGCCACCAGATTACATTCTTAGAGGACCAGAAGACAGCTGACGAGAAGATCGATGGGGTAGCGGTTGACGAGCTCCGTGTAGCAAGACGTTGGAGGCAGCGTCGAAGAAAAGATGGAAAATCAAATTTATACTATCTTAGGATCCCGAACAACCAAGGGCTTCCTTATGATAGTTTTGGTGTGCTTTATCCAAGGAGTTCGTGCATATATATATAGGGAGGAGAACTCCGCACCTCTACATCAATTAGCGGTATGGTACTAATTGATATTACACCCTCCAACTTTACTAATAGACCTAATTAATTATTAAAGCTCATTAGTAAATAAATGTATGGGCCTTGAAGAGTCATTGGAAAATTGCGTTCGGTTTATTCTAATTTCGAAATTAATTAATATCATAAAATAAAAATAATTCTAGAAAGTCTAGTATTACCGTTTATATCACGAAAAATGCTTCAAAGCTTAGAAAAATTCCTAGAAAAATCCAGAAGGCAGATTGAAGGATAAAGAACTCAAATAAAATATTTAGATCTCATGAAAAGATTTTTGGAAACTTGGAATATAAAGATTAAGGTCAAGGAGGTAGGAATTAAATTTCACAAAGAAGATGGAAAATTTCTAGAGACAGATATTCGTCTCCTAAACGTATTTTAACACATTTTGCACATACAAACATTAGATGCAATCAGCATGAATGCAAGAAAATGTGGCTATACCTTATGATGAATTTTAAATTAATGAAAAATTTTATTTTACTATGTTTCATGAGCACAAAAATACATAATTAAATCATTTTAGCTTTGTTTCAAGAGAAGCAAATTTTTGGGTGTTACAGCTCTTTTCTCTTGGAAATTCTGCATGTATGCAGAAATTGTGTGTGTGTGTATATATATACATGACAAGAAAAAACCTCAAAAACTTCGTTTACCCAGGGTAACACGTTGCACAAACAACCTTGCAAAAAAACTCTCGATTTTCTCTTCTTTTACACTTGATTGTTTACCCAATGCAACGCACAAACATTTCCCGTATGTTTCCCGTATATACGGGAAATGTTCGTGCGTTGCATTGGGTAAACAATCAAGTGTAAAAGAAGAGAAAATCGAGGGTTTTTTTGCAAGGTTGTTTGTGCAACCCGTTATATACGGGAAATGTTCGTGCATTGCATTGGGTAAACAATCAAGTGTAAAAGAAGAGAAAATCGAGGGTTTTTTTGCAAGGTTGTTTGTGCAACCCGTTACCCTGGGTAAACAATCAAGTTTTTGAGGTTTTTTCTTGTCATTTTGTGTAGCAATCAAGTTAATCTATCAAATTAGTATAAATCTAAAATGTCACGAATGTTATAGGTACGGGACCTTAAAAAAATTACTCTATTCGTCTATGACTTTCTGATGATGTTTTTCCCTCCATCTTAGAGTAACTTCAATCAATACATCACATTTCGAACCTATGCGGCCTCAAATTACATGACTTTTTAGGGCACCATAATCAAATTTGCACTGGTTTTTCCTCTTCATGGTTGCATCTTTGATGTTTAGTTTTGAACTACAAGTTTCAAGACGTGTTTTCATTGTTCAATTGATAGGAATAACAGCAATTATTTTTATTGATAGATCAAAAATCATTGTGTCCAATGGAAGTCATATTAGGGTGTCTACTTACATGATTAAACATTGTTTTGAATTTTCTAAACCTGATGACAGAGTTTTCTTATGTGTAGGGTCTTCTCGTGGTTCTAGCAGGCAATTTCGCAAAGTAAATCACGATCCAGAGGAACTTCGGCTAGATGTGGATGTCACATACGCTGGTGGCAGCCCGCAGAGGAGTTTTATGTTTTTTGCGTTGATTATGGACTCTAACGTGCTAGATAAACTATTTGTAAAGTCTAGGTGGAAGAAAAGAAGAACTAAAAAGAACTACCGAGTCCGATCATTTTTTTTTGTACCAGAGCTTTTTTAGATTTTTTTTTTGCCGGTAAAGTTTTTTTCTCTGGTCCGATCGAGTAGATCGACCGATACAACCCCACTCACGTGTAATCCCACGACTAAAAAACAAACTAATCTACAATCCCATGGACTCCATCTCGGATCAGCTAGCCCCTAACCGTGTCCAACAAGGACACGCACTTTCTTCCTCGATCGTAGTATTTCCTTGCGTCTTCCCGTCGTAGTATTGTTTTTTTTTTGGCCAGTACACCAATTGAGTCTGCCGGTGGACGATTCCTTTAGGAACGTTTTAGGTGCAGAGACAGAGATATGCATGCCGCGTATGTCCACGGAGTCTACTCGGCGCCACGTTTGCCACGTTTGCCAGGGCAGGTGGTCGAATCAACTCAATCAAGTGTTAAAATTTGGGTAGGAAACACAGAACATAATAGTAGACCAAGGTAAATTTTCTTCTGGTTAGGTGCAGGTGACTCACGATTTTCCACTCCCCGAGCAACAAATCAAGCCACGTGATTCCCTACTCACATATTTAAATTTTACAGGAGGCACCACGTCAAAAAACAAGGTTTTCACAGAGTCCAAAAGCTGCCTGACACCGGTATTATTTAATTTCCTACTCACTACTCAGATATGATCTCCTCCAATGAGCTGATCTCCACGGGGAAAAGCGACCGTTTGTTTCTGAATCCAGGGAAAGGGTGGCAAAAGGGCTCTCCGAACAGCGCTCGATTTTAATTGACACGCCTCCCACGCGCCGCGCTCCAATCCGGCCGTCAGTTGAGCAGTATATGAATACGTCTCTGCTTCCGTGCATCCTTCGATAGTTCTCTACTTGTTGTTGCTATACCTCCGTGGTGTGCCTAAACGAGAGCTAGCAATGAGAGCACTTGGAAGGGATGCTTGGGCATGGCTGCTTCTCCTGCAACTAGCCGGGGTGTCCCGTATAATCTGCTCCATCCGTTCCAAATTACAAGACATTTTAGTTTTTCGGGGACGGAGAAGACAGATTCCTAAGTCTTAGTAAAAGGGGTGGCTTTTAATAACTTTGTTTCCTATAATATACTCCCCCGGTTCAAATTATGAGACGTTTTGATATTTCTATATTCATAGTTTTCTATGCACTTAGATATATACTATGTCTAGATGTATATTAAAAGGGACTTGCTAAAATTCAGGTGCCTAAATTTTAGTTTCCTTTCAGGCAACGATTATCGTTTATATTTTACTAAAATTGTAGATTTTGTTCATCACAATTTCTACAGGCGCAATCTACAATTTTCGATACCGAGAATAAAAAACCTATTAGACAAAACCACAAACCCGATAAAATCTGATTTGGGTTGGCATAAAGATAATTAACAATTTACAATAATTTCTATAGGTAGACAAGGACAATTAAATATGTTATGATACAAAGAAGAATAACAAATCACAAAAGTAATAATTTACTTGTACTAGTTGGGTGGTCAAGAGTGTTGTCTGAAATTATCTTAAAATTCAGACACATGAAATAACTGATATTAAAAACAATGTATCGAGAAAAGTCAAAACTTCTTGAAGTTTCGAAAGAAGGGGTACTATAGATAGACGGACAAATAGTACGTAGGTCAACCAACCTCGACCAAGATCAAGATTGTTAGCATCCCATTTTGTATTCTAGAATTTTATGAAACTATATGATCCTATCAAATTGAAACAATACCCATCATACTATATATGTCATATTTTATAGTATCCTCATCCTATGTAAAGATTTCACACGACATATAAAAATTTATATAGTATCCCAATCCTATGATCCACATTATACAACAATTAATATAAAAATTAAATGATTTAGTTGTTATAAATATTATTTAAAGGTAGGTGCGGTTGGAAATAATACCAAGAATTACCTTTAAATGTAAAAAAGACAAAAAAAATATAATCAAATCAATATTATAGATTTAAATTTGTCCAAATATTACATATCTCATATCAAATATATACTTCCTCTGTCCACAAAAGAATCTAATTATGGAACCCGTGCTAATCAAACTAGGTCAAAGTTTGACCAAGTTTATAGTAAATATTATTAGTATTTATGTTTCTAAATAAATTTATTATGAAAATATATTCTATAACTAATCTAAAGATACTTATTTTGTATCATGAATGTTATGTAAATTTAGTCAAAATTGAAATTGTTTAACTTCTTGAAAAGCAAGAATTTTGACAGGGGAGTAATTTATAAAATAGGATCCATGTTGTCCGCGAGAAAACCACATCTGCCGATCTGCTTACGTGCGGGCGGCTCGCGAAGTCGCGATTTAAATTTTACACGCCCCGACCGGACGAAATCAGTATAAATACCGCGCCCTCCCTTCTCCCCTTCCTCTGCCACCCTTCACTTGTCTAGCTTCTTGGTGAGTCAGCAATGAGAGCGCTAGGAGGAAGGCTTGCTTGGGCATGGCTGGCGGCGGTGCTGCTGCTGCTGGTGGTGCAGCTGGCTGGGGCCTCTCATGTCGTCTACGAGGAAGAGAAACTCGAGGTGATGGAGGCGGCGGAAGTGCCGCCGTCCATCGTCCACCCGCTGCTGAGAACCGGCTACCACTTCCAGCCCCCCAAGAACTGGATCAATGGTAGTGTAAAAAACCTTCCATCTTGCTCGTCTTGGTCGAGGTAGAACGTGCGTGCTTGTTTTGAATTGTGGTGGCCGGCTGTACTACCGCTATAGGACACCTTGTCCTAGCTACTGACTAAAGGAACACGAGTGCGGTGTTTTTCTTATGCTTGTACACAGGGTGACACGCTACTGCACTAGACAGGTCATGTAGACTAACCAGACACCTTTTTTTATGACCAATAATATACGTTGAGCATCACCTGAAAAACTCATCAATAATAGGCTATAAGTCTTTTCAGGGTCCTGTAAGTTGTCACTTTTAGCCTGAATTAATTAAGCTTAGACGACATGCATGTCACAGCAGAAATCACGAGTTGTACAATTAACTGGTTAACTCATCAACTCAACTCTGTGACAGAAATCACGAGCTCTCTGCTGGCAGGAGTATCATATCAGACTTTTTTGTTGTTGATTTTCTTTTCCCGATTTAACACAGTGGTTCGTTCCAAGGGTTAGTTCTAACTCGATTTTGTTATCTTCTCGGTGTGGGCTGCTGTTCGCTCTGAATGCGTCGGCGCTGGAAACTTGCAACGCCGCGCCAGATCCCAACGGTACGTAGACGTTGCCCCCACACTAACTGATCTGAGATTATGAAAATTTTGATCCTATGAAACAAATGCATGCAGCTCCGTTCTATTACAAGGGGTGGTACCATTTCTTCTACCAGTACAACCCCAAAGGCGCGGTATGGGGCAACATCGTATGGGCGCACTCGGTCTCATGCGACCTCATCAACTGGGTGGCACTGGAGCCGGCGATCGAGCCCAGCATCCCGTCCGACAAGTACGGCTGCTGGTCGGGCTCAGCAACCACCATGCCCGACGGCACGCCGGTGATCATGTACACCGGCATCGACCGCCCCAACACCAACTACCAGGTCCAGAACGTGGCGTACCCTCGGAACAAGTCCGACCCGCTGCTCCGCGAGTGGGTGAAGCCGTCCTACAACCCGATCATCGTGCCGGAAGGCGGCATCAACGCGACGCAGTTCCGCGACCCGACCACGGCCTGGCGCGCCGCCGACGACGGCGACGGCCACTGGCGGCTGCTCATCGGCAGCGTGACGTCGACGGGGGCCGCCGCCGCCCGGGGCGTGGCGTACGTGTACCGGAGCCGCGACTTCAGGCAGTGGACGCGGGTGCGGCGGCCGCTGCACTCGGCGCCCACGGGGATGTGGGAGTGCCCGGACTTCTACCCGGTGAGCACGGATGGCCGGCGCGTGGGGCTCGAGACGTCCGTGTCATCCGGCCCAAGGGTGAAGCACGTGCTCAAGAACAGCCTCGACCTGCGGCGGTACGACTACTACACCGTCGGCACGTACGACCGGAAGGCCGAGCGGTACGTGCCGGATGACCCCGCCGGCGACGAGCACCGCCTGCGGTACGACTACGGCAACTTCTACGCGTCCAAGACGTTCTACGACCCGGCGAAGCGGCGGCGGATCCTGTGGGGTTGGGCCAACGAGTCCGACACCGCCGCCGACGATGTGGCCAAAGGGTGGGCCGGGATTCAGGTATGTTATGTACACAAGCTACAACAACTACGTACTGCTGATGAACGTTCATGCGGCATGCATTCACATGCCAGCTACCCATCGACCATGCATGCACGTTGTCGATCGTCGTAGGCGGTAGGCCCAAGTGAAATCAGAAGATCTTGACGTAATCGAGCTCTTTTGGTTGTTGCCAAAAACATTCTGAGTGTGTGACTGTGTCCCGTGTGTATGAATGGCATCATCATCAGGCGATTCCAAGGACGGTGTGGCTGGACCCCAGCGGGAAGCAGCTGCTGCAGTGGCCCATCGAGGAGGTGGAGGCGCTCAGAGGCAAGTCGGTGACTCTCAAGGACAGGGTAATTAGGCCAGGACAGCACGTCGAGGTGACCGGGATCCAAACGGCACAGGTGAGCCCGTGTGCTTATTAACACTTGCAATCAATCCTTTTTTGACTTAGCCGCTCGTATATTTTAATTGCCTCATTACCTGGGCTAGCCTAGCTTGGAAATGTTTTCTTACGCAAAAGGAATAGCAGTATAGCACCGCTAGTGCTACCATTCACCGACTTCCTGAAAAGCTGCCCATCCGATCCTGATGGCCTGATCTGCAAAACTGCACCATGTTATCTTATCCGCCACCAGTGCTCTACAGTCTGCACACACAAGTTGATCCTGCGCAGGACAGCCTGCTGCACCGCGCCAGCGCCGTGTCGGCGTGTCGCCTTGTGCATCGATCTTTGCCCACAGATTTTCACTGAACCTTTTGTCCGTCATCTCCACGCACTTGCACGTTTTCCCCCCCAGGTGCAGGCGTGCAGCCGTGCAGGTGGGGTGGGTGGGTCCTGAGCTGGGCTGGGACTGGGAACCAACCAACACCCTGTTCGTGGAATGGTTTCTAACTGACTGATTCTAGCCGATATTAATTTGCTATAAGAAAAAAAAACACTGTTGAATGGCTGGCTGATAAGCGCTAATAAGCACAAGCAAACAGGACGCAAATTAACACGCGCTTCCTATTCGGCTGTGCAGGCAGACGTGGAGGTGAGCTTTGAGGTGTCGTCGTCGGCCCTGGCGGGTGCCGAGCCGCTGGACCCGGCGCTCGCCTACGACGCGGAGAGGCTGTGCGGCGTCAAGCGCGCCGACGTGAAGGGCGGCGCGGGCCCGTTCGGCCTGTGGGTGCTGACCTCCGCCAACCTCAAGGAGAGGACCGCGGTGTTCTTCAGGGTGTTCAAAGCCGCCGGCAGCAACAAGCCCGTCGTGCTCATGTGTACCGACCCTACCAAGTAAGTGCGCCCAAACCATGAGCTTTTCGTGTGTGAATAGCAGAGCATCCATGCAGCTGCTGTGTTAGACACGTATGTACTAGTACTTTGACTTCACTGACTTGCACTGGTTTCCTTTTGCTGCTCGCACAGGTCGTCTCTGAACCCAAACCTGTACCGCCCGACATTTGCCGGTTTTGTTGACACGGACATTACAAATGGGAAGATATCGCTGAGAAGCTTGGTATGCGTAGCAGTACAAGCAAACAAGTTTTCATGCAGCAAATCCTCTGTTTATGTTTTCTCAGCTGTGGCGATCACTTTTTCCTGCAGATCGACCGCTCGGTTGTTGAGAGCTTTGGAGCCGGGGGCAAGACGTGCATCCTCTCCAGGGTCTACCCGTCGCTCGCCATCGGCAAGAACGCTCGCCTCTACGCGTTCAACAACGGCAAGGCGGACGTCAGGGTGTCCCGTCTCACTGCATGGGAGATGAAGAAGCCACTCATGAATGGCGCATGAAGTGTTTTGTATAATAATGAACTAGCAAACAAATTGCACGTGGTAACAATAATGAGCTAGCTTTTGGGTTGGATTTGGTAACTTTAAATGAAATAAATTACAATACTAGTAGTGAATGCTAATGCGATAAATGATTGATCTTGTATGACAATTTGATAGGAGATTGGCTCAACTTAAATAGTTGGCTATTGTGTTCACCTACTATGAGTTGAAAAAAGGTGTAAGGCGTATCACTCGCACACATTGTCGATGCGAATAGACTTGGGGGATAGACCATTATGACGACGCAAACTCATTCCAACTACGACTTTCAACTAGAACCTCCTCAATGACCTCGCAGAGACCTCTAAACACCCAATAATCACTATATCATCCTCTTAGGGAAATTCCTAGTGCTTTCTACTAGGAAAAGGACTCCAAATTTGCTAATTAACTTCATCAACTCTCCCAAGTCAACCCAAGTCAACCATGGTCAACCCAAATCAACTTCGCAAGACATAATCTCTAGAAGATGCTAATCAACCTTTTTGATCTCTCCAACTATGTTTAACAATCTCAAGAACATAAGGAATGGCTCCAATGCCAAAGACCCTTTTGCTACATCAAATTCTCAAAATCAGGGAATTGACGGAACATTCCGTTGTATCAAACGGTCTGTCCATTAGTTCACTGAATCAGCAGGATTGAGTGGAAAGTAAGTTGTTCTCCACTCCAATGGTGGGACCAACTTGTCAGCACGAGTTGGTGACTCCCTTCAATAGAGCCAGCCCCATCTCTCACTCACTCTCTCATTCTCTACCCTCCCTCTCAAGAAGAGATTAACAAGGGAAGAACAAGAGAGAGAAAGGAACAAGGATGAAGGAAAAGAAAGGAATCAAGGAAAGATCAAAGGGATCAGCATCAAGTCAAGAACAAGAACATCATCATCTTAATCTTCATCCATGGTTAGCTCAAGAGCTCTCACATCATTTTTCTTGAAATCATCTCTCAAACCATAGCTCTCAATCTCTTCATGCATGGATGAAGCATGGAGCTTGGTGATCTCTCCACCATCTCAAGCGTAAGATCAAAGTCATCAGTAGCTCAACCACCTAATGCAACACTTTAATCTCTCTCTAATGAATTTTCATGGATTTTTTGCAAGAGACATCATGAATGACCAAATCCATCTCTCTATGCTTGGAATCAAGATTGGTCAAGGCCCTTGCTCTAGGTGATATAGAGTCCGCAAATTCTCAGAGCTAAGTTGTCATTGCCCAATCACATGGTTTATCTCTCTCTTATCATGAATAAAATGATTCACAAATCATTAATTGCACTTGATAACTAGAGCCCAAAACCTAGCTATCACTAGCCTATCATGTCACCAAAACAAACCTGGAAACATCTCACACATGCATAGTGAACCCAGCCCTCAAACTAGATTTGAATCAAACTCAACACTATGAACACAGGTTCTATCGACGGATGACGGACTGTTCATCACTTTGGACGAAGTGTTCGCCAACACAGCACTTAGCCAAAAATTCACAACCCAACCCTTAGTCCTCACTGTAAATAAATCCATAGATCATCCGTAAATATTCCCGGACTAAATTTGATTTCTAGAGAACCCGAGAGCACCCAGTTCTTTTACGGAGTGTCCGTAATTTTGCACGGGAGACATAGTTCACCCAAAATGCCAAAGTCTCAACTCCACAGAACGTTCTATAGCATCCAGTGCAGCCATTTACCATCTATCAAGAGCCACGGAAGGTTCCGTCAATTCACTCAGAGCCCAAGCAGAACTTGTTAGCTTTCCGGAAAAGTATTCACGGACCATCCGTTCTCTGACGGAGTGTCCATCGAATATTTTGAAATGTTAAAATGTTTAAACCTCGACCATAGGACCCGATCACCTTAAACCTACCTACACTGTTGTGGGATGGCAAACTAGCGAAGCCCACTTCCTAAAATAATGGCAGAATTTCAATTTTTTCCTTCCTGCTGCTTTTCCGTGCAAGCGAGAGCTGAGGGCAGCCGCACGCATGAGCTCCCGATCCGTTTTGATTGAAGGGATAAAGAGGCAAGGGCATATCCATCATTTCACGTGGCTGTCCATTAAAACCAAATATAATAATAATGAGTTGGGTGTCGGGTAGCATATTTCCCATGATTTTTTATGTCTTTTGGCTAAGACATGTTTTTAGTGCTTTTTAGCAAAAGCCACATTCTAATGATGTCCCATGGCAAATTTTGCCAAGTAGAAAATGTCGTTGGCGCTCACTTGAATCAAATTGACAGAAATTAAATGTGGTGGACATTAAATTATGATTGTTTGAGCCAGCTGAAGGACAAAGCATAAAAGATTGGACAGAATTGGTGATCCAGAGAAAGAGGAGTGGATGTACCATGAACTAAGGGAAAAGATCATTATATATCACTCCCTCCGTTCCACAATTCATTTTAGCTTTGTCCTATGTGACATTTCTCTAGCTTTGACCAAGCTTTTAGAAAATATTTTAACATCTACATGTTCAAATAAATGCACTATTGAGATATTTTAACATCTCTATTTAGGCGGGCACATTGCCACGGGAAATGGATATTCTACTTCACTCCTCTAATTTTGCTAGTTCTCCAAATAGTCTTTACCTTGTGAATTTGATTTGAATGGGTTTATGACATTTGTATCTCTTAAAAAAACACCTACGCATGGCTATCATATTGGCATTCAACTTATATTTTTGTCGTGCTCTGAATAAATAATTTCCAGCAGTGAACATTTTTGTTCCAACACTATCCATATTACATTGTTATGGATGTGGGAATGTGCTAGACTACTTTATCTCGCTTTGTTCGTGTGCTATCTAGCAGGGCAGTTGTAATATAAAGAATGAGAAAAGGGAGAGGAGAAAGGGTACAAGGGAGAGAGACAGACAGATAGACAAATTAGAATAGTATAAACTCAACCCAATCAATTTAGATCATAATGTCATACAAATCTTGCAATAGTTATGCTAACTTTTTATTTTCATATGATATATGAATTGACTTCTTGAAAGTTTCATCATTACTATATCATTATTGCTCGATTATGAAGAGTTTTATCAATAGACATGTATATTTCTACTAGTTAAAAAAACAGAGATAGAAATTGATAGACATAGAATATATATACGTTGCGCAAACAGGCCTGCCTTGAGCCCAAAGCTGGGCAAACTTCCTCAAAGCAGGCAGCAGTGAGTATACATTGTCAAATGGAATACATATTTTATATTTTAAAATGTGAGGAGATACTTATTATTGTACTACAACTTTGAATAGCGATTACAGGCAGTTGCTCAGCCCGAACAAACCGAAGTAGCGGGGAGTAATGAAGGAAGTGATTGCAGGCAGCAGTTGAGCCCCTTCTATGGCAGAGTGGTTGACGAAATGGGAGATGATGAAATGGGAGGAACGCTCTCCATACAGGGAAGGTAGTGGAGATAGAAGAAGGGGAAGGGAGTGGAGATAGAAGAAGCGGACCGCCCAACTTTGGACGTCCCCTGCTGCCAACACCGTACAGGCCAACCGCCGTCCTCCGCCACCCGCGGCCAGCGGCGCCCCGCCTTGCCGTTCCACTTCGGCCCACCCACCGTCAAGTAGAGCCCCCGCGACAAAAGCTGACGCCCGGAAGCAGCCGATTCCACGATGGAGACAGCCGCCACCGGAAGGTTCTTGTACAACACTATAGTTTATTGATATAATGATTTCTCAAAAGTGTGTGTGTGTGTGTGTGTGTGTGTGTATATATAGGGAAATTATTTCCTACTCCCAGAGAGTAGTTACTCCCATGTGTATATCTCTAGACTTAGGGTGTATATGACCGGACGAAGTGTATGTAGACGAAGTATATGATCATACTAGACCATCTAGGGTAGTATGTATGTCAAGTATGCATGTATACATAGAGTATGTGGTTATACTTATTTTATATACTACTGTAGTGGCATTTTAGTAATATATTAAAAAGTATGGGATCCTCTAAAAAAATTTGCGTAGTAAGATTTGAAGTATCTTAAATTGAGTATATAAACATACTCAAACTAATAAATTAGTATGCACACATACGCAATGTGCTTTATTGAAGATGGGAGTATATATATACACACACACATGTTGACCCCACATCAAAAAATGTGCCCTAGAATTAAAAGTTTCGCATTCATATCTTAAAATTTTAGTGAAGTTGGTTAAAATTTGTTGAAGATGATTTAGTGTGACAACTGGCTACTCTGTGTGTTGGTCAGTGACCGAACATGAGAGTGGAGGGAAAGAGAGAACCAAAATAAGTGAAAAGCAAGAGTTCGCCTCCACCTTATCCCTTTTCCATTTTATAGGGAAGGTGAAAGGGGAGGTTTTCATTATTTCCCCTGGTAGGGCTTGTAGTCTACAATAGAGTCTCTAGGGGCTACAAATGAGTCCTAAATATTATCTTACAAGCCCCTAAGCTATGTAATTAGACCCCCCAAAACACCAATGGATCCCCAACATATAATACACCCCTAACACTTTATATTGGTGTGGTATATATAATATAATTTTGGGTCCCACACCAAAAGTTCAACCTAGAATTAAAAACCTTGTTTTCACTCCTTAAAATTTTAGCGAAACTAATTGAAATTTATTTAAAATGACTCGGTATAACAGTTAGCTACTATGCTTATTTAGTGCGGCAATATCAACATGTGGGCCCTTCAGAGATATCCAATGGACATTATATTGACTTTTTGAGTTTCTCTCCAACGAATTCTGGGCATTATTGGATCACATGGGATGGATATCCAAATTCAAATGGACCTTATCCAAGCATATCTGAAGTAACATATGTCCAACAAGATTTTGGATGATCCAAATTCACTACCACCTACAAATAATAGTAAAATCTCAATATCCACGATGTTTTCTCATTATAATAACTACATGCATAGTAAAAGCAAATATGCTACTGGTATATCGGTCCATTACTTAGCTTCCCATTAGTGTACACTGGACCAAATAAGGTGGTTTTGTTCAACTGAACGTCCTTAATTAGCTGGTTAGATTCTTTGTTGTAGAACTTATTGATCAAGGTTCAAATCATTGACTTGATGCAGATGCTCACAGTTCTTTTTTCGGACTTTTCAATGATTTAATGCCGATACTTTTTCAATGTTACACGATGTGCTTGACTATGCGGTGACCTCATCAATCTTGATACATGGTTTCAAAAAACCTAGTGTAATAGGAGTTAATGGCATGTCTTTGTTATGTTGCATTCTTTATGTCATCTGTTAGGATACTCGATATGATACCGGCTACCACTTGACATCATTATGCTTTGTAGCATCCTTAGTGTCGATACATTTTGACCTCACATTAAATCATCCACTCTATTTTTATGGAATAAGATAGATAGATAGATAGATAGATAGATAGATAGATAGATAGATAGATAGATAGATAGATAGATAGATAGATAGATAGATAGACGAACCCTTGTATTTTTTCTCCATATAGATATATCATTCTTCTCTTGCGTTGGGTTTGCTATGTTTTTATTTTTAATGTAAAAACATTAAATTTAAATATGACGTATGTATGTGGATGGCTTTATGTTTATCTCTTTTTTATCAGCCTCACGTGTTCCTTAACAATGGCATGAGTGTTAGCATGCATCCATGCATGCACTGCCTTAGTGCTGATCTAGTCTTGCGGTTAGTGTTGATCCAGTCCTGCGGTCATCCTTGCCTGTAGCTCTCTGAGTGGTGATGGCGTTCCGCTGCTCCCCTTGCTTGTAGCTTGCTAGTCAGCCCATCCACAGATTGTACTCGTGTGTATATGTATCTGTAACATCAGTAATACAAGTGCGGTTCGAACCATTCTTGTTCTTACAATGAGTCGGTAATAGTTGAACAGGTATAAAGGAATTTGGCTAAATCTGCAATGACAGAATTTATCAACATGTCTATGGGCACATTGATTTTTATTTCCTCCGATTAATGTGGAACTGTCCCAAAATGACAAGCATATTTTTATAGCGAAAAGTCAATTTTATAATTTGACCAACAATTAGTCAATGTATATACAAGTTTAGGACATAAAACTTGCATTAGTAGAATAGTATTCAAACTTCCTCAAATAACAACATATTGTAATAGAAATTAAAGGTTAAAATCTATTTTACATTATTTTTTTCTTATCAAAGTATGTTTATTAAATTTAGACAGAGGGACTAATTTATACGAATTAACATGGAGGATTCTTTTATTGGTTAAATAATGTGATAAATATAGAGGGAATGTTCAAAATTAGAGATCTCTCGCCTTCGTCACAATTGGTGTGTCAGTTTTTTTATTAAAAAAAACAGATGGTCCACGTAGTTCTTTCCTTCTTTAGTAGAATTGATTGTGCGTCATACATATGGACCGTGGCACCGTGCTCCTTTTTATCACTGGACTATGTGATACACAATGGTTGCGGTTGCACTGTGTATCACGTGACAAGTATGATTGTACGAAAGTACCGATTTTTATGCATCACTAGATTCATGCATGTGTTATTATTATGGCCGGCGGGCATCACATTTATTGGTGATTAACCGAGATGCTGATATAGTATGAATTATTGCATGATTTATTAAATTAGCCCTAATCCCACTTATTAGATCGAGACTTGTTACGATCCTATCCACGTGGACCTATTCTCTCTCTCGCTCTCTTAGCTTATCCAGTTTGCTCTCAATGGCGATTGGTTGTGGACTGTGTCTCATCAAGGTTTGTTTGCATGCCCAACTAAACTCCTAACCGTCTGTCCGGCCGGTCTCCCTACAAATAACAGCTCACTTGTTCCCTTCTCCTGTGCTCCACATTGTTATACGGATAAGAGAGATTAGGTGCAGAATCTGGAAGTCCTAATTCAACTAGCAGCTATATCGATCGTAGTAAATTAGTCACCTGCTTGCTGTAGAAATGGCGACGGCGGCAGACATGGCGGCGACGATGTTGCTTGTGGCGGTTCTGCTGCACTGCACGGGCACGGCGATGGTGTGGGCGTCGCACGCCGTGTATCCGGAGCTCCAGTCGTTGGAGGCGGAGAAGGTTGATGAGACGTCGCGCACCGGGTACCACTTCCAGCCTCCAAAGCACTGGATCAACGGTACGTACGTGTGTGTGAATATGATCATTCGTTTTACTGAGCATTTGCATATTAATTGTTGATTATGAAATCTAATGTCACTGATCTGTGTCTTTGTTCTGATCTTGCCTTCTCGTCATCATGGCGTACATAAACTTAGATCCAAATGGTACGTAGACGTACATTCATCGACCCCTCCTCGTATTCATCAATTCACGTGTAAATGAATTATTAACAAGTGTATCAATGCAGGACCAATGTACTACAAGGGGTTGTACCACCTGTTCTACCAGTACAACCCCAAGGGCGCGGTGTGGGGCAACATCGTGTGGGCGCACTCGGTCTCAACCGACCTGATCGACTGGACGGCGCTAGACCCGGGGATCTACCCGTCCAAGAAGTTCGACATCAAGGGCTGCTGGTCGGGCTCCGCCACCGTGCTGCCCAGCGGCGTGCCGGTGGTCCTGTACACGGGCATCGACCCCGACGAGCACCAGGTGCAGAACGTGGCGTACCCCAAGAACCTGTCCGACCCGTTCCTCCGCGAGTGGGTGAAGCCCGACTACAACCCCATCATCGCCGCCGACAACGGCATCAACGCCAGCGCCTTCCGCGACCCGACCACCGCCTGGTACGGGCCCGACCGGCACTGGCGCCTGCTGGTGGGCAGCAAGGTGGACGACAAGGGCCTGGCCGTGCTGTACCGGAGCCGGGACTTCAAGCGCTGGGTGAAGGCGCACCACCCGCTCCACTCGGGCCTCACGGGGATGTGGGAGTGCCCGGACTTCTTCCCCGTGGCGGTGCACGGCCGCAGCCGCCGCCACCACCACCGCGGCGTGGACACCGCCGAGCTGCACGACAGGGCCCTGGCCGAGGAGGTCAAGTACGTGCTCAAGGTGAGCCTGGACCTGACGAGGTACGAGTACTACACGGTGGGCACGTACGACCACGCCACGGACCGGTACACTCCCGACGCCGGCTTCCGCGACAACGACTACGGCCTCCGGTACGACTACGGCGACTTCTACGCGTCCAAGTCGTTCTACGATCCGGTGAAGCGCCGCCGCATCCTCTGGGGCTGGGCCAACGAATCGGACACCGTCCCCGATGACCGCAGAAAGGGCTGGGCCGGCATTCAGGTATGTAATGTAACCGACGTACGTACGTGTCAACCGCCACTGATTGATACGTGTAACCGACGACGGCACCGAAAACGCAGGCGATACCGAGGAAGCTGTGGCTGTCGCCGCGCGGGAAGCAGCTGATCCAGTGGCCGGTGGAGGAGGTCAAGGCGCTGCGCGCGAAGCACGTGAACGTGAGTGACAAGGTCATCAAGGGCGGGGAGTACTTCGAGGTCACCGGCTTCAAGTCCGTGCAGGTAGGTTCGTGCATGCATCGTCGATCCATCGTCCATTTGTCATGCATGCCATGCCTGCCTGGCTGCCTTGATTGACGCATGATCGATCATGCATGCATGCATTTTCAGTCGGACGTGGAGGTGTCGTTCGCGATCGACGACCTGAGCAAGGCGGAGCAGTTCAACCCCAAGTGGCTGACGGACCCGCAAGCGCTGTGCAAGAAGCGGGGCGCCCGGGAGAAGGGCGAGGTGGGGCCGTTCGGGCTGTGGGTGCTGGCCGCCGGCGACCTCACGGAGAGGACGGCCGTCTTCTTCAGGGTGTTCAGGACCAACAGCAACGGCAGTAGGCTCGTCGTGCTCATGTGCAACGACCCGACTAACTCCACGTTCGAGGCGCAGGTCTACAGGCCCACCTTCGCCAGCTTCGTCAACGTCGACATCGCCAAAACCAAGACGATCGCACTGAGGACACTGGTACGTGTGCTCCTCCGTGCTCTCATATATACATATGTTGGCAATGGCAACCATGCATAGAATAGAACGACGTTGACACGAACGATGCATGCAGATCGACCACTCCGTGGTGGAGAGCTTCGGGGCCGGCGGCAGGACGTGCATCCTGACGAGGGTGTACCCCAAGAAGGCCCTGGGCGACAACGCGCACCTCTTTGTCTTCAACCACGGCGAGGTGGACATCAAGGTCACGAGGCTGGACGCCTGGGAGATGAAGACCCCGAAGATGAACGCGCCGGCGCAGTAGCACGACGTGACGATCGATCGAGGACTAGCTAGCTAGTGGTGTTAGCTCTAGGCGTAGTGTTACGAACGATATGATCGATCGATCATCGATCTTTAGGGAAATGCATGGTCTAGTTTTGTTAGAGAAACGGCTGCTGGTTTCGCTCACGTCACCTCAGATTGTTCTGTCCATTACATTGCAACGAATTGCATGCAGCACTCGGTGTCTCGGTGCACCAAAGTTTTGCTGATCAGGATTCAGGAACGAATAAAAAGCTCAAAGTGTGTGGGGTTCTTGACTTCTTTCAGTCGTTTCCTTCTTTTTTTTTAAAAAAAAAGGGTCACCGAGGAATGAACTATCCCCACCTAAATTGTATTACCACAAATTCCGGAAAAAGCCTGTAATGGTAGTTACATTATTAGATCACTATTAGATCAAAACCTAGAGTTACATTACAAAGCAAGAAAAGGCGAGAATGAGAGCACCAACCACACCACATACAAACGAAAACAACCGACGCCAAGAACCACAAAGAGAAGCAACCAAACTACAACTCCCACGACAGAGACATGTCGATGATTGCCGAATATTGCACCATCAACAGCCAAACTCTAATGAACTCCATTCCACTTTAATGAACTCTATTCCACGGGCGACTGCAAGGCACTAAGTCAGTCTTTTTCCTTAACAAGAATTATGCCCAATCCACCCAACTCCTCTCGCTGATTTGGAGCCTCTGTATTTAGATTGCACAGCTGTGATCCAACAATCACACAGCAGAGCAATGGGGAAGTACAGAAACCTGTCAAAATGCCGGGTCATAATCCTATATTCTTATAAAGCTAAATCCCACTAGAGATTTCTCTCAACATGCAAGCTATCCACATTAACAATCCACTAAAACTTGCAATTATATCCAACTAGCACATGTAATTATGATAGTTATCTCTTCATCCACTAACATGCATTTAGATGTCCACATCGATGTGTCAAACCATTCACCAAAATTAATTTAAGATAGTTTCATTCATATAACTATAAATATAAATAGTCTAATTTCTTTTTAAATTATCTGGAATCCCGCAGCAACGCGCGGGGTATTCTCCTAGTTCTCTCTAAAAGAAGTGGTTCCAGCCGATCGATGAGGCTACCTGATGTCATCTGCCTATGTCCATCACACCATCGAGGAACAGATCAGAGCAAAGGCCAAACGGTAATGCTATAGACCGGGCATCTGGGCTTCCGGAAGCACTGTCCCCCTCCCCCCGCACTCGCACTTCACCCGCTCCGCCCGCTGCCCCGCAGTCGCTCTCTCTCGTAGTCACACTTCGTCTGTTCCCCCACCCTCTCTCTCTCCCGCACTCGCTCTCAGTGCCGCTTTCCTGCCCGCTCTTCGCGTCGTTGCCACGCAAGCTCCCTCCCTCCCTCCATCCCTCGCCCCTCTGCGACCTCCCTCCCTCCCTCCGCACGTGAGCTCGCTGCGCGCCCCGCCCGCCCGTGATCCCTTCCTCCCTCCGTCCCTCGCCCTCCACGAACTCCATGCACCCCCGCTCTCCCTGCGACCTGGCTCCCGCACCCCACCGGAGACGAGGACGACGGTGACAGCTCCGACAAGGTAGGTCGCTGAGGGATCTGGATGTGAGGCCTTGCTCCTCCTCCTCTGGATCTGGATCTGAGCCCTCCTCCTTCCTCCTCCTCTAGATCTGAGCACTCCTCCTCCTCCTTCTCTGGATCTAAGGGATGCGACGGTGGCTAGGGTTCCGATGAGCTCTCGGGGGTCAGATCTCACCGTGTTGTAATAGTTTTTTTTTAATGTTGCAACAGATGATTTCGAATGTTGCAATGGGTTTTTTTGGGTTGTTGCAACAGATGTTTTTGCGATTATGTGGTAGTACTGCTTGAGATGTTGTTGTATGTTTCAGTTGCTTCAATTTCATATTGCAGTAGGTGTTCCATGTTGTTGCAAGTATTTTTTATTTCGAGCGTTGTTTCACATGCTTCACACCAGTGTTGCAATAATATGTTCCAAATATTAGCTCCTTCAACCTATTTTGTTGCAGCAGTTTGTTTGGTATTGTTGTAATAATATGTTCCAAATGTTTCAGCTCCTTCAACCTATTGTTGCAGCAGTTTGTTCCGTGTTGTTGCAATAATATGTTCATGGTGTTTCAGCTGCTTTTCTGCCTAATGTTGCAACAATTGTTCCGTGTTGTTGCAATAATATGTTCGTGGTGTTTCAACCGTTTCAGCCTAATGTTGCGGTAGTTGTTTCCGTGTTGTTGCACGTGTTTTATTCCAGCTTTCTATGTTGTTCGGCCGAGGGGCGAGCCAGGCGGCCGGAGGCACGTGGCTCGCCGGAGGGATAGTGGACGGAAGCGTTGGGGGCGAGCGGATGGGGGTGCTGCGATCATGGGGGCGATGGGGCATGCTCGTTGCGCACGCGGAGCGGTGCGAAGGCGGACGCAGCGGGCGTGGGGACGGGCTGCAGGGGCGAGCTAGGGGCGTGCGCGGCGCAAGCCCCGCTGGAGAAACAAGCACCGAAGAGAAACGGGAGGAGCAGCGTGGGCCCCTGTCACGTAGACGTGCAGGGGCTTGCGTCCCGCGGCACCGTCCGATGCATCGGTATCCATCGACACCATCACTCCCCAAAGGCGCATCGGAAGCATGCAGATCCAGGCGACCAGGCGTAGTACGTCATTCCAGGTTGGTCCTGCTCCACTGTGCTTGTTGTGTACTCAGTCACGACACGACCAAACTGCCGGCCTCATATATCTCTGGCACTCCATTTCCATCGGAAGTCGGCACGCGTGCCGCACTCGGTCACCGCACGTACATAGGAGTATACGGCGGGCCGGCTCCTAGAGTCCTAGTGGCAGTCCCCACCGCTCTCCAGCATCGTGCTCAGGGCAGGTCTGATATACCCAATTCCGGCATGTACGTATGCAAGTGTACGCACGCCACGCCAAAACAATTGCCAAAGAAGGGTCCGGCCTGGGGCAGTGGAGCGGCGCAGGCCGAGCCGGCGGACGCCAAATAAAAATATGATGCGGCTAGCTAGCGTAGCGAGTGGACAGTGGACCACGGCCGGCGCCAACGAGTCACCGCCGACGCGACAGTCCACGTACAGACGGCGCGAGTAGTTGGGGTCGCGGCGAAAGCGCAGGGGCCGGGAATCGATCGGCCGGCCGGGTGGTGCCCGCCAGCTCGGAGATGCTCGTACACCACTCACTGGCCGGCGCCCGGTCGCTGCTCGGCGCTGGTGCGAATAATCGAAGTGGAGGCAATGATTTGGTCTCCGACTCCGAGGAAACGAACGGGACGATCACGCGACGCGACGCCAGATCCAGTTTGGCCTCCCTCTCGCTCTCGGTGGAGTTTGCGGTGCGGCGGCTGTGACGCACTAACGCTGCATTGCTGCGCAATCATGCGACGACCCCCGGTGCTCTCTCAAGAGATGGCGGTGGATGCCCTGCTCGATCTCCTGCCTCGTTGGGATTTGGGAGGGCCGGGCAGGGCAAATGGGCAATGCCAAACCTGCATCTTGTCCAGTTGGTTGGTGACACTGCACTGACAGTCCTCCACTCGGGTCTCCCTGCCGTCCGTTCCGCGGCGCAGCATGCGACCGGGACAGCAGCACCTACCGACGATACTACGAGACGAGACGGTGCACCGCTAGTGGGGTTTCAACGTGTCGAGAAGCAGCCAAAGCAGGCACATGCACGAGGCGCGGAGAGCCGTGAACGTTTCGCATTTTGCCCTGTGTCTTTTCTTTTTTGGTGGAGAGGGGGGAAAAAGTTCCTTGAACCTCTTCATCTTTCTTGTCGATTTTCCATCCTCGTTTATAAAACTAGAAGAGTAGATTTTTATCGTGTCTTAATTTTTAAAACGTTGATAAACTTCAATACATCATATTATAAACTAGATTTTTATCTGTTCTCGTGGCGTTTGTTTTACACGTTGTACTTCTTTGAACAGTGGTTTTGTCTGACGCACGTCAACTATAAAGAGGTAAATTGGACTTTAGTTGATAATTCAAGGGATAAATTGAACTATAAACCATTCAAAAATCTATCCAATTTTTTCCTTGGAAATTTTATGCAAATTGCATAATCCTAAAATCTAGTTTAATCATAGAAAAATTGTTTTAGCTCAGAAAATTATGAGACCACTTTTAGATTTTTTTTTCTAAAATCAATCACGCTCTATTTATGGTGTCATGATTATAATTGTTATTTGAATCTTCTGTAGACTATTTTTGTGTTTATTTTCTAGCATATGCTCTTGTTATCTATTATACTATCGATGTTAACCACTTGAACTACATAAAAGACCACGTGACACGGATTACTCTTGCTAATAGATATTCTAGTTATCTATTATCATTTTTCCTAAAATTTATTTTTGTTTTGCTTGTGTATGTGGAACTGTCGATTGATACATGCGAGTCATGTATTATGCGGTAACTAACACTTGTGTTGTTGTAAAGTCACCTAAACTTTTATATAGTCCGGGTCACCGACGTATACTAATTATAATAGATATGAGAGTATCGAATAGCAAATAAGAACCAAGATGAGTTCATAAAAGACTCAAATAGTTCCAAGTTAGACACCATAAGATAAAGCATGGTCTTAGGGAAAATATGAAACCAGTATCATAATTTGTTGAGCCAAAACATAATTTCTATGAATTTTCTAAGATTAAGATAGATTTTAGGATTTTTAATTGCATAAATTTTTAAGGACAAAATTATTTGGAAACAATATTTGTTGTTCAACTTACCCTGAACTATCAATAAAGTCTGATTTACCTCCACCACATCCAAACTAGCTTGAAACCAAATGCTTTTACAAAAGTTATAAAGAGGTAAATATCTTGTTTTGTAGATAAGGGAAAAGTTTTGGACAATCGCGGAAGTTGAGAGGGTTAAAAAAAAACTTTGTCCGGAGAAAAAGTTGGAACGGACTCCGACTTAGACCTCCCAGCCCAACAGAAGAGCAAATGCGTGAAATGGGCTTCTCACGAGCAGAAAAAGGGCCCAGCACAAGAATCGTTTCACACAGAAGGAATTTCCCATTTTTTCTGCTAAAAAAAAGAGGACTTTCCCATTTCCTTCCCACTGTATAGGGACATTTTGTTAGCCCGTGACCGTGATAGGATTAAGGACAAATGATATGGCTCGGGCGTCCGTCCCATGACTTCTCGTCTGGACGTGGCTCATCCTCATCCACTCGTCAATGTTGCTCGCATGACTTTCTCCGGACCTCGTGGTTCATCCTCATCCACTCGCCCGCGTCGCTCACGCCGCTCTCTGTGCGCCCCCTCTTGCGGTCGCAGGACGGATTCTGCACGAACTGCTCACTGGCGCTGCCCCTGCCCAAGCCGCTCGCTAGTGCCGCCCCCACCTGAGCCGTGCGCCCCTGCCCGTACTCACGCCTCCCATCGCGGCTACGCTCCATCCACCTGCCACAGCCACTGTTCAGGTCCGTGCTGCCGACAAGCTCCGCACCAATGACCTCCGCGCACTCGTGACATTGAGCTCCACGCCGGTGTCAAGCTCTGCAACGACGAGCTACATTCGTTCAAGCAGCAAGGTGATATTGTGTTGCGCTAAAAACGTATGTTGCAAGCGTATGTTTCAAGTGTTTCATGTGTCTCAGTGGTATGTTGCAAGGGTTTCATATATATGTTGCAAAAGTAGATCGGGATGTTGCATATATTGCAATGGTTGTAAACGTATGTTGCAAACATCTGTTCCTAATGTTTTGTCTGTTTTTCCAGACATATGTTGCGAGTGTGTTTATCTCAATGTTGCATATGTTTTACACATACTCCCTCCATACTAAAAAATAAAGTCGTTTTGGATAGCGACACGGTATCCAAAGTATAACTTTGACTTCTTGTTTTTATAAAAATATTTATTGAAAAGTGATATATGTATATTTTTATGTAAGTATTTTTCAAGACAAATCTATTCATATGGTTTTCGTATTTTCAAACTCAACAACTTAAAAGTTATTCATGATTTATATTCCCAATGTTTGACCCAAGCCTTGTTCAAAACGACTTTATTTTTTAGTATCAAGGGAGTATGTTGTAAGCATTTTATCTAAATATTGCGTATGTGTTGCAATTGTTTTCAAGTGTTTTTTAGATATTTTTTCAAGTGTTTCAGACGCATGTTTTAAATGTTTCATCTGTCTTCAGACGTATGTTGCAAATGTTGTATTTGGATGTTTCAAAAGTAGATCGGTGTCTCCTCCTCGTCTTCTGCTGCCTTGCATCCTTCTCAGATTGCGGAGGGGGCGCAACGAGGGTCGGCGAAGGGGGTGCACCAGGAGCTGGCGGACGGGATGCACCAGGGGATTGTGGCATGGACGCGAGCACACACTGTTCCCTTCTGTTACGTGGGCAAGTAGGGTCCCTTTTAGTTTTCTATTTTACGCAGGATGCTGAGATGGTCTCATTGATGGGCCACAACGCCAGCCCACACTTTGGTTGGCTGAGGACCGAGAGATGCGTTTGGATGCGCTCTGAGTGCTGGATGTCCGGGCGCTAGTGCCCTCATAGGATTAAAGGACCAGTTAGCCAGTTAGATTGGCGGCTGGACCAGTGTGACAGCCAAAAAAACAAAACATGGTAAAATAAATTATCCAGCAGACTTGTCGTAAAATTTGACAACAAAATAACCAACGCCATAGGGCTAATGTAGTTTTCCAAGCTACTACGGCTGTAACACGAAACAAAAAGTATAGGAAAGAACCTGAGCCACATCTAAGATGTGGCATGGCAAAGTTTGATGGCAACCCAACAGGCCCATGATATGTGCATACTGCATAAGCGAGGACAACGTACAAATTCTGGCATGTAATGGAAACAGACGTCACTCCAGGACATTTGCAGTTCACTGGCTAACGGCAAAATTATGGAATGGAAGCAGACGTCAGTACAGGGAATTTGCAGTTCACGGCAAAATTATGACAAAGAATGTGCTGCCAAATCCAGACTCGGTTGACCAAGAAATGTTACAATTACAGTGTGCTCCCTCTGTCCCAAATTGTTGGACATTTCAACTTTTCTAAGTAGCCAAAACAACCTATAAATTGAAATTGAAATGGAGGTAATAGTTCAAAACTCATAAAATCCATAAAATCCGGTGCTGACACAACCGTTCACAATAGCCAAACAGGTTTCACCGCAGGTTACGAAATCACAGCCTGTCAGCCTCCTTCCCCTTCTCCCTCCGCATGCTGTCAGTTGTGAGTCTTGACTAGAGTCACATCCTCTGTTAAAAAATCAGAGCGAAAATAAAACAGTTAATCTTTAGACATCGAAACAAGACTCCAAGTTGGACTTACAGTGCTGCTTTGCCAAACGGTTGCAATCACAATATTAGTATAAACATCATACAAAAAAATCAATACGTGTCACTCAATCCAATTGTATAATAAATTTACATTTTCAACAGAAACAGTAAAGTCAAGAACATCAAATCTAGATAAAATGTAGTTTTCTTATAAGAAAGCTTAACAATGTTCTCGTGCGTCCAATGCCAGAACACGCAAGAGCCCTAAGCACAGACTGAGCACCACGGCCTGGAGTGTTTGTCTTGATTCCACCGGTAACTCGGAACTTGATAAGCACAGCAGTGATTCCAAGCTCGTAAACAGGGCATTATGCACAGTAAGTACCAAATGTCAGTTGACAGATCAGCATTTGAACTAGTAAACTGGTACCTTGCATCTCAGTGCAAGTTCCTGAGCTTCAAGCATGACTCGTCATGGTCTGCTTTTACCTTCATGTCACCTGCAGCAGCAGCAGCATCACCAACAACATAGCCTTTTGTCCCAAGCAAGTTGGGGTAGGTTAGAGATGAAACCCAAAAGAGACGAGAAACAGGAAGACATATAAAGGGACATAAAGGGCACAAGACAAAAAGCGGTCACGGTTCAGGCACGTTGATTGCCAATCTCCAAGCGCTCTTATCCATAGCTAAATCCTTGGAGATATTCCACTCCTTAAGATCTCTCTTAACGAACTCGTCCCAAGTTAGTTTAGGTCGACCTCTACCGCTCTTTACATTATCGGCCCGCTTTAGAACTCCACTACGCACCAGCGCCTCAGGAGGCCTCCGTTGAACATGTCCAAACCATCTCAACCGATGTTGAATCAATTTATCCTCAATTAGTGCCACCCCAACCCTATCCCGAATATCGTCGTTCCGGACTCTATCCCTCCTTGTTTGCCCACAACACCAACGCAACATACGTATCTCTGCTACACTCAATTGCTGGACATGTCGCCTTTTTGTAGGCCAACACTCAGCACCGTATAACATCGCCGGACGAATTGCCGTCCTATAGAACTTACCTTTCAGCTTCTGAGGCACCCTTTTGTCACAGAGGACGCCAGAAGCTTGACGCCATTTCAACCAACCGGCTGAAATTCTATGCCTAACATCTTCATCAATGTCTCCATCCTTTTGTAGCATTGACCCTAAATATCGAAAAGTATCCTTCTTGGCCACTACTTGCCCATCGAGGCTAACGTCTCCCTCCTCATGCCTAGTCGCGCTGAAATCACACCTCATGTACTCGGTCTTAGTCCTACTAAGTCTGAACCCTTTCGACTCTAACGTGTGCCTCCATAGTTCTAACTTCCTATTAACCCCTGCCCTACTGTCGTCAACTAGCACCACATCATCAGCAAAGAGCATACACCAAGGGATATCACCTTGTATGTCCCTTTTGATCTCATCCATCACCAAAGCAAATAAATAAGGGCTCAAAGATGATCCCTGATACAGTCCTATTTTAATTGGAAAGTCACTGGTGTCGCCATCACATGTTCGGGCAAACGTCACCACATCCCTGTACATATCCTTGATGAGGGTAACGTACTTAGTTGGGACTTTGTGCTTTTCCAAGGCCCACCACGTGACATTTCTCGGTACTTTGTCATAAGCCTTCTCGAGGTCAATAAAGATCATGTGCAAGTCCTTCTTCTGCACCCTATATCTCTCCATCAATTGTCGTAATAAGAAAATCGCCTCCATGGTCGACCTACCAGGCATGAACCCAAACTGATTTTGGGTCACATGTGTCACCCTCCTTAGGCGATTCTCGATAACCATCTCCCAGAGCTTCATCGTATGGCTCATCAACTTAATCCCACGGTAGTTAGAACAACTTTGAACATCTCCCTTCATGTCACCTGCCAAAAAAGATTATGAAATCATGTGTAAATTAATAACACAATAAATATTCAAATTATAAGTAATTAGAAGGATCTAAGGTGGAATCAGCAAAGTGTGATACAATCATACTGAAACCAAAGTTAATGTGAATTACAAGGCAACCGTAGAAAACGATCTACTGACTGACATAGCATACATCATCGGTAAACCAAAGATCAAACGAAGTTATGTGAACAGAAAGCAAATCTGCAACATTTTGAACAAATCAAGACTTACTGAAATAAACAATCAGGGCAGCTATAATCAGGTTAAAGAAACTATAGGGAGACCGCAGATGTGATTAGGTAGTTGTAATCATTCTGTTGACCTGTGGAATACACTGATCCCTACAGGTTACTCAAAATGTCCACAACCATCAACAAAATTGTGCATAACAAATTCTCAAGAAAATTTAATCAATATCACTCAAATACAAGCTAAGACGTATATTCAGCTTCGCTCCAATAGAAGCATATTCCTCTATACTGTTGTTTACTCACCATTAAACACTAGATTTAAATGGGAGAAAAAAATTGCAAAGCTGAAATCTAAAGTTTTTAAACTATAGGCAAACTTATGATATCCACTTTAATTACCAATAATTTAACACTGCAAAGGGTCACAAGGTGGGAAAGGGCTCAGTTGAAGTGACATAGAAGAGTGCATGCTGACTCTTTCTACAAGGAATGCAATGCCAAGATGGAGACACCTGGAAATGTGTAGAAAAAGAAAAAAAAATACAGAGGAAAACTCTGGTTCATCATGTGAATTTAGCATGGCTTAGCTACTCCCTCCCACAAACTGAAAGCATGCCATCTTAAAGGTCAAACTTAAAAAGAAAATTGACAACTAGTAGAATCAAAAGTGAGGGTAAAACAGTGTGGTTTAGTTGAAAATTTTTACTTAACTAATGAAAATTCAGAAATGCGGTTATATGGGTGACACAATTCATGAATTCTTTATCAAAACATGTTCACTTCCAAAGTAGACATCTCCATTTGATTTGGCAAAGAGTTGCATGAGTGATGAGCCCACAGAAGCATTGCAAAGCAGCTACTACATAATGGTCACACACTACAGGAAACTCAATACCCGGATGAAGACACCTGGATATGAAACGGGAAGAGAAGAAGTTCCAGAGAAAAACTCTCTAGAACCCCATTGTGAATTTTGCATGGCTATGACTCGACACGCTCCCACATAACAAAAGGGAGGCGATCTTAAGGGCCATGCATACAAAGCAAACTCTTAAGTTCACTGACCAAACATCAAGCTTTAAATACTATATGTACTATCACAAAAATAAGCTCATCAGGATCCTTGAAATTATACAACACGTACTTGAATGCAACAAAGTAACAGACATTTGCAACAAAGAAACCAATGTATCATGGCACATATATACTAGCAAGGACCATGCTTACTAAACAGGATCTAGAACAATGCACTTTGGATAAGCCAAACCAAGTCACTGGCACACTTGTACCTAAACTTGAAACCATAACCACAACTGAATGGATTTCTAGGTGCCAAAAATTTCAGTAGCACTTAACATATAGCTCCACAACTTTAAAAGAACGTTTTAATAGATAGACCAAAGTAGTTAAAAGAACAACCTAATGTTCTGAAGTTGGAACAACTCTATTCTAAATGATAATAAACCATGTCCACAGACTTGCCGCACAGTACAACACAAACACCATATACAAGGATCATGTCCACAGACTTGCAGCACAGTACACATAAACACCATATTAAGGATCCCACTACAGTGCGCAACAAAGTAGACCAACAAAAAGCATCAAACAATAAAATTAGAATGGTAGATTTTACACTAGTGTTACACACAGCCAACAAGACTAGATCATGAGTGATAACACTACCGATTCTATGACCAGAACCACCGTTTGCAATTAATCACCTGTGATGCAACCGAGTGTCTCCGACCGGATAGACCCGCAACATGCTGCAAGAACGAACCAGAAATAACAGCGTCTCAGACTCTCAGCACCAAGCACCGCGCCAGCCTAGAACAACAAGCAGATGTAGCGCAAATAGCACCAAGCACCGCGCCAGCCTAGAACAACAAGTAGATGTAGCACAAATAGGATGTCGAGTTCTTGAGATACTCACGATGAAGAAGGTGTCGTTGAAGAGGCGAGGATGTGCGCGACGCCGAAGACGTTACTCGTCCTCGCGGACGGCCAGGCCGAGGGTCATGGTCACCTCCACGGGCTCATGCGTTTTCTCCCTCCGGACTACATAAGCAATACCAGAACGAGATCAGCACAGGTGACGAACCAATGGTGAGACAACGAAGGAGCGAGAGGAGGTGTGACGCAATACCAGAACGAGATCAGCACAGGTGACGAACCAACGGTGAGACAACGAAGGAGCGAGAGGAGGTGTGACGTTACCATGGCTGCGACCACGTGCTCACTGCGGCGGCGGCGGCCGGCAGAGAGGGGGAGAGAAGGATAGGGTTCGGAGGAGAAACGAGGCAAGGAGCAGATGGAGAAATGCGCGTGTACTTGTAGACTTGTATAGAGAGAGATATGGAATGGGCCTTCATCTTAGCGGGCCTTTTGCAGGCAGAGTGGGCTTGGCTTGTTGTAGGTTTCTATATGAACCGCATAGTGGGCCTACCTTGTAACTTCGACCTTCCCTTGGCTGCCAACACGATCCATTCACTTTTTCGGGTTTATTTAATTAAGTTCATAATAATATATATTATATTCAAACATTAACACCAAAGTATAGAGATGAATGAAATTCCCCATTACATGGAATTAGCCACCTTGCTACTGGGCGTAATAGCATGCTCCTAAACAGTCAACTCACTGCCATTTAACAGCCTGTTTAGTGTTATTTAAACATTGGAGCTTTGTACAACTAGCGAAGATGACTAGACATTTAGCAGCATGGTGAATGTAACACTTTTTTTTTCCTGATCAATAATAATAAAAAATACCTTTTCCATAGAAAAAATTATGGACAAATAAAGTAAATCACCGAACTGTGCACAATCCGGTCTGAACTCTGTTCCCGTTTGAAATGAGCAACGGACATACGGAACAGATTGTATTACAAGTCAATGAAGATGCGCAGGCCGTCATGAGCTAGCTGTACGGGTATTCCTTCTCTGCAATCATACATACAGGCTTACACATCAAACAAGGCCGTTACAGAAAAATAAATAAGGATACACTCTCCCTTCCAATCAAACTATTGATAATTTGACCACCAGTATAACAATTATTTCCGGTTAAACTTTTGTAAATTTCACCACCAGTATAAGGAAATTCCACATATTGACAATGCATATAAGATGTTATTAGATTCACCATGCGAGGGATTTCAAAATATTTAATTTAATTACTTTGAAATGTCTTATTCTCATAGAAACTGATGGTCAATGTTTAACCTTGAAAACCATGCCCATGTCCTAAACATCATTTATTTTAAATTGGAGGGAGTAATTGTTTCAGCAATCACGCGTACCTGTGAGACCATTCTGCCAGCATCTCATTTTCTGTGTGATGTTCAAACTCATAGTTCATTCCAATCAACACAGCCCTTTTAGTACAGATTCTCTTGATAGCATCGAGACTCTGCAAGAATTGGATTATGGTAGCATGAATGCATGATATTGAGGAACAAATTGTATTTTCCCAAAGAAACACAAACACTAGATAGTTTCTTAAGCAAATCTGATTACAGAAAAAACTTCAAGACAAATATTTAGAAGTCCCAATAAAATAACCTCATGTAGAGTAAAATGGTTTTTGCGATGACCTCCTCCCTGTTCAGAACATGAAGTCTGTATCAGACTATCAACATATGAATTTTTCAGAATCGAACGGAAGATTTAGCAAGTGAAGTTTAATTGTATAATAGTTTGATAGCATGAAGTTAAGTCTATATCAGACCATCAACATATGGGGTTTTTCACATTGAAGTGAATGATTTAGCATGTGAAGTTCAAATTGTATGAAAGATACAGCAACTGTGGGCCTTTTTAGTTTTTCGACATGTCAGGTATGTGACAGTGGCAAAGGCTTACCACTCCGTGCAAAATGTTTGCTTCAAGTATAAGAAGGTCAAGTTGTCGAGCACCAGACTTTGAAATAGCTGCAGGCAAAGACTACATGAGAATCATATTCCAGTGCCATGGAGCAATAAAATATGCAGATATCAAGAGAATACACCTTCAAAAGGAAATGCTAGAAATTTTGCCGTGTGGACTCATGATTTGCACCCATGTTGCTAAACTGGCATGTTGTTAAGACTCTGGTAATGAGAAATATACTAAAAACATGTTACATTGAACATGATCAGATGACCACTGGGGTTCCTGTACAATATAGATTGACATAGTTTTCAATATCCCACATATAACAATAACAATTGAAATACAGTTTTAGCAAGAACAGTGAATTATCCTGATCTTCCACATTTCTGAGTTTAATGGATTAATATAGTCCTTTTGAGAAATAGCTCTTCAATGCTAACTTATATAAATTATCATGCTGTTTCCAAACACACAGAAAAATCATGACATTCTAATTATTCAAACAGAAGAGGACCCGAAAACCATACCATGCACAGTCCTAAGGTAGAAATCTCGAGAAATCAGATAAATACGCAACTTTGGCCCTTCTCTTCTAATTATTCAAACAGAAGAGGACCCGAAAACCATACCATGCTCAGTGCTAGGTAGAAATCTCGAGAGATCAGAAAAATACGCAACTCTGGCCCTCCTCCCAAATAAGAAGCCTAAACAAATATACCCTTCTCCATGCATAACCTGAACAACAACAACCAACTAATTCAGGAGACAAAACATAACAGGTCAGAGCAACATTTCACAGCACCAGTTCTTACTGGCAAGGGCACAAATTCTAGCCCTGATGATACAAACGGTTTGTCGACAGCGCCATCAATTATCTTCCAGTCGAGTTGCACGGCTAGAGCATCTTCAGCTCCATCCTCTGGCTTTCGCTCCATCAAATACGGGAACCTTGCTGCAACACTGCAAAATTGGTGGCTGGCATTACATGATGCGTTGTGTTGATAACTAACGAAATGCCATTACTCATCCACTAGGAACATAGGATGAACCTGTCCTTTGTGAATCGTGTGAGAAATACAGGTATCTGCTCAGTATCATTTCTATCACTTCCTGGCTGTACAACCCAACTTCATCAAGGCCTAAGACAGCATCGGCGTCCTCATGAGTCAGAATGATCTGCATTGCACAGAACCCTCTTAGTTGTCTCATTCGCAGATCATCAGGGACTATTGCTAACAAAGAGAATCAGCTGTTAATTTTTTTTTTAAAAAAAACCGCATCAGAGATCTCACCAAATCAATGGAAGGAACATTGTGGTGGACAAACCATCGGAGCACTTGTTCTCTGAAGGTCTTGCCAACATCAATCAGAATGTATTTGTGGGTTCCATCGTCACGGCAATAATCTATCAACAGGGAGGAGTTCAACCTGACAACAAATAGAAATAAGCACCTGCCTAAGGGGGTGTTTAGATCCAAAATATTTGGAATTTTGATACTGTAGCACTTTCGTTTGTATTTAGTAATTAGTGTCCAATCATGGACTAATTAGGCTCAAAAGATTCGTCTCGTGATTTACAACCAAACTGTGTAATTAGTTATTTCTTTTACCTACCTTAAGTGCTCCATGTATGTGTCTAAAGATTGATGTGATGGAGAAAGAGTGTAAAAATTTGGAATTTTGAAGGGAACTAAACACCCCCGGACCGCCTCACTCACTTTTTTTCCTGAAATACCACCCTCTGTCCACAAATGGATTAATTCACGGCTAGTGCTAAACGTGATTAATAGCTTATAAACTTTTGCACAATGCATTAATTCATGCGGATTGTCGATTGAGATTGTAGGCGGTGGCTGACTCACCTGTAGTTGGGGTTCCGGTCCGGCGGGAGGGAGAGAGCCGTAGAGCAGACTGCGCAGTGCGGGGTGGATAGCCTAATGAGGCACCGTGTGTCGAGGAGCGCGGTGGAGCAGCCCGTGCCCAAGAAGATCAGCGACGACGACGACACTGCCGCCGCGGTAGCAATGCCCCCGGCTAGGGACTTGTTCGGGTCGGGCTGCATAACCGGATCGGTTCTTGATTGTTTCGAATCGAAGGAAGTATGGGCTCCAGGACTTCGCCACGCTGGTGACGCCGGCGAGGAGCGGCGGCCAGGGCAGATCTACTTCACTTTTCCCGCCGAGCTACTGCGCGGCCCCCTCACCTGCGAGGAGGCGACGCGCTCGTCAATGGGGCGGTGCGTTTCTTCGCTTCAACCGAGCTGCCGAGCCACGTCACTGTCCACGGACTTTAATAAGGGCATGTGTTGGTTACGGTGTTAAAAGTTTAACCAACTTTCGTCTTATTTGACAAAAAAAAAGTTTCTTATTTTGGACTAATTAGGCTTTAATAGATTCATCTCGTAAATTACTCCTAATCTGTGCCGATATGCATGTCAGTAGTCTACATTTAGTACTTCATGCATTTGCCGCAACATTGATGTAATGGGAGTTAAATTGAATGATTCAGAAACTAAACCGGGCCTAAACGAACCAAATCATTTTCCCGATCTAAGACTGACTGCACCGGCATGCGCTATCCACTCCTGCAGGACCGTGATAGCGTAAAAAACGCTGCAGCGGGGGACGCTATGACTCATGGTATAGCTACGGACCAGCCTCCATCCGCTGCATTTGTCGGACGTATGGAGCCACTAGTAAAGGACGGTGCGGGGCCCGCTCGGGGAGGACGGCCGCGCGAGAGAGGCAGCAGAAGAAAGAGAGAGTGCGTGGGAGAGCGTGCCATCTTTTTTCCGTATGAAAAAATATTATAACTCACAAACTAAAACACCAAATTAAATTCCGATTACACCATTAAATTCATTTCAATAAATCTTTCAAAACAAGATCTCACATGGATATATTTAGATAAAATTTATTTATAAGCATGTAGGCCCTACTGTTGATAGTTGATATAGAGTATAAGATATAGAAGATGGATGAGTGCGGAAGAAAGTGATATAGAGGAGAGAATCTTGATGACCAGGACGGAATATTCCTTTTAGAGGATGGATTTAGAGTACGAAGAGTGCGAATAGCCTATCCATCCTCTATATCATCCTCTATACATCCTGGTCATCAAGATTCTCTCCTCTATACTCAATTCTTCCGCACACATCCATCCTCTATATCATCCTCTATTCACTGTGAGACCCACTTGTCACTTTATCTAAATATATCTACGTGAGATCTTGTTTTGAAGGATTTATTAAAACAAATTTAATGGTGCAATCGGAATTTAATTTGATGTTTTAGTTTGTGAGTTATAATATTTTTTGTTGGAAGAAAAAAAGTAGCAGTAGCAGCGGGACCCACACATGCCCTCTCTCCCATTCTGGCGCAGAAAAGCAGCAGCGGCGGGGCCCACGCAGCCTTTAGGGTTCCACCTTCATTCCTTCAAATATAGCGTGTACGCTGCTTTACGGGCCCCGCCGCTGCTGCTTTTCTGCGGGGAATGGGAGAGAGAGGGCATGTGTGGGTCCCGCTGCTGCTACTACTTTTTTCTTCTAACAAAAAATGTTATAACTCATAAACTAAGACACCAAATTAAATTCCGATTGCACCATTAAATTCGTTTCAATAAATCCTTTAAAACAAGATCTCACATGGATATATTTAGATAAAGTGACAAGTGAGTCACACAGTGGATAGAGGATGATATAGAAGATGGATGGGTGCGGAAGAATTGAGTGTAGATGAGAGAATCTTCATGACCAGGATGTATAGAGGATGATATAGAGGATGGATGAGTGCGGATAGCCTTAACCCTATTGGCTTGAGCTACTCCCTCCGTCCAAAAATAAACGCATGTAACGCTAATCGAGAAGTTAAACTCTTTTAAATTTGACTAGTTATATAGAAAACAATATCAATACTTACATCTTCAAACAAGTTTATTATAAAAATACATTGTATGATCTATACAGTGGTGCTTATTACACATCATAAACATTAATATTTTTGTGTACTCCCTCCATTCCAAATTATAAGGTATTCCATTGGAGAGTCAAAACATCTTAAGTTTGATCAAAATTATAGAGAAAATTACAAAAATTTATAACATCAAATAGGTATACTATGAAAATATAATTAATGAAGAATCTAATGATACTTAATTGGTGTCATAAATATTATTATCTTATCATATAAATTTGGTTAAATTTGAGATCCTTTGATTCTCCAAAATTCTTAGAATGCCTTATAATTTATGATGGATGGAGTATATATTTAGTCAAACTTAAAAGAGTTTGACTCTTCGGTAAGCGAGACGTGCATTTAATTTAGAACGGAGAGAGTATGCAAGTATAGTAGTACGATAGTGCATCAGGCTGGTACATAGTACGACTGAGATGTCCACTATCATAATTCGCTTGTCCAGGGAGCTCTTTACGCTAATTCTTGAACTGAGTAAGCTTTCGCTACCCTCCGTCCAGAAAAGAATGCCGTCTAAAAAAGAATGTAATTATAGGATCTATGCTGGTCAAAGTAGCTCAAGTTTGATCAAATTTATAGTAAATAGTATTAATATTTATGTCTTCAAATAAATTTATTATGAAAATATATTCTATGACTAATCCAATGATACTAATTTTGTATTATGAATATTCATCTTTTTTATATAATTTTGGTCAAAGTTTAGATTGATTGATTTCTCGAAAAATAAGAATTGTATTTTTTTTATTTGTGGACGTAGTCTGTGAGACCTAGACCGTTGGTGTCGGCACTACTACGATGCTTGCTAGCGCTACTGAGCTTGCCCTCTGCTGCGCTCCTCGGCACCACGAAAGGCATTTTCTTTTTGACAACACGGAAGGCATTGTAGTTGGTCAAATACGGCGAGTGGTGTCTCCTTGTGTATATCGGCTCCCTGAGCTCACACATTCGCAAATCGCCTCCCCTTAATTTTAGTTCACGCTCCGCCACTGGTTTCAAATACTCGAGTGAAATTTGAAAACAATGTCTTGTAGTTGTGCCACGTCCTTCCTACTCAAAGCAATCATATATAAATATAAATAATGCTTGTTGGTGACACGTGAGTCTAAGCTTACGGTGCAACCACGTCTCCCATTCATCAGATGACTGAACGATTGCCGAACATTGCTATCTAGTGAGAATTATATAGATCAGAAGAAATATTGGCAAAACAATGCTACATTAACCATTAATATAACAGTACTCTTCTGACAAGGATAGTTCGAAGTTCTAAAGCGACGGTCATTCCAACCCGGGCCAAGTTTTATGCTGTTGCTGGGTTCTTTTATTCTAGTTCAGTTTATCGGGTGGTTGTTTTGTTGTATTTCCTAATTTAGAGTTCTTCTTTTTAATATAATTAGCATCTCTCCTACTTTATTCGTTAAAAAAAGCGATGGTCAACAAAAGCAAAACGGCAATGCTCTAGTGCGGGCGTCCAGGGATGGACGGATGCGACTTCCCCACCAGCTATCTTATCCGTCCGCTCGCTCCCGTCTGCATCCCTTCAAAAAAAATTCTCTACGCACTTGGCCTCCACAGTCACGGCCTTATCCATCGCTCCATCGGACCTTCGCGCTCGACTCCATCGCGCTGCCCACCTTCTTCACTCTGCGCTTCATTGCGCCGCTCACCTGTACCACGGCATCCGCCCGCTGTGGCCGCCTCCGCTGCTCGCTTAGCCGCTGAGCAGGTGCTCGTGCACTTCGCGCAAGTGCTTACCTAGGTCGCCGAGCAGGTGCTCGCCCAGGCCACTGAGAAGGTCCTCTCCCAGGGGCGCATCATCGAGCTCCATGTGCCACCGCCGACCTCCGCATCAGCGTTGAGCTCCATTATTTTAGTCCAAGCAGCAAGGTGACATTGTGCGCTGAAAACACATGCTGCAAAGTACGTTTTAAGTGTTTCAGATGCTTCATCTGGATGTTGTAAATGTTTCATGTGGATGTTGCAAAAGTAAATCGGGATGTTGCATATGTTGCACTGGTTGTACCATATGTTGCAAACTTTTGTTCCAATGTCACAGTTGTTTTTCCAGATGCATGTTGCAAGTGTGTTTATTTGAATATTGCATATGTTTCACACATATGTGTTGCAAATGTTTATCTGGATGTTGTGTATGTTTTACGTAGTTTTCAAGTGTTTTTAGGTGTTTTACATCGTATCCATGCTGCATGAACTTGACATGTATCTTATTTAACATGTGAAATGAAGAAATTTTGAAAATAAAAAATAAAAAATTTAAAATTGTTCATACAGTACATTTTAAAAAAAGAAACAAAAGTAAAAACAGAAAAGAAAAAGGAAAAAGAAATACAAATAGAAGAAAAAAAATAAAGAAAATAATTAATTAGAGTTAAGTAAAATAGAAATAAATGAAATATAAAAAATAAATAAAATAAAGAGAATAAAAAACACCATAGAAAAAATAAAATAAAAAGAAAAGAAACAAGAAAATAATAAAGAAGAACCGGACCACGACCTGCCCAGAGAAGGATGCATCTCTGTGGGCTATAGTTGCACTCGTGTGGGCTGCTCATGGGCCGTTTGCTCGCACACTGTAAATAATCGCTCGGCACCGGCACTGTTCGGCGCGATGCACTGCTCCGTACGTAAATTTTTTGGCGCGCTGCCCGTTCAGCGGAGGCTTCTGATCTGGCCGTTCGGACCGGAAGAATTTTGGGTTAAGATCCTATAAATTCTCACGCAAATGCAGGGAGGGCTTCTTTGTCACGTAGGCAATTGGCTAGGTATATCTCAATTCGCTCGGGCCGCCGAGCAAGTCCTCGCCTAGGGGCACACCAATGAGCTTCAAGCGCCGTCGCCGACCTCTACGCCGACGTCGTCCAAGCAACAAGGTGCCATTGCGTGCTGAAAACGCATGTTGGAAGAGTATATTTCAAGTGTTTCAGAAGTTTCATCTGTATGTTGCAAGTGCTTTATGTGGATGTTGCAAAGCAGATCAAGATGTTACATATGTTGCAATGGTTGTACATATATGTTGCAAGCTTTTGTTCCCAATGTTTCAGCTGTTTTTTCTGACGTATGTTGCAAGTGTGTCTATTTGGATTTTGCATCTGTTTCGCACATATGTTGCAAATGTTTTATCTGGATGTTATGTATGTTTTACATGGTTTTCAAATATTTTTGCAAGTGTTTCAGATGCATGTTTCAAGTGTTTCATCTGCCCTCAGATGTATGTTGCAAGTGTTGCATCTGGATGTTTTAAAAGTAGATCGGATGTTGCATCTCGCTTCCTCCTCGTCTTTGAATGCCTCACCACGGTGTCTCCACCTTTTCTCGGTGTCGGCTGGGCATCCAAACCAGAGGCATAGGCGGGTGCTGCCCCCTCCCCTTCTTCTCGATGCTGGCGGCGCGGTGGGGGACAGGCCGCCGCGAGCGGGAGCTCCTATTTCGTGGTTCCGTTATGTGGGCGGGCAGACGCTCCTTTTGTTACGCTATTTTATGGTTCCATAGTTGAGATCGGACAACTCCTATGGCAAGTATTGGACGGATCGTAGGGCTGGACGTCCGGGCGCTAGTCATCCCGAAAGCAAAAATATCGAAAGCTTTGATGGGATTTTTTCCCCGCAGAGAATCCAATTGTAAATGGAAACAAGCAAGCATCTATCCTAACTGCAACTAAAAAGTCATCTGGTTAGTTATAAAAAAAAGTCATCTGGTTCAAAACATATAAATGATTTGGTGGGATTTTTTTCCCCACAGATAATCCAATTGTAAATGGAAACAAGCAAGCATCTATCCTAACCGCAACTAAAAAATCATCTGGAGCAAAACATATAAAGGATTTTTTAAAATTATTTTGGAGTTACAGGACCAAAACACCTCTGTCCATAAGCACAGGTTTGACTTCAATACACTGATCCTAGAGCTCCACTAGCTTCCAGTTTTGACATAGCACACACACATAACCCAACGATCAAAAGCCACTAGGTTCAAATAACATAAACATCCTAGAAGGGTGAACATAAAATACTGAATCATGGTCCATTGGAGAATTCCAAATGTTCAGATGTGCATCTCAGATCACATACATACTGTCATCCTTCAGGTTAGGCTGTTGGATTGATCATAAGAACAAGTGTTACTACTGGTTGTGTGCTGCACTGAGGAAGACCTCCAAAGACCTACTCCCTCCGTCCTAGAAAAAGTGTCGTTTTAGGTTTTTCAGACATTGTGTTTGACCGTTCGTCTTATTCAAAAATTTTTAATGAATATTATTTATTTTGTTATGACTTATTCTATCATTAGAGATACTTCAATAATGATTTATTTATTTTATAATTTGCACAAAATTTTTGAATAAGACGAACGGTCAAACACGATGTCTGAAAAACCTAAAACGATACTTTTTCTGGGACGGAGGGAGTACTATGCTATGCAGTTCACATGATATACAGTGCAAATTCAGAGGTCTGCCCTGCGCCCTGATCAGGGGCAAGAGCATACCTATAGCAGCCACCAGTATTGACTAATGGAGTCCCTCCACCCTCCAGTGTGCAGCAACAAAGATATATGGAGAGGCATCCCAGAGCCATCTCGAGCTAGTGAGTCCAACTAGTAAAGTCCTCGGATTAGGCAGCTCCTGAAACACTGGAAGGGTTTCCCACACCTAGCCTCTATTGCGTTCTTGTTTGCTCCAAGCGGCACGGGTCGTCAAGCCACAATGGCTAACTCGTCCAACGAAGGTATGAATAGCAGCAGCACTAGTTCATTTATGTTCTTGTGTCCTTGCTGTAGAGCTTATCGATCATGCAAATCTAACATAGGCTTCGTCTCAGCTAGCATCTCCTTCATGCGTCTCATCTCTAGCACTCCCATGATCATGGGCATCTTCAGGTGTCCTGCTCACTCCAACATGGTGTAGCACTCACCATATTGCCGAGAGTCAAATTTTGCAAGATCAGGTGACATTTCCCATCTCGATCATCTCCGTCTTGAGCCTATCAGCTCCAAACTTAACACCCATGATCTGAACTTGTCGAGGAAGCATGTCGGGCAAAACAGAGACCAATTCTTGAGCATATGTTTTACCTGCTGCCACAGCTACGACATACTCCTCCACATTCTATTCTGAAAAGTGGAAACACATGTTATTTCTCAAGTTTCCACAATCCCCATAAACCATTATAAAATCTCTAAGGCCCCTTTTGGATCCTTGGAATTGAATTCATTTTAATTATCATAATTTAGACACATATTAATTAAGCTAATATGGTTGTATATGGATTATATTTGTATATTATTGTTGGCTATACGAGAAAGATAATTATGTGTTGCATTTCTACCGTAGGAGAGCGAGTTGAAGAGCGTGTTATAAGTTGCAAAATAGAAACATAGCATGGTGATCTATAGAATCCATTTCCAACTTCCACCTTATGAATTTGAGATAAGCTTATAAATGAACTTTGGAAAGTGGTGGAATATCAAATTTCAATCCAAATAGCCTAATTTATTATGTAGATTTCAATTCCTCAAAATGAAAAGATCCAAACGCCCCCAAAAATGAATTATCCTATTGACAAAAGAAATAGGGCAACCTTGAATCTATTGGATTGTATCCCCAATTCTGTAAGGCAGACTTGGATTTTTCTAATGTGGTGGTTTTATGTTAAAAAAAACATCAACACTCTGATGAAATATAATACTTCAAATTTGTATGCCGAGAACTGCAATGTTCCATTTTTTAACAGGTTGGCATATCTTTCAACCTGTGAAATATCCTTGTTTTGACTTTCTTATGACACACATGAGCAACCCATAGTTAGCTACAAGTATACAACAATAAGTGAAATACTGGAAGGAAATTAAAACAAATCAAATATGTGGTGTCTCTGTCTAGCAAGGCTACTTGTGAGTTTCCTTGAAGAAATTCATGCCACGCAAAATCCACTTCAGACGGCCTCAGGTTATAAAGTGAACCGAGTGGTGGATGGTTTAGAACATTTAAACAAATCAGGGGTAGAATCATTGATTTTTTTTTTCTTATACAAAAGTCAAATACTATTTTAAGGATTCTTGAGCCTCATTCTCAAACCACTGGTTGCGAAACAACAACAAAAAGGATGGCTTTGTGTGCAAACTTAAAACCTTTGCATTTTTTAAACGAAAAAGGTCATTTGCAATATTGGTAATTACTAACTATTCAAAACATAACGGGCTTGTTTGTTTGAGTTGCAGCTTTTGGCTTCTAGCTGTTGGCTTTTTGCTATTGATTTTTATAATAAATTTCTAACTTCTCAACACACCAAAAGCCAGAAAACCTCCTCAGAATCAGCTTTTAGTTTATTTTCTCCAAAGGCAGCTTTCCCCTTTTTAAAAGCCAGCTCAACAGGATGTTTGTTTCAGCTTCTGGCCTCAAGCTGGCAGAAACCAGTAAAGCTAAAACAAACAGGCACAGGCCCTAAATAACTAAGTATACAACTATGTGACAACAAGGTGATTTGAGCCTTTTGGTCCCTTCATTGTAACAAGTTGTATAAATAAGTTGCTTGTATAGTAATACTGTTAAAAAAATAAGGAGATAACAAAAATATTCCAACAACAAAATACTAATGCCATGCTGGCAAATATACACAAGCAGAGAGTTTCAAGTAAAGGAAGTCAGAAGTTCACAACTTGAAAGCTCATACTATACACAATGCATCCCTTAACTTGTTACCACATCCATACTCTTTTATTTACTGTTGGCTTAGGACATCATTGTGTGATCCAATTAACAACATCTATGAGAACAATATAATATACTGTAGTGTATAAAGAATAGCAACTTGAGTAAACTTACAATCTTTTGGACACATAAAAAATCACAAAATAATTGCTAGACTACTGGTCTGGCAGATCTTCATTTAATCATCAACAGAGATATGGTCATAAGGATGCTGTAGTCTGCAACGACATCATTGAAATTGTTCAAAGGTACACCCTCTGTCCAAAATTATAGGTCGTTTTGGCTTTTCTAGGTACATAGCTTTTGTTATGCACCTAGATATAACATATGTCTAGATACATAATAAAAGTTGTGTATCTAGAAAAGTCAAAACGACCTATAAATTGGAACGGAGTAGTACCAACGAATACAATAGTCCTCGAATATTGCAAAGTGACCTTTTATACCCTATTACAAATCAATGAATACACGCAGGCCGTCATGAGCCAGTTGTATCGGTATTCCTTCTCTATAATCAGAAAAGATTACGCATGAGACAAGGCCTTTTGCTTAGATAAAATTAAGGGAAAATGTAACAATTCCATACCTGATAGACCATTCTGCCAACATCTGGTTTTCTCTCTGATGCTCAAAAAAATGTCTCATTCCAATCAACAGAGCTTGTTTAGGACGGATCCTCTTGATAGCATCAAGACTCTGCAAAAATAGAACATTGGTTTCATGCTGAAGAACAAATTACTTCCCCCCCACAAGAAACACTTGACAGTTTGTTAAGAGAATCTGATTAAAAAAACTTCAAGGAAAATATTAAGAAGTCCTTGAAAAATAACCTCACTCAGAGTTAAATGGGTGCTGAAAGAATCTCCCTGTTCAGAACATGAAACCCATGTCAGACCATCAACATATTTGACAGCATTTGGACTTTAACTGTATCAGATAATCAGCAATTTTGTATTCATCAATGACACGAAATGTGGGACACTTACGACTCCATGCAAAGTGTTTGCTTCTAGTATAAGAAGGTCAAGCTGTCCAGCACCAGACTTTGAAATAACTAGAGGCAGACAGCATCAGCAATTCAGCATTATATTCCACTCAGTGACATGGAGCAGGAAAATATGCAAGAAACAAGAGATCCAACTACAAAAAACGCTAGACTTTTTGCCGTGTGAAATTATGTGTTTGCAATCTTGTTAAAACTATTTGATAGCTGACATATACATATACTAAGACTCTGGTCTCCGAGAAACATACTGAAAAGTGGTACCATTGAATTTGACCAGATGAAATAACTGGAGTTGGTGTGTAGATTTTTTTTTTGTTCAATACCCCACCTATAGCATTTGGCATACAAGTTTCAGCAACAACAATAGAAAAATAACCTGCTGCATTATCAGCCAGATTCATAAATAATGTAGAGAATTTTGGATGCAACTGAAAAGATAAGTATCGTCTTCTGTTTCATTACAAATATGCCTTTAACATGTCACTGAAAAACGCCATGCCGTATTGATTAAAATTCTCCTATCTATAATCCATAAGAACAAGTACTCTAATTATCTGAAGAAAGGATTATGGGCCAAGAATTACTTTTTTACCATGCTCAGTTTTAGGTAGAAATCTCGAAACATCAGATAAATATGCAACTCTGGCTCTCCTCCCAAATAAAAAGCCTAAACAAATATACCCCTCTCCGTGCATTACCTGAACATAGAATAGCAAGCTAAGTAACACCATTCCAGAAGGCAAACAAGTAACAAGATCAGATATTGCTTAACAACGCTGGTTGTTGTTACCGGCAACGTCACAAACTCTAGCCCTGATGCTACAAACGGTTTGTCGACATCATCCTCAATTATCCTCCAGTCAATTTTTGTGGCTTGGGCATCTTCATCGCCATCCTCTGGCTTCTGCTCCATCAAGTAGGGGAACCTTCTCGCGATACTGTAAATTTGGTGGTTGGTATTACATGACACATTGTGTTGGTGACTAATGCAGTGCAGTTATTCAATGGTCATTCAGTGCACTAAGAAAGAATGAGGTGAAGGTGAACCTGTCCATGGTGAATTGTGTGAGAAAAATAGGAATTTGTTCAATGTCATTTCTGTCATTTCTTGGTTGTACCATCCAGACTTCATCAAGGCCTAAGACAGCATCCGCGTGCTCATGAGTCAGAATGATCTGCAGTGCAGAGTACCCTCTTAGTGCTGCTGTCAAGAGAATTGAGGGTGAGCATCAGTTGTTTTCAGAAAAATGCACTGTCAAAAATCTCACTGAGTCAACGGAAGGAACTTTGTGGTGAACAAACCACCGGAGAACTTGTTCTCTGAAGGTCTTGCCAATGTCAATTAGGATGTACTTGTGGGTTTCGTCATGGCAATAGTCTATCAAGAGGGAGGTGTTCAGCCTGAAAGCAAACGGGCATATGCATTTTGTCAGTACTAAGCACTAGTAGGAGTGTAGGATGTTCTATGACCAATGCACGTGTACCAAGGTTCTCTACTTTCCTACTATAAAATCAACAAACCCCCTGTTCGGCTGAGCTTATCAGCACGGCTTATCAGCCGTGGAACAGTGTTTTTCTCTCACAGTAAATCAGCCACAGCCGGCTTATAAGCCAAAAAAAACAGCCTGCCGAACAGGGCCAAAGTTATCTAAATATATCTATAGAACATTAATGTGAGGGGAAAAGGACATATCTTTTGGGAGCAAAATTTTAAGGGTGAAGTACATTTTTCAACCTTTAACTTCCACGTTAGCTCTATTTTCAATGTTGAACCACAAAAATCAGGTACCGAAAACCCTACAATTGTTGAAACCGAACAAATTTGGTCCTCTAACTAGTTTCAATGCTAACTTTATATTTTCTCTAAAAATAAAATAAAAAGTGGTTCAATATCTAAAAAATCGTAAGTAATTTATCTTAAATTAGGAAAAAGTGAAACCAATACCAAGCTTTTTTCTAAAAATTTTATCTATCATTAGTGCTCTATTTGGAGTTATTTGAAACTTATTTGTTCATGTTCTTAGTGTTTCAATACAAGCAGTATGACAATAGAAAATAGAAATAAATAAGTTTCAAATAAATTTAAATAGAGTGAACAACGAATAGATAACATCTTTAAAAGGAAAAATGGAACTAGTTTCATATTTATTTTATTTAAAATAAATTAGTTATGATTTTTTTATATTAAGGCAAATTTTAATTATTTTCAGAAAATAGAAAACTACATGGGAAACTAGCTAAAGGACCAAATTGTCCGGTTTTCATAATTAGAGGTTGAAAATTGGACTATTGTGTAATTTGGAGGTTGGAAAATGAACTTTAACTAAATTTAAAATTGTATTTCTAGGAAAGTGAAGCGTCAAATGGATTAAATCACGTTAATTGAAGCTGAAATTCGTTGCCCGTATAAGTACTGTGCGCACCTGTAGTTGGGGTTCCGCTCCGGAGGGAGGGAGACGCCCATGGAACAGACGTCGCAGGGCGGCGTGGATGGCTTGAGGAGGCACCGTGTGTCAGGCAGCGCGCCGGAGCAGCCCGTGCCAAGGAAGATCAGCGACGAGGATGAGGACTGCGGCGCCGCCGCGCCCCTGGCTGGCGACTCGAACGGATCGGGCTCCATCGGTCCCTGGGCGGATTGGTTCTTGTCTGTTTCGTTGGGAGCTTGGGCCACTGGATTCATGCCTCACGGGGGAAAATATGGTCTGATTTTTTGCTCCCGATCTCTTCCGGTACGGTCTTTTTTTTTTTTTTTGACTTGCTGCTTGTATTAATCAGAGGGGATCATGGTTACAATCTTCAGTCAACAGATTAGCAATACAGAAAGGGGCTAAAAGCCACTCACCCGTCCTGTTGCCATCTGAGACTTGCTTTGCTAGAGTATGGGCTACATGATTACTAGCTCTATTAGCATACATCAAGGAGAAGTCAAGAAAGGACACACTAATATCTTTTATATCCTTGATGATCGGTGAAATGCTTGATCTCTGAAGTTCTCCCATCTCCCATAATTTCACCAGTTCTTGGCTGTCCGTTTCCACTTGTACCCGGCTGAAATTCATCTCTCTAGCTAAGAGCACACCGTCCCTACAGGCTACAGCTTCCATCATCAGGGCATTGAGGCCATGGCGATACCACAGTGCCCTTCCTCCTATGAATGTGCCTGCAGAATCCCGGATTACCACCCCGGTAGCTCCCTGTCCCATATCCGCATAAAAAGCCCCATCAATATTACATTTGATCCAACCAACAGGTGGCTTCTTCCACCTCCAAATGGCCTGGTTGCTCTTTGGTCTTGCAACATTGGACAGGAGAAATAAATCATGTGCAGTATCGATTGTCCACTGCACCAGCTTTTTAATAGGCAGCCGATCAACACCATGCCGATGCTTGTTTCTCTGCAGCCACAAAGCATACATACCGATACAAAAAACATTCCGATCACGTTCTGCACAAAAGTCTGGGAGCAGTAGGTCACTCGCCCAGGTATGGGGATGTAGCTGCGGCAATTTGGTCCCCGTCAGAGCTCTCATTTCTTGCCAAAACAGTCTGGCAATCGTGCACTCCGTGAGTGTGTGCTTGATAGTTTCGCTCTCAGCTCCACAGATGTCACAAAACCTGGTTGGTTCAATGTGCCTCCGATTAAGAACATCTTTTGTTGGGATAAACTCATGTAGTACTCGCCACCAGAAGACTTTCACTTTCGGAGGCACCTGTAGTTTCCAAATTCGTTTCCAAGAATTATCACCTGAGGTGCTAGCATGGGAGTCTTGAGTTGTAGCTATTTTGCTGTAAGCAGATTTGACTGTATATTCACCATGTTTCTCTAGCTCCCATGCCCACCAATCTTCTTCTTGTGGACGCACCGGAATCCTTGCCCGAGCATCGATAGGTAAGAATATGGCTCGGATAACATCCTCATCCCATTGTCCAGCTTCCGTCATCAGGTCCGAGACAAAAGTCACCTCCTGGCCAACACTCGGGGTAATCGGTCTTGCATCAAAATGCAATGGAATCCAGCGATCATTCCATATGTTTGTCGATCTTCCATCACCGATTCTCTTGATCAGTCCCCTCTCTAAAACTTCTCTACCTGCCATGATCGACCGCCATGTATGGCTAGCATGTTTTTTCCGCCTGCTCGTCAAGAAGTTCCCATCATGGAAATACCGGCCTTTGAGCACTCTGGCACACAGGCTGTCAGGGCGGGTGACAAGCCTCCACCCTTGTTTTCCAAGCATGGCCTTGTTGAACATATGCAGATCACGAAACCCCATTCCACCCTCTGATTTGTGTCGTGTCATTCTTTCCCAACGCAGCCAGTGAATGCGTCGGTTATCACCAGATCCTCCCCACCAGTAGTTCGCTATGGTGGACCTCATCTTCTTACATGTCGTTTTTGAGAGCAAAAAACAACTCATCGAATAAGTCGGCATTGCCTGTGCCACTGATTTTAGAAGCACCTCTCTTCCAGCACTACTAGCTTCCTTACCGCTCCAAGTGCCAATGAGTCCCTTGATCTTTGTTGGCAAGAACTCAAAGGCTTCTGTGGTGGATCGACCCAGCGCTGTTGGAAGACCGAGATACTTATCAGACAGAGCCTCCGTTTCAATATGCAGTTCAGATCGGACCACCTCCTTTACCTCTTCCAAACAATTCTTACTGAAAAAGACAGCTGACTTTTCTTTATTTACCTGCTGCCCTGATCCCTGACTATAGGTGTCTAAGATTGCTTGAAGTCTAGCAGCCCCTCTTTGCGACGCTTCTGAAAATACTATGCAGTCATCCGCAAAGAGAAGGTGTGATACCTATGGAGCGTGAATGCCCACGCGAACACCTCTGGATAAATACACTGGGCCAAAAAACTTCAAGAGCGAGGACAGTCCTTCTGCACACAGCAAGAATAAATACGGCGAGATGGGATCCCCTTGCCGTATACCTCTTGTAGGTTTGAACGTATTGGAAAGAACTCCATTAATCTTGATAGAGAACGAAACCGATGTAACGCACCTCTTCCGGTACGGTCCTCCCCACCTTGCTGGAGTTGTTTAATGGTGGCGCCGGGCGGCGGCGGGAAAGTTTTGTTTTCCTGGCATTTGTTATTGACCTCGACAAGACTTGAGAAGCCGCTTGAGAAGATTTTAAAAAACAAGACTTGAGAAGCCTTCTCTTTCCCTAGATTTTTTTTAAAAAAAAGTGGGTCGACAAGACTTGACAAGGCACCCCTCCTGTTACCGTTAAAAAATAAAAGTTATGACCCAGGTTTGTGTTCACTTCACATGCCAACCCAAAATATTTCCCCTTCCACCCATCACATCGAATTTTTGGACGTATGCATGGAGCATTAAATGTAGGTAAAAAGATAACTAATTGCATAGTTTGTCTGTAAATGTTGAGACGAATCTTTTGAGCCTAATTAGTCCATGGTTGGACAAATTTTGCCAAATAACAACGAAAGATGCTACAGTAACTTTTCACCCACTTTTCACCAAGTAAACACACCCCACTTGAGAAGCCTTCTCTTTCCCTAGATTTTATTGTGCGCATAATGAGATCATTATATCGTAGATAATCTACATCTAAATCTTCTAATATTAAAGTGTAAACATTTCCCTCTCCAAAATTTGTAGATGGTGTTTAGTTGGAGGAAATGTATCTGATATGATCACACGGGTGATGAATTACGGTGCTAGGCATTTGTTTCAGCCACCTCGGTAAACAAGTATTGCATAATTTGATATGCGCAAGTGGAAAACTGATACTGCTCCCTCGTCCGTCCGTCCGTCTGTCCGTCCCTCCTCTTCCATCCTCAATCCATCATCACTCTCTCACCCTTCTCGTTTTGAGTTTGGTCCACCGTCTTTCACTCATCTTCCATCCATTGACCTGTCATCTCCCACTCACACTTCTTTGTGTTTGAGTTTGGTGCTGCAAAACCATCATGGGTACCATACCACTCATGTCATGGCTTGGCTATGCGAGCCTGTGCACGTCGTGGCACGCGTGCAGACGTGTGGCTCGCCTTCCACCTTTCTTAATTGATGCGCACAATAGCCATCGGTTTAAGTTGAGTCAATCTCCTACCACCTTCTCCTAAGAATGAATCCTTTATTGTACAATCATCTAATACGGGCCTTGGAATTTACTATTTGATTTAAAATTATGTCAAGGTCAATTAAATTCAAAAAAATATCTAATTTATTATCATTAACACCATCGCAAACAAATTATACGTCTCATTATAATGCATGGATATGTTTGCTAGTTGAATATATATATATATAATATATAATTAGATCAATGACGCATGGCACCAAGCTAACTGGGCTCAGTCTATGCTCTGCACGTTCAACTTCAGCCCGCACACGCCTCTCTGGGCTCTGGTTAGTGGTTATGCTTGGCCTATTTAGCTATTTGGATCTTTTTTTTCTCTCTGAAGATTATAGAGTATAGATCTGCTTTCAAATTTTCAATATGCATGCATAGCCCCAAACAAAAAGAGAAATCCTTCCATAGCCACCCCATAATGTGTTCCCTCCAAAGAATACTGTATTTTACTGTTTTCTTTAATCAAGTTGGGCTCTGTACATCCCCACTGAAATATTTCCAGTATCTATGGAACTGTTGAAGAACCTCATATATGTTGAGATAATTATTTGCACAGCCAAAGGATATTAAAGATAATATGGCCTCACAATATCTAGAAAATATAGGATAAGATGGCATCATAATTATCTAGAAAATATAGAAAAAGGGCACACAAAAAATAAAATAAAAACATGATATAGAAAAAAGGAAATGTTGAGATGATTATTTGCACAGCCAAAGGGTATTAAAGATAAGATGGCCTCAGAATATGTAGAAAATATAGGATAAGATGGCATCATAATTATCTAGAAAATATAGAAAAAAGGGCACACAAAAAAGCAAAAAAGAAGAAGAAGATGATGATATACAAAAGGAAAAGGAAATGTTGAGATGATTATTTGCACAGCCAAAAGGATATTAAAGATAAAGATGGCCTCAGAATATCTGGAAAATACAGGATAAGATGGCATCATAGTTATCTAGAAAATATAGAAAAAGGGCACACAAAAAAAGATGATATAGAAAAAGAATAGGAAGAAAAAAACTGACAGCTGTGGGATTTGAACCCACGCCCTTTCGGACCAGAGCCTAAATCTGGCGCCTTAGACCACTCGGCCAAACTGTCGTGTTTGATTAATTTGGCAAAGAAACCTAAAAATATTTACAATTGAGGCGAGCCAACGACAATCCTTTGTCTCTACAAACCGCAGACATGATCTGATCCGATGATTCGGTTCTAACCGCTCCTTCCAATGATTGCCTAAACCAGATCTTCTGAACTGGCACAATTAGCCGTCAATCGAATCACGAGAAATCTGTTAGTGTTCGTTGGTAGGTGGAAGGAGCAGGATTTTCAGACAATGACCCACCTGCAAATGCATCGCATGCCATCATCCACGATTGCGACAAGATAATGATGAATATTAATTAGTAAGTGATGTCACGATGGACCCCGAAATCGCATTAGTTAGGATTATTGGCCTGAACTACCTGCAGACAATGATTGGAGTATTATCTTCTCTGTTGAGACATAATTTCTGTTCAGACACTTCGCTAATTTTGGTTTCTTGTTATCTTCCGAATACATGGAAATTTTCAATTTAGTCTGGAGCAGTTGGGTTCGGTCTTTGCTAATTATGTCCACCCGTACGGCTGTGTATTTCAATGCAGCTCCTCTTGCATTTTCGGCTGTCACTCGTATAATAATAAGGCCCGTGCGATGCACGGGGAGGATTTGGATCTGGTCATAGTATGTTACTGTTTATGGGCATGTCATAGTATGTTACTGTTCATACACGGGTGTAACGGTTCCCAGGCATGTCATAGCATGTTACTGTTCATGTGCAAGTCTTTGGTATTGTTCATGTGGTATGACGTGTGGACACTGTTTAACATGAACAGTGATATGCGTTACTGACATGCTGGCGTGATGCACGGGTTGTCCTTTTGCTTGTGTCCACGTCTGGCGTGATGCAATTGCAACTTGGCACGACGTGACCTGGTCCAGGATAATACCCGACGAAGCCTGCGGGTGAAAGAAGGGCCTGTTTAGTCGCCGGCCACGTTTTGCCACGTAAAGTTAAGTATTTGCCACACTGTGGTTTGTCACATTCTATGACAAAATAGAGCTATTTGGTTCGTTAATGAACTATGGCAAAATTGTGTGGCTGGTGTTGGGATGGTTGCCACAAAAATTTGACAAAGTTGTCACATTATATTAAAATCAAGTCATAAATTTAGATGGTGCTTCTAATGGACTAAGAATAAGAGTATGTTTGGTTCAGGGAGATAAAGTTTAGTCCGTGTTATATCGGATGTTGACCGGGTTAACCATGGGATTTTTAGATACTAACTAAAAAACAAATTACATATTCGGTGGATAATCTACGAGACGAATTTATTAAGCCTAATTAATCCATCATCAGCACATTTTGTTACTGTAGCAATTAGTGCTAATCATGAACTAATTAGGCTTTAAAAATCGTCTCGCAAATTATCCTAACCCTATATTTTTAGTTTCGTAAATAATCTATATTTAGTACTACATGCATATATCCAAACATTCGATGTGATGGGGACTAAAATTTAGTCCAGCGAACCAAACAGACCATAAATATGAAAATTAAGACTAATATAGATAATTAGTGGTCTAGAAAACCCTTCTATTTTTTCTTAATTTTTTCACTTATTTTATTTTTCTTTCCATTCTCTCTCTACCCTATCCACCGCACGCAAGTAGCCTTATCTTTTCTTCATTCACCGCACGCACGCAAGCAGCCTCAGAGCATCTCCTGTAGCCCCCAATACAACTCCTCTAATAATATAGAATTGGGGTAGTTCAATATCACTTTCTAAATTTATTAGGAGAGTTGCTGCAACAGTACCCAATATATCTTCCCCAATATGCATATGAAACGTGGGTTCCGTAGGAGTGTAAGAGAAAATATGGCTGAAAAGTGGTAGTTGGAATGGTCCCCATGGTATCGGGGTAGTTGCATCTCTCTCTTTCTTTAAGGGGAGATGAGAGAAATATTGGTGGCCACCAAAAAAAAGAAGAAGTATTGGGAAACCGCTGGAGCAAAAAAAGCATAGCTATCCCAATATGACAGTTTTATAGGGATAAGAGGAGGTATTAGGGAACTGCTGGAGATGCTCTTATCTCTTCTTCATTCATCCACTGCACACACGGAGCCTTATCTCTTCTTCATTCATCCAATGCACGCGATGTATCCAGGCGGCCTGTGATGGCTGGTTGGCCGCGCGTCCCAGCACCCCGGCGGCCCAGTGGCCACGCGCCAGCGCTCGTGCGACCCAGCGCCTGGGTGGCCTCGTGTCCTCGCGCCTTGTCCATCGCACGTGATGAAATATAGGCCCGATCTTCCGAGAGGTAGCCGGTAAGTTCGATTTGTGGAGATCTCGATGTTGGCGATCCGGCTTCAAATTAGACACGATTCGAACCCTGCAACCGTTACACCACTGCTCCGTTGGTTATCAACCAAGCACAACTTGATTGACCTCGCCAAGAAGGCTTTTTTCTGTAAGCGAATCGAAGAGCACAAGTAAGAAGGTAAAACACGTAATCTGAAATTGCAAATATGAATGATGCGAATATCAATAGAGGGTTCAAAAACTCGGTTCCAAAGGACTAATCAATACAGTGGAGGAGATCAAGAACAGGGGCCCTAGATCACTGTAAAAGGATTTGTCACCACAGTTACAATGAACGATTCAGTTTCTCGATGGAAAACTAAACTCTAAACAAAACCCAATTGTCTAGTAGTGGTGGCGGCTGTGTTTATAGTCTAAGACTCGACCTAGGGTTGAGGACGGCCAGGAGTTGGGCGCCCACAACTTGGGCTTAAGGCCCGACACGATACATGGCCAAGTTGGCCCAAATAGGTGACGCAGCACCTTGCCGTGGTCACACAGAATGATCCACGGATCTTCTGGAGCTGAGACCAGATCCAAAACGATGGCGTCGTCGTCCCCTTTCCAACGCATCCAAGAACGTCCCATTTCGATGTCGTATGAGAAAATTATGACCGAAACAGTGACGACGTGTCTGCTGAATCCGAGGGTGACATGGCAGCTGAGTTGGGGACGAATTGCAACTTGGGGAAGACCATAGCGTCGATGTGTCTAGCGTGGCGATGTCCTCATCATCCTCCCCTTCTTGAATTGGAGTCGTCCTAGACTCCATCTTGGCAATGTCCTCATCATCCCCTCCTTCTAGAATTGGAGTCGTCCTCGACTTCATCCCATCATCAGCGAACTCCTGCAAAAGGTTAGTGACAGCAGGCAATGCACCAGACATAATAGGTTGACAAAACATAGTATAACATGGTGCATCAGGATTATCACATAACTCAGCAGTAGCAGAAGTTGTAGCAAGAAAAGTACCTCCTTTTAACTTAATCCCATTATTTTTAGCAATGTCAGTTGGAGGTTTATTTTTAATCTCATTAGCATATTTAATAATATCCGTAGGAGATAAAGGCAGCAATATAATTTTCTTGTCCTTATGTATGATAGTGTATGTATTAGTTCTACCATGGTGTAAAGCATTATTATCAAATTTCCATGGACGACCTAACAAAATGGAACAAGTTTGAATAGGGATAATATCAAAATCAGCAGTATCATGATAAGAACCTATGAAAAAACTAATGCGTGCTGATTTAGTTATCTTAGTCTTACCACTATTATTGAACCATTGAAGTTTATATGGATACGAATGTTGTCGTGTGGTCAAGCCAAGCTTCTTAACCAAATTTGAACTCACCAAGTTATTGCAACTTCCGCTATCAATGATAGTGAGAACACGACAACCCTGCATAATGAAATATATGTGGAACAAATTGTTTCGTTGGATCTTCATCTCTTCTTCATGTCCCACACGTGTACTCAACAAACGCTGCACAAGAAGGCTAGGGTAGTCCGCGGCAGCAGCCATAGAATCAATGATGATGGCCTCCTTGTCTTGATCGCCCTCAGTGGAATCTGCATCAATGTTAGCAGCAAGGGCTAAATCATCTTCAACATCACTAGTACTTACATATCCATCCTCGGTAGCAATGAAAGCACGACGACTGGGGCAATCCTTCATGACATGTCCCATGCCTTTGCATCGGTGGCAAATGATTTTAGCGCTGGACGAGGAGGAGCTAGTAGAAGCACCCGGAGTGGCACCTTTCTTCTGCACATTAGACAATTGACTTACCCCGGAAGACAATGGAGGTGTAGATGGCTATGATGCAACAGGAATCTTGGGCGTATCCGGTGCTGAACGCTGCTGAAAATTCCTCTCATTGTTAGACCTGAAAGGCTGGTGTTGTTTACGTCCCTGTACTTCACGTTCTGCCTTAATAGCAAGATGATACAATTGGGAAAAATTACGCCATTCTTTGTAATCAAGTATGTTCTGTATATCATGATTTAAACCACCAAAAAATCTAGCACTAGCATCATTATCATCTTCATTTATATCACAACGGGCTAAACCAATAAGCAATTCTTGATAGTAAGCTTCTACTCCTTTATCACCTTGTTTTAAAGTTTGTAGTTTCAAACGTAAATCACGTTGGTAATAAGGAGGCACAAAACGAGATTTCATACGTTACTTTAAAGCATTCCAAGTTTGAGGCACAGCAGCAGCATTATTAGCATTGCAAAGATCACTCCACCAGAACAAAGCAAAATTAGTAAACTCACTAGTAGCAAGTCTAACTCTATGCTCAGCAGGAACATTATGAGAATCAAAATTTTGTTGAATAGCAAGCTCTCAATCTAAATAAGCCTCTGGATCAACATTACCAGCAAAAGGAGGAAGGCTAAATTTAATTTTAGCAAAAGGATCATTATTACCATGATTATTACCTCCAATACCGCGACGGTTGAAGTTGAGGCAGCGACGGGCATAACCGTCAGCATTCGCATCCGCATCGTTATCACCAAAATCATCCGCATCTTCATCAGCAGCACGATGAGGTGGAGGACGTTGCTCGAGTTGTTCAATGCGGGTGACCAGATTGTTCACATTGCGCGTCAGCTCGGTCATAAGATTGCGTTGTTCAGTCAAGCTCGTCCTTAGACACGCACTCATTGAAGTCCGTCGGAGATCCTGCCATGGTTAGAGGATAGAAAAAGGCAACACCAAAGTATTATCCCTATCAACTAAAAGGAAACAAGTGGTGGTGGTGGTGAAAATGGAATGCAAAGTCACAAGCGGCTTATCACCGTCTTGCCTGTATTCTTACCAACGCCAAACAGGAGCAAAACCAAAGTGATGAAGTAATCTGTTGTTGAGCGTGGGTAACAGTTACAAGATGAACCTGTGCTGACAGAAGAATATGTGGAGCTATGGGTAGGCACACAATATGACAGCAAGGATTAGCAATTAACGAATGTAGATTAGCGATTGTTCAATCCTGATCCAAAGTACAAATCACAGCTGCTGGCTAAGACGTGTCGAGACGTAGCGCAACAAGGTGAAAACAAAGGACGATGGAAAGAACGCACAAAACAAACAAATAACCCAGAATTTTCCTTTTTCCTGAATTTTTCCCGGAATTTTCCAAAAGGCACTAGTAGGAATCAAACTTTTTTATTTTTTTACTATTTTTTTTATATTTTCCTCCGAACAAGGATAAAAAAAGATGCAACCACAAAAATTGGTAGCTACAACTGAGGTGGGATGTGGTCTACAGAAATACAGCACGTTCTCTGAAAAGCGTGCAAAAACTTTGATAATTTTTTTCTTTATTTTCCTGAATTTTTTTGGCAATTTTGATGAAACCAAATAGGGCGAAGCCGAGTTTGGGTCGGCTCCAAATGGAGTCAAGAAGCTGCTATAAAAATTTCATATTTTTCTGATAAACGAGCGAAAAGTTATGCATGTTTTACCAGAGGTATCTCATGTTATGTTTTCCGCAGCAACAGTTAGGGTAAAGCGTCCCTAAACTCCAACACCGATCACAAGAGCATCCTTGTGACTCCAACAGTGACAGTAGGTATTCACCTGATGATGTAAGGAGGGCTGCGATGCAGGCAAAATAAGAGCGGCTGGCAACCTATCTAGGGTTTACGCGGCGACGAGAAATTACACAAAGCGGCTAGCGGGGCAAGTCGAGTAATGTGGTGGCTTCGACTTGTTGTTTGAGAACGGTGGATAGGTTAGCGGCGGAAAACAAAAAATCACAGCAACGGGCGATTGAACTACGACCACGAACACAATTCTAAACCAGCAACAAGACTCAACCACGGACACAAACTCAACAACGCGAATCTGAAACGAAATTGCAAAGGCACAAAGGGTGATAGGACAGCGGAAATTGAAATATTTTTGGGCTTTTTGTGGACTCTAGGTAATGAACAAATGTGAATCTAAGGCAAACGAGAATATACCTCGCGGTAAACCTAAAATCTCTGATACCAATTGATGAAATACAGGCCCGATCTTCCGAGAGGTAGCCGGTAAGTTCAATTTGTGGAGATCTCGACGTTGGCGATCCGGCTTCAAATCAGACACGATTCAAACCCTGCAACCATTACACCATTGCTCCGTTGGTTATCAACCAAGCACAACTTGATTGACCTCGGCAAGAAGGCTTTTCCTGCAAGCGAATCGAATAGCACAAGCAAGAAGGTAAAACACGCAATCTGAAATTGCAAATATGAATGATGCGAATATCAATAGAGGGTTCAAGAACTCGGTTCCAAAGGACTAATCGACACAGTGGAGGAGATCAAGAACAGGGGCCCTGGATCACTGTAAAAGGATTTGTCACCACAGTTACAATGAACGATTCAGTTTCTCGATGAAAAACTAAACTCTAAACAAAACTCAATTGTCACGTGCTGACAATAAATGATTCTACTGAGCTCATCGAACAAGTATTTGACTGTATGTCATTGCTTTTCTCCTCCAATACAAGAACTTCCTTCAATGCAGGTGTAGATTTGTGGGCCTCTTGTGCCATTAAGGTTGTCAATCTTGCCCAGAAGGTTTCAGCTAATGAGGACAATTTCTGCCCTGTTCTTGAGCAGCTTGCAAAATTGCCTCCTTGGGCAATTCTCAAGCTTCCTGAGATTTTATGCAAATTCGAAGGATATTTTATTAGTTTTATTTATTTGTTTAGTTTCTTCATAGAAGATCACAGCCTGACTTGGCCTATGCTGCAGCAAGGTGGTCATCGTGGCGGTGGCAGTAGGGATCAGTGTACCCACTGCTCCTTGCTTTTTGTCTTCTACTTCCACACTTGCTAGCTTGTTGATGTGATTTGATCTCTGGTTTCATTGGTACTCCATCGGATTGCTGATATTTGTTGCTGGAAATTGTTTAAATTACTTTTTGCATGAATTATAAATATTTTCTCAATCTATGCTTGGTTACTAAAAGATATTCGTTGGTTATTTAATTTGCATTGATAGATGCTACCCTCGCATGATCCGTAGCACTCCTCACGCGGTGGATTTGCCCTTACTCCGACGTCGCCTTCGCCCTCGCGCATCGGGGTCGAGGGCCTTGAGATGAGCGAGGCGGAGTCGCGGGGATCGATGGCGATGGTGCGGTCGGCCTCGGCGACGGCCGCGCAGGCGACCCAGTGTAGGGTCGAGATAGCAGACTAGAGGGGGGTGAATAGTCATTTCTAAAAATTACTTGCGTTGGCTAATCGAAACAAGTGCGGAATTAAATCTATCGATCTAGCCAAGACTACACCCCTCTACCCACTGGCGGAGCCACCCTAGGGCGGGGTGGGGCGGCCGCCCCAGCTAGCAGCGAGCTCACTCCAGACCCCCACTTCTTCCCGGTCCCCGGCGGCAAGGAGTAGCGAGCAGCCGAGCAGAGCGACAGCTGCGCTGGAGCATCGAAGAAGAAGAAACCAGGGGACATGGGCGGAGGACCCGGTAAGGCGAGACTCCACCGCAGATCCCTACCCCTAAACGCTTCCCGCTGCTAGTCAGTAGCCATGGTGCGGTTTGAAAGTTCGAACGGAGTCTGAATACGAATGCAGCCGCAGGTAGAAGATGAGCAGTTGAGACGAAACGTTACTTGGGCTGCGGGCTGGGCTTTCATTAGTTTAGGACGTTATTGGCTTGCTGTGGTGCTGCCGGCCTCAGTCTTGTAGTCCGACGATTTGTGATCTCGCTCGCCCTTTTGTCTTCTCCATCTTGAATGCGTGAGGGCAACGGCGTCGGGCGATGTGGTGACTGGTGAGGTCGTGAGTGCACCGGTGGCCATCAGGGAGGCATCGAGCGTTAATAGAGACATGCCAATAGTTCAGCACATACTGGTTTACTTGTCTTCAAATAATCAATTTGTTGTTTATCAATTAATTTGGTTGCGAAGTGCTTGCTCATTAAATTTGATTGCTGATTTTTTTATATATTTTGTGCTTGACAGTGACGACTTCTTGTGTATATAAAGCATTTTAACGAGATATATTACTTTGCTATCTATATTATCAATTCCGCCCTACCTTCCGCCATTGCCAGGGGATATGGGCTTCTTTCCTTGACTTTGTTTAGCAGGGTGAGAGGCCCATCAAAGCCCACCATCATAGATTCCTCCTTCCCTTAGCCTAACTGGTAGTCTAACAACCGGTGGATTTTTCCCCAATCTCTGAATCGACGACGCGCCAGACGCCGTCCGCCCGCCCCCGTGGCCGTGCCCCCACCCGGTGCCTGCCTCCCACCGCTGCATCAGCAGCCAGCCACCACCCACCCGAGGCCGGAGCGCAACCCACGAGTAGAGCAACAGAGCGGCGGCGGCGGCGCGGCCAGGTAGCCGCTACACACTAGCAACGAGCCCATGGTCATGCGATTGCCGTGAAGCGATGCAGTGTGCAAGAGTAGCCCCTAGGGGGTCAGGCCGGCCGGCCAAAATCTACGAGCGGTGAGCCACTTTTTTATTTAGCTTGTGCATAGAGTTCGCCCCAGCTTAAAAAAAATTCCTGGCTCCGTCATTGCCTCTACCTAAGTTTACTAGCACCTTGCAAAGATCCTAATTAAGCAACTAAGGCGCCAAACTTATCGAGAGCTCACCTAATCAATTCTAGAGCAAGGTCACACAAACCTATGCACTAGTACTTTGCCAACCGGGAGAGCTCCTACACAACTAGTAAGCAAAATCACAAAGCTCCTAGGCTCACTAACAATGCTTAATAACAAGACAACCAATGCCAAATTAGAGAGCGCAAATTACTTAGCTACACAGACTAAGCAATGTGACTAACAAGGTTACACAAACCAAATTAGCCACGCAAAGGGAGCTACTTCTAAGCTACACAAGCAAGAAGATATCTAGCTAGTTACACAAACACAACTAGATATGAGAGCAACTACACAAGCACAAAGTATATATGTGAAAGTAATACAAGCTTGTGTTTCGGGGATTGCAAACCAACGGGATGAACAGGGTTGACACGAAGATTTTTACCCCGAGGTTCACGTGTTTGCCAACACGCTAGTCCCCGTTGAGACAAGCTCCAAAGTTGCCGCTGGTCCTCTTGCTCTTCTCGTTGTGGCGACGCACCCACTTGTTGGATCGCGAGCTAATTGACTATCAAGAGTCAAACCTTCAGCGGGTGCCGCTCATCCACCACAAGATGGGGATCCTCCAAGCCACGAGCTCTAGCACTTGACCTGGCCGGACCACTTGTCGTCCTTCGCGTCTTGCTTTACTTGAGTTGCTTTTCGCGGCTCCCGCGGGGCGAACACAATGCCCCTCACAAAGCTTCTCCGGAGCCTCGCACAATTTTCTTGCGAGCTTCGACGGAGCCTGAAGCCATCAAGCCGTCTAGGAGGTGGCAACCTCCAAGAGTAACAAGCACCACCGGATTGCAACTCGAACACCTAGTGCCACTCGATTCAATCTTCACGATGCAACATACTAGAATCACACTCACTCGCAATCGATTCGCACTCTTGCAAGCACAAGTGAGTTAGAGGCTCTCCTAGCACTCCCAAAGCATGGACACTAAGTCCCAAAGGTGCCAAGCACCTGCCAAGGCCGGCCACCACTTCTATTTATAACCCCACAAACGAATATAGCCGTTAGCCCCTTCACTGGGTGTTTTTCAGGGGCAACAGACGCGTCTGTCGCTCAATCAACAGACGCAGCTAGCGTCCTATGCTCCACTGCCAGCTACGCTAGATCATCACCACGTGTGTTCGATTTAATATGGACCATTGATCTCCAACTGTCACTAAAATGATACTGCGCTTCAGCACCACTCGACAGACGCGTCTGACGCCGCGAGCCCGCGCGTCCGACGGTGCAACAGACGCACTCCAGAGAGGTCCGTTTCCTCACTTGGTCGTCGGACACGTCAGATGCTCCATCACCAGACGCTAACATCAGCGTCCGATGAGCACTCAGCGCCACACCGTCTCTCGAACAGCTGACGTCAGCTCCACCAGACGCTGACGCACGACGTCTGATGCTCAACCACCGCCGCGTTCGATGCTGCTAGCTTCTACCACCCTGTTCGTTTGAGCTATTCAGCGGAATCAGCAGCCATCCAACAGTGTTTTTCTCTCACAACAAACCAGCGAACAGTACTTTCAGCCACAATAAACCAGCGAATACGTCTCCTCTGTACAGCCTCAACATACGTGGCCAGCGTCTCTCGCCCGAGCAATAGACGCACCAGTGGACGCCTGATCAACGCCTCGCGAGTTAGCGTCTGTTGCTGCCGAGCGCCACGTCGACACGTGCTTCTCAGCACGAAAACGTTCCACGACTTCGCCCCTTCTTCCCACTTCTAGCGTAAAGAAAAATAAGCGTTTCATCTCCACGAAAACACCTGAATCCCACCTCGCAAGCTCGGCGGGAGGGAGAGAGGACCCCAAATCCCTCTCTACTGCTCAAACTCCATTGCCTTTGCAAATGTGCCAACACCAACAAGTGTTCACCACCTTGTGCACGTGTGTTAGCATTTTCACAATCATTTTCACAAAGGAGTTAGGCACTCAACTTGCCACGTCACTCGATTCTAGCAATGATGCAAAGTTAGATCACTCGAGTGGCACTAGATGACTGATATGCGAACAAGTTTGCCCCTCTTAATAGTATGGCCATCTATCCTAAACCCGGTCATCAACTTCTCTACACACCTATGACTGGTGAAATGGAAATGCCCTAGGTTATACCTTTGCCTTGCGCATTCTATTCCATCTCCTCCGATGTTGATGCAACACATGCACCAACCATATCACAAATGATATGATACACTTCATATTATCATATGACCTTGTTGGTCCATCGATCTTGACCTCACTTGCTCTTCACCGTTGCGTCGGTCCATCGGTGCCAAGTCTTGCTCAAGCTTCACCGCCCCACGGTCCATCGTTCCAAAGCCTCCGACTTGCCCTTCACACTTGCAACCGGTCCATCAAGCCAAACCTCATCTTGATCTTCGCCACCTTGGTCACATGACTCCATGTCATGTCTCATATGCAATGAGCTCCTTCATGACATCATCACTTGTGGACTAATTTTCTATGTATCAAACACAAATAGTCCACCTAAGATTGTCACTCAATTACCAAAACCAAACAAGGACCTTTTACCCGGCCAGGGGGCTTAGAGCCCGCGGCACGCACGCGAGCGAGGAGTAGGGCACCCTGCGCGGCTGCACGAAGTGCCGGCTTGACTGGGCTACGGAGGAGCCGCCGGCAGCGTCCGAGCAGCACAACCACAAGGCAGCGCCGCGGGGGAGGGAGTGGAGCACAGCCGTAAGGCACTGGTGCACCCAACCCAAGGCGAGGTGAGCCCCTCATTCTCCTCTCCCTTTCTATCATTGTTTCTCTCCCTCTTCAAGCTCATTGTTTCTCCCTCACCAAGATTTGTGGCATCCTCCAAGATCTGCACGAACAGACCCGAAAAATATCAAAATTTCTGGAGTCCGCCGCCGCCCGCTCGACTAATGGAACTCTCCATCGTGCCAGCCCTCTTTTTCTCCCCGCGTAGTGCCCTTCTGCTCCAGTCCAGGAGGGTGGCGTGGCGGCCGCTACAGCGGCTTCCCGGACACGTCCCCAGTGGCCACCCGGCGGTGATTCGCTTCCCTCATCACCGCCGCAACAGGTTTTGGTTGCTATGCTCTTTGGTGTGTGGATTCTCTTTGTCGGTGGGACTGTGCGTTCTGATCGTTTCTTTGGGTTGCTTGGTGAGGTTGTGGGGGGTTGGATATCTTCAAATGGAAATTCATCCTTAAAAAAACATTGCAGATGACCTAGATGGAAAAGGTTTGTACAGTGGAGTTTGTGTGCCTAAGACGCCGCGTCCTCCGTGACTGTGTTAATAATTTTATGAACTTTGTTTTTTTATTAAATGTCACTTTAATATTGGTATTTATTTTCATAGTATTGTTATCTTATTGTGCAATCCGTGTGTTTTTAGTATAAAAGTTTAATTGTCCCGTAACAACGTACGGCCACGCTACCTATAGTGTAATAAAAAAATCAAATCGTAAACCGCGCTGCACGACAAATCGAATGGGCCCCTGTCAGGCGAACGTCACTGCCCGGGAAAAGTGACTTCGCTCACATGCCGCAGTGCGGGCCCCGATGGCCTGAACCTCGTCGCGGCCTCGCGGGCGCGGCCTACACTACACATGCGCGTGCTCAGGGGTCGACGACGCCCATCACCTGGGTCACTGGCAGCAGGGAGGCAGGGACCGTCTCTCCCACTGTCCCACGCCACACCCACACGTCCTCCTCGGTCCTCACGGGCTCACGGCTGACGGCGACGCCAGCGGCCGTGGCATGATCGATCGGCGGCCGGTGTCTTGCTGGGGCGCGGCCTACGAGAAGCTAGTCTAAGAGGTCGGTCCCGGCCTCCCGGCCTCCAGGGAGGGCAGGAATCACAGCGCTCCGACGGGCGACGGGGAGGGGGACCCTTCCAAACAGCGGTTCCTTTCCTTGGCATGAGAAAGGATCTCTCAGCTTGCACTAGCAGAAGACTCCGCCATTAGATTTTTCTAATAATAACACATACAGACTATATATGCCTATGAAGGATTCAAGATTATTCGATAATTACAACAGGAGGTATTGATAGCTATTTATATCGGGGATCAACTTGCCCCCCCCCCAAAACTAAGTAGTCGTGCCCCACTCAGATTTTTGGCGTAATTCGGGGATATCCTTCCTCGAAGAGGGTCGTCGCTCCTGGTCGGGTCTCCCCTGATCCGGAGTCGGTGTTCAGCAAATCCTATAGTCGGGATACCCGGGGGTATAGCATCGACAAAAGACGTTTTTGCTTTTCTAGATAAATATCTTTTGTTATGTACTTAGATATACACTATGTTTAGATATACACAGTAAAAACAAGGAAAATGTCCAAATTACTCCGCTTAAGTTCGTCATATGTCCATGTATCCCCTAAACTAACATTTGGTTCAATTTAATCCCTCCAACTATTTCAATTGGTCTAGTTTACCCCTTAACATGATCTGTTATTTTTTTTCTCCACGTATAAGATGAGTTTTAATATCAAATTTTGTGATGTGACACAGGGCATAATAAGTTATGCTATAAAAATATATCTTAATTTTTTGCCACTATTTTGATAGCTTAGGAAATTTGATAATAAATTAACACTAGAGATACAATATCATACGAAACATAATGATGAAAGTTTCATAATTCATTTTTCTAACACAAAATATGATGTCCTCTATCACCTCACAAAATTTGAAACCGAAATATGATTTGTACATAGAGAAACAAAAAATCTTTTTAAGGTGTAAATTGGACCAACTTAAATATTTGGAAGGAGCAAATTGAACCAAACGTTATTTTAAGGGGTTATCTGGACATAGGCCAAACTTGGAGGGAGTAATATTGACTTTTTGCTAAAAACAATGTATATGTAAAAGGCAAAACGTCTTATAATTTTTTAGGATGGAGCACTATTGAAAATAATAATGTTTCTTAGAAATGGATCTAGAAAAATGTTACCTATACCAAGGCAGAGACTAATCAATACAAGAAATGTAACCAACTAAACCATTAGATTAATTCACTGATAAGCCATGTTTTTATATCCTTTTGGGGAAAATCATATTTCTATAAGTATTATTAACATAATTTTGCGCTGCCTATCCTTAGACTCAATGCCGGTCCATATTCTATCATTTCTCATATGATTGCATTCATCAAATATTTCCTCTTATGATCCCCACTCTCCACACAGTTGACGTAGGATAGGTCAAAGTAAGGCGTGACACAACTCAGATGTTGAAGCAAAGACTGTAATATAGCACTTCAAATGATGTCTAAAAGTCATAAGCATGTCACAATATAATTCAGCCCAAAGTCAAACACGTACTTTTGGCAAAATTTGAGGTATACTAGCCTAAATCACTCTCTCCTATTTGATGACCATCGTCATTTAGATATCATATTATGCTAATAGGAAAATTTATGTATACCTAGAGATTTTTGGCGGAATGAGAATTATTAATCAATATAAGAATAATGAATGATGATTTTTTTTTGTTCAATGGGTGTGAAGGGATACTGAGAATAACTTGAAAAGAATAAGTATTGGGGAATAAACCTTTGACTAAATGTAACCATATTTTTTTTGGCTCTTAGTTTTGAAAGAGGTGAACAAAGCAAAACATAATCTAAATAGGGTGAAGTGTTTAGGGTGGATAATGGGAAGAAAGTCTTATTTTAGGAAGATATTTAGGTAGGGAATAGAACTCGGAAAAGTTTGTATAATTGTTGCAATGAAAAAGGCTGGTTGGTTTGTGTTTGCTACGACAACGAGGAATGAAATTTTAGTTTTAGAAGCACTTTTGGATGGGAAAAGATGAAGGAAAGGATTATACTAGTGGAATTGCTTACAATTTTTAGTTGAATGGGATAGGAAGATAAAGAATCATGCATTTCAAAAAAAATATGTGGAGATATACAACCATGCCAATATATATTATGTTGAATTTTATATGTGTGATAAATATGAGACTGGGAAACATTGGAGGATACAAAATGATGGAAAAACTCAAGATTTTTCTCTATTCCTTGTCTTCCAAAATAAAATACAAGCAAGGGTAGCTTTGAGAAAAAAAAGATAAAATAGGGATGCAATGCTTGTTGTAACTTGTGTGGGGTTCTAGAAACGGTTGATCATGTTTCCTTTCACCGTATTATGTCTTGGGTGATGTGGATTGGTATTAAAGTAGCACTAGAGTGGGAGAGAATGTTTATCAGTTGACAAGATCTTTTTCAAGGTGATTTCTTTGAAGTGTGGTCACTATGATACCAGACTTTTCATTTTTGCGATTTTGATCCAGCCAATGTGGACCATGAGAAACAAAATTTGTGTCAAAGAGGAAATTTCCTAAAACATCCTTAAAAGTTTCTTCATGGTTAGATGTCTACAGAAGTGTTATATTCTGTTAAAGAAAGCAGAATGTAATTATCCTGGTGGCAATATGACGCCGATGAAGAAATGGATTGAAGGTTTTTTTAGAAGGCTAGAGATATGGAGGTGGAAGGGGGCATCCGATGTTATGTGATCAGGCTAGGCTCTAATAGCCAGAGTCTTCTTTTGTATCTTCTTAGGGCTTGTTTAGTTCCTGAAATATTTCGCGAAATGCTACTGTAGCACTTTTCATTGTTATTTGGTAATTAGTGTCCAATCATGGTCTAATTAGGCTTAAAAGATTCGTCTCGTGAATTTCGTCTAAACTGTGTAATTAGTTTTATTTTTTATCTATATTTAATGCTCCATGCATGTGTCCAAAGATTCGATGTGACGGAGAATCTACTGATTTTTCACAAAATATTTTGGAACTAAACAAGGCCTTAGTCTAGCGGAGGTCCTATATGCTTTGAGTACTTTAGTTTGGCCGTGCCCGACGCTCTTATTTTAAGGTGAAATACATAGCATTTATGTCTGTTTGTTGTTTTAGAATATATTAAAAAAAATCTTAACCACTTTCTACAAAAGCAGAGGTCCACTAGCATTTTTTAATAGTGTAATACTTTTTTGTCCCACTTCTGAATGCACCTGAGTCCACATAGAAATCCCAAATAGGAGTTAATAACATCAACTATTTTTATTTAGATGTATGATCTGAGCCATACTGGGTAAGATTATTTACATAATTAATGAGTGTGGTATTTCCTCTTAACATTGCCAAAACGTGATATAAAATTTTGATAAACTAAAATTAGATGAATGCTATTAAAAAATTATGGCCAAAACTTTGATTGACTAACAGTTAATTAGGCCACCCGAAATCCACTTGTCCAGAATTATATAATTGTTGTAATGAGAAAGGCTAGTTGGTTTGTGATTTCTAAGCCAATGAGGAATGAAAATTTAGTTTTAGAAGCACTTTTGGATGGGGAAAGATGAGGGAAAGGGTTAGACCAATGGAATTGCTTACAATTTATAGTTGAATGGATAGGAAGATAAACCATGTGTTTTATTTAAAAAACAAGTGTTGAGATATACAACTTGCCAATGTATAATATATTGACTTCTATAATGGTGATAACTATGAGATCAGGGAAACATTGGAGGATATATAATGGTAGACAAACTAAAGAGTTTCTTATTTGCCTCCAAAATAAAATACAAGCAGTAGCTTTGAAAAAAAAAGAAATAGGGATGCAATGCTTATTGTAACTTGTGTGGGGTTCTAGAATGGTTGATCATGTTTTCTCTCAAACGTATTATGTCTTGGGTGATGTGGACCAGTATTAAAGAAGCATTGGAGTGGGGGGGGGGGGGAATTTTACTAGTTGATAAGATCTTTTTCAAGGTGGTTTCTTTGGAGTGTGGTCACTATAATACGAGACCTTTTATTTATTTATTTTTTGCAATTTTCATCTAGGCAATGTTGGACCATGAGAACAAAATCAATGCTAGAAAAAATCTCCTAAAACACTCTTTCAATTTTTCTTCATAGTTTGATGCCTGCAAATGTGTTGTATTCTGTTAAAAGAAAGGTGAAATGCAATTATCTTGATGGCAAGATCGATGACGCTAATAAAGAAATGGATTGAATGTTTTGTGGAGAAGGCTACAGATACGGAGATGGAAGGGGGCATCCGATGGTATGGCTAGGCTCTTGCGGCCAGAGTTCTATCTTCTTTTGTATCTTCTTAGTCTAGTGAATGCTTTAAGTACTTTAGTTTGGCCATGTCCGGCGCTCTGTAAGGTGAAATTCATAGCATTTATGTCTGTTTGTCGTTTTAGAATATATAAAAAAATCTTAACCGCTTTCTACAAAAGCAGGTTTTATTCGCATAGAGAAAAAATGATGTCCACTAGCATTTTTTAATAGTCCAATGCCTTTTTGTCCCACTTCTGAATGCACCCGAATCCACATAGAAGTACCAAAGAGTACCTAATAACATCAACCATTTTGGTTTGATGTATGATCTGAAGCCATAGGGGTAAGATTATTTACATGATTAATGAGTGCAACATTTCCTCTTAACATTGCAAAAACATGATATACAATTTTGATCGACTAAGATAAGATGAATGTTAGAAACAATCTAAGGCCAAAATTTGATTAACTGTAAAACATTTATGGCCAAAGTTTTGATTGACTAATTTGTTAGTTGGGCCACCCAAAATTCACTTCTCAAAAATTTGTATACTTGCTACAATGAGAAACACTAGTTGGTTTGTGATTTCTAGGCCATTGAGGTATGAAATTTTAGTTTTATAAGCACTTTTGGATGCGCAAAGATGAAGGAAATGGTTAGATTAACGGACATGGTTACAATTTTCAGTTGAATGGAAAGAAAGACAAAGAATAATGCGTTTTAAAAAAATATATATGGACATATACACCTACAATGCATATTAGGTTGAATTTTACAGAGGTGATAACTATGACATCGGGAAAAAGGAGATAGAATGGTAAACAAATTAAAGACTTTTTTCTGTCCTTGTCTTCCAAAATAAAATACAAGCATGCGTAGCTTTGAAAGAAAAAGAAGAAAAAAAAATAGGGATACAACGCTTGTTGTAACTTGTGTGGGGTTGTAGAAATGGTTGATCATGTTTTCTTTTAGTGCATTGTGTCTTGGGTGATCTGGACCATTACTAAAGAAGCATTGGAGTGGGAGAGAATTTTTATCAGTTTACAAGATCTTTTTCAAGGCGATTATTTTTGGAGTGTGGTCACTATCATACCAATTTTTTTATTTTTGCAATTTTAATATAGGCAATGTGGACTACAAGAAGCAAAAATTTGTGTCATAAAATAAATTTCCTTAAACATCCTTCGAAGTTTTCTTTTCTTCACAGTTTCGTGTCTTAAAAAAATGTTGTATTATGTTAAAGAAAGGTGAATGTAATTATCTTGATGGCATGATAACGTCAGTGAAGAAATGGCTTGAAGGTTTTGTGGAGAAGGCTAGAGATAGGAGATGGAAGGGCGCATCCGAAGTTCGGGTAGAGTTCTATCTTCTTTTGCATCTTCTTAGTCTGGTGGAGGTCCTATGTAATTTGCGTGCTTTAGTTTGGTTGTGTCCGACGCTCTTACTGTACTTCGTCCGTCCCTAAATATCTATCGTTTGTGTTTTCTGAGAAACAACTTTGATTAAATATATATTAAAAATATTAATATTTATAGTACGTAATTAATATCATTGGAAAGGTTTTTGAATCTAGTTTTTAATAAATTTATTTGGAGATACAAATGTTGCACATATTTTCTATAAATCGAATCAAACTTATGACACGCACACCAACGACGACAGATATAAAGGGACGGAGAGAGTATGCTGGAATCCCTAGCATTTATGTCTTTTGTCGTTTCATAATATATATAAAAAAATTAGAGTTCCTTTCTTCAAAAGCTGGTTTTACCCGTGTAGAAAACATGACCACTAGCATTTTTGAATAGGCCACGCCTTTTTTTTTGGTCCCACTTCTGATTGCACCTGAATCCATATATAAGTCCCAGAGGCGAGTTAATAACATGAACCATTTTTCTATAGATATATGATCTGAGGACATAGTTGGTAATATTCTTTGCATATTCAATATGTGCGGCATTTCTTCTAGTGTTGCTAAAACGTGACATAAAATTTGATCAACTAAAATTAGACGAACGCGGAAGACCGTCTGTGGCCAAAATTTTGGTTGACTGTAAAACATTTATGGCCAAAATTTTGACTGAGGAGTGTTTAGTTCCCATCCAAAAACTTTACACTATATCCGTCAAATGTTTAGAGAATGCATGGAGCATTAAATATAGATAAAAAATAACTAATTGCACAGTTTGCATGTATTTTGCGAGACGAATCTTTTAAGTCTAATTAGTCTATGATTAAACACTAATTGCTATAGTTACACATGTGCTACAGTATCCCAAAAACTTTACAGCCTCTGAACTAAGGGGGTGTTTAGATGCAAAAACTTTTGAAATTTGGCTACTGTAGCACTTTCGTTAGTATCCAATCATAGACTAATTTGACTCAAAAGATTTGTCTCGTGATTTACAACTAAACTGTGCAATTAGTTATTTTTTATCTATATTTAATGTTCCATGCATGTGTCAAATATTCCATGTGATGAGACGAAAAGTAAAAAATTTAGAATTTTGAAGCCATCTAAAACAAGGCCTAAACACGCCCTGACTGTAAAAATTTATGTAACTCGTTAGTGGGGCCACCCAAAATAAACCTCCTTTCAGACCGCTCTAGACCCACTCCCTGATTTTGAATCTGGCGTTGCGCAGAAGCATAAACGTGATCCAAACAAAATCCAAACAATCTTCCCAGATGAGAACACCTGCTGACAGATTCCAATTCAACCGCCTGCTGGCTGCTGCCAATCTCCCCGTACGTGCGCAGAGCCCCCGATCAAAGCGAAGCCTCCCGTCCCGTGCGGCGTCTTTCCCCTCCCGTCACCCCGGTGGGTCGCGCCGCGCCGGCGCCCATAAAAACCAAACCCGACGCCTTGCCCTCTCCTTCGTTTCCCCACCAAGTCGCCTGCCTTGCCCTCGCCCGCCCACGGCTCACCGCTCGGAGGTCGGAGCCGATACGAGTCGAGGCCAGCCGATCTGGTCCGCATCCGCATGCGCCCGCGCCCGCCCGTCGCCACCTGAGCTCCGGACCCCTGGGCCGGAGCCCATGGACGAGTACCGGACGCCGCGCCGGTCGCCGGCGGGCGAGCGGTTCATCGGCATGTTCTCGTCGCCGTCGACGCCCTCGTCGTCCCCGACCGAGCCCTCGTTCGTCGCCGGGGACGAGCTCCACGAGGACGACTTCCTCTTCTCGTCGCCGGACGCCGCGGCGCCGCAGCCCGACGGGGCCCGGAGCCCGGGCCGGGGAGCGCCGCCGGGGCACCTCGGCCTGCTGGCCGCGCTGGCGCTGCACGAGGGGGACAGGAGGTTCCTGGTCCGCGGTGGCCACGGCGGTGGAGTGGCCGCCGCGGCCGCGGCCAGCGCGGGGACCCTGCTCCGGCGCAAGGCGACCATCGCGGCCGCCGCCGCATCCGCCTCGGCCTCGGTGGCGTCGGGGAGCGGGGGCGCGCTGTCGCCCACCCAGTCCCCGTCCCCGACCTCCTCCGCGCGGGCCATCCCGGCGACCGCGAGGCCCAAGAACGCCGGGCCCGCCCCGGCGTTCCACCAGTCGGCGCCCGTGAAGGTGCCCGTGCGTCCGCCCCGTAAGCCAGCTATGGGCCCGTGGGACGAATTCGATGACGACGACGACGACTTCAGGCGCGGCGACGCCGCGATGCTGCCCCCGCATGAGATGGTCGCCCGCGCGTCCGCTGGTGGGGCTGGGCCCGCCGCTCCGTTCTCCATGCTCGAGGGCGCCGGGCGCACGCTCAAAGGCCGAGACCTGCGGCGGGTGCGCGACGCCGTGCTCAGGCAAACCGGGTTCCTCGACTGAATCCGGCAAGGTGACGTGGCTCTTGCCTTTTGTTCAGCAACCGTGTGCTCAGAGTCGTAGATGCGTTACATTAGCTATTAGTGTAGTGGGTTCTACTGTGTGAGCAAAGCGGGAAGGTAAGATAACAAGGTTGAGTTTTCCAAACAACTGCTTGCAATTTTGCTGTCCTTGGATGTCTGCTTGTCATATTACTGTAAGCTTCAGCAGTAATAAGAACTGGTGTCCTGTGTCTGGGTCTGCGAGCTCTCTGTAATCCAGGAGGAAAGAGAGAACAAATTTCTGTCAAGGTTGTTTGTTAGGGGTACATATCAAATATTGTGATGTTCGTCGAGACTAATGCTTTCTGCTCCTAGTGAAAATTTTGTTAATTTTATTTCATACTCTTTTAATGTTGTTACTGTTTTGCCTATGGTGATGAAAATATGCATTCTTTCTATGCTGCTTGCTTGAGGTCTGACGCTCATTCTTGATTGAATCTTCCTACTTCAACGAGCTGCAGAAATGTGATCACCACTAGGACTGATAATACTTTCAGATTTATGTTGGAGATGTATGTGGTTTTGTGTGATGGCATATGAGAATTGGAAGATATATATGTACTGATTCATTCATGCTCATGGTATATTTCCTGGGAAGGACTGGTAGTTGCTACTAGAGCTCTTGAAGTCTTTAGGCATGAGAAGCTGTAGGATCAGTGCTTATTTTTTGAAACTCACTATAATATATTTATCTATGCTCCAGTTTGTAAGAAATTCGGTGTTGATAACAAATTGTTTTCCATGTTCAGTAGAAAAAATGGAAGAAGTACCAGCAGCATATTTGGCATGCAATGTTAGCAAACATCACTGAAAGATGCTAGTTGTACTACTGGTACTACTAGAAGAATGCATAATCTTTATCCAGTGTTTCATGACTTTCTGCCTGCACTTTTGCGGTTTGTATGTTCTCTAGTGTTATATTTCAGTGCCTTTGGCTCTGTGGCTGCTGTAGATCCTCTGCAATAATACAAAGTTATGAAAGTTGGGAACATTGGGTATCTGGAAGGCCAGAACAATGTAGTTTATTAGAGCTGTTAGAAAAGAATATAGAATGCTAGCTAGATGATCATTGTTCAGAACTTGTATGGTCTTTTGAAACAAGGTGCTTGTAATTGCCGCTAGGAGTTCTGTGCAAACATGAAAATTACATCAGATCGCTGATACTTCACATGATGTTTATAATGAGTCTTGGCTGGCCTTTTGGGTTCTGTTGGGCAGTCTTTGTTTTTGCTGTTGGTGTTTATAGAAGAACCACAATGGATATGGCCATAGAGGAGGCCTAATACTTTTTTATGTCTTTATCAATCGTGGTTTCCTGGGACAATTTGGTTAGGTTTGGACTGTGAATCACTTAGCACCATAGTGCCTCTCTGTTAGGGAAAGTGGGTTTTTGGTGCCCTTTTTAGCTAGATTTTGCTTTATTCCTCTGTTTGTGCCCCCTCGGCCCCTCTTTCCCCTTGTCAATTTCAGATCGTGGGTGCAGTGCTTTAGTTGATTGCTGGACAGTATGCGAAGGATCAGTACAATCACCCTGTTCGCTTGTGCTTATCAGCGCTTATCGGTTAGTCATTCAGCCGTGTTTTTCTTTCACAACAAATCAGCATAAGCCAGAAACCAGGCAGCGAACAGGGTGAATGAAGAATGAACCATACTAACTGATCGATGTTATCGCATATGCCATGACTTACCGCATACCGTTCTGTCTCTTCCTTGGGGCTTTGCTGAACGTGAATTTGCTGCCGGGTTGCTCAAATAAATGAGAACTGACAGAAGCATTTTTGTATCTGCTATGTACGTAGTACTATCTGGAATGGAGCATGGCAAGTCGTGCGCCTGTTTGTTGATACAAGCTGCCGCAGATACATGGCAAGTCGCTACCAGTCAAGCACTTCTTTTGGCTTGCACTACACAGGAAGTGAGTCGCAAAAAAAAAAAAAGTGTTGGACTGCAGCTCGTCGGCACCGTCATGGATTGCAGCAGACGCCAAACTGTGTCCTTTGCTCAACTGGTGTTGAAGATATCGACCACATCTTGCTCTCCTGTGCCTTCAGTGAGTAGGTATGGTACACGGTGTTGGGGGTGCTCGGGCTTGATCAGGCGGTGATTACAGCAGATGACTCTTTCTAGTCATGGTGGCTACGCTTGCGCAAAATAGAAAGCAAGGATTTGAGATGTGGTTTCGACTCCCTTGTCTTCCTAGTCGGCTGGCACCTTTGGAAAGAAAGAAACTCAAGGACTTTCAACAACATCAGCTGCAGCACGGGTGAGGCCCTTGGAGCAATCGTGGATGAAGCAAATCTCTGGGTTATGGCAGGTTTCAGGCATCTGCACAGCCTTTTGCCTTCGACGCTAGCTGATCAGTCGCAAAATATGTTTCATGTAAATTAAACTTTCTCGTATTTGCAGGCCCTAGTCAGGGTTCTGCCTTTCCTAAGTAATCCAAGGACCAAGGATTACTCAGGAACGTTGTAACATTTGACATTCCACTTCTGCTTAATGAAACACGTGTCACAATGACACGCTCGCGAAAAAAATATATGCAAAATTAGGATCTATTCGAGGATTGGAGTTGATAATTAGCTGCTAAAAATAGCTGAGGTCACATTTGAATTTCTAGCTAATGTCTTATTTACCACCTATCTGACAGTTAGCTATTCTAATTCTCTTTAGCTAATACAACTAAAAGTTAGTCGAGATTCGATGCCATTGTCATGCTACATATTAGTCATGCTATAATTTTTAGGTAGTTGTTTGATTTACTGCCGCAACTATGACATACCATACTTTTATCCCACATGCTATAGACTTATTTTTTTGCTATAAGCTTTGCCACAAGTGGGGCTTTCGATTTTGCTCGCCGTATTTTCTATGATAGTTATAGTTTGACTATTGCTGCGTTTTCTATGGAACTATAGTTTAACTAAGAATAGGTGCGATAATATTTGGCAGCAAACCAAACATACCTTCGTCTAATAAGTCTAATAGGCGCCTATCTGATTTTTTTTTCTCAGCTATGATGGCTTTTTAGTTTGTGCCTTGAATTTTTTTTTATAAAGGAAGCTTTTATTAAATTTCAAGCATTTTACATCGACGTGATACAAAATCTTGAAAAGTGATTCCGGCCTCTGCTTAAACAAGCACACAGCGAACAAAAAAGAGTAGCCCAACACATTCTAGTAACCATCAGTCCGTAAACTGATCACCATCTGTTCCAATTGTTGTGACATCGCCATAACCAAACCCTGCAAATTCGGCTTCTGGAGAATGGATCAAGTACGGAGCCAATGGACAATTGAGTATATAACCTGCTTAACCATAGGGACCAACAAGTAACGGCTGCACCTAGCAAAACTAATGGATTCAGATTATTACTAATGCCTCCTAACAAGTTGCCAAACATATGTTGCAATGGAGAAGCCCAAGTTGTGGTAGCCATTGCCAACGAGAGCCTTAGATCATCTCCAGCAACATTAACCAAAATAGACATGTACTTGTCTCTTTGGGTAGCCACCCATTTTAATATTACCCATTTTTTACTTTCAACTCCTACAGTACTACCTAAACCATGGCTCTCAAATTCATTCTAGCAGTCAATAACATGTGTTGTCATCCTCCTTCTCTCGTTGCCATTGACGAACTCAGACATCACAAGTCAGCCCCCACCAGAAAAGGGGTCGCGCCATGGGAGGGAAGTCACTAGCAGCCAGGGTAGCGCCATGGGGACGAGAGCCGCCGGTGGCAGGTAGTCACCAGAGGAGGACCGAAGTGGGTCACGCCACTCCTTTCCTCATCACCGGAGGAGCCCGCAGCGAGGGGAGTCACCGGAGGGTCAGCCGAGAAGCCACGTCGGGAAGGGCGCCGTGTGGGGAGCCCTGCCGAGCAGGGTGTTGCGCCCGTGTCGAGGAAAGTCATGCCCCCTCCTGCGCCGAGGAGGAGAGGCTAGTGGGTGACCGAGCTGCGTAGGGCGCGCCGAGCAGGACACCGACGGTGTGAGGGAAGGCGTCGCGATCACGCACATGGAGGAGAAACATGAAGGAAAATTTCTAGGTAACTGAATAGGGGGCAACAGGAATGGGTGGTGGGAGGTAAAAAAATACGAGGCCAACAAATTTGAGAGGCCTAGTAGAGGGTCTGCTGGAACTGAGTTTTTGACCTCCACTACCCAAATTGGTAATAGGGGATCATTTGGGTAATGTTGTTGGAGATGCTTTTAATATCTCGGCTCCTTCATTCCTCATTCCCAAACTGGCTAATCCATCTCACAACTCTCGATCTCTAGGTCCTGTGTGGCCGTGGACCAGTCACCCAAGGGTGTGGCATGATGGCTCAACTTGACTGTTGCTATTGTTGCTCATCGTGTGGCTTGGCCGACACCTCTTGCTGTCACGAGTCCTATTTTGGGTGTGTTTAGTAGCGTTCCAGCAATACCTCCGTGAACATCTGTATCACTTTGCCAACCAAACGCATCAGGAGGCTCTGGCTCTGCATGTAAAGCCCTATGAATCACACGAGAGGAGACATTAGTGGGATGTGATGCTAAAAATGCAGTTTCCTCCAGCTCCATCCTTAGATCCGTGGCCTACCGTGGAAATGCCCTCGGCATGGGCAAAAGGAGATCTAGGACATGAGCCGACGTCGTCCCTCGATGCAAAGGTGTACCCAACCTTTTCTGGTGGGTAGCGTCCCACTAGACTGTTCTACCACTGGATAACAGGCCCTTTCGCCTTTCTAACATCTTTTGTCAAATCAACAAACTTAATGTATGTCGGATGTGTTAAGTTTTGTGTTGGGGTGTATTGTATGTTAGGACCCTATTAGTATCCTCAGGGTCTAATTACATAGTTAAGAGACTTGTGAGATAATGATTATGGCCCATTTACAGCCCCTAGATGCTCTTTTCTAAATACAAGCCCTGCCAAGGAAATTGTGAAAATATCCACTCCCACCTCCCGTATAAAAGGGGAGAGGGGTGGAGAGGGACTAGTGAAGGGTCGAGATGGCAGACTAGAGGGGGGGTGAATAGTCCTTTCTAAAAATAATCGCGTCAGCAAACCGAAACAAATGCGGAATTAAAACTATCGGTCTAGCCAAGACTACACCCCTCTATCTAAGTTCACAAGCACCTCACAAAGATCCTAATTATGTAACTAAGGTGCTTTCCTTAGCAAGAGCTCTCCTAAACAATTCTAGAGCAAGATCACACAAACCTATGCACTAGTACTTTAGCAAAGCCGGGGAGCTCCTACACAATTCTAGTAAGCAAAAGCATAAAGCCACCTATGCTCACTAGCAATGCTCAATAGCAAGGCAACTAATGCCAAACTAGAGAGCGCAAAATACTTAACTACACAAACTAAGCAATATGACTAACAAGGTTACACAAACCAAATTAGCCACGCAACGGGAGCTACTTCTATGCTACATAAGCAAGAAGGTAACTAGCAAACTACATAAGCAAACTAGTTACAAGAGCAACTACACAAGCACAAGTATATGAATGTAAATACAAGCTTGTGAATCAAAAGCAAACCACCGAGAAGATGTACACAATGTAGACACGGCGGTTTTTCATCGAGGTTCACTTGGTTGCCACTAAGCTACTCCCCGTTGTGACGATACACCCACTTGATGGATCACGAGCTAATTGACTATCAAGAGTCAAACCCTCAGCGGGTGCCGCACATCCACTCTCAAGATGGGGATCCTCCAAGCCACGAGCTTTACTAGAGTTGCTCTTCGCGATCCCGCGGGGTGAGCACAATCCCCCTCACAAATCCTCCTCCGGAGCCACGCATAATCTCCACGCGTGCTTCAACGGAGTCGCAAGCCACCAAGCCGTCTAGGAGGTGGCAACCTCCAAGAGTAACAAGCACCACCGGCTTGCAACTCGATCATCTAGTGCCACTCGATGCAATCCTCACGATGCAACGCACTAGAATCGCTCTCTCACTCGATTAGATGATCACTATCAAGCTCAAGTGAGTTAGAGGGCTCCCAAGCACACCAACACAAGCCACCAAGGCCTAAGGGTGCTCAGCTGCCGGCCATGGCCGGCCACAACATCTATTTATAGCTCCACAACGAAATAGAGCCGTTAGTCCCCTCACTGGGCAAGTTTCGGGTCGACCGGACGTGCCGGTCGAACTGACCGGACGCGTAGGTCAGTAGCGTGCTCCAACGGCTAGTTTTCGCGCGTATAAACTTGTATTGACCGGACGCGCAGGTCACTAACGGGACCGGACGCGCAGGTCACAACGAAACAGCGAACAGAGAGGTTCCAGTAAGCTCCCGAAGCGACCGGACGCGTCCGGTCATCACTGACCGGACTCGCTGCAGCGTCCGGTCACTTTCGCCCGCGAAAAACACTGACCAGACGCGCAGGTGCTGACCGGACGCGTCCGGTCACGAGTCTGGTCACAGACCACTCTTCGGTAAAACGGCGATAACTCTTAGCTCCGAACTCCGATTTCGATGATCTTGGATATTTTGGAAAGCTTACTCAGAGGGCTACACAACCCACTAAAGCATTTGATCCAATTCATAATGGATCAAAGCAGTATTCCACTCCAAGAGCCATCCTAGTGTCCGGAGAACACCGAAAAACCTTTCTCTCTTCTCCAAGTTGATCAACACCAACTCCAACACCTTCTTCTTTGCAAATGTGCCAACACCACCATGTGTAAAACACCATGTGCATGTGTGTTAGCATTTTCACAATCATTTTCTCGAAGAAGTTAGGCACTCAACTTGCCTCGCCACTCGATCCTAACACGTATGCAAAGTTAGATCGCTCGAGTGGCACTAGATGACCAATATGCAAACAAGTTTGTCCCTCTTAATAGTACGACCATCTATCCTAAACCCGGTCATCAACTTCTCTACACACCTATGACCGGTGAAATAGAAATGCCCTAGGTTATACCTTTGCCTTGCGCATTCCACTCCATCTCCTCCGACGTTGATGCAACACATGCACCAACCATATCACAAATGATATGATCCACTTCAAATCATCATGTGACCTTGGTCCATCGATCTCGACCTCACTTGCTCTTCACCGTTGCGTCGGTCCATCGGCGCCAAGTCTTGCTCAAGCTTCACCGCCTCACGGTCCATCGCTCTAAAGCCTCTGACTTGCCCTTCACACTTGCAACCGGTCCGTCGAGCCAAGCCTCATCTTGATCTTTGCAACCTTGGTCACATGACTCCATGTCATGTCTCATATGCAATGAGCTCCTTTATGACACCATTACCTATGGACTAATCCCTGTGTATCTCACATTAAACACAATTAGTCCACCTATGGTTGTCACTCAATTACCAAAACCAAACAAGGACCTTTCAACTAGCCCTTATTCATTTTCACTCTTTCAATTGTCTGCACTCTTTGTTATTTGATCCAGGAGCCTTCTGTTAGATAGGAACAACTTTGCTAAAAATCGAGAACTCTCGGATAGAGTATTAGAATGAAAAGACCATTAATTATATAAGGAAGAACCCATGGTTCTAACTCATTCCATTCCTAGCTAGATCAATAATTTGTAGTGCTTTTGCCTTTCTTGCGTACTTCTAGGAGTCTTTTTTCTTCAGGTCATCTCTCATTTGTTCGGTCCAAGACAAAAAAAAAGTCAATTTCTACTATACATTACAAAACACTTAAGCATGCCTAGGAACACTTAAACATGTCACTCGCTTAGCGCTAAACACTTTTTATAATCTGGCTATAACGGGATGATTATTGGGAAAATGGACAAGTGCTACTTACATCCGCACAAGCCTAAGCTCCAGTATGTGTCACTTTATGTGGATCCAATTTGAGGAGACCCTGATTGCCTCGAATATGCCCGAGGGTGCTCTGAAGCTTCACGTAGCCTGTGTGTTGCTAGCAGCAGCCTCAAGTTTGTCATAGTTAATCAGCATAGCAACAATTTTAGCATCACCTTGTGGTCCATTATAGGTGGAGAGAAGAAGCAGCACTAGATGGAGGCTAACTTTGGGTTCTTGGGTCTGAAAATGATTTACCACATGTTCGACCGAAATTCCCTATTGTTAACATGGAAAACCTTGAAGATGTTTGCTTCTTGTTGAACAAGGGCCACCACTCTGCTGACTTCGGTACCATAACATGGATGGTTGAGTCCACATGAAGGAGCGGCGTTTATTAGATGTCACTTGTTATTCCAAGGAAGTAAGCTTGTCGGATCAGAACATGTATATGACTGCTAGAATGATGTCTAAGGGTTGTTCCTTCATCTACAGTCAACTACCACGTTACCTGCCTGAACAAGCTTTAAAAAGGTAATAACATCTCACGCCTACTTTTGCAATGTTCCTGTTCAATATGTTTGTGCAACAACAATAACAACAGCGTCTGCTTATCTTTTCGAAGGGCTGATCAAGACAATAAAAGAAAGTCAGGCAAAAAAAGGAGCAAAAAATAAGAAAAAAGAGGGGAAAAAGTATAAAAGAACTTGGAATACCATCACACTCTTTCTTCATGGCCTCCACCTTCTTCAAGGCCTCCTGGACCGCAACTTTCCTCCGCTCCTCTGCCTCAATCACCTGAGCACGGAGAGCTTTTTCCTCCCTCTAGTGCGTCTGACGCTCAATCTCCATCTCAGCCCGGCAGAGGTCTAGATCCGTCTTCAGAACACTAATTTCGGAGGTTAACTTTTTCTCGGTCTCAGTCGAGAAAAAGAAGTCGACATAGTCCCGAGAGAAAGACTGATCAAACAAGATGAAGGGAAAGAGAGACAAGATGTAAGAACCCAAGAGGACCAGCAAAAATAATAAATTAAGGAAAACCTACCTGGAGTTTTTCTCCAAAAGAAGCAACACCGGTCGCCAGAATTCCCCAGTCTGTAGTCAACTCTGACAAGTGACGGGTGGCGTCAAATTCCCGCAACACATCGTCATCTAGACGCTGACTACTAGTACCAAGGGCAACATGAGGAGAGACTGACTGATGCAAAGACGACAAGACCAAGGCTACAACCTAGGAAGTAGAAGCCCTGACTACCTCCTCAGACGGACCTATAGCCACGGTCACCACCATCTCCAGAGTAGGCGACTCTGCAGCAGCATGTTCATCAGGGGCCACCATCTCCCTCACAGTCACCTCGCTGACCGTGCGTTCCAAGTCCTGAGACTCAGTACGCACGGCTGCACCTGCGGACTGAGAAGAAGCCGGTTGAGGGTTCAAGGAAGGCGTAGGCGAAGACCTGCAAGACGATGAACAACCTCAACGATACAAGAAAAAAGGAAAACAGAAGCAAACAACCTAATCAGGGTTCACTTACTTGGCTGACTTCTTCTTCAAACTAAAACTCCCAAGCCAAGCTGAAGGTTTCGGCGGAGGCATGGCGGCAGAAAAGACATCATCACCACCCCGCACCAGGGATGTCGTGATTGACAACTGAGCCCCAGGAGAACTCAGACTCGACGACCGCTTACTGCGAAAGGACAAGGATAAGTCAAAAGAAGTGCTCAAGAATAACAGTAAGAAAACAAAAATACAACAACAACTCACCGACGAGTATTGAGGGTCACATCATCTTCCTCACCCTCCTCGCCCTCAAGCAACTCAACCATAGTACCATCTAAGAAGAGAGAAAGTACAACAAAAGGGATAAAACAAACTGATGTGCTCACCTAGGAGCATGCTACCTACAACTTGAGTACCTAGAAGAGTACCCGGTTGACGAGGCTTCTTGGTGACAGACACGCTGGTGGAAGTATCATCTGCCCGTGCCCTCTTATTGATGGAACGAGGAGCTTGAGGAACTAAGCGTGGCACATATTCAATATATTGGACTGGTTCATTGCAAGAAGCACCAGGAAGAACTATCGATACTAGAGACTTACTAGCCAAAGCCACTACGACTAGACTTCCTCTAGCCTCTTCATCAGCTGGGTTGTCATCAGTAGGAATCGAATCAACAAAGTTACACCCCAATTCCTATAAGACGACCAAAGGAGATGGAATAAGCAGAAAATTGAAGATAGAAAGTACCAACAACAAAAGATATATAAAGAAAAGTACTCGCGAAAAGTAAAACAACTCACAGCAGGGGCGGATTATCTCCACAATATTTGAGAACTGCGTGGGGGATAATGGTCACCCCCTTCAGAACCTTCTTCAAGTGCTCGAGCACCTCCTCTTCAGTCAACTCAAGGGCAGGAACCATCCGAGATGGGTCCTCAGCCCCAGAATACTCAAAGACAAGATGCTCCCGCTCCTTCAGGGGTTGAACTCAGTGACGCATGTAGCTAGCAATGATCCAAAAACTGGTCAAATCTTGCTGCTTCAGAGTCCGGATTCTCTCAAGAAGTGGCTTGATGGCCTGGAGCTCATCGCTTGTCAAGGGGCTCTTCTCCCAACGATCATTAACCGAAGGACTAGAACCGGAATGAACAGCAAGGGGAGGAATCATGTTTGCAGCATAAAACCACTCAGAGCCAGTCCCGAACAGAATCAACAAGATCATAATAAAAAAGAGAGCTTTCTTCCCCTGACGGAATTGGATGCCACAACCACCCAACGGAGAAGTACTGTCACTTCGAGGATGCGGCTTCAAACAGAAAAAGAAACGAAACAGAGAGATCGAAGGAACGATGCCAATAAAAGCTTCACAGAGATGGACGAACACTGACAAATGAAGGATAGCATTCGGAGTCAAGTGGTTCAGAGAAATACCAAAATAATGGAGGAAACGATGAAGAAAGGCAGAAGCAGGCAAGCAGAGGCTAACCCGAATGAAAGAGATAAACAGGACGATCTCACCAAGACCTGGAGTAGGAACCCAATGTTGACCAGGGACCTTCCAATCAACAAAGTCCTTCTCCTGGATTAGGCCGTTCAGAGAAATACCAAAATAATGGAGGAAACGATGAAGAAAGGCAGAAGCAGGCAAGCAGAGGCTAACCCGAATGAAAGAGATAAACAGGACGATCTCACCAAGACCTGGAGTAGGAACCCAATGTTGACCAGGGACCTTCCAATCAACAAAGTCCTTCTCCTGGATTAGGCCGTACTTGACCAAATCACGCAATTGATCCTCCGTTGTAGTCAGAACTGGCCAGAGCTTCTCTGCAACCCTCATGGCGATGATTTCTCGATTCTCGATGACCGAGAGCGATACGTCCTCGTCCACCAAGACCTCCTTTGACTTGCTCGACGACTTCTTCTTGCCCATACAATGGCGAGGATCTGAGACCGGTAGCAAAAGTTCGACGGCGGCAGCAACAGCGGTGGTAGAACTCTAGAGGTTAGGGTTTTTGCAAAGGACGAATGCTAAAGGGCAAGGACAGGGTAAGGAAGAAGAAGAAGAATGAGGGCCCTTAAATAGATTTATAACGGTAAAAACGTGGCCCATCAGGCCCGCTTAACGCGCCATGGAAACACAACGGTCCATTTTTTGCCATAACTGACACAACCGAAATGACAGACGACGTAACCTTTCACAATGGTACAGTATAACGGATAGATTTCAGACTTATCCGTTCACACTACACCATTGCTGAATTGTTACAGATTGCACAACTCAGAAAGAACTCACCATCCACAAGATTCACATAGGACGTTACAGTACGCCTCCAAAGAACCCGGATACTTCAGAAACAACCCAGATCATACTCAAAAGTACTTAGACAACAAAAAAAGGAGACAACAATTAAGAAAGAAAGATTTTTTATTACAAATATCACCAAAGGACATAAGCTTACCGATCTTACAAGACCCAACGTACTCGGTACTACAATGAGCAAGGTAGCAACAAAGAGCCTAGGCAGAACTCGGCTCTGGAAATGACTACGTGCTCCTAGCCATAACACGGTAGAAAACAACCAACTTAGATTGAAAGCCCAAGTTTGGTTTTGGTAATTAATGACACCAAGTTGCTAATGCCATGCGTTAAGTGTTTTGAGTTAGGCATAAGCAACACATATGATGAAGGTGTACGTGGCAAGGAGTGTAGCTACAAGATCACAAAGAGATGGTGCATGGACATGAAATGATGATCATGGTAGAGATGCACATAATATGATGGACTTGATGATCAAGTGGAGGAAAAGGATTTAAGAGCGCAAGGCAAAGGTATAACCATAGGGTTTTCCTTTTGCCGGTCTAAGATGAGTAGAGAAGTGATTGACCGGGTTTAGGATACATAGCCGACTATCAAGAGGGGCAATCACGGTTAGCTCGGGAATCAAGTGCCACTGGATCAATGTCTTGAGCATATGCATTAGGATCTAGTTGAGAGCTAACATAACGCCTTGAAAAATGTTTGTGAAATGCTAACACACTTGCACATGATGGTGTACACTTGGTGGTGTTAGCACATTTGCGAAGGCGGTGGAGTTTGAGCGGTAGAGAGGGGTTTGGGGTTCGCTCTCCCTCCCGCCGAGCTTGTGAGCGCGGGATTCAGGCGTTTTCGAGGAATTGAAATGCCTATTTTCTATTGCGCCGTAGGCGAGAAAAGGTGGCGAAAGTCCGAGATATTTATCACTGAAAAACAGTGACCGGACGCTGTGGTCGGAGTGACCGGACGCGGCTGGCGCGTCCGGTCAGTTTAAACCACAGACAGACGCGCGAGTGAGAGGGTCGCGGACCGGCGCGTCCGGTCCCTCGCGGAACCGGCGTGTCCGGTCACGCACCCAGGAGTTCAGCACGGAGGGCAGATGCGATCGGACGCGGTGGCGCGTCCGGTCACGTTCGACCGGACGCGTCCGGTCACGTTCGACCGGACGCGTCCGGTCATGAGTGGATCGTTTCTGGACTCTGATCGGACGCACGGCGCGTCCGGTCACATGTGATCGGACGCGTCCGGTCTCGACGGGAGCTTACTGGAACGCGACCGGACGCTGGCACTGTCGCGTCCGGTCAAACGGTTGAGTGCGTCCGGTCACGGCAACGGCTAGTTCTGACGCGCACTGTTTTCGCTTGTCCTGTAGTGACCGGACGCGTCCGGTCACCCTGACCGGAGCGTCCGGTCAGCGCGATTTGCACTGAGTCGTCCGGTAACGGCTAGCTGCATACCCCTTCGTTATAAATAGACGTTGGCCGGGGTTTGAGGGTAACTCTTGCACATTTTGAGACCTAGAGACATCCTTTGAGCTAGAGAACAACCCCTCCACTCATCTCTTTGCTTGGTTGCACATCTTGAGTGAGATTGAGTGAGATTCAAGTGCATTGCTTGAGAGTTGCATTCTAGAGGCACTTGATCTTCGAGTTGCTGCGGATTTCTTGTTACTCTTCCGTGTTTCCCGACACGGTAGACGGCTTGGAGCAGCGGAGGTGATTGAGCTTGCAATTAGAGATTGTTGGAGCCCTCACCAAGTGTTGAAAGGGGTTCTTGATCCTTCCCCGCGAGAGTTCGCAAATTGGATACTCTAGTGGAGCTCATGGCTTGGAGGATCCCCATGTTGTGTGCGGTTGTGCGGCGTCCGCCGAGGGCTCGACTCTTGATAGTCGATTAGCTCGCGAACCGACAAGTGGGTGCATCGCCACAACGAGGAGTAGCTTGCCGGGAAGCAAGTGAACCTCGGTAAAAAATCTTGTGTCATCTCTTTGCCGAGGATTTCTCTTGTGGTTGATCATTGTGATTGATTCTTCGAGTGCATTACTTCTCTACATCGTTGGTATAAGAATCAAGTCACTTGCTCTTTACTTTCTTGTACTAGTTCTAGTGTAGTTTGCTTAGTGTAGCTTTTATCACATAGGAGTAAGTAGCTTAGTGACTTAGCCTTGTTGGTGTGTATTAGAGATCATAGCCTTGCTTCACTAGAATTGTATAGGTGGCTTGCATAGTGTAGTTGAGCTAGTGCTAGAATAAGCTTAGCCATCTTTTATACTAACGTGGTTGTTTAGTGAAGCTTGTAGAATTTTAAATAGGCTATTCACCCCCCCTCTAGCCATTTGGACCTTACAAGTGGTATCGGAGCTGAGGCACCGTTTATTTGAGGCTTAACAACCTACGGTGAAAAAGAAATGGCTCAATTAAGCTTGGACATCAACAACACCAAGAAGGCACCTCACTTTGATGGCACAAATTATGCATATTGGAAGGTTAAGATGACCGCACACCTCAAGTCAATCAATATAGAAGTGTGGAAGGTCACCGAAATAAAATTTGAGGTTGCTAATCCGGAAGCACCTACACCGGTGGAAGAGAAGAAGCTTCAATGCAATGACATTGCCATTAGTGCCCTTCATGAGGCATTAGATGACAAGACATTTGAGCAAGTAAAGGACATTGAAATTGCTCATGATGCTTGGGCCAAGCTAGAAGAAACATTTGAGGGAACTGAAGGCACAAAGACCGCTAAAGCATATATCTTGCAAAAAAAAATTTCAAGCTTCAAGATGCAAGATGATGAGAGTGTACCGGAGATGTTTCATAGATTGCAAGTCATTGTGAATGAGCTCAAGGCACTTGGTGAGGAGGTCAAGGACAACCAATTCTCTATGAAGTTCTTGAGAAGCTTGCCCAAAAGATTTGATACATTGATCACCGTGCTAGTGAGGACTACATTGAAGGATTCAACTCCTCAACAAGTATTCCAAGAAGTGATGACCGATGATTCATATAGAGAAGATGATGAGAAAGATGAGTTGGTCAAAAAGAAGAAGAAGGAAAGTGAGAAGAAGGATGATGAGAAGAAGAAGAGTGTGGCATTCAAAGCCATCACATCCAAGGGCAAATCCAAGATTGAATCATCAAGTGAAGAAGACTCAAGCTCTTGTGATAGTGATGACATTGATGAGAAGATGGCTCTCTTTGTCAAGCAATTTGGCAAGTTCATGAAGAAGAAAGGCTTTCATGCAAGAAAAAGGAAGAACTCATCCAAAAAGAATGAGCATACCATGAGATGCTTTAGATGCCATAGTAAGGATCATCTCATTGCAAAGTGTCCTTATGATAGTGATGATGAAGATGCTATCAAGAAGGAGAGGAAGAAGCAAAAGAAGAAGCAAGAAAAGAAGGAGAGCTCTCATAAGAAAAAGAATGATTCTCATGTTGCTACATGGGATAGTGATGATTCCTCAAGTGATGAAGAGGATGACAACAAGAGCAAGAAGAAGGGGCATACTGGCATTGCTATTCAAGAGAAGAGCTCCATATTTGACACTCCATCATGCTTCATGGCTAAGGCCGCTAAGGTATCATCCGACGATGAGAGTGATCATGATAATGCTAGTGATAGTGATAGTGATGAAGAAGAATTCACTAAAGATGAACTAATCACTATGCTAGAAGATTGCACTCAACATTTTAAAGAATCTAGAAAGGAGTGCAAGGGCTTGCTTAAGGAAAAGAAAAACCTTATGCAAGAACTTGATGAGCTTAGAGCATCTTATGAGAGTCTAAAGGTAGACCATAAGAAGCTTCAAAAGTCTCACACTAAGCTTGAAGAAGCTCATTCCTCTCTAGTTGAAAAATATAAAAACATGCCAACTAATGTTGAGAAAGCTAAAACTTGCAACATAGGCATATCATGTGATATAATTGATGAATCTTTTCATAAGCCTATTGTTGTTGCTCCCACTAACCCTTCATGTAGCTCATCTACATTATCCTCATCTAGTAGTGATGGTTTCACTTGTGACTCCACACTTATAGTTGAGAATGAAAATCTCAAGAAGGAGGTAAAAGAGCTCAATCACACCTTAGCTAAGGCTTATGGTGGTGAGGACCGCTTGCTTATGTGCTTGGGTAGCCAAAGGGCTTCTCTCTATAAAGAGGGATTGGGCTATAACCCCAAGAAAGGCAAGGCCGCTTTTGCTCCTCACAAGACTCGTTTTGTGAAGAACAATGGTAGCTATTGGAAAAGTTGCAAGCAAGTTGGTCACATAGAGCAACATTGCATGAACAAGAAATCCAAAGCTAATGTATCCTCAATTAAGTTTAATTCCTTCTATATACTTACCAATGGTACAAATGATGTTCATGCTAAGTTCATTGGTACACCATGGATGGGCTCAAAGAAGAAAGCCATTTGGGTACCAAAGAGCTTGGTCACTAACCTTGGAGGACCCAAACAAGTTTGGGTACCTAAAAAGAATTGATCTTATCTTGTAGGTCAATTACAAAGCTGGAGGAAGGCATTGGGTGCTTGATAGTGGGTGCACTCAACATATGACCGGAGATTCTTGTATGTTCAAATCAATTGATACAAGTCAAAATGGTGGTTTTGATGCTATCACTTTCGGTAACAACAAGAAAGGCAAGGTCAAGGGGCTTGGTAAAATTGCTATCTCAAATGACATGAGCCTATCTAATGTATTGCTAGTTGAGAGCTTGGATTTCAATCTTTTATTGGTGGCACAACTTTGTGATCTTGGCTTCAAGTGCATATTTGGTAGTGATGATGTTGAAGTCATTAGTGTTGATGGATCAAATTTGATATTCAAAGGATTTAGACATGATAGCTTGTACTTGGTTGACTTCAATGATAGTGAGACACAATTGACATCATGCTTGCTTAGCAAATCTAGTATGGGTTGGTTATGGCATAGAAGGCTTGGTCATGTTGGAATGAAACAATTGAACAAACTTTTAAGGCATGACTTAGTTAGAGGCTTGAAAGATGTGACTTTTGAAAAGGATAAACCATGTAGTGCTTGTCAAGCCGGCAAACAAGTTGGAAATATACATCCTAGTAAGAGTGAAATGAGCACATCAAAGGCATTTGAGCTATTGCACATGGACTTGTTTGGGCCAATAACATACACTAGCATTGGTGGCAACAAGTATGGTTTTGTGATTGTTGATGACTACACTAGATACACTTGGGTGTTCTTTCTTTATGACAAGAGTGATGTACATGACCTATTCAAATCTTTTGTCAAGAGAGTGCAAAATGAGTTTGAGACTACCATCAAGAAGATTAGAAGTGACAATGGTAGTGAGTTCAAGAACACAAGAATTGAGGAATTGTGTGATGATCTTGGTATTGGACATCAATTCTCTCCAACATACACTCCTCAATCCAATGGTGTAGTTGAAAGAAAGAATAGAACTTTGATTGACATGGCTAGATCAATGCTTAGCGAATACAATGTGAGTCATTCATTTTGGAGTGAAGCTATCAACACGGCTTGCTATTGTAGTAACCGTCTCTATTGCCATGGGAAGCTTGGGAAGACACCATATGAGCTATTGAATGGAAGAAAGCCCAACATTGCATACTTTAGAGTGTTTGGTTGCAAATGCTATATTCTCAAGAAAGGCACTAGATTGAGCAAGTTTGAAAAGAAATGTGATGAAGGGTTCTTACTTGGTTATTCTACCACAAGCAAAGCATATAGAGTTTGGAATCTCACAAATGGCACCTTGGAAGAAGTTCATGATGTTGAGTTTGATGAAACCCAAGGATCTCAAAATGAAGTTCAAAACCTTGATGATGTGAGAGGAGATCAATTGTCAAATACAATGAAGAACATGGACATCGGTGACATAAGGCCGAGGCAAGTTGATGATGATGATGATACTCATGTGACCAACCAAAATGTGCAAATTGAAACAAATCAAGCAAGCTCAAGTGGTACTCATGATGAAGTGCAAGATCAAGGTCAAACAAGTGGAAGCAATCAACTCCCAATACTCCAACCCACTAGCATTGCAAGAGATCATCCATTGGACCAAATCATTGGTGGAATTCAAAGTGGTGTTCAAACTAGATCAAGATTAGCATCCTTTTGTGAGCACTACTTATTTGTGTCACTTGAAGAACCTAAGAAAATAGAAGATGCATTGAAAGATTCCGATTGGGTAAATGCCATGCATGAAGAGCTAAACAACTTCACAAGAAATCAAGTTTGGGAACTTGTTGAAAGGCCAAAGAACTACAATGTGATTGGTACTAAGTGGGTCTTTAGAAACAAGCAAGATCAAGATGGTGTAGTTGTGAGAAACAAAGCAAGATTGGTAGCACAAGGTTACACACAAGTTGAAGGTCTTGACTTTGGAGAGACATATGCACCGGTTGCAAGATTGGAGGCAATTAGAATCTTATTAGCATATGCTTGTGCACACAACATCAAGCTCTATCAAATGGATGTCAAAAGTGCATTTCTCAATGGCTACATTAATGAGGAAGTTTATGTCGAGCAACCTCCCGGTTTTGAAGATGACAAGAAGCACAACCATGTTTACAAGCTCAAGAAGGCATTGTATGGTTTGAAGCAAGCACCTAGAGCATGGTATGAGAGATTGAGGGACTTTCTTCTCTCTAAAGGGTTCAAGATGGGAAAGGTTGACACCACTCTTTTCACCAAGAAGCTTGGAAATGTCTTGTTTGTGTTATAAATCTATATGGATGATATCATTTTTGGATCAACCAATCAAGGTTTTTGTGAAGAGTTTGGAAATATGATGGCAAAAGAGTTTGAGATGTCTATGATTGGAGAGCTTAGTTACTTTCTTGGACTTCAAATCAAGCAAATGAAGAATGACACTTTTGTAAGTCAAGGGAAGTACATCAAGGACATGATCAAGAAGTTTGGATTGCAAGATGCTAAGCCAATGAGTACACCAATGGGCACAAATGATCAATTGGGTGTTGATGCTAGTGGCAACATGGTAGATCAAAAGCAATACCGGTCTATGATTGGAAGTTTGCTCTATGTCACCGCTTCTAGGCCGGATGTGATGTTTAGTGTGTGCAAATGTGCAAGATATCAAGCTTCACCTAGAGAGAGTCACTTGAAAGCAACCAAGAGAATATTGAGATATCTTAAGGGCACTCATGATGTTGGATTATGGTATCCCAAGGGGTCTAATTTTGAGTTGATTGGATATTCGGACTCCGACTATGGTGGATGCAAGATTGATAGAATGAGCACAAGTGGCACATGTCAATTGCTTGGAAGGTCTCTTGTTTCATGGTCATCAAAGAAACAAAATAGTGTTGCACTATCTACCGCCGAGGCCGAATACATTAGTGCCGGTAGTTGTTGTGCACAATTGCTTTGGATGAAGGCCACTTTGAATGATTTTGGAATCAAGTTCAAGAATGTGCCATTGTTTTGTGACAATGAAAGTGCTATCAAGATGACTCAAAATCTGGTTCAACATTCAAGAACCAAGCACATTGATATTAGGCATCACTTCATAAGAGACCATCAACAAAAGGGTGATATTAGCATTGAAAGCATTGGCACCGAAGATCAACTAGCCGACATATTCACAAAGCCACTTGATGAGAAGAGATTTTACAAGTTGAAGAATGAATTGAACATACTTGACTTCTCCAACTTGAAATGAGTGCAACCCCACATTCTTAAAATGACATGCCTCTCCTTCGACAATGCATGGTAAAGTTGTTTGGCATATCATCCATACTATGCTAAGGACATGTTTAGAACATATAGACATATTTGCATGACAAATAAGCTCATTCATAAAAATCAAATGATCTTGATGTATATATGGTACCACTATCGCTTCTATGTCTGTTTGATCTAGTGGTAGCATATGACATGTTTGTGAGCTTGCGAACCTAGTGTTGAATCTAGAAAATGAGCTCATGATGTGTAATTCAACATGGTCAAGATAACCCTTATACTTTATGAGGTGTGAAGAAGCTTGTCCTTGGATCAAACCGAATTACATATTCTAGGCAAGTGATCTAGATTGAACCATAATTTAGACTCCCTCATATTGATTGACTTAACTCTCACTAAAATTGCACCTTTTTGGTGATTGTTGACAAAGGGGGAGAGAAAAGTCACAAAGATAAAAAGTCAAAGATAGAAAAGTCACAAAGATAAAAAGTGAAGTTGCAAAGGGGGAGAAAGATATTGTAAGAGGGAGAGAATGACATTGGAAAGGGATCAATTAAAATTGAGCACACAAGTAGGGGGAGCAAGCTCATGAATTATTTGTTGCATTTGTATGTGCATTAACATGATGAATTGTTGCATTGCAAAGCTTAAGTTCATATTCACGTTTGTATGGTGATTGCTAGAAATAGAACTTGAATGATGTTTTGTTAAGAGTAGCTTTACAAGTAGTATCTAGACACCTTTGCTTATAATGTTGATCTCACGAGGTACTTTAGTGTTTGTGATCTTTACAAGTGATGAATTACAAGTGGTGTCTAGCTACATCGATGCTAAGGATGGTATATAAAGGCAACTCCGATTGGTATCACGCTTCAAAGGTCCATTCTATATACCTTAGCATCAATTTGATAGTAGTAACTCTCCCAAAATTCATATCCATACATATGTGCACAATTGAACCAAACTCATGGAAGCACATATGTAGGGGGAGCTAATACTATCGAAATTGAAAATTGATTTCATTTCATATCTTTGTGATGGTTGTCATCAATTACCAAAAAGGGGGAGATTGAAAGCCCAAGTTTGGTTTTGGTAATTAATGACACCAAGTTGCTAATGCCATGCGTTAAGTGTTTTGAGTTAGGCATAAGCAACACATGTGATGAAGGTGTACGTGGCAAGGAGTGTAGCTACAAGATCACAAAGAGATGGTGCATGGACATGAAATGATGATCATGGTAGAGATGCACATAATATGATGGACTTGATGATCAAGTGGAGGAAAAGGATTTAAGAGCGCAAGGCAAAGGTATAACCATAGGGTTTTCCTTTTGCCGGTCTAAGATGAGTAGAGAAGTGATTGACCGGGTTTAGGATACATAGCCGACTATCAAGAGGGGCAATCACGGTTAGCTCGGGAATCAAGTGCCACTAGATCAATGTCTTGAGCATATGCATTAGGATCTAGTTGAGAGCTAACATAACGCCTTGAAAAATGTTTGTGAAATGCTAACACACTTGCACATGATGGTGTACACTTGGTGGTGTTAGCACATTTGCGAAGGCGGTGGAGTTTGAGCGGTAGAGAGGGGTTCGGGGTTCGCTCTCCCTCCCGCCGAGCTTGCGAGCGCGGGATTCAGGCGTTTTCGAGGAATTGAAATGCCTATTTTCTATTGCGCCGTAGGCGAGAAAAGGTGGCGAAAGTCCGAGATGTTTATCACTGAAAAACAGTGACCGGACGCTGTGGTCGGAGTGACCGGACGCGGCTGGCGTGTCCGGTCAGTTTAAACCACAGACATACGCGCGAGTGAGAGGGTTGCGGACCGGCGCGTCCGGTCCCTCGCGGAACCGGCGCGTCCGGTCACGCACCCAGGAGTTCAGCACGGAGGGCAGATGCGATCGGACGCGGTGGTGCGTCCGGTCACGTTCGACCGGACGCGTCCGGTCATGAGTGGATCGTTTCTGGACTCTGATCGGACGCACGGCGCGTCCGGTCACGTGTGATCGGACGCGTCCGGTCTCGACGGGAGCTTACTGGAACACGACCGGACGCTGGCACTGTCGCGTCCGGTCAAACGGTTGAGTGCGTCCGGTCACGGCAACGGCTAGTTCTGACGCGCACTGTTTTCGCTTGTCCTGTAGTGACCGGACGCGTCCGGTCACCCTGACTGGAGCGTCCGGTCAGCGCGATTTGCACTGAGTCGTCCGGTAACGGCTAGCTGCATACCCCTTCGTTATAAATAGACGTTGGCCGGGGTTTGAGGGTAACTCTTGCACATTTTGAGACCTAGAGACATCCTTTGAGCTAGAGAACAACCCCTCCACTCATCTCTTTGCTTGGTTGCACATCTTGAGTGAGATTGAGTGAGATTCAAGTGCATTGCTTGAGAGTTGCATTCTAGAGGCACTTGATCTTCGAGTTGCTGCGGATTTCTTGTTACTCTTCCGTGTTTCCCGACACGGTAGACGGCTTGGAGCAGCGGAGGTGATTGAGCTTGCAATTAGAGATTGTTGGAGCCCTCACCAAGTGTTGAAAGGGGTTCTTGATCCTTCCCCGCGAGAGTTCGCAAATTGGATACTCTAGTGGAGCTCATGGCTTGGAGGATCCCCATCTTGTGTGCGGTGCCCGCCGAGGGCTCGACTCTTGATAGTCGATTAGCTCGCGAACCGACAAGTGGGTGCATCGCCACAACGAGGAGTAGCTTGCCAGGAAGCAAGTGAACCTCGGTAAAAAATCTTGTGTCATCTCTTTGCCGAGGATTTCTCTTGTGGTTGATCATTGTGATTGATTCTTCGAGTGCATTACTTCTCTACATCGTTGGTATAAGAATCAAGTCACTTGCTCTTTACTTTCTTGTACTAGTTCTAGTGTAGTTTGCTTAGTGTAGCTTTTATCACATAGGAGTAAGTAGCTTAGTGACTTAGCCTTGTTGGTGTGTATTAGAGATCATAGCCTTGCTTCACTAGAATTGTATAGGTGGCTTGCATAGTGTAGTTGAGCTAGTGCTAGAATAAGCTTAGCCATCTTTTATACTAACGTGGTTGTTTAGTGAAGCTTGTAGAATTTTAAATAGGCTATTCACCCCCCCTCTAGCCATTTGGACCTTACATAGATACACTATTGTCTTCAAAGGAAGGATGCAGTGCATCCAAGATGGATATCAACAGCACAGCGGTACAACCCGGACCAGACGAGGCTCATAGACATCGTCTACCCAAGCCCGATGTGATCCTGGATCAGACGTTGATCTGCACCGAACAGTCGCAAGACAGTGTGGAAGGACCAACTCGAAGCTATTGGATGATGGAAGGCATCCCACATCCCAAGACTTCTTCCACCTACCACCATGTACTACCTGGTACAATGCTGCCACGAGATTAGTCTACCTCTAATCTCGATCACAAGACTTCTTCCACTTTCTACAAGACTTACAAGACTCATAACTCACGCCCAGTGGCTATTCTATTTCACAAACTATCATAAATCATGGCTATGGAGGCTTTAGACTATACAACAAGACACTCGATGAATCGAAGCAGCACACCAGGAGGGTATTTATAGGCCAAAGAGCGACGTACATAGACTAGGAGCACCAACAGAACAAGCCTCATAAAGGTATCAGTGAAAAGACACAAAGCAGTAAGAAAAGAACACACCCGTGAAGGAACAATATTCAAGGACAAGCATATTTGAAAGAATATACCAACACTGTACACCTTGTGACTACAAAGATTTTAATTCAACTGCCAACCACCACCAACATCGGATATAAATCTGGCTACCTAAGAAGACAATAGAAGATTCTCTAACCGAGTTCTTAACAATCGAAAAGAACCCAGAAAGATGCTCGGGGGCTGTAGGGTACATATCCTGAGAAGAGATTTTCAGTTTTTTCAACAACCAAAATTCAAGACCCTCCAACTTTTTGTTCCAAATAGCAAGAGGCTCGGGGCTACACTTAGTGAGTGCGCTTTTTCTTCAAAAAATCGCACGTCACTTGGAAGACTTCTTCAAGACAGGACCACTTCAAGGCTTCATGTCGAAAGAACCCAGAGCGAAAGAAGTCTTCGAGTTCAACCATGAAATGCTCAGGGGCTTATCGATGCGGGACCCACAGGGTTCCGTAACAATGTGACTATAAGTCGTGGGCCCTGGCCTGGCCCACAACTAGAGCTAGGAGAGGTGTAATGTCCACTACACCGAACCCGAGTAGAATAGGCCAGACAAGCCGGATTCTTATGGAAAGTAACTTCTGTATCTAGTTCAGGACACCTTCTTTGGATCCGACTAGGATTGTAACCGCACCACAGCTGTCTCTACCGATATAAAGAGAGGCTGTGGGCACCCCTATAACAAGAGACAAGATAACACAATCAATCCAACGCAAAGGCTAACACCGATGGACGTAAGGTTATTACTCGATCACGATCGAGGGCCCAAACCAGTATAAATCGACTGTCTCTGCGTTCACCGTCGAGTTCTAGCACGCGTCGAAGCCCGAACAACTGTCCTGGGTACCCCCGTGGCAGGCTATCGATGGTCAAACACCGACAGGAGCCCATGGAAATGAGAGTCAATGGAGGGTCGGCCGGGAAGCCACATCAGGAAGTGCGCTGCATCTGGAAGGGCCACCACTACGCGGGGAGCCCTGCCAAGTAGGGTGCCGCGCCCGCATCGGGGAAAGCCGCGGCCCCTCCCGCGCCAAGGAGGAGAGGTTGGCGGGCGGCCGCACTAGGCAAGGCGCGCCGGCTAGGGACGCCGACGGTGCATGGGAAGGCGTCGCGATCTCGTGCATAGAGGTACATGAAGGAAAACTTTTGGGTAGCCAAGTAGGGGGCCAACAAGAATGGGTGGTGGGAGGGGAAAAATAGGAGACCAACAAATTTGGGAGGCCTAGTAGGGGGTTTGCTAGAGTTGAGTTTTGACCCCACTACCCAAATTGGGGATAGGGGGCCATTTGGGTAATGTTGCTGGAGATGCTTCTTTTTTATAAAAGACACCCAAAAGAGTGCTTCATATTTGACATAACTCAAGGAGAACAAAGGCTAGTACAAATGTTGGACAAAACAACACAAACAACCTCTAAAAAATAAGAGTACATTAAAAACCGATCATCTTCTTCTTTCGAATGTCCACTGCCTGCTGCAGCTTGAAAGTCACACTACATAAACAGCGAAGAAAAGGGAAACCTACAAATACCCTCGCCAACACATGGCTTTGAAGACCACAAAAACCACTCGCCGTGAACCATGAGAACTAGTATATACTGAAAGAACATCGGTAGGAGGAATTGTCTAAGTAACACAGGCTTACAATCCTTCACTATCAAAACAGAGTGTTGAAGATTCCGGACCTTCACTACTACAAAAATGACTTTGCGAGGTAGTGCCAAACATTAACTGAGGCGGTCACAAAATCCAACCGCCTCGTAAAATGCCTAACGATTAATGGAGGCGGTCATGGCTGCCCGTCTCGTAAAATCGATTAGAGGCAGTTGCAAAATAACCGCCGCCTAAAATCGATTTAAGGAGGCGGGCCTTTTAAGAGGTCTGCCTCCGAAAATGGCCTCTTAAAAGTCCCACCTCTGTAAATCGTGGCTGAGCCACTCCGCTTAGCGTGGCCCATCTCGGCCTGGTAATGGCTCCATAGTATATGACATGAGAAACCCGCTTATTCCTCCCACCCAGTAGATAGCCAATCCGCACCGTCTTTCTCCCTCAGCGTGTGGCCCAACTATCTTCCTCTCTCTGCTAGCTCTCCCCATGGCACACTTGACTTCTCTCTCTTTTCTCCCTCACTTCTCTCGACGTCGAGGGCCAGCAGCTACTCAGCACGCTCCGACGGTGGAAGAGGCACGCACCAACGGCAAGGGTCGCGCACCCCGACAACGGTCGCCGCGCGCTCCGGCGGTGGGGGCCCTGCAGCGAGCGCCGAAGGGGCATGCTCCAGCGGCGGGGGTCGCGTGCCTCGACGGCAGGCACCGCCCGCTTCGGCATATCGAGGCAGATATGGTGGATGCGGCAGCGTGTGGCGGTGGGTGGCCCGATCTGGCGACGTGCGTCCGGATCCTGGTGGCCGAAGGCCAGATCCGGTGGCGGGAGGCCGGATCCTAGCGGTGCACGCGGTCCGACGAGGATGTAGGCACCGACAAGCAGCTGCAGTGGTGGCGCGTGGATGGGCTCGTCGGTCCTGTGGATGGGCTTGGTGGGCTTGTCAATGGGTTTTCTTTTTTTGTTTTTTCTGATTGATTAATCGAGGTGGGCAAAGCGCCTGCCTCCATGATCTATGCATTAATAGAGGCCTTTGAATGGAGATGGTTGCTTTGCCCGCCTCCAAAAACCCAAAAAGCCCGCCTCCATAATGCTTAGTATAGTAGTGCTTATTGTAGAACATACTAAAAGAAGAGGTCGAGATCGCCACATCGAAAGCAAACCAACAGATTCCTATAATAAACACACCAAAACCAAGATCTGAAGACAGACTAAACTCTCACTGGCCCTTTGCCGATGCCAGATCAAATGTCGTCGAGGTAGGGAGAGACCTTATTCCAAAGTACCATCGTCGCCACCACCTCGTCGGTGATACCAAAACCAAAACCTAGATCAACAAGGATCCACAAACCTAATCTAAAACTATGGAGGGACAAGAGATTGGGTTCCCACTCCTCTGTCCACCATTGAGATCACCGGTTAGGAGAGAGGAGGGGGACCGAGCCGGTGTGCTAGGAGAGGACATCGACGGTTGGGAGAGGAGCAGCTTAGGGTTCTCGTCGCTGCTATAATTCTATTTTTAGAGATGCTCTTAATATTTGGGCTCCTTCTTCATGCCCAAACTAGCTAATTCATCTCACAACTCTTGGTCTCTCTGGTCCCATGTGGTCATGGACTAGCCACTCGGGTGTGGCATGATGGCTCAACTTGACTGTTGCTATTGTTGCTCATCGTGTGGCTTGGATGACACCTCTTGCTGTCGTGAGTCCTGTTTTGGGTGTGTTTAGTAGTTCCAACAATACCTCCATGACATCTTTATCACTCTGCCAACCAAACACAGGAGCCTCCAGCTCTACATGTGAAGCCCCACGAATCACACTAAGAGAAGACATTGGTGAGATATGGAGTTGAAAAATGCATGTTCCTCCTGCTCCATCCTTACATCCACGGGCCTAGGGTGAAAATGCCCTTATCATGGGTGAAAAGGAGAGCTAGGACATGAGCCAACACTGCCCCTCGAAGCGAAGGTGGACTCTAGGGCTATTGGAGTGGAGCAGCACCATCCCTCGACGCAGAGGTGGGCTCGAGCGTTGTCAGGGCAAAGTGCATTGGTGGAGAAGACGAGCCCGAGTGATGTCGACATGGAAGCGTAGGTAGGCCCGAGCTTGCGATGTTACTTGACGCGGAAGCAGGCTCGAGCGCAGGCATTGGGAGGTGAGGCGGAGGACAACGTTGGAGGAGGAGGTGAGGCCGAGGAGGCGTGCATTGGAGAAGATAAGGTGATCTGGAGCTCTACCAAACATACCCTTTACATGCATCGCTACCCATGGTCTTGAGCCCTCCCTTCGTCAAGTCAAGTCGCGTCTAGCGAGCCTAGAAGAGCCATGTAACACCCCTGGTGTTATAGTAACTAAAAACCTGCCATGTCATCATTTGCACTGCAGATCATCCATGATTAGGTTAACAATGTTATGCATCAACTAAAATGAGTTTGACTTATTAAGTTGGATGTGTTTCTTATTGTGTGGTTCGAAATCCGAAAAACCCTAATTTCGACTATCACCGCAAATACTTAGTTTATGCCCTGCGTAATTTGAGGTGTATGACGGTGTTATACACTAGTGCCAAGTGTAGGGTATAAGCTCAAGTCCAACCTATAAAATGAAGCTTCAAGTTTGAGTTAGGGTTTGGAATCCAAAGCTTGTTACAAGTTTTCCGATTCGAATTCGAATTCAAAGTTGAGGAATTACTAAAAGAATTTCTTAAGTCAAATTGGTCAACCTAGGGAGCCATTTGGTCAACCATGTGAGGCTTGACTCAATGATGTCCTAGGGTGAAGGTGTGATTCCTAGTAACCAAAGTTAAGAAAGAATCAAGTTTCAATTCAAAACTTTTCCGAAAACCCTGAAAAACCAAAACCCTAGTTTTACCCCTTTTGATATAAATCAAAATCTAAGCAAAATTTGGGAAAAAGTGTAAAACCAAGTTTGTAGGTCTTTTCAAGGGCTACAAGTTTGATGTTTTGAGTTTTCAAAGTTTCAGTGTAAAATTTAAAGTAATTTTGAAAAGATTCAAATCTCAAAATTTTCCCCTTTTCATTTTCCCTATCCAATTTCAAAATGGAGGCATAATTTGAAAATATTTTGAATAGTAAAGTTGTAGGTCTGCCCTAGATGTACAACTTTGGTATTTTGAGTTTTTGAAGTTTCAATATAAAATTCAAAGTAATTTTGGTTTTTCACATTTCCCAAAAATGTCCCTTTTTGAATTCAAATTCAAATTTCAAAAACTAAGCCGAATTGGAAAATGTTCATATTGAGAAAGTTGTAGATCTTTGAAAATTGAACAACTTTTGTTTTTACAGATTTTCAACTTCTATTGAAGATTTGAAAGTAATTTGAAATTTACTTCCAGTGGCAGTTCTGTAAATATTTTGAAATCCGCGCCAACCACCGACCGCCACCTCCCCCGACGCCGGCGACCTTCGCCCCGCTTCCAGGCGCGCCCGCGGCGTCCCGCGACCGCCTCGTCACGGTCGTTTTCCTCCGCGTGTCGTCACCGCACCGCCTGGACTCCTCTATAAAGGCCATCGTCGTCGGCTAGACCGATTTCTCTTCCTCCTCCGCTTCTCGCCGCGACCGGCCACCGCCCTCCGCCGCCCAAATTCGCCGCCGCTGTTGCTTCACCGCCCCACAGCTCGCGCCTCCAGCTCCGCAGCGTGTGCGCGCAGCTCCTGGAGCATCCAATTGCACCTCACCTCCTCTGCACTCGCCAGCACGTCCTCTTCTTCCTCGCGGCCGGCAGCGACGCCACCGTGACCGTCTCACCGTGGACCGGCCACTCCAACACCTCTCCGTCGTCACCGAATCGCCCAACGCAACCTCTGTGAGCCCCTGATCATGATGCTCCTCTTGTTTTAGTCTCTACCGTACCGTAGTCGCGTTTTGCTCGTCGCGTCGCCGTTCGGGTCGCCGCCGAGACCGCCATGGCCGCGGTAGGGTCTCCTCCGTGCGGTAGCAGCTCCAAGTCGTGCCTTAGATGGGTTCGCGAGGTTCAGGCGATGCTGTTGGGGTGGTTGAGGTGATCCCGATGCTCCGAAGGCTCGTCGTCGGTGAGCTCACCGTCGGCGGTCGCCGTGGTAGCGCGTCCGCGCGCGCGGGAGAGAGGGAAGAGAGGGAGGCGAGGATGACAGGCGGGTCCCGGGCGTCAGAGAGAGAGGAGCGGGAGCGGGAGCGGGCGCGTGTGCAGGCTGGGCCGCGATGGTGGGCCGAGTGGGCCGCGCGCGGGAGAGACAGGCCGGGCCGAGAGGAGAGAAAGGAGAAAGGCAGCCCGCGTTGGAAATTTTGTTTTTCTTTTTCAAATTTGTAAAATGATTTACAGTTTTGTTATTTATGTTATAAATTATTTATAATTCCAAAAATTGTGAAATTTTTTGAGTAACCCTTTTTCACTGTATACTATTTAATAAAAATAATAAATATCAATTTTAAGTACTTTTTATAGATTATTTAATTAGTCCATTTAATTCTTAAGTGGTCCTTAATTAATTTTTCTAGGCTTATTTAATTATCCAAAAATCATGAAAATTATTTTATCATCTAATTATGATATAACCTTCTTAAATTAAAAATTTTAGCTTAATTGGATTAAGTTAATTTTTATTCTTAAATTATGCTTTAATTAATTAATTAATTAATAAGGTAATTAGGGCATGATAATTAATGTTGTTTGACTTTATGATTGAGTGTTGACTTTAGGTCATTAACCCTTAATGACCTTTAGCATTGTTAATTGGTTGCTTAAGCTTTCCTAATCATGTTGTTAATTCCTAATTACTGTCATTTCATGTGTTTAACTAAATTCCGTAATAAGTTGTTTAGGGAAATCGGACTCTAGATTAGGGTTAGGTTAGAAGCTTTTGTTGTTCAGCTGTACCGTAAAGGGAAGTTGTACTCAAGTTGTTAACTCTGTTAAGCATCCATCGAGCATCATATTTATTATCTCATCATCCTAAAGCATGCATTATCATTACGTATAGTTCCCGTAAAAGAGGAGGGTACCGAAGTCGAAACCGTCCCCGCAGAAGAACCGTCGTCCGTTGAAGTAGGGTTTGACATCTGCGGTACTGAACCCGAGCCTGAGTTTCCCGTCGACCAAGGCAAGCCCCGATTACATCTAAACTTACCTTGTGATTTAAAAAGTTTGACTTAACTTTTATTACGGCTCTATTGCATTAAGTGCTAGGAGTTGAGTGGCAACCTAATTACTGCATTATCATCCTTGATATTCCAATACCATCCTTGTTACTGTTTTGATTTAAAAATGCTTAGTATGCTTAGCATTGCTTAATGAGAAAACTTTAAAACTTTTAAACAAAGTTTGAAGGGTTGTTGGACAATCACTTGATGAATGTTAATGTTGATAATTTGGGACCGGTCGGTGGACTTGCATCAGGAAAGGAGTCCCCCTGTAGTGTCTCCGACTGAGTCAGTTAAGGACCGTACCGTTGTTCGAATTGTGTGAGTCGAGACTTTGCAACTGATCACATGCTCCGGTAAGCCTAAGACCTCGGTAATGCCAACATGTGAACGGCCAACCGCGCACTGTGAGTGGAGAGATGGCGAGAGTAGTGTGTACCCTCGTAGCCAAGGGCTGGATTGGAGGTGTACTATACTCTCGGGTGGCGCTGGACCCGGTCATGTTTTGGAGGATCCGAGTGAAGGTTGATATATGTCGGTTAGAGTCCTACATATGTCGTGTGATTAGGAATCCCCAGCTGGGTTTAATCGATTCGAATCGTCGCTGCTCCTCGGTTAAGGAGACTCAATTCTCTATTCAACATCGTAGAAAAGAAATGGAACTTTGGCCGGAGAATCAGAAAGATATTGAATGAGATACATGATCTAGCTTAGGATCACTTACATTCTGTTGATAAATAATATTGAAATAAAAATCGTGATCTTAAGGATGCACCATTAGTAGCTTTTATGCAAAAGAACTTGACTTCCTGCTGGAACCTCACCTTGATTCCCCTAAGCCTGCATTCCTGAGTCGTTCCACTAGTGTTGTCGGTTAAGTCTTGTTGAGTACTTTCGTACTCAGGGTTTGTTAAACCCCTGTTGCAGGTGCGTCTCATGAGCAGGTGTGTTTTGGACCCTGCTGCATGACTGTCTTTGCGGCAAGTGACGATGAGTAGAGATGTTTGGCTCTTGGGCAGAGCATCGCGTTTTGGTGTTGTAATAATGTTAATAATGCTACTCCACTACTATGGTTGTAACACTAAACTTAAGTTTTATAAGTTGGAACATCAAGTTTGTAAACTTATGTTATGTAAGACTTCCGCTTTTGTACTCTGATGTAATTTATTATATAAACTGTTGTAATACTGTGATGCCTCTGTAATGTGATCCTGCTCGGAAGATTGTGGATGATTCGGGTTTCCCGAGGACACCCGACAGACTTCTTAAGATCTGTGGTACACTTGTACAGTGGTTAGAAGTCTTTAAGACAATAACAAGTACAGGTGGGCCATAGTAATTAGGAGGTTCTGCCACAGCTGGTATCAGAGCGATCATGGACAGAGCGATTGTAGTATTCCATTTCAAAAACTTCAAAACATTTGGGTCAAATAAATGTAACTGACTATTTTGGTCCAAATTGCTTATTATCTATCTTTATTCCTCTGATAGATCTTTAGTCATGTTTAAAAGCTTTTGGGTGGAATAGCATATTAAAAGTGCCCTATAAATAAAGTTTATGTTCTGTTACCCTTGTGCATTTAATTCAAAAATCTTTAATAATCGTTCGTATGTTAAGTCATGCATCATGCTTAATGAATCTGTTAATTTACCTTCCCCGTTACTGAGGTTTGGGTTAAGTAGTATCAATCCTATTCATGCTAACCTTCAGATCTTCCCCAGCTATCCTTACCAAATTCTACCTTTTCCCGCTACAGGATGGCCCGTACTAAGTTGACGCCCCGCAAGTCCACCGGACCAAAGGGAGTTCCTCGTCGCCAGCTTGCTCCCAGGGACGAAAGTGCTAGCAGTAGCAGGACTGTCCCTCAGACGGAGATAGAGAGGCTTTCCGCCGAGTTAGCCCAGGCTACACGTGATAGAGCTACGGACGCTATCCAGGTCGGAGAGTTACAGAATCAGCTACGAAGGCTCACTGGGGCTCATCTGAGCTGTGAGCGGATGATGGGTCGCTTAGTGACGGAAAGGAATGAGGCATGGCACCGAGAGGATGTTGCCAGGGAACATGCTGAGGAGCTACAGTTTTATGTTAACGATCTGGAGGGAGATAATCAGGTTCTCCACGAGGAAGTACATCAGTTGTTCTATCAACTGCATCCTCCACCTGGTGCAGCTGAGCTAGACCCTGGTGTTATCCTCACTGATGGTGGGGAATCTGTAGAGGAGTCAAAAGAAGAAGAAGATCCTGAGGAAGTGGAGCCTGTGGACGAGAGTGACGATGAAGGAGGTCACGTTTCAGGAATGGACACTGACCGTGAGGACAGAGTTGGTCAAGTGCAGTGTGTAGTTAGAAGTTTATGTTTGTTGTCAGCCTTAGTTAACCGGGAAGTCCGGCACGTGTGCGGACCTGTTTAATAAATAAATGCATCTGCGTGGTGTGTTTGTAATCGCTTTTGTAAAGGTTCAATAAAAGTTTGTGAATAAAGTTTGGCTTGTTATCAACAGATGGCTCATAATGATGATGGTACGGGGGCTGCACAGGGTGGGAATGGTGTCCCTAACCCACCACCCGTTCCACTAAATATGGCAGAGGCTATGCTCGCCCTTGTCAATGCTACTGCAGAAAATGCTAGGTTACTAAGGGAAGTGGTTCAGAATAATCACAATGCACCACCAGGCAATCGGGGTCGAAATAACCACCGGAATGAAACCACTTATGTGGATTTCACTGATACCCGGCACCCAGTGTTTTCCAGAGCTGATGAACCGTTAGAAGCAGACGACTGGCTCCGCACTATGGAGCAAAAGTTTGACCTCATGGAGTGTAGTGAATACCAGAAGCCGGTGTTTGCAGCCCAATAGCTTCGGGGTGCTGCCGGAGCATGGTGGGGAAATCACCTTGCTGCACAGCCAGCTGGTCACCGGGTGACCTGGGCGGAATTCCGTGCGGCTTTCAGAGCTCACTTTATTCCAGAAGGGATTATGATCAGAAAGTTAGAGGAATTTCTTGCACTGAAGCAGGGAGACCAGACAGTAATGCAATATGTGGGCAAGTTCAATCACCTATCACAGTATGCTGCTGATCAAATCAACTCTGATCGCAAGAAGCAAGCTTGTTTTATGAGGGGTTTGAACTCGAAGATTCGTACTATGATGACTGGTTGTCTTAATGTGACTTATCATGAGGCCGTTGATATTGCTCTTTCGTCAGAAGAAGAGTACCGGAAGCATAAAGAGGCCAAGAAGAAGAAGGTGTCGTATGGACCATCTGGTGGCAATCAAAAGCGCCAGAAGATAATTTACCATCCCCAAAATCATTTCCGTTCTCCTTTTCGTCCACCACAATTCCAAGCCCGGCAACAGACATTTGTCCGTCCTGTTGCAGCTCTATCCTATCCACGTCAGCCGAATGCTCCTAGCATTCGTCCTCCACTTCAGTAGGGCAACAATATCAATAATTACCCCTGTTATAACTGCGGAAAGCCCGGGCATTTCTCGAGGGAGTGTCCATACCCAAGGCAGTATAATCAGAATTATCAGAAAGCTGTTGTGCCCCAACAACAGAACCAGAATCAGCAGAGGGGCAATCACCAGAATGCTCAGAAGGGCAAGGCCGAGAAGAAAACTGGACGAGTCTTTTACACGCAGGCCGAGGCAATACCTGAAGGAGAGCCCGTCATGATGGGTATGTTTCCTGTTGCAAATCATCCTGCAGTTATGCTTTTTGATTCAGGCGCATCACATACATTCATCAATCGTACATTTGTTATGAAACATGCAATTCCAATTGGGGAAACGAAAGAGAACTTCTTTATACAGTCGCCCGGGGGTCGTCTGTGTACTAAAGAAATGGTACGTCAGGTACCTATAGAATTGGGTGGGCATACTTTTCCCACGTCCATGATAATTTTGAAGGATCAGGATATAGATGTGATCCTAGGCATGAACTGGATGTATCAGCGCGGAGCTGTAATAGATACTCTGAATAGAACAATAAGACTGAACTTACCTGATAGTAGTCCTCAACTTCTTATCCAACTTCAAACACCAAAAAGGGCAGTCGAAAGAGTCTGTGCAACGTCTGTGAAAGAAATCAGTGATATACCTGTAGTTTGCGAGTTCCCGGATGTTTTCCCAGATAATCTACCTAGATTACCCCCTGACAGAGATGTGGAATTTGTAATTGAGTTGAAACCTGGCACTGCCCCAATATCTAGAAGAGCATACAGAATGCCACCGAAAGAGTTAGCAGAGCTCAAGATCCAATTATAAGAGTTGCGTGATAAAGGTTTTATTCAACCCAGCTCTTCACCATGGGGATGTCCAGCCATATTTGTGAAAAAGAAGGACAAAACCCTAAGGTTGTGTGTTGATTATCGTCCGTTGAATGAAGTAACTATCAAGAATAAGTATCCCCTTCCTCGTATTGATCTACTTTTTGATCAACTTGCTGGAGCCAAAGTCTTTTCTAAGATCGATCTCCGATCTGGCTACCACCAAATAAAAATTCGCCCTGAGGACATTCCAAAGACTGCTTTCACTACTAGATATGGCCTTTATGAATATCTAGTCATGTCCTTTGGTCTTACCAATGCCCCCGCTCATTTCATGTATCTCATGAATTCGGTTTTCATGCCCGAGCTCGACAAGTTTGTTGTTGTCTTCATTGATGATATTTTAGTTTACTCCAAAAACAAGAAAGAACATGCGGAACATTTACGCATCGTTCTCAGTCGCCTAAGGGAACATTAGTTGTATGCTAAGTTCAGCAAATGCGAGTTTTGGCTTAAGGAGGTGCCATTTCTTGGACATGTTTTGTCGGCAGAAGGTGTTGCTGTTGACCCTGGTAAAGTAAGGGATATATTAGATTGGAAGCCCCCAAGTACTGTTCATCAGGTTCGCAGTTTCTTGGGAATGGCGGGCTATTACCGTCGATTCATTCCTGATTTCTCGAAGGTATCAAAACCCATCACTGAGTTGTTGAAGATTCAGGTTAAATTTGTTTGGTCATCAGAATGTGAGAAGGCTTTCCAGACATTGAAGAGGTTGTTAACCACTGCTCCAGTGTTAGCTCAACCAAATATTGAAAAGCCGTTTGACGTCTACTGTGATGCTTGTGGCACTGGTATTGGATGTGTGTTGATGCAAGAAGGTCGAGTGATTGCTTATGCTTCTCGCCAACTCAAACAACATGAAGAGCACTATCCAACCCATGATTTAGAGTTAGCGGCTGTTGTTCATGCTTTGAAGATATGGCGGCATTATTTATTGGGTAATCTGTGTCACATCTATACAGATCACAAGAGTTTGAAATACATTTTCACTCAGTCTGATTTGAATATGCGCCAACGAAGATGGTTAGAATTGATAAAGGACTATGATTTAGAAGTGCATTATCATCCGGGTAAGGCAAATGTGGTTGCCGATGCCCTCAGTCGAAAGATTCATTGCAACTGTTTGACAGTGAAACCGCTGGATCTATCTTTGTGTCATGAGATTGAAAAGTTGGGTATTGAAATAGTTCAACATGGTAGTGTTGCCAATATCACAGTGGAAACGACTATAAGAGATAAGATTATTTTTGCTCAGAAGGAAAATAAGGGTATAGTTCACATAAAGGAAAAAGTCAGAAAGGGAAAAGGCTTATGTTTTAGAATTGATGAAACAGATGTACTCTGGTTCAAAGATCGTTTGGTTGTACCTAAGGTTCCGGAGTTACGTCAGTTGATTCTGGATGAAGCACATTTGACCAAATTCTCCATCCATCCTGGAAGTAATAAGATGTATCATGATCTGAAACAAAGATTCTGGTGGACCAAGATGAAGATTGAGATTGCCAGATACATAGCCAGGTGTGACACCTGTCAGAGAGTAAAAGCTGTACATCTGAAGTCAGCCGGAGCATTGCAGCCGTTACCCATTCCAGCCTGGAAGTGGGAAGATATCAATATGGATTTCATTATGGGATTGCCCAAGACAGCAAAAGGGTTTGATTCTATCTGGGTTATTGTGGACCGCCTCACTAAGTCTGCACATTTCATTCCAGTTCAAACTATATATCCAACTATCCGGTATGCTAAGATATATTTTGACAGAATTGTCAGTCTGCATGGGATACCTAAGACAATTGTATCTGATAGAGGTACACAATTTGTTAGCAATTTCTGGAGGCACTTACATGAGTCACTGGGTACTAAACTTCTGCATAGTACCGCTTATCATCCTCAAACAGATGGTCAGACTGAAAGAGTCAATCAGATTCTAGAAGATATGTTAAGGTCTTGTGTGCTCAATTACTCAGATTCTTGGGATGACTGTTTACCTTTGGTAGAATTCTCCTACAATAACAGTTATCAAGAAAGTATCAAAATGGCACCGTTTGAAGCACTGTATGGACGCCGATGCAGAACTCCACTGAATTGGTCAGAATCAGGAGAGAGATGGTTCTTCGGGGTTGATTTAGTAAAAGAAACTGAAGAAAAAGTCAGACGTATATAAAATAATATAAAGATAGCACAGTCTCGTCAAAAGAATTATGCAGATAAGAGACGACGAGCACTGGTGTTCGACAACGGAGATTATGTATACTTGAAGGTATCACCCATGAAAGGAGTTACCCGGTTTGGGGTTAAAGGCAAATTGGCACCCAGATATATTGGACCGTTTCAAATTCTGGAACGATTTGGTAAAGTGGCTTACCGTTTAAGGTTACCTGAGCAACTCTCCGCAGTGCACAATGTGTTCCATGTATCACAACTAAAGAAGTGTCTACAAGTGCCTGACCAAGTGATTGATTTTGAGGGGGTCGAGCTTGAGCCAGATCTAACATATTCAGAGCATCCTGTCGGAGTTTTGGATCAGAAAGATCGTGTCACACGAAGTAGAACAATCAAGTGGTATAAGATTCAATGGAATCAGCATTCAGAAGAAGAAGCAACCTGGGAATCTGAAGATTATTTGCTGGAGAACTTTCCCGACTTCTTTGCTTCTATCTAAGTTACAATTTCCTCTCTAGATTGTAACTCCTTCTTTTTAAACCTTATAATGTAAAATACCTACCTGTTTTATGAACAAGTCTTGAACGTGTTTGTACGACACGTTTCCTTTTCCATTACCTAACCCAAGGCTTTAAATCTCGGGACGAGATTTCTTTAAGGGGGAAGGGCTGTAACACCCCTGGTGTTATAGTAACTAAAAACCTGCCATGTCATCATTTGCACTGCAGATCATCCATGATTAGGTTAACAATGTTATGCATCAACTAAAATGAGTTTGACTTATTAAGTTGGATGTGTTTCTTATTGTGTGGTTTGAAATCCGAAAAACCCTAATTTCGACTATCACCGCAAATACTTAGTTTATGCCCTGCGTAATTTGAGGTGTATGACGGTGTTATACACTAGTTCCAAGTGTAGGGTATAAGCTCAAGTCCAACCTATAAAATGAAGCTTCAAGTTTGAGTTAGGGTTTGGAATCCAAAGCTTGTTACAAGTTTTCCGATTCGAATTCGAATTCAAAGTTGAGGAATTACTAAAAGAATTTCTTAAGTCAAATTGGTCAACCTAGGGAGCCATTTGGTCAACCATGTGAGGCTTGACTCAATGATGTCCTAGGGTGAAGGTGTGATTCCTAGTAACCAAAGTTAAGAAAGAATCAAGTTTCAATTCAAAACTTTTCCGAAAACCCTGAAAAACCAAAACCCTAGTTTTACCCCTTTTGATATAAATCAAAATCTAAGCAAAATTTGGGAAAAAGTGTAAAACCAAGTTTGTAGGTCTTTTCAAGGGCTACAAGTTTGATGTTTTGAGTTTTCAAAGTTTCAGTGTAAAATTTAAAGTAATTTTGAAAAGATTCAAATCTCAAAATTTTCCCCTTTTCATTTTCCCTATCCAATTTCAAAATGGAGGCATAATTTGAAAATATTTTGAATAGTAAAGTTGTAGGTCTGCCCTAGATGTACAACTTTGGTATTTTGAGTTTTTGAAGTTTCAATATAAAATTCAAAGTAATTTTGGTTTTTCACATTTCCCAAAAATGTCCCTTTTTGAATTCAAATTCAAATTTCAAAAACTAAGCCGAATTGGAAAATGTTCATATTGAGAAAGTTGTAGATCTTTGAAAATTGAACAACTTTTGTTTTACAGATTTTCAACTTCTATTGAAGATTTGAAAGTAATTTGAAATTTACTTCCAGTGGCAGTTCTGTAAATATTTTGAAATCCGCGCCAACCACCGACCGCCACCTCCCCCGACGCCGGCGACCTTCGCCCCGCTTCCAGGCGCGCCCGCGGCGTCCCGCGACCGCCTCGTCACGGTCGTTTTCCTCCGCGTGTCGTCACCGCACCGCCTGGACTCCTCTATAAAGGCCATCGTCGTCGGCTAGACCGATTTCTCTTCCTCCTCCGCTTCTCGCCGCGACCGGCCACCGCCCTCCGCTGCCCAAATTCGCCGCCGCTGTTGCTTCACCGCCCCACAGCTCTCGCCTCCAGCTCCGCAGCGTGTGCGCGCAGCTCCTGGAGCATCCAATTGCGCCTCACCTCCTCTGCACTCGCCAGCACGTCCTCTTCTTCCTCGCGGCCGGCAGCGACGCCACCGTGACCGTCTCACCGTGGACCGGCCACTCCAGCACCTCTCCGTCGTCACCGAATCGCCCAACGCAACCTCTGTGAGCCCCTGATCATGATGCTCCTCTTGTTTTAGTCTCTACCGTACCGTAGTCGCGTTTTGCTCGTCGCGTCGCTGTTCGGGTCGCCGCCGAGACCGCCATGGCCGCGGTAGGGTCTCCTCCGTGCGGTAGCAGCTCCAAGTCGTGCCTTAGATGGGTTCGCGAGGTTCAGGCGATGCTGTTGGGGTGGTTGAGGTGATCCCGATGCTCCGAAGGCTCGTCGTCGGTGAGCTCACCGTCGGCGGTCGCCGTGGTAGCGCGTCCGCGCGCGCGGGAGAGAGGGAAGAGAGGGAGGCGAGGATGACAGGCGGGTCCCGGGCGTCAGAGAGAGAGGAGCGGGAGCGGGCGCGTGTGCAGGCTGGGCCGCGATGGTGGGCCGAGTGGGCCGCGCGCGGGAGAGACAGGCCGGGCCGAGAGGAGAGAAAGGAGAAAGGCAGCCCGCGTTGGAAATTTTGTTTTTCTTTTTTAAATTTGTAAAATGATTTACAGTTTTGTTATTTATGTTATAAATTATTTATAATTCCAAAAATTGTGAAATTTTTTGAGTAACCCTTTTTCACTGTATACTATTTAATAAAAATAATAAATATCAAATTTAAGTACTTTTTATAGATTATTTAATTAGTCCATTTAATTCTTAAGTGGTCCTTAATTAATTTTTCTAGGCTTATTTAATTATCCAAAAATCATGAAAATTATTTTATCATCTAATTATGATATAACCTTCTTAAATTAAAAATTTTAGCTTAATTGGATTAAGTTAATTTTTATTCTTAAATTATGCTTTAATTAATTAATTAATTAATAAGGTAATTAGGGCATGATAATTAATGTTGTTTGACTTTATGATTGAGTGTTGACTTTAGGTCATTAACCCTTAATGACCTTTAGCATTGTTAATTGGTTGCTTAAGCTTTCCTAATCATGTTGTTAATTCCTAATTAGTCTCATTTCATGTGTTTAACTAAATTCCGTAATAAGTTGTTTAGGGAAATGGGACCCTAGATTAGGGTTAGGTTAGAAGCTTTTGTTGTTCAGCTGTACCGTAAAGGGAAGTTGTACTCAAGTTGTTAACTCTGTTAAGCATCCATCGAGCATCATATTTATTATCTCATCATCCTAAAGCATGCATTATCATTACGTATAGTTCCCGTAAAAGAGGAGGGTACCGAAGTCGAAACCGTCCCCGCAGAAGAACCGTCGTCCGTGGAAGTAGGGTTTGACATCTGCGGTACTGAACCCGAGCCTGAGTTTCCCGTCAACCAAGGCAAGCCCCGGTTACATCTAAACTTACCTTGTGATTTAAAAAGTTTTACTTAACTTTTATTACAGCTCTATTGCATTAAGTGCTAGGAGTTGAGTGGCAACCTAATTACTGCATTATCATCCTTGATATTCCAATACCATCCTTGTTACTGTTTTGATTTAAAAATGCTTAGTATGCTTAGCATTGCTTAATGAGAAAACTTTAAAACTTCTAAACAAAGTTTGAAGGGTTGTTGGACAATCACTTGATGAATGTTAATGTTGATAATTTGGGACCGGTCGGTGGACTTGCATCGGGAAAGGAGTCCCCCTGTAGTGTCTCCGACTGAGTCAGTTAAGGACCGTACCGTTGTTCGAATTGTGTGAGTCGAGACTTTGCAACTGATCACATGCTCCGGTAAGCCTAAGACCTCGGTAATGCCAACATGTGAACGGCCAACCGCGCACTGGGAGTGGAGAGATGGCGAGAGTAGTGTGTACCCTCGTAGCCAAGGGCTGAATTGGAGGTGTACTATACTCTCGGGTGGCGCTGGACCCGGTCATGTTTTGGAGGATCCGAGTGAAGGTTGATATATGTCGGTTAGAGTCCTACATATGTCGTGTGATTAGGAATCCCCAGCTGGGTTTAATCGATTCGAATCGTCGCTGCTCCTCGGTTAAGGAGACTCGATTCTCTGTTCAACATCGTAGAAAAGAAATGGAACTTTGGCCGGAGAATCAGAAAGATATTGAATGAGATACATGATCTAGCTTAGGATCACTTACATTCTGTTGATAAATAATATTGAAATAAAAATCGTGATCTTAAGGATGCACCATTAGTAGCTTTTATGCAAAAGAACTTGACTTCCTGCTGGAACCTCACCTTGATTCCCCTAAGCCTGCATTCCTGAGTCGTTCCACTAGTGTTGTCGGATAAGTCTTGTTGAGTACTTTCGTACTCAGGGTTTGTTAAACCCCTGTTGCAGGTGCGTCTCATGAGCAGGTGTGTTTTGGACCCTGCTGCATGACTGTCTTTGCGGCAAGTGACGACGAGTAGAGATGTTTGGCTCTTGGGCAGAGCATCGCGTTTTGGTGTTGTAATAATGTTAATAATGCTACTCCACTACTATGGTTGTAACACTAAACTTAAGTTTTATAAGTTGGAACATCAAGTTTGTAAACTTATGTTATGTAAGACTTTCGCTTTTGTACTCTGATGTAATTTATTATATAAACTGTTGTAATACTGTGATGCCTCTGTAATGTGATCCTGCTCGGAAGATTGTGGATGATTCGGGTTTCCCGAGGACACCCGACAGACTTCTTAAGAGCTGTGGTACACTTGTACAGTGGTTAGAAGTCTTTAAGACAATAACAAGTACAGGTGGGCCATAGTAATTAGGATGTTCTGCCACAAGCCAACCATGGCTGTTGCCAAGTTTTCATATTCATGTCCCCACAAAATCCCACAATTTATTTAGATATTTCTTGAGTCTAAAGAGTTTCCTGACTAAGTCCTTGAAAAAAGCATAAGCTTCCACTCTAGTCCTAGCCCTGCATTTGATAACTAATTTTTAGTTACTCGTTTAACTTTTCATGTGTATAAACAAGTCAAATACTGAAGGCTAAATCCATTTTCAAAGAAGACGGTGCCCTAGCAAACAGTCTGCCGCATATAATTAATAGTTGATATTTTTCTTCTTCTTTCATGGTAGAGTTTTTTTTTTTGACATATTAAAGTCAGAAACGATGCCATTTTGACGATCATATGTTATTAGCATATATGCGGCAGACTGTAATGACAAGTAATAAGTTGTTTTTACTCGATGACAAGTAATAAGTTGTGATAACATCTTCATATTATTTCAGTATAATGTCTGATCTAGTCTACATGTTCTTCACGATGTCTGCATTTTTTTTCCCAGATCATTGCTTTCTATTTGATCACCCATAAAGGTTTGCAACTAGAATTTCGTCATGGGTCAGTCCTTTCCCTAAAACACAAGGAAAAAATGTATATGGTTAATTTCCATGTCACTCTCTAAACAAATGGCTTGCCAAATCTTTAGATTGGTATAAATTTTGAAAGCCAAGCAGACCCTAAATCTAAAAGGCCTAAATAATCTTTTCTCGAAAGGCCGAAATGTTAAGCTCTATTCGGCCCACTAGCCAAGCCCAGTCGGCAAAAAAAGGTACCACCCAAAACCCACCCGGCAAGTTCGCATCGGCGGCGGCGCCGCTTCGCCGTCTCCTCCGCCGTCCTCGTCCTCGAGTGCCGGTTCCATCCCGCCGGCAGCCAGATGCAACCAAAGCTAAAAGTGGAACTCAATCAGAAAAAGAAAAAATATGCAAAAGCAAACTTGCTCCGCAAGACTGGCTAGCCCTCCACGACTCTTCCTGCCTCTGTGCCTCACTGCCTCCCCGGGCCACTGACGCGCGCGGCCTCCCATTTCTGAGCCTGCGCCGACCGCGAAGGGGCGAGCCGATGCGACCGATACGGCTGCCGGAGCCGGAGCCGGAGCCGCCTGGCGGGGCCACGCCGGAGATCTTCGCCGCGGGCGGAGGCGCGACGGTGGTGCGCCGCGCCGTCGTCATCGGCAACGGCTGCGCCGGCGCCGAGAACCAGTGCCTCGGCCTCCTCCGCGCGCTCGGCCTCAGCGACCGCCTCACGCTCTACGTAAGCCCCCTCATTGCCCTGCCAGTGCCAGTCTGTGGTGATGGTTTGGTAGGATTGTTCATCAAATTCATGGGAGGATTGGGTTAGTCACTCGTATACACTTTACAAGTTCAGGTGTCCTTGCGTATATTTAATGCCTGATTGGTAATAGCAGTCGCATTTCTGACACAACATTTGGACTGATTGGTGTAGCTAGAAAACAGGAGGATTATGCATACTCCTTCCCTTTCTTTTGTAAAAAAAAAAAAAAAAAATAAATAAAAATAAATAAAAATCATGGAATTATTTTGGTGCCTCGTGTGTGGAGTGGATCCATCAATCCATAGCTTTATGTGTGGTAATTTCTTCTGGATATGTGGGAATTGCATTCTTTCCAGGACGGAGGGAGTACGTAGCTGAGGGGGTTATATATCTGAATACCTGCAAAAGAGGGAATGGTCCGATGTAATCACTCTTTGAGTTGAAACTAAAATGGATCATCAGTTGAATTCTTCAAAATTTCTTAGTGTAAATCCAGTTAATAATTACTGGCCAATGCATTACCACATGCCTGTGTTGCGATAGCAGCCAAACAATTCTTGGTGCTTTCTCTACCTCAGTGCAGATTGTGAATTTTTTTTGGGCTGTTTATTTTGATGCATCTGGAGTTCTGAACATATCTGTGCCCTGATATGCTGTAATTAATGCTCACAAAAAATAAGAAGAAACGCGGTAACTAAATTGTTTTTTCCCAGTGCCACCACAACAATTTGTATATTAATCCTTTCATTCTATGCTAATGGTTGTTAATTAGTACCTTTTTTCCCTGAATATATCTGGTCTCAGCGTGCTATCAGGCCAACAGGAGGAATCAATAAGTTGCTGCATTTTCTCCCAATCTCCTTGCACAAATTAGTGGACCAATTTCTCGGACGGGTATTTTCTGATACAAGTTTTGCAACAGTGGTTCAAGTAAACAAGTTGGCACAGTATTCTGCCTGTAACAGTCAATCTTTTGGACCGTCTTCCATACAAGAAGCAGATACTCAAAAGATAGTAACCATGGTCCATGGTACCTTTGAGAAGTAAGGTCCACATCCCTTATATCTTTTCTTTGCTTTTCAGCACTATACATATAAGCATTATTTCTTAATTTCTGATAATTGTCTTCCGATCCCTGTTTCAATTTATGAGTCAGTAACCCCATGCTTCCATTTCTTCACCACATGATCAGTTTTTATGGCATGAACACCTTTTCCTGTATAATACCACATTCCAGTTATATTGCTGAGGTTTTGTTGTCATCTTAGGTATAACTGTACAAGGAAACCGTAGTATTATCATCCCGAATAAATATTAGCCATTGAGGTTGCTAGCATGCGTTACGTTGATTTGATTATCATGATATATCAGACATCCGTTGTCTGACTTGTGTTGTGTTGTGGTAACATGCTTCCAGGAATAAAAGTTGAAAAGAAGAATGAAACTACATGGATTTCAACAGACAACTTTTCAGAAATTAAATGATAGTTATTGAATCTTGTTGATGACTTTTGCTATGCAAAATAGTGACTAGCCTAAAAATTAAGACTTTCATCATTAGGTTCTCTTACAATGTCAGCACCTTGCTTCATCAAGTTCTGCTTCACTTTCAGAGAAGGTCCTGCACTTGTGGTTGCTTGTGGCCGAGATACAATACCATATGCAAGTTCCATAAGGCGTTTAGCTCCAGATAATGTATTTGTCATTCAGGTAGGATACCTGGATCAGTATACCTGTTGAATTCATGGTATTCAGTTAGATATTTTCGACTAATTTTTCTACATATGTAGCGAATCTTAGCTTAGCAAAGTGATATGTGTTTCTTCCAATTCAGATACAACATCCCAGGTCTCGCCTTGGTAGGTTTGATTTAGTTGTGACCCCTCGTCATGATTACTATGCTTTAACCACAAAGGGACAACAGGAAGTTCCACGCCTTTTCAGGAGATGGATTACTCCACAAGAACCACCTGGTCCTAATGTGGTATGCTGCTCTTTTCTTTTTGATTGAAAAATGCCTTGCATGCTTTCATCAAATAATGGCTGTTTGTTCTGAACTGTGAAACTTGCAAAGTCAGGTCCTCACAGCTGGTGCACTGCACCAAGCAGATTCTGCTGCATTACGCTTTGCTGCTGCAGATTGGCATGCTGAACTTGCTCCTTTGCCTAAGCCATTAGTCATAGTAAACATTGGTGGACCAACAAGTAAATCTTTCCCACACTCTTGCCTTTGCTGTCTATTTATGATTCTATTCCATTGTGCATACATAGTTCAGGTTCTTGTTTGACTTTGATTAAGAAATGGAACAATCATGGTACCAAGAATGGCACCGCAAATTATTATGAACACTGAACACATAATTTCCTATACAGGTCGTCCTACAATTATACTCTAGCCCTATGTTGAATCCACATTTTATGTATAGTATTAACTTCGATGACATTTTCCAATGTGAAGGTAGTAACTACTTCACATTTTGGTCATTTTCTCATTAATATGGACTATGGAGTGATAATGCTAATCTCTTTGGTGGGAGATAGCCTACTCCCCCATGCCAGGTACTACGTTACCTCATTAATTGTGCCCTCCTATGTATAGGAACTGCTCAAGTGCACAGATGTTAGATCCCTATGTTTCTATTCCTTTTTTTTTTTGCTTGAACACGCAGGAGATCTGCATATCGTTTCATTAATAAGATAGGAGAGAAACACACAAGTGGAAGGGAAAACTCCTCCCACCCAAAGACACATCCAGAAACACGCTTACAGAACACGCAAAAGAAAAAACTAAGAGAAAGACAGTCTCAAGAGAAAGAAAAAACAGAACAGGTGACCAGAAACTGCAGGACTAAAAAATCACATAACCACATTGAGTGCCCTGACCAAAAGCTCCTTGAGATCCCCATATTGCACCACTCACTAGATAGACGTTATGACATTCAATATTTCAAACCCTTTCATACAAACTCTTGCATTCAGCATATTCTTCTTGTTCATTTAGTTATTCAGGAAAAGGTAAGAACCTTTTCAAGTTTACCAACTTTTGGAAACTAACAAAACAAAGGCTATAGACCTTCACTTGTTTCAATAGTCATTTATTACCTTTAACCCATATGTTGTGGTCGATTTTTAACACCTCTGTACGAATACATGAGCAGTTCTAATGCATAGTGTTTTCAATGCTCAGGAAACTGTAAATATGATGTAGACCTTGCTAAGCAGCTGGTGAACTCACTGCACAATGTTCTGAAGACCTGTGGAAGTGTCAGAATCTCATTTTCTAGAAGAACACCTCCACAGGTAGGACTACCAGGGCCTCTGATCATTCTTTTTCTTTATTTTTGTATGAACTGTTTCTACTTAATTTCTAAACTATATATTGGCAGATGTCTGATGTAGTATTGAAAGAGTTCAGTACACATCCTAAGATTTATATCTGGGACGGTGAAGGTACATTCATCGATTCACATATGAGATTTGTGAGACATCTTTAGCTTTATGTGATATATGAGAAATTTTGTGCTGAGCAGATTTTTATCACTGCAGATCCTAACCCACACTTGGGCCATCTTGCATGGGCTGATGCTTTCATCATAACAGCAGACTCTATAAGCATGCTAAGCGAGGCATGCAGCACTGGGTGAGCTGTTATGCTATATCCTTCCTCTCTGGCAGACTCTCACGGGGAGGCATCACTAAGCTTTCCAGTTTCACTCCTTACAGGAAGCCTGTATATGTCATTGGAACTGAGCACTGCAGGTGGAAGTTTTCAGATTTTCATAACCGTCTACGTGAGCGCAGGGCTGTCCGGCCTTTCACTGGACTCGAAGATGTAAGCCTTATTAACTGCTACCCCTTGTAATTTAGTTTCATGGTGCTGAGATATTAACTTGTATATTTAATTCTATTGAGCAATTGTACAAAATTGATTTCCCATCACATCAGTTTTGGAACTCTTCAACATTGAATTTCTTAACATTGCATTGTCCTACTGACCAATATTCCAGATGTCAGATAGCTGGAGCTATCCTCCCCTGAATGACGCTGCTGATGTGGCTGCACGGATTCGGGAAGTGCTTGTGCAACGTGGATGGAAATTGGGTTAACAGTAACCAAAGTAGACAATTAAAATTTTTTGGCCCAAACTCAGATATTCAAAGAACTGCACTCCAGCTATCATGGTTACACAGAAATTTGGTATTTAGTTATGTCTTGTTGGTGAGACAAATATGAACGGATCATGTGCTATTTTGCCAGCTACCCATGCATCAGCTTATTGTTGTGCTGTAAAGGTGACAATTGACCGGCAACCAGAGTTGTGTTTGTTGTTCTAGGCCGCAACCTTAGAACTCCGGGTTGCCGCCCGCACAAGTGTCGTAAGCACAAAGAACAACAAACGCCAAAGACAGAGAACCACCTGGCGAAAAGGCCACTGGAAGCGGCTCAACCTGATCTCATTGACACGGAATCGAGTTCCTCCCTGTATAACCCCGGCAGGGGCACTATTTATACACATCCATAGCACTTACGTGGACGTAAATGCCCCTACAACTACCTTGATCCGAGGGGATATTCCCTTTTGCCGAGGGCACTCCGATCTTTTCCTATTGCGCCTCCCCCTGGCTCTAGCTGCCCCTGTCGCGAGCCGGTGGTCTCGTCTGCCCAGCTATGGTTGCTGGGCCCCGAGACGCCTTTCCCTTAGCGATGAAAAGGGGTGAAGAGTTTCTGCAAAACCATAGCAAGTCACATTGCGCTAGGGTCCAACCGACCCTGCCCTTTCGCCCCGGCAGCCATCCTATCACCTGGCTGAGCGAAAGCATCTTCTCTTCAAGCCTGCTCTTGAGCTGCACGCGGGTATCCGTCTTAGCTGAACACTTCCTTTCATCCTCTCAGGGACGGAAAGGGGCTAATCGCTGAGCAACCCCCTTTTCGCTAGCAGTGGGCACGAAAGGTGACGGCGCAGCCCAACAGTAGCCCCTCACCGCCACCGTATGCCCCTGGCGACGGCGGCGGTGGCTCCGGTTTACTTCCAAGGATTCCTTTGCTAATTCTCCTACGCCGTCCCCTAGAGGTGCAAAAGGATGTGCGGGTTTCTTTCTTGGCGCATGCCATCACTTTCGCGACTCTATTTTCAGGTTGCAAGACTATTTATTTATCCACTTATTTTGTTAAATTAATTAAGTAATTAAATTTTTTTTGTGCTCGAACCGTCGTTATTCCTGCGGCCGCTACTGTCGTTTTGAAATCCGTGACATTTGGAGATTTGCGCCCAAGTCGGTTGGGAGTGCCTGGGGCGCCTATAAGTACTCCGCTCGCCATTTGAGAGAGCTGTGCCACCCTTTGCTCCCTACTCAGAGCTCTGGCTTCCTAGTCCTTTTGCCTTTGACGAGCACTTGTGCGCCCTTTTCGAGCTTCTTCGTGAACCTTGCCTTGTCCTTTTAGCTCAGGTATGTTCTATTTTTCACTTTCTTTTAATTTTGCCGTTTATTTCTGGCATGCGCTTCTTTTTTCGTTTTTCCTTTGTTAATTTGGCCGCCACTTTAGATGGTGCCCTCGGTAGAGTTCTTCGACGGCGTCCACGCCTTCCGAGACGTCGAGCGAGAGCAGGAGTTCTACCAGCTCCCGCGTTGAGTGAAAAGATCAAGGCTCTCCTGTCGGGCAACATCGAAAACCGATTTGTCGAGGAAGATATAGCTGCGAAGGACAGTACTAGTTCGGGCAAAAGGGCAATGATGGAGATGACCTGCCACACCTGTCGGTTCTGACCAGTCAAAGCATGTCTCGATTGTTGATTCAGAGGGGACTCCGCCACTTGTGTTGCCCACTAATTGCTCATTTTATCTCGGTCGGTCGAAAGTGACTCATAATCTAATTCAAGGCTATGTGAACAAGGACTATATGAGGCCTCTGACCCATAGCTCTTTTTGCCCCCTCCACCCCCCCCCCCCCCCCCCCCCCCCCCCCCCCCCCCCCCGGCGATGAGGTGATACCAATGCCGAGACCCTACGAGGCCGTGGTTTTTCGTGACTACTTTGTTGTAGGCTTGGATTTCCCTGTAGAGAGCTTTGTCAGTGAAGTGTTGTGGTGGTTCGAAATCCAGCTGCATCAGTTGACTCCCAATGCGTTCACTTGGCTGAGTGTTTTCGCTGTGGCCATGAAGATGCTGGGTTATGTGCCGAATGCTGACACTTTTATACGGTTTTATGAGAAGCAGCATCGGAGGGGCGAGGTCTGGGACCCTATTGTTGGAAAGAAGCTACCTCTTGAGTTCGGAGCCTTCAACTTTGTTCCGAAGAAGACGAGCGGCACTATTTGCATTATGCGCCCTGACGGCAACGTGTAGGAGGCTGAGGCGAATGGTTGGGAGCGAGCCTCTCCACTTGTTTCTACTCTCGCCGAGTGGAAAGGCAATCGCCTACCAACCTTTTCGAAGTCCACAGAGGAGAAGGCCCGTAGCGGGGATGCTTTCGCGCTGACGTCTTGGTTTCAGATAAGCCGGGACTTAGTCGAAGAATGGGTGGCTTTGGGGCGGAGGCCACTGCAAACCTACACCCGCTTCTGGGATGTGGTTTGACGTGGTGATTATCGCGGCCCAACCCTTGACATAGCGTGACCTGAACAATTTCCAAATGACCAGGTTTTCGTCAAGTTTGTCGAGGGGAAAGCCATTGGAATTTGTGGCCCATACCTAGAAAAGGAGGAAGAAGCCAAGATTACTAGCCTGGGCTCTCGGAGACGTATCAATCGCGTGTTCGATTTGATGGGGGTTCAGTATGATGATCGCCTTGTGCTGGCGAAACCAAAGGATGATGCTGCCGAAAAGGCAAAAGGGAAAAAAACCTATCCTTGTGAAAGAAAGGGCCCTGATAAGGAAAAAGGGCAAAGGCGCGCTGTCAAGAAGCGCAAGGCCTCGGAGCCTGGTGACGTGCGTCTGGGTCACGAGATGGCCAGGCCTTCAAAAAAGAGCCAGAAATTTACTCTTGGAGGCTCGGACCGCGATAGTGGCGTGGCTGAGGCAGGAGGGGTACGTGAGAGTTCGGGCCTTGCTTCCATTTTTTATTCAAAAAAGCTTTCGCTTTCGATTAATTTTTCGAACTGATGCTTGTTTGTTGCTTTTCTTACTTGTATTTGATTTTCTTTTTCGGTTTGCTTCAGGGCACCTCGACGTCCGGATGGATGGCGCCGAAAAGGCCTGCTACCGTGACATCCTCCATCTTTGATGAAAATGATGTTTCCTTGATGGAGATGCCATCGCTCCCTAAGGTTGCGCCGAAGAGGCCAGCCCCTCGTGACGATGGCTCAAAAAAACGCAAGCAAACGTCTTCTCACCTTGAGAAGGCGAAAAGGACCAGTCAAGAAGGGCGTGAGAAGGAGGCTGACCTGACGAAACGCTCTGATGGTCGGAGGCTTGAGACAGGTAAGAGCCGTTTTTTACCAAGAGGCAGTCCGGTTGACTCCTAGCTTGGCGAAAGGGTTGCTTTTGGGTCACAATCACAACCCTTTGATTTTGGGTATTGTCAGGTGAAAACTCCGGCGCCTCGAAATTTGCCGAGCACTGCCAAAAAGCTCTGGTCGCCCCTGAGATGGAGCGAGACCTTTTGCAGGTTGAGGACTCGGCTCTGGCGGAGGCCGCCTCTTTTCATCTTGCTAGCATGAGTGCCTTTCGCCTCCTCGGCGTTTTCGCCAGTTTTGGTTTTACTTCGCTTTGCTTGGGTCGTGACTTTTTCTTATTTTGTGCAGGCTATGGTGCTGAGTAGCAGCCTGTATCGTCAAGGCGGTGCTATTCGCCAGAAGCTTGAGAATGACGTAGCTGAGAGGGATCGACGCATCAAAGATCTTGAGAAAGAAGTTTCCACGTTGGAGAAGAAGCTAGAGGAGGAGCGAGCCACGCGAAAGGAGGCCGACAAGGCTTCCGCGAAAACTAAGAAGGAGCTTGACAGGAAGCGGGAGGCGCACGAGAAGGAACTAAATGCGTTTACTTCTCGCTCCCGGGAGGTGATGGAACGCTACCGCGAGTGCCTTCGCAGCGCCGGCGCCAACACGGAGTTCCCAGGGGAGTGCACCATGGAGGAGTTCATGGTTTGGCTCCAGGGCATTGAAATGGACGCCCTGGATAGCCATATGATGCTGGGGCGCGACTTTGCCACTATCACTGCTTTTAAGGCGACAAGGCACAGTCTGGTCGACGCCGGGTGCACTCACCTGTCAAGCCTGACCATCAAAGAGTCTAGCTATTACCGGCGATCCCCGTCGGAAGCCAAGGCCCTGGGCAAAAGATTCTTCGAAGAGTTCTGGCATGCCGGAGGGAACAAGATGGCGATAATGCAAGGCGCTTGTAGCCGTGGTCAGGTACCGTGGCTGCCACCCTTTCGCTCTGATGTGCTTTTTGTGAGGTCGTCTCCTTTCGCTTTTTGACTGAATAGCTTTTGGTGCCTTGTTCTTATTTTAACAGAGCACTGAAGAGAAGAAGACGATAAAGGAAACTGTGCTGGCATTCCTGGATGAAAAACGCCGCCAGGAAGCCACTAAGGCTGCGGCTGATGGTGCTTCTCTGGCTGCTTCTCCAAGCCCGGCGCCCGAAAGCTCCGCTGCCGGGGCGGCGCGCGCCAGTGCTGAAGACCGGGTAGATGCTTAGGTCTTTTTAGATTTCAAAAACCTTTGACATTCTGTTTGGGAGATGGAGATACTTTCATTGTTGGAGTTGGAGTTGGACTCATTGGATGTAAGGTTTGATACATTATTGGTTAAATTATGCTTGTCACAGGGCGCGGAGCCTGCGCACCCCGCTGAAGTTTGCCCCCTGATGATTAGGTGTGGGGACTTCTTCATCAGTGGCGCTTCGTGGAGGCACCATCGGCAGAAATTTCCGAATTTGCGACTATCGCCTTTTATATTGATGCGGTATGACAGGATGCGTGAGAAAGAACGAGTTTTGAGGGATTTTTTTCGATGCGTCGGTTCTTTCAGAACACCAAAGGCTTCGGCTGCCCTGATGATATTAAGGAAGAACCGGCGGAAGAGCTTTCGCTGGACATGGAGAACTGCCGTTATAATTTTTATTTCCGCCCCGATGTGTAAGTTAGCTTGAAGGCCGCCGGGGGTATGTGTTCAATTGTTGTGTTTTGACTCCAACGGGGTTGTCGCGAACGCTTGTACATGTGCAAAACTGCAAATTAATGCTGCTTGAGCGGGCGAAGTTAATCTGAAAAAACTCGCTCTTTTTCTTTCTTCTATCTATGGACACTTCTTTGCTTTTATTACAAAGCGTCATCCGATGGGTGTACAGTGGGTGTCTAGCGAATAGGTGTATTGATAGACAGGCTGAGTTCAGTCGCTACTCGCTATTTCCTAGGTCGACTCCCTTGCTGAAGCGAAAAGCCCTATGCTTTGAGATCTTGAGGAGTGGGCAACTATGCCGTACCCTTCGATGACTGCAGGCTATCGATACCACATTACAGTGGCTTCTCGGTCGAAGATAGCCGGAGCCGTGAAGCTACAAACAGTGTTTCTAGTAGAATGGGAGACGTTACGTTTTCTCTTGCGGTATCCCCCCATCCTGCCCTTTTTGCTGTGGGTCACTTTTGGCTCGCTTGGTAACTTATGGGCTTGGCGCGTGGCAATAATCATGTGCTTGTCTCTCTCGGATTGCCTGTGCTCTCGCTCTTACGTGGTCTCTTGCGATATCGAAACCTTACAGCCCTTTACCCTATGCTTGTACAGCCTTTTGCTCCATTGGCGAAAAGGCCGATGAGTAGCTATCTCTTTTAATTCCTGACCCCGCTCATTCGCCTTTCTAGCACTATACTGTGCTGCTCTTGCTCCTCCCTGCATCTATGCTCTTCACATCCATATGATTTGGATGCCCTCGAGGCTTGGGTTCCCTTTTATAGGGCTTATGCCGGTGCCGGGGCTTTTATTTTTGTTAGGTGAGGTGGGTGAAGTTGTAAATGCGACGTCGTTCTGCGTGCATGGTGGTATTTATTGAATGGTACTACCTTTCTCACTGACAGAGTGCCCCGCACCTCTATGGATTACCGCGGAGATGGCTCTATGCGAAATGCTTTGTTATTGCCTTTTCGACGCTACTTGATCGAGATTCTCTTACCGGGGATGTGGGGAGCCAACCGCGCGAGAGGCTAGTGAGAGGCTTGGTTGCTAGCCCCTTGGTGTGTCTTAATCGAAATGACACTGTCCCCCTCCAACTTTTTAGGGCGAGGGGATGCAAAAAGACGAATGTGCGAGAGGCTCGGTTGCTAGCCCCTCAGCGTGACTTGATCGAAATGATGCTGTCCCCCCAACTTTTTAGGGTGAGGGGATGCGAAAAGACGAACGCGCGAGAGGCTAGGTTGCTAGCCCCTCAGCATGGCTTGATCAAAAAGACGCCGTCCCCCAACTTTTTAGGGCGAGGGGATGCGAAAAGACAAACGCACGAGAGGCTCGGTTGCTAGCCCCTCGGCGTGACTTGATCAAAATGACGCCGTCCGCCAACTTTTTAGAACTCTGGGTTGCCGCCCGCACAAGCGTCGAAAGCACAAAGAACAAGAAACGCCAAAGACACAGAGAACCACCTAGCGAAAAGGCCGCCGGAAGCGGCTCAACCTGATCTCATTGACACAGAATCGAGTTCCTCCCTGTACAACCCTGGCGGGGGCACTATTTATACACATCCATAGCACTTACGTGGACGTAAATGCCCCTACAACTACCCTGATCCGAGGGGATATTATCTTTTGCCGAGGGCACTCCGGTCTTTTCCTGCTGCGCCTCCCCCGGGCTCTAGCTACCCCTGTCGCGAGCCGGTGGTCCCGTCTGCCCAGCTGTGGTTGCTGGGCCCCGAGACGCCTTTCCCTTAGCAATGAAAAGGGGTGAAGAGTTCCTGCAAAACCAAAGCAAGTCACATTGCGCTAGGGTCCAACCGACCCTGCCCTTTTGCCCCGGCGGCCATCCTATCGCCTGGCTGAGCGAAAGCATCTTCTCTTCAAGCCTGCTCTTGAGCCGCACGTGGGTATCCGTCTTAGCTGAACGCTTCCTTTCACCCTCTCTGGGATGCGAAAGGGGCTGATTGCTGAGCCACCCCCTTTTCGCTAGCAGGGGGCGCGAAAGGTGACGGCGCAGCCCAACAGTGTTCATCCTCAAATGCCATTGCTCTGTTGTGCTGCAAAGACGTGTAAATCGGCCTCCTTTCATGTCCTCACAAATTATGGAGGCCACGTTAGGTGGTCGTATGCCTTTGCTGAAGGTTTAATAGATCTAGCTTGGCTATATTCCTCTTGTTTTATCTAGTGTGGTCTGATATTTTGGAGTTGCCTACTTGCCTGGGTTTTCTGGCGTTGAATGTAAATGACGATCTGTTGGATAGTCGCTGGTTGATGAACATTTTTAATCTGACTAATCTTCTGGATTTTGATTGGTCCATCAGTAAAATTGATTTTCTGTGTGCTAATTTGGATTAAGAATTACTTTGGAAGTGATAGATTATCTAGGTGGAGAGTACCTTTTGTGTTCTACATGTATTTGTTAAGAAACCACGTGATATGTGAATGCACATGTAACATCATGTGAAGCTGTAAAGACCGAGTGGTTAGCAAAGAGAATTCTGAATGGAATGATTTTGAATATCGTTTTCTTGGTAAGAAAACCTTCGTCTAATTTTGAATTGTCAAAGCAAGAGGTCCTAGCCTACGTTCCTTGGTGGTTGACTACCGGGAAAGGGCAGAATAGCAACATGGAGGAATCAACCACTGATTCACAACCCACTGATGAAGGATTTCTCGAAAAGTTAAGAATGGGTAGTTCTTTTTTTGAAATCTATTTCAAAATAGAATGGATTCAGTCCCAATTTTGATTTAATAGTACATCCTAGTAAAGAATAGCCCAAAGTGGTTTCAATTGAGTTAAAAAATAAATCAACAATCTTAGTCTATGTAAATTTTAAACCCTCTTTGCACTTTAACACTTAAGTTTTCTATAAAAGCATACTAGATAGTCTTTATTAGGGCCAACGTTCAAATGTGTCCTTAGTTAGATAGCTAAAGGAGACCAAATCTATCAAAAGTTTATACACTTTTTAAATATAACCTACAAGATCACAACTAAATGGAAGATTATGATCACACTAAAACAGACATCCTTAAGTGCAAGAAGTAACACTATGCTAAGCACACTCACTAAACAATCCTGGTTGGCGAACTTGCACACGAATGAGCTTGAGCAAGAAGCGATGCAAGAGAGATAGAGAGGCAAATAATCAGATTTTTATGGTATCAGATTGTTGCCATATGGCATAATCTCCTAGTCCATGTTGGAGCACTAAAGAGTCACCAAAACTCAGTTAAACTCCACTTCTCTCATGAATACCCATTCTCCACTTCAGAATGACAATTTTCAAACCATGAACACTAATTTAGAGCTTGCTCACAAGAACATCACGGAAAAAGGTCAACAACTCTCCACTAGACCATCTAGGTGATGGCAATCACAAGAGTAACAAGTATATATTCAGCTCCAATTCAAAGAAACACAAGCAAGAACATCAGTAGTACTCAAGGCTCACACTTAGTTCTCACTTCTTAGCTTGGGTGGCTCTCCAAACGCTTCACTATACTCTATATACGTGTTAGTATCTGTGAAGCGCAATCCAAATGAGTCATGAGTAGCTCTTATATAACGGTGAAGAGGCTACTAGCCATTGGAAAAAAGCTAAGGGTATGCCGTATATGCCACGACATATCCTATAGTCAAGCTGTGCATGGAAACTCACCAAGTCAATTGACGTCTCTTGCACGAGCACAATTCACTTGCTTGCCTCATGGTCTCCGATGTCTGGAACTATGGATACAACAAACAACGCAAGAGCGAGATTCACAAACTGAGTATTCCCGGTTGGAAATCGATTTATTGAGTACTGGAGAATGGAGACGCCGACTTCGTGATTCGCTAAGGTTGCGTCTGATCGCGTAGAGGGTTGCCGATGGTCAATGAATCGCCGTCATCGAAGTCCAAGCACGTTGGTCGATTAGTTCCTTTAGTGGTCATAGCATCGTGCCTCACGCAGAGGCTGGAGGCGGACTCACCTAGAGCCATGGACTCTGAAAGCATCTAGGCCCCGAGGTATGGTTTTGGCAATTGATGACAACGCTTTATTACCATGACTAACGTGTGTTTTGCAGAAACTTTGGTAAGTTAGGTCATGGAGGTTATAACTGCTTTGGACACCATGGTATTCATGCCCCTTGATGGAAATCGTTTCGGTTTTCAAAGGAGTGACGTCAAGGTTAAGGACGGTTAGCTCCGGATGTCAAGGTGTTGAGATACATTCGGAATAGTCGTTAGGACCCTTCGTTTTTCTCTTTTGGCCGTACTATAAAGGGGGGCATGAGCGCGTAGCTTGACCTAGGCGAGTCCTATGTTTAGGTGTGGTGCACACTTGTTAAACTTAGCGCTAGGCAGCTCTAGAATAGCTCAAAGTTCAATTGGAAGTAACTTGGTTCAAGTTGCGACGCGTTTCAGAAAGTTTAGGGTGGTTTTCCCTTGACCGGACGCGGTCTTCGGCATGACCGGACGCGTCCGGTCAGTTCAGTTCCGCAACTAGGGTTCGGCGTTGACGACCGGACGCGGTCCTTGTGAGGACCGAACGCGGTGGTCAGAAGCCGACACGTGTCATTTGAGGGAAACACCCGATCAGACGCGACCTGGGTGTGATCGGCGCGTCCGGTCACGTTCCAGTAAGGTCTAGCGACGACTGGACACGTCCGGTCATCACCGATCGGACGCGGTCGCGCGTCCGGTGTGGTTACAGTAAGCTCCCTGCACGATCGGACGCGTCTGGTCACCCCTGACCGGCGCGTCCGGTCACTCAGCTCAGTTTTCGGTTTTTCAACCGTTACAGGGGACCGGCGCGTCCGGTCACTTCGACCGGCGCGTCCGGTCACCCCGTGTTTTGCTGAGTTGGCAGGTAACGGTTCGTTTCAACTGTGGGGTGTATAAATACATCCCCACCACCTCTTTTAGAGCTCTCTTGCTCATTTGATCAGCTGAGAAACACCTTTAGAGTGTAAGGGAGTGCAAGAGCTCTAGTGAGGATTGTGATTTGAGAATCAAAGCTTGAGAGTTCCTCACTAGCGATTAGAGAGTAGCAAGTGTGCATCCACCTTCTCATTTGGGCTCGTTGTGGTCAAGTGAGAGTTCTAGCTTGTTACTCTTGGTGATCGCCATCACCTAGACGGCTTGGTGGTGATTGGGAGTTTGGTGATCATCCGGCGGAGCTTGTGGATGACCCAACTCATCTTGTGAGCGGTTTTGGGTGATTCACCGCGACGGAGTGTCGAAGAATCAACCCGTAGAGAGCACTTGATCCTTGCGCGGATCAAGGGGGAGCTACACCCTTGCGCGGGTGCTCCAACGAGGACTAGTGGGGAGTGGCGACTCTCCGATACCTCGGGAAAACATTGCCGTGTTCCTTGCCCTTACTTTCAAGCATTTACATTCTCGTATTTACTTTCATTGCTTGATTTACTTTCCTAGAATTGCCATGCTAGACTAGGATTAGAAACTAGGGTGCAAAACTTTTATCGGTAGAATCTCTAGGAACACAAGTAGGCACTAGGGGTGAATTCCGGCTTATAGAATTTAATTCTTGCAATTAATTTTTAGAAAAGCCCAATTCACCCCCCTCTTGGGTATCTTGATCCTTTCAATTGGTATCGGAGCCGAGTTGCTCCTAATTTAGGCTTTACCGCCTAGAGCAAGATGTCTAACGGGGAAGGACCACCTCCCACCTTTGAGGGGGATGATTTTCCATATTGGAAAATCCGTATGGAGGCGTATCTCGAAGCCATAGATGTTGGGTGTCTTAGAGCCGCAACCCAAGGGCTTCCCGCTATCAAGGATCCCGCAAACCCCATTGGTGACGAGGAGAAGTACGACCGGTGGAATGCAAAGGCCAAAAATGCACTCTACCGGGGCTTAGGAAAAGATATCTTCAATCGTGTGCGTAATGCAAAGAACGCTCATGAATTGTGGAAAAATCTTTGTGCTCTCCATGAGGGAACTAAGAGTGAGCGTGAGGAACGCTATCACCTTGCTTTAAAGAAAATCAATTCTTTTGAGATGCTTCCCAAAGAAAGTGCTAATGACATGTACACTCGTTTGAATGTTCTTGTAGAGGACCTCAATGCTCTTGGGCTCACTCAAATGAGCCAATCGGATGTTGCAAGGAAGATCTTGAGTGTTCTTCCCATTGAGAAGTATGGTTATATTGTCACCGTGCTTCACCAAAGTGATCTTTCCACCGCAACACCGACACAAGTATTGGGGAAGATCAATGCTCATGAGATGTACATGCACATCACTCCGGAAGAGGGCTCATCATCTTCCAAGAAGAAAGACTTGGCCTTCAAAGCTAGTCATGACAAGATGAAGAAGAAGAAGGGCCAAGCCATGATGGTGCAAGAAAGCTCAAGTGAAAGTGATGTTGATGATGAATCACTTGCACTCATGGTGAGAAAGACCACCAAAATGCTAAAGAAGCTCAACAAGAGTGGCATCAAGTTTGACGGCAAGAAAAAGAAATTCTTCACAAGTAGCAAGAGAAAGCCAATCTCAGAGATGGATTGCTACAATTGTGGTGAACTTGGCCACTTAGCTCATCAATGCCCTAGACCACCAAAAGACAAGTACAAGAACAAGAACAAGGGCAAGAAAAATGATTCAAGTGATGAAGAAGAAGAGAGGAAGAAAAACAAGCCATACAAGAAGAAGGATGGCAAGAAGAAGGATTTCCACAAGAAGAAGAAGGGAGGAAAGGCATACATTGTTGGTGATTGGCTCACCGATATTGAATCATCTTGTGAGTCCTCCGAAGATGAAAGCAATGATGAGAAAGAGAAGGTTGCCGCATTCGTGATGGGGCCATCATCTTCACCAACATCTTCATCACCACCTTCACCGCCTCCTTCACCATCATCGTCCTCTACTCACCTATGCCTTATGGCCAAGGGTGAACGAAAGGTACAAAATCATGATAGTGATGATGATGATGATAGTGATAGTGATGATGAATATGATGCACCTTCTTATGATGAACTTGTAAAATTGTTGAACAAATACACTAAAGTCATAAGAAGGACAAGAAATGAAAATGATGAACTTCAAAATGAAAATGAATCACTCTCATCAAAGCTTGAAAATGCTCAAAAGACTAGTGGTGAGCTTAAAGATCAAAATGAAGTTATGTCTTCTAATCTCAAGGAGCTCAAAACCTCTAATAAAGAGATTAAAGATCAACATGATAAGCTTGAGAAGAAGCATGATGAGCTCATCACTAGACATAACTCTCTAAAAGATAAATACACCACATTGAAAATTGACTATGATAGTCTTGTGGTTGCTAATGAACTTGCTCTTGAGACACATGATGCTACTAACAATATTGTTAAGTGTGATATAGCTACATCATGTGATGACTTGATCATTGAAAGCATTGAGCAAGGTTCTGGTAGCAAAGGCAAGAGTGTGGTTGAGTCAAGCAACTATGATGATTATGCCAAGATCAAGAGTGAAAATGAGAAGCTTGCAAATGAGAACAAGAAGCTAAAAGGTTTGATGGCTCTTGAGAAGCAAACAACAAATGAGTCACTCATTGAAGAAAACAAAAAGCTCAAGCAAGAAAAAGAGCATCTCAAGACCGGCCTAAGCAAGTTCACAAGAGGTCAATATTTGCAAAGTGAGCTACTCATGAACACCGTTATGAAGATGGATAGAAGTGGTATTGGGTACTTGGCAAATCAAGAGAAGAAGGCAAAAGCTCAACAACAACAAAGCAAGTCAAAGCCCAAGCCAAAAAGATGTGTTGAGTGTGGTCAAGAAGGTCATTTTGCTTATGAATGCAAAACTCCACCACCACAACCCTTGCCCAAGCATGCTAGACCCTTTGCCTTCAATGCTCATTACATGCTAAGAAAAGATTCTAATGGAAAGATGAAAGTCATGTTTTTGGGTCCCCCAAACAAGAATAGGCCAAAGAAAATATGGGTTGCCAAGTCACTAGTTGAGAAAGTCAAGGGCCCCTCTCAAGTTTGGGTCCCTAAACAAAAAGCTTGATCTCTTGTGTGTAGGTGAACTACAAGACCGGTGGATCTCATTGGGTTATTGATAGTGGTTGCACTCAACATATGACCGATGATCCTCGTATGTTCACCTCCATTGAAGAGAATGGGTTATGTCAAGAGAAGATCACATTTGGGGATAATTCAAAGAGCAAAGTCAAGGGTATAGGCAAGATTGCAATATCAAATGATTACCCACTCTCAAATGTGCTCTATGTTGCTTCATTGAGTTTCAACTTATTATCCGTTGGGTAACTTTGTGACCTTGGCTTCCAATGCTTGTTCACACCAAATGAAGTGGAAGTTTCAAAGATAGATGACAAGCAAGTGATATTCAAAGGCTTTAGATACAACAATCTTTATCTTGTTGACTTCACCTCCGAAGATGCAAATTTGATGACATGTTTGTTCACCAAGACCTCACTTGGTTGGCTTTGGCATAGGAGGCTTGCTCATGTTGGAATGAACACTCTCAACAAGCTATTGAAGAAAGAACTAGTGAGAGGATTGAAGGATGTAAAGTTTGAAAAGGACAAACCTTGTAGTGCATGTCAAGCGGGCAAACAAGTTGCAAACACTCATCCAACCAAAGCTTTCATGTCAACTTCAAGAGTGCTAGAACTTCTACACATGGATTTGTTTGGGCCTACAACATACAAGAGCTTGGGTGGTAATCTCTATTGTCTTGTGATAGTGGATGACTACTCAAGGTACACGTGGACTTTCTTCCTTCATGACAAATCCAAAGTGGCAAATTGCTTCAAGAAGTTTGCAAAGAGAGCTCAAAATGAATTTGAAGTCAAGATAAAGAAAATTAGAAGTGACAATGGCAAAGAGTTTGACAACACAAACATTGAAGCTTATTGTGATGAAATTGGAATCAAGCATGAAGTCTCTTCAACCTATACTCCTCAACAAAATGGTGTAGTTAAGAGAAAGAACCGGACTTTGATCACCCTTGCAAGAACAATGCTAGATGAGTACAACACTCCGAAAAAGTTGTGGGCCGAGGCAATCAACACCGCATGCTATTCTTCAAATCGCCTCTTCCTACAAAAGTTTCTTGGCAAGACCCCCTATGAGTTGCTTAATGGGAAGAAGCCGGACGTCTCATTCTTCCGAGTGTTTGGTTGCAAATGCTACATCTACAAGAAGCGTCAACACCTAGGGAAGTTTCAAAGACGTTGTGATATTGGTTTTCTTGTTGGTTACTCATCAAAGTCCAAAGCATATAGAGTATTTAACCATACCACCGGTTTTGTTGAAGAAACATATGATGTGGAATTTGATGAATCTAACGGCTCCCAAGGAGCAATTGAGAATTGTGATGATGTAGGTGATGAACCCTTGAGGGAGGCCATGAAGAACATGCCCGTGGGAGACATCAAGCCAAAAGATGATGATGATGATGTACAAATTGTTGATCCACCATCTTCATCACGTGTGCCTCAAGATGATAACAAGGATGAGAGAGTTGAAAATGAAGACACTTATGTCTCTCGTGAACAAGCCGAGGCACAAGCTCAAGATGTTGATGCTCCCCATCCACCTCCTCAAGTGGTTGATAGAAGAAACTCACCTCTACTTCAAGCACATCCACAAGAACTCATCATAGAGAGTCCTACAAAGGGAGTAATGACTCGATCTCAAAAGCTAGCTTCTTTTGTTGAACATCACTCTTTTGTGTCTTATGTTGAACCTAAGAATGTAGAAGAAGCTCTTCAAGATCCGGATTGGGTGAATGCTATGCATGAAGAATTGAACAACTTCACCCGCAATCAAGTATGGACACTTGAAGAGCATCCTAAAGGTGCTAGAGTCATTGGAACCAAGTGGGTGTTCCGAAACAAGCAAGATGACCAAGGCATAGTAGTGAGAAACAAGGCAAGACTAGTTGCAAAGGGGTTCTCTCAAGTTGAAGGTCTTGATTTTGGAGAGACCTTTGCACCCGTTGCAAGACTTGAAGCCATTCGTATCCTCCTTGCATATGCATCACATCATGATATGAAACTATATCAAATGGATGTGAAAAGTGCATTCTTAAATGACTTCATAAATGAGCTAGTCTATGTTAATCAACCTCCTGGGTTTGAAGACCCTAGATATCCTAATCATGTTTATAGGTTGTCCAAGGCGCTATATGGGCTCAAGCAAGCCCCTAGAGCGTGGTATGAGCGCCTCCGGGACTTCCTCATTGAGAAGGGCTTCACCATTGGGAAGGTCGACACCACACTATTCACCAAGAAGCTTAATGGGGAGATCTTCATTTGTCAAGTGTATGTTGATGATATCATCTTCGGATCAACAAATGAAGATTATTGCAAGGAATTTGGTGAATTGATGTCGAAGGAGTTCGAGATGTCAATGATTGGTGAGCTCACATTCTTCCTTGGGTTTCAAGTCAAGCAAATGAGAGAAGGGATTTTCATCTCTCAAGAAAAGTATACCAAGGATCTTCTCAAAAGATTCAAGATGGAAGAATGCAAACCAATCAAGACCCCAATGCCATCAAATGGACATCTCGACCTAGATGAGGGAGGTAAACCGGTTGGTCAAACTCTCTACCGTTCTATGATTGGTAGTTTGTTGTACCTTACCGCATCTAGGCCCGATATCATGTTTAGTGTGTGCATGTGTGCTCGCTTTCAAGCGTGCCCTAAAGAACCTCACTTAAGTGCCGTAAAAAGAATTCTAAGATATCTTAAGCACACCCCAAGCATTGGTCTTTGGTATCCCAAAGGAGCTAGATTCCAACTAGTTGGCTATTCCGATTCGGATTATGCCGGTTGCAAAATTGATAGAAAAAGCACATCCGGAGGGTGCCATTTGCTTGGGAGATCTTTAGTATCTTGGTCATCTAAAAAGCAAAATAGTGTGGCTTTGTCCACCGCCGAGGCGGAATACATTGCCGCGGGGGCTTGTTGTGCACAAATCTTATATATGAAACAAACCCTCCTAGACTATGGAATTGTTCTTGAAAAGGTACCACTTTTATGTGATAATGAAAGTGCCGTTAAAATTGCTAACAATCTGGTACAATACTCTCACACCAAGCACATTGATATCTGCCATCACTTTCTAAGAGATCACGTTGCTAAAAATGACATATCACTAGAAGGTGTAAGAAGTGAAAATCAATTAGCGGATATCTTCACTAAACCGTTGGATGAGGCCACCTTTTGTAGATTAAGAAGTGAACTAAATGTGCTTGATTCTAGCAACTTTAAAAAATGAGCGTGTGTTGTCCCTTGCATTGCATTGTATTATATGCCATGTTTATATTATCGCAATGCATTTAGGGCTTGGCTAACACAGTTACGATAACCCTCCTTTGGAGGAGTGAAGAAGCCTAACCGTGGATCAAACTTGACAAGCAACCTAGCTTTATTTTCATGTATTGCATTGCATTTGCATGGTTGTTAGTTTGTCGTTTCTTTTCGGTTTAGCTTTGAGCAACCGTTGTGTTCGTCCATGGATAGAGAGAGCATTTTGACGCTCCTAAAGGTTCAAAAACTCTATTGCATGGCCATACGTTGCTCCTCGGGTGTTTATCGCCTATTTTCTTAAAAATAATACTAGCCTAAGGCAATCTATTTTGAAAAACTTGAGGGTTTGAGTGAGGTCACTCATATCAGGTTCCAATTGGTGTTTATTTGTGTCTCTTTGAATTAAAACTTGATTGGGAGAAGTCACGTCGAAGTTCGGAACGAAGAAGGGCGAAAAACAGTGGCCGGACGCTGGACCGGACGCTGCACCGGACGCAGTGATGCTTCACCATCACGTCCGGTCCTGGCGTCCACCAGCGCGTCCGGTCATCTAGAAGACCAACTCCAGATCTAGTGACCGGACGCTGCACCGGACGCGCTGCTGTTGACCACCGCGTCCGGTCTCGGTTACCACCACTGCGTCCGGTCATTCGCGATGATTTCCCGAGTACCCCTCGACCGGACTCTGTCCGCGTCCGGTCAGTCCTAACCGGACGCGTCCGGTCGCTCCAGGAGCTTACTGGAGTGTGACCGGACGCTGCACCACCGCGTCCGGTCATATCGACCACCGCGTCCGGTCATCGCGTGACGAGCGGATCTAACCCCTTCATAAAACCGTTCGTTTTCGGCCGGTTTCTTTTCAATCGCTCGTGCCACCGCCGCCGCTGCCCTAAATCCGCCGTCTCACCGTTTCGCCGGAGCCACCGCGCCCCACCGCTTCTCCTTCCTCTCCGGCGACTCCCCCGAGCCTCCCCGCGCTTCCTCGCCCGCACCTGCCCGCGCACGCGCACGCTGCCCGCGACTTGCCCGCGTCTGCCGCACAGCGCGCCACCGCCGCCCGCTCGCCTCTCGCCGCCGGTTAGCCGTGCCTTTGCCGCCGGTGAGCTGCGCCCTAGCTTGCCTAGCACCTCCTCCGGCCGTGGACCGCCTCGTGCTCGCTCTCGATCGGATTTCATCACGTGTTGACCTAACCCTAACCTAGGGTTTGCGTAACGCGTTTCGGCCGTTCGTCGTCGAGGTTTCGTCGCGCGTCGTCTTCTTCGTGAGGTTGTTTTGCGTCTCCTTGACTTCCTCGCTAGGGTTTGCCGTAACTTTTTCTTCATTAATCCTAATTGTCTCGTGTTTCGGCAAATCAGAGCTCGTCCGGCGAATTCGGGGAATCTCGTGATCTAGGTCACCTCATCTCGTCATCGTCTTCTCGTCGATCCGAGGTAGCTATCGCGTTTCGATTCATATCTTATCTTACATGCTTGCTATCTCTAGGGTTTCGTACCTTTTAGTTATATATGTTGCTTATAGTAGATCCATCTATTCCGTCTTTTCAGCGAGTTTGTCGGTGTGTCAGGGTGATCTCAGTTTGCTGAATCCGAGGCCAAGCCTGCGGATACGGATTGAGGCCAAGCCTCTCGAGTGACAGTTCACCATCTTTCAGAGGTTTTCTGTCAGTTTGTCAGCATGGTGCGTTGCAAAAACGCCGGTGGTGCTCCTGGTGACGGAGACGACAGTCCTCCTTGTCTGTCTGAGGTTGCACGTGGAAAGCGCATCAAGATTATGGCTAGAAAGAAGAAGAAGACTCTTACTGATGCAGAGATTGCTCAGGCCGTTGCAGATGCAGCAGAGCAGGCAGAGAGGGGAGGCAGGAGCAGTGGCATACGCATTAGCGAGCGTCGCTTTCATCTTGAAGGTCGACAGCTTGGTACAGAGGCCACTGAGGGCACAGAGGACACTGGAGCTACAGATGCTATGTCAGTTGATCCACCTACAGAGGCTCCAGAGGCTCCAGAGGGCACAGAGGGCACAGAGGAGCAGCCAGCTCAGACTCCACCGCGTCGCCGCTCCACACGCACACGTACTCAGGTGACTCCTAGGCCAGAGGGCCAGCGTCGTGGAGCACGTCCTCCTCCCAGGGCTAGAGGTTCACCCCCGGTCGAGCACTTTGACTTGAGGGGTGCTACAGCACGTCAGGTGCAAGGGTTGAGGTTCATTGAGGTCAGTCGGTGGTTTCCACCTCAGAGGGATCCCAGAACTTCAGAGGGTTTCTATACTCCTCTACAGGAGGATTTCTACAGAGCTTTTGTTGACAACGGTATTGCTTTCCGACCACAGAGGGTCTGTTGACTTGAGTCACTTGTTGAGGTTGTGGGAGAGCAGCTTCGTCCGCACCTGTCCTTTCTGCCAGGCTTGTCAGATCTTCTTGGACGGACAGGTGCATACTACGGCACATGGGTCAGAGAGTTCTATGCTTCACTGTGGATTGATCCTGCCCATGAGTTTATTCACTTTGCATTCCGAGGCCGCGACCACAGACTGTACAACACTAGAGTGCGGGAGATTCTCAGACTCCCAGCTTCAGACACGAAGATACATCAGCTCTGTTTTGGTCAGACTCCTCCACCCAGACGCCCTCACGGCGGGACAGTGCCACCGACAGATTTGATTCGACCCTGCTTCTGTGAGCCTTTTGGCGAAGGGTCTCGTCGCACTCCTGCCAGCTTGACACCACTAGCCAGAGTCCTGGATGCTATAGTCAGACGTACTCTTCTTCCCAGGCTTGGCTACAGAGAGGGACTGACTCGGATGCAGCTATGGGTTGTTCACCACCTCATCTCATAGACACCGTTTGACATTTGGGATCTCATGCTTAGTGAGATGGAGGACACCATAGCTGAGGGCTTCAAGGGAAATCGTCAGCTGCCCTATGCTCACTGGATATGCTTCATAATCAGATCTGCCATTCAGCTACCAGCAGAGATCAGAGCTGAGATATCAGACACTACCACTGCTTTTCCTGAGTATGATATCCGTCAGCTTTGGGCTTCAGTCACTAGAGAGCAGGCCCCAGTGCCAGGACAGCGCGAGAGACCTGAGGTTCCTGAGACAGCAGCTGAGCAGGACGCCACAGTTGAGGGGCTTGCTGAGGCAGAGCTTGCCGATCTTGATGCTCAGCCTGCTGATCTCCCTGAGGATGAGGCATCTGATAGCACTGATGAGGATTACCAGCCTATCCCTAGGTATCGGTCTCCTCGGCTTCATGACCACGAGGCCGGTGGCTCTGGTTCAGCCTCACGCTCAGATCCAGCCATGGTGGCTATACTTGAGAGGCTGACCCAGGCACAGGAGCGACAGGAGCTGCAGATACAGCGACAGGCTCAGGACACAGCTGCAGCATTTGCACAGATACAGGCTCGTCAGGACGAGTTTCAGCGTCAGCAGCTTGAGATCCAGAGGCAGCAAGTTGAGATGCAGCGACAACAGTACGAGATGTAGCGACAGAGTGCAGCTAGTCAGCAGCAGTATTTGGACCTTCTGCGCCATCTAGTCACTGTTGGGGTTCCTCCGCCTGCTTCTGTCCTGACTCCAGCTTTACAGTCCAGTGGTCCTTCGAGTCAGGGACAGCCGAGCTTTCAGTTTACCTCTCCACAGCAGCAGGTTCCCCAGTCGTTCCAGTCACCGAGCTACACTCCTATTCAAACGGGGTTTACTCCTTCGGACCAGCCTCGCCCTCACCTCTTGACAGGCACACCTTTCGGTGATTACAGTGCTACTTACAGCGAGTTGACTGGTCAGCCGACACCCTCGCACACTACTACCTTTGCTACTTCTTCAGGGTTGTCAGCTCCAGAGGCAGCAGTCCCTCCTGTGACAGGGACGGGCACTACAGAGACAGTTCCATCGTCAGTTGCCTCGACAGATCCCCCAGCTATTGGCTCGCTACAGGCTCAGGTCACAGAGACGGATCCACTTGTTGCTACTACGTCAGTACCTGTTCCTGCTACTCAAACCCAGACCGCTTCACAGCCACGTGCTTCTTCAGCGGGTCAGCCAGATAGCTCAGATTCCGAGGGAGATACTCTACACTTCGTGATTACTCCGCGCTCCTCGGCACCCGACACGACTCCATCTGTTCCCCCGTCAGATCCTTAGACTAGTTTTTGGCGGTTGATGCCAAAGGGGGAGAGAGAGTAGTTTCAGGGGGAGTTTTGATAGAGGGTATTCGTTCTTATTTGTGTGCTACATTCATGCATCATGTTTACTTTTTAGTCATTGCATTCGTGTGACATCTGGTCGTGTGAGAAACTTTGAGTCTAATGGTTTATCTAGTCATTGTGTTAATTCATGTCACCCGTTTTGGTTATAGCTCTAAGGTTGTGCTTCCGTGCCTTACTCCGATTTCTTATGAGCTATATCTTTATGTGTACTAACGCTTTTTGTCTTATCTTATGAGTACACTCTTTTGGCTTGGGGCACATAAGCAATTCCTAACCCTTTATGCTTATTGCTTTTTGCTTATGTGAACCAAGCATGCTCAAAAACCTCAACTTCAATCTTTTGAATCTTAGTGTTGTCATCAATCACCAAAAAGGGGGAGATTGAAAGTATCTAGGCCCCGAGGTTTGGTTTCGGCAATTGATGACAACGCTTTATTACCATGACTAACGTGTGTTTTGCAGAAACTTTGGTAAGTTAGGTCATGGAGGTTATAACTACTTTGGGCACCATGGTATTCATGCCCCTTGATGGAAATCGTTTTGGTTTTCAAAGGAGTGACGTCAAGGTTAAGGACGGTTAGCTCCGGATGTCGAGGTGTTGAGATACATTCGGAATAGTCGTTAGGACCCTTCGTTTTTCTCTTTTGGCCGTACTATAAAGGGGGCATGAGCGCGTAGCTTGACCTAGACGAGTCCTATGTTTAGGTGTGGTGCACACTTATTAAACTTAGTGCTAGGCAGCTCTAGAATAGCTCAAAGTTCAGTTGGAAGCAACTTGGTTCAAGTTGTGACGCGTTTTAGAAAGTTTAGGGTGTTTTTTCCCTTGACCGGACGCGGTCTTCGGCATGACCGGACGCGTCCGGTCAGTTCAGTTCCGCGACTAGGGTTCGGCGCTGACGACCGGACGCAGTCCTTGCGAGGACCGGACGCGGTGGTCAGAAGCCGACACGTGTCACTTGAGGGAAACACCCGATCGGACGCGACCTGGGTGTGATCGGCGCGTCCGGTCACGTTCCAGTAAGGTCCAGCGACGACTGGACACGTCCGGTCATCACCGATCGGACGCGGTCGCGCGTCCGGTGTGGTTACAGTAGGCTCCCTGCACGATCGGACGCGTCCGGTCACCCCTGACTGGCGCGTCCGGTCACTCAGCTCAGTTTTCGGTTTTTCGACCGTTACAGGGGACCGGCGCGTCCGGTCACTTCGACCGGCGCGTCCGGTCACCCCGTGTTTTGCTGAGTTGGCAGGTAACGGTTCGTTTCGACTGTGGGGTGTATAAATACATCCCCACCACCTCTTTTAGAGCTCTCTTGCTCTTTTGATCAGCTGAGAAACACTTTAGAGTGCAAGGGAGTGCAAGAGCTCTAGTGAGGATTGTGATTTGAGAATCAAAGCTTGAGAGTTCCTCACTAGCGATTAGAGAGTAGCAAGTGTGCATCCACCTTCTCATTTGGGCTCGTTGTGGTCAAGTGAGAGTTCTAGCTTGTTACTCTTGGTGATCGCCATCACCTAGACGGCTTGGTGGTGATTGGGAGTTTGGTGATCATCCGGCGGAGCTTGTGGATGACCCAACTCATCTTGTGAGCGGTTTTGGGTGATTCACCGCGACGGAGTGTCGAAGAATCAACCCGTAGAGAGCACTTGATCCTTGCGCGGATCAAGGGGGAGCTACACCCTTGCGCGGGTGCTCCAACGAGGACTAGTGGGGAGTGGCGACTCTCCGATACCTCGGAAAAACATCGCCGTGTTCCTTGCCCTTACTTTCAAGCATTTACATTCTCGTATTTACTTTCATTGCTTGATTTACTTTCCTAGAATTGCCATGCTAGACTAGGATTGAAAACTAGGGTGCAAAACTTTTATCGGTAGAATCTCTAGGAACACAAGTAGGCACTAGGGGTGAATTCCGGCTTATAGAATTTAATTCTTGCAATTAATTTTTAGAAAAGCCCAATTCACCCTCCTCTTGGGCATCTTGATCCTTTCAGACTCTTTTACGAGAAAAAAAAACTTGCATACTTCTGAAGATATTGATCCCTTTTTCTTTTCCAATATATCCATATTTCCTATCTATGATTTCTCATTAGTCATGCGTCAATGCCACAATGTCTTCAGTAGGCCCGTGAGATTGGTGATTTGCTCACCGTTCACCATCTAGAGACCAGCAAGATAAACCAACATCAGCTCGTTATATTTGTATTGTAGTTTATACAACTTTACATCTTAATCTTCATGTTGAATACTTCCTATGTTTTTTTCCTCATACTCTGGATATTGAATTGAGTTGCAAATTTTTTTACAATCATTTAGTGGTTGGTATGAAGGGATTTTTACCGAAATGCATGTGAAAAACATTTGATACTCAAGGACTTTCAACAACAACAGCTGCAGCACGGGTGAGGTCCTTGGAGCAATCGTCGATGAAGTAAATCTCTGGGTTTTGGGAGGTTTCAGGCATCTGCGCAGCCTACTGCCTTCGTTGCTAGCTATTCAGTCACAAATGTGTTTCATGTAAATTAAACCTTCTTGTATTTGCAGGCCCTAGTCAGGGTTCCGCCTTTCCTAAGTAATCCTAGGATTACTCAGGAACGTTGTAACCTTTGATACTCCCCTTCTGCTGAATGAAACACGTGTCACAATGACACGCTCGCGAAAAAAAAGAAAAAAAACATTTGATACGGCATACTCTTAAATAAAGTCATGAATCCACCACTGATACACAGGAACCAGGACACTAAGAGATGTGGGTATGTTATTGGACAAAACTTACTTTGAAGAAACCATCTACTAGAAGTATGATTTCTATTTATAATGTCTACATGACTAGACAAGTATAGAACTATATATCCTGTAGTTTCTGAGCAAAATACCACTTTCAATCATATATGCATGACGTTTTGTCTTAAATACTCCTTATTTAGGTTCCAAAATGGAAATACAAGGCAATCACCAAATGTTTCAAACAATCTGTAGCGTCGATTTGATAGAAGTCCAAACATTGAATTTCAGTGTACTATGTCCGTCCAGAAAGAAATGGAGTTCTGAGTTTATATGGAAATATCATGATTAATGGATGTTAGTGTTTTTTATAGATTTAGTTGAACTTAAAATTATTTGACCTTCTCGAAAACCGAGAAATTTGCAACTTTTTGGAATAGATGGAGTATTAAGCTAGTCTCAATGAGAGTTTCATGGCATTAAATAAGCTGACATTATAGAATAGATGAAGAGAGATGATTTTTTTTTCTCCAGATGACTGGTCGTCCTGTCCTATTTTTTTTTCTATCGCAAACAAATCTCTTCGGGAAACTTCCATTTTTTTTCTCTACTGTGTTTTTTTTTGGGGGTCTCCACGGAAACTTCCTTTCGTTTACCAGTTACTTGCTGTGAAGATCGATCATGTTATCGGAGGAGCAGCCAGGCTGACAAGGAGGTCGCCAATCAGGAGACGCGCCTAGGTTGCCGACGTCCTCCACGGTTTGCTCCATGACTCTCATGATTCGTTCTTCCACGTGATCTTGCCCATGGCTTCACGCTCTGCTGGCCACCGGTGATGGCCGATGTTGACGTGTCTTTTTTTCCCTTGAAAATTGACGTTGACGAGTCAATCCAGCAGTTGGAAACTCCGCGCCATGTTGCAGGTCCACTTGCTGAACTGGAGAGGAAATTAAAGGCTTGGTGTCCTGGAATGTGCCCTGAAGTGGAGCAGGGTCTTGGATTGCGTCATATTAGACCGGATAGGATAGGAGGTGAAAATCTGCAACGATTGACGCCGATCGCCACGGCGGCGTTCAACTATGAGAAGACGTGCGTCAGTACTGATACAACATCCTTGTCGTTCCCTTGCTAACTTGTGCTACTTGTGATTGTTTAGCGAGTAATATAACACCACGAGATGTATGCAATGATCTTCTCTTAGAGTGCTCGAACTCCACTTATGAGAGCGCTAGAGAGTGTTCTCGAACGTGTTGTGTTGTATTCGGAGTCACATGGAGCGTGAGTCGTAGCGGCGTTCCGTGTCCTTGGAATGACTGTTCCAGCTGATCATGGCGTAGTACGAACGACAGAGCGGTGCCTGGAGCGTGAGTTGGGCACGTCCCAAAACAAATTGGATCAAGGAGGAAGAAAGCACACAAAAATCTAAATCGTCATTCTCAGTGAAAAAACAAACTTACGACTTCAATGGCTTGAACTCGAACGTCGTCTTTCAGCGGCCGTGGGCAACTGACGACAGGTAGTAGTTAGGGGTGTGGTTGTATTTACAAACAATATGCAAATCTTTTGCGAGAAAACAAGTTACTACTCATGCTATTATTCTTTAGGATGACAGGCAACTACAGTTGAAGATATTCTTGTAGATTTAGGGTCTGTTTGATTCATGCCAACTTGCTACGCCTAACTTTCGGCAAACTGTGGCAGCTATAGAAAGTACGTCAAGTAAAAACAAAGCCACACTTATCTATGCTATAAATCTATGCTATAAAGGAGCGAAGGAACTGGAAAATACATGTTACCTGAAAATCTCCTATCCACCCAAGACTCCTCCGTTGGATCTGTCTTGATTTTTCATCCAACGGTTAAGATGTGACGGGTGGACCATGGAGGGACGATACTTGTGTGACAGCGTGTTTCGCCTCGTCTCCCGTATCGACCACGCTTTGGTCCGCATTTTGTTTTCACGTACGACGAACATACCCGCCCGCATACCCACCCTCCTCCCTTCCTTGTCTCTGTTGCGAGAAACGTGGCGTCGTTTCGTCTCCGTATTCGCTGGTGGCGATGCCCGCAGCTTGATTGGGTGAAGGCAAAGGCAGGAGGAAACCGCCGCGTCACTCCGCCCGCATACCCACCCTCCCTTCCTGACCCATGCCTCTCTCTGTTTCCACCGTAACCGTAGCTCCTCCTCCACCCCGCCCCCTCTCCCGCCGCCGCCACATGCTCCCCACTTGCAGAATTCGCGACGCACCGTAGTCCCGGACGCGCATGCCCTTGCGGGGGGCGCCGGGAGTGCCACAGTTGCTGGCGCGATGGACGACAGGCCGGCAAGCAGGGAAGCGCCGGGCGGGCTTGCCTCCGTCAGCACCACGGAGGTGTGTTGTGTGTAAGGACTCCATCGCAGGGCTCCGCGTCGTCGACCTGCCCATTATCAACACCGACCTCGAGACCGGCAGCGGCATCAGCTTCCCGCCCGCCATGAAGATCTTCCGCGCTAAGGTCTGCAGGCCAACCGCTTCCTCTTCAGCGCACCGAGTACAACTACTACATCGCCAGTACGTTCTTCTCCAGTTCACACCCCCTCCCTCCTGGCTTTCACGCACACACAGTGGTACTGTGTTCTATTACTGGATTTTGATGGTGTTGGTGCGCGATGCTGCCGACGGCGGATAGGACGGAATGACGCAGGCGCTGATTGTGGTAGGCCTGCAGAGGGAGGCCGAAGGCGGGGCTCAGCAGCAAGTAACTCATGCTGTAAATTCACATCTCGCAGTAGGTCTCCACGAGTTGATTTGATTATTGTTGATGATGATTGCCACAGTCGACATTTTGGTGCTTCTTGTCTCCTGCAGGTCTTGTTATCTACTTCGACAAGATTTGTGCCAGGTAACTAATAATCTGTTCAGTTGCATCCAAAATTTATTTATCTACTATTATATTATTGTTGTTGTTGAACTTTGTTTAATGCTATATGTGGAGTTTCAAGAAATAATAAAAATCTACACACCAATTTCATGATTTCATCTGATCAAATTAACAGTAACATTCTTCTTTTTTCATTCTTCAGTAGGGAAAAAACTGATGACCATTTTTTGTCAGTTCAGCTGAAACCCCAATGCCGAAGTGAACCATAGAGGTCTCCCTCCCTTGTCTAATGTTGCTTGTGAGGGATTTAGATGGGTTATCGTGATCTTTGTTGAGTTCATTTCATTCAGCTAATTGTCATAAACAAATGATATTGATAGAAACTAGAATTGGATCGGGAGCAAGAGAGCAAGGTGGATGGGTGATGCATGCCTTCAGGCATGATCTGCACAAGGTGATGCTCCTTGGACCGACGAAATTGCTTTTGACGGCATGGGGATAAGATGGTAAAATTTTCTTTAATAATTACGCTCCAATATATTCAATGGAGTAGACTCTCAGATTAAAAACTATAAAACAAATTACTTTATCTTTTCACTTTTTGACAGAAAACCAGAGGGAAAGAGACTTCCCCGCCTGATATATTGCACTGACCAACCTAAGAATAAGTTTTACAAAGCAATAGGGGAAGGAGAAAATTCCAATTAAAATGGTGCAACAATAATCATTGGAGGAAGATTCAGTTGCATGGCAAATGATATCCATAATGCAATCGGGTTTAATACTCAACAATGATTGCAATTCACGCATTGGCAATGGAGGTTTTCATAGGAAGAATTTCCAACTTTATACTCTCCTTTTACTGCTAATCTTCATAGGCTAGATATGATATTGTTCTATTCTATATACTATCCTACATATTATAGTTCTTTTTTTTACTATGGGCTAAAAAAAGTAATTTTAGTGAGCAAACCCTGATCGAAAAAACAGCTTTGAGTAAAAGCCTTTTTGGTAACTTCCAAGCTTCTAAAGTAGCTGAAGTTCCTTTCAGTAAATAAAAAATTTAGTAAGGTTTCTTGGGCAATCTTGATTTTAAATTATGAGGATGAGCTTTTGATTCCTTTTATGGTCAGTTTCAAGGCACAGCCTTGTTTGCACGGTAACCTTAAATATTTTGTGCAAAGAAGGAGGTTGTGCTTGATTTTAGATAAAAGGAAGAAGTATGTGTCGACTATTTTTTTTCTTGAGATCTCCAATATATATTGATCAAAACCTCTTAGTAACTCACATTTTGATGTATATGATTTCATTGGAGAAAAATCTCAAAACAAAGATAAGGTTTGATTGTATTGGTTGAATCATTTGTACACATAGAATTTGGTCACATCATCATTCATGCTTGCCTCAACTAATTTGGTATAGCCATTTGTTCAATGCTTCTCTAACATTTGGAAAGGAAAAAAAATTAGTGGGATACCTCTGTAACCACTGAGGTGGAGAGGTGAGCATTAATCTGCATTTGCCTTTCCTATGCTCTATACTGAACTAAAGGTCAAATGATAATATTTATCATTGGTTGTTGGTTATCTTTTAGGGTTCTGACCATTTAGAATATATTAGCATTTCTAATAAATTATTTAACTGTAGTTACTATTTTTAGCTCTTTTCAGATGGTTGCTCCGCTTATTGTTTGCAATTGGCTTATTTCAGATTGACAACATGGTGCACTATGGTACTTGGATGCACAGTTCTTGCTTGTGGGAAGTATTGGCATATTGTTGCTTGTAATCTTGAAGATCCATGGTCATGGCTTATTGTCTAATCAAGAGTAGACCTTCTGCTTGTTTTTCAGCTTCAAACGGATTGTGTTCTGAATCTCAAAGTTTGTTGTTGTCAGAGTTATGATTTTATAGCATGTATGGACTATTTCTGATTGATTTAGGCTATGTTATGGTGCCTTGGATCTATGTTTAGTGAGTTTTTGTTGGAATGATCCAAGAATCTAATTAAGTATGGTCAGGATTCCTATTAAGTTTTCCTATTTTTTAAACTTGTGATCTTTTACCACTCAACTGAACTTCGATGTTTGATTAAATGTCTACTTTTACTGCTTTTACAACATTGCCCTCTTAAGAAATGTTGGTACAATGCAACTTATCCCTAATCCAAAGCATAATGGGTACCAAGTAACTCAATATTCATGTGTTCATATTATGGTATTTATATTCCAGAGCATAGTTTTTACCAAGCAACTCAGTATGCATGCGTTCATTATTTATATTTTATATGTGTAGCAAACATTCATAGGTGCTTGGTAAGTTCAACCCAAAAATACAATGTTTACTAGCATTCCCTTATTTTGTGCCAAACTCTTGATAGACACGTGTGTGCCGCACGTGCCTGTCCACTAGTATGATAAAAATTGACAAGAAAATGAGTCTACGACGTGTGGGACAATGCAAGGTGCTATGAAAGTGTGTGTGCCATAGTTACAACAATGAACCAAACACATGCCTCAGAAACTGTGACATGCTTGACTTGCAGCATGGCAGGTTGTGGTCATGAACCAAACGGACCTTTAGATTTGCCATTTTAAAGCTAAGAGAGGCTGTGAGGAGATCATAGGTACTCCCTTCATTTTTATTTGCATAGGGTGTGTTTGGTTTTCTAGTCTGCTTCAGGCCTGATTAGCCATCCAAGCTTGGACACTTTTAGCCAATTTCCACCGAGCAAATCTCTAATTGTTTGGTTGTCTCTCTGGCTAGACAATAGAGTGTTTGGTTATCTATATTATCTAAGCCTGGCTAGACAATGGAGTGTTTGGTTGTCTGTATTGTCTAAGCCTAGCTAAACAATGGAGTGTTTGGATGCATAGAATCATGTTCCCTTCGAGCCTTACCTCTCTGAGATATTTTGTCGAACAAGTAGTGGGCCCACAAGGGAAGAATGTAGCGAGCACCTCTTTGAGGACATCGGCAAGCGTTGGGATGAACCGCTGCCATGCGCGCCTTGTTGGTGACCTCGCTGTCGTGCCCCTATGGAGCTCCTCCTCCCCGCAGGCGCCGCATGCCGCCAGTCACGCTCCTAAGGAGCTCCTCCTCTGCCCCTTGCCATGGCAGAGGACGCGCACCTTGCTAGGCCTCATGAGGATTACCCCCACTTTTTCCCTAAAAAATGTCTTGGAATGATAAAAATCCAACACTCTATATTCGTGGCAAGACCACATTCCTCAACCGAGAATAAAACAGAGACCGTCCATTGCTACTGTACACTTTACTACTTACCGTCCATTGCTACTGTACACTTTCACTACTTACTGCTATACATAAATTGTTTTTATGGACACTGCTCATATGTTTTTTTTACTATTTAGGCCTTATCTGGGTGCAAATGTATTCACTTCCACATGTGTTGGAGTGTAATGAAATTTAGTTTAATTCCAATCCAGTCCATTTCAACATGTGGATTGAGGTGAATCCATGCGCATCCAAACACGACTGTCGGGTATCAATAGTAGGCATACCCAACCAAGAGCGTTAATAGCGTATCAACTACTAAATAGCCCGAGGCTTAGGGACAGCTTCCGCCTCGCCCGAGCCCCATGACGTCATCAAAGCGCCCGACCCCTGCGCCCTGTCAGAGACGATTCCCGCCTCGCCCGATCCCTGCAACGAAAGCACGAGAGCGCCCGACCCCTTTGGCATACTTCTGCCTCACCCGAGGGACACGCGGAGCCCTCTAGTAGAGCGAGAAGCCACGGGGGCCCTCACCACGGCACCCACTCCCACCGATAGGACAGACATGACCGTGCATAGTGGACAGGAGCACGAGAACCACGCTCTGACCCAACATGACCCCAGTCATTCCACCACAACGACGACCATACCTCTACAGCGACGGGGTAACTGCAACTATATCACCTAACCCCCTCTCTACGCAAATCCGGACGCACATACCGTCCATCCTCAACGGCACAGAAGCACACAGGACGAAGCATGGCCACAGTATGTTGCACCAGCGGATGGAGAGGCCAAAAGATCAACGCCCACTGCATCTCTGCATTACAGGGAAACTATTCCCACCGGATAAGGAGGAAGACGGCTGCACCCGAGGCCACCTTTTTTGTTTTTCTCTTTCGTCTTTTTCCACTTTACCTTGTTTGTAACCCGAGCCCTCCCCTTGGGAACTATAGAGGAAGGCAGGAGCCACATCTAAGAGGGCGTGACGAAACGAATCGAGCACACAACTCGCACACATCTTGCTGAGAGACGAACTCACAGTCTCACAGACACACACCACCCCACAAGAGACCTGGGATCCGTTCCCTCTCTCAAAAAGCTTGTAACCCCTACTACAGGCACTCCGGTGCAAGGCAACACGAGTAGCAATAATCTACTGGACGTATGGCTATTCTTGCCCGAACTAGTATACACCCTTGTGTCCGCTTTGCACATCATCCGGGCCTAGACGTGCATATACAAATTCACTCGTTCTGTCTAGACCCCCGGTTTTCTAGACACCAAAAACGACCTTATTAGGATCTACGTGCTTCAGCCGGCCCACACAACGGAGCGTCGGGTCAATCAAAAACTCAAAATCAAGCAATATAGTATAAAAAACACTGCAGCTAATTTGAGTCACCACAGACAAACATTCTTTTGTTCCGAAACAGGTCCTGTACAGTACTGCTCTTAAGTTCGACTATTTCTATGATAAAAAAAAGTTTGACTATTTCCGTATCACTCAGCACTACAGTACACTGCTCTCTTTGTTCAGAACCTGGTCCTCTACTGCTGTATCCGTACGACTCAGACTCAGACTGCTCTGAGAGTAAGTTCAATAATAAGTGTACGCTCTCGTATTTCCGTAGGACTAAGCAAGCAATAACTGTACGCTCTCGTCCTGTAATATGAGGTGAGGTCTATATCTACGGATGTATGTTCTGTGTATGATTTCAGTAGCTGTTGAAGAAAAAGTTGGATTAACATGTCACCCAAATCAATAGCTGGTGCTTTAATAACCATATATAGTAAAGGTAGGTTAAAGCATTTGTAAATCCAGTACAAAAGCAATATGTGATCACGCACATCGATCCAGTGCGAGAGAACATAAAACAGCATAAAACTAAATACTACAAGAAAGGAATTTATTCAATTAACGCCGACCAAGTCACCTTCACTGAGAGAGAAGCGACCTCAAGCTTTATGTCATGGCTGGCACATCCATGCATCTTAGCTTCAAAGGAACAGCAATGTTCAACATTTGAGCCGTGTTGGTGTACCTTGAACTTCAAATGCATCATAGTATCCATCTCGACAGCAATCACAAACCTTCTTAAGCCACACGATTCACCAATTGGAGCACCAAAAAGCTGAAATTCTTTATGTTCCTCCAGTACCGAAACAACACAGCAGATAGATAAATCAAAACCATTTTCCACTTTGGAAATGAAGATTTCTACTGTAGCCTCAACTCCATAAACATTTGTTAAAGACATGTCCACTGCGCCAGCATCACCATTAATGCGAGTAGTGAATGGTTTACACGGCATCCTAATTTCATAAAATTCTGTTACTCCGTCAATTAGCTGGAGATCATTTTCCTCTTGCTCCCCATTCTTGATTCTCATGTCAAACTCAAACAGAACATCACAATTCAGTAAGATGCCTCTCTTAGGGCCAGTCATTTCGATGAGGGAACCCTGTAAAATTAATGACATATCTTCCTTTTTAGCATGTACCAACCAAAGTTGCCACAATCCCTAATTCTACATCAGATTGGATGTATTTTGATTAAAATTGCAATCATAGGAATAAGAACCATTAAAATCATATACATTTAGATTCTATGGACTAAAATCATAGAGCCCAATACCATTAATCTATGTCATAAAGCTGAAAAATCATACATCAAAACTGAGATTCCAACATCAGTGGTGCCACCATATCTAAAATAATGGCACTGAATTTCAACTTTAAAAAGCAAAATAATTTTAGTTATATATGTAAAACTCAAATAGTTTGCCGAACAAAACAAAGTAACAGTACAAAATACAATATGCAAGTTAATTAACAACATATTTGCGTACCACATATACGAAATTTAAACATATCAACAACCATATAGAATTATTGCAACCCATCACATGCATAACATATCTTATCTTCCACATACCAAATATGAACATATCAACAACCATATAGAACTATGGCACCAGGCACATGCATAACATATCCATATATGACAACCCTCCCATTCTCAAGTATTTGCATAACTAAATCCATGAAATCAACTCAGATAAGATACTGGCTATTATAAAGTACAGAGGGCAACACAGGAGATAAGATAGATTCAAATGTGCAACAAGATGCTCGGGTCATATTGATCAAGGGCTTCTCCTGTCATATGGTTGATCTAACAGATGTGGGGAAAGCCCTTTTTCTTTAATACAGCACATGGCCAGATGCTGCCAGCCTGTCTAGGTGACAAGAACTCAGCTGCCAACCCGGCCAGGGGCTGTGGCCAGTGCCCGCCCAGCCCATGCTGCTGCTGCCACTCCGCACCCTGCTGAGGATGACATCGGGAAGGGAGAGGGCACCGGGAATAGGAAGTGCAGGAGAAGCTGCCAGGGTTGGGGAGCACCGGGCAGAAGGGGGCCGGCGCTGTCAAGGAGGACAGTAAGGGAGCGCCTGGAGGAGCAGGTGAGGAGGGGAGAGAAGATTTGGGAGAGAGGATCATGGCGGGCTAAGTGTGTATTTCCAAGGCTCCTGAAGGGGGATGGACCTAGGTTGCACCAGTAAATTGTAAGTGGCTCAAAATGCAATTTGAAAGTTAATGGACCTAAGTGGCACACACATACACGTTTAGGGGCCGCTGGTGCATTTAACTAAAAAGAAAGTAAAAGCTGCCTTCATATGTGTTTCTTATATTTTTACCTTTGCCATCCCAGGCGACAGCAGCTAGAGCATATTTCAAACATCGCAAACAGCTATGGACACTAAGTCTATCAGTGAAAAATACAATTCAGAATCCAGGATTTTAGGTGCTCATCAAAGCTAGTGGATACTGGATAGTACTAGAGACTAGATTTCTGATCAGAGTGCGTGATCAGTGTATGGAAAATCCAATCCTTGTGAACACAGGAATCCTTCCTATTTGGGTAATGAAGACAATGCATGCAGGAATATTTTAGCCAAATGATAAGCTTCTCTACAAGAGATAAGTTGTTTCAGGAGTTCGGCACACATTCTCTATGCAGATTCTCTAGCCTTGCAAAGAGGAGTAATATGATTGTAAAGAACAACGCATATTCACATATCCCATGTTTATTGGCTATTTGATAATCTGGCCTTTCCTGATTTAGAAAGACTATGTAACTATTCTGTTCCATGTTTACATTTGGGAGTATTAGAAGCTTTTTATACATATAGGTATTTTTATTTGGAGCAGGAACAGAAACATCTCTGTGATTATCTCAGACAGCAGAAAACATGTGGATTTCCATTTCAGTGATTGCCTCCTTATTTGCTATGCAGCACCTATGCAACCAGCTTCAAACCAACCAGGGCCATTACTTGAATCAAGCCTCATTACCAAAAATATCTCTTTTGCATCTGGATGCTAGATGCTAGTATATATCATTATAAACAACAAACAAAGATGTGAATGTACTTTTTCATCTGGATATAAGTTTCTATTTTGCAAGTATGGGGGTTTCTTTCGTGCAGTGAAGTTATAAAATAACATGTTGGAGTTCCCATAGACCTGTTAAAAATCTGCACCGCAAGCCACCATAGCACCATTGAAAAACTAAGCAGTTGTCCCAAGCAAGTTGCAGTTGGCAACACAGACTGTTACCTTTTTCAAGATGTGAATTGTAGGGGTTCTAAACGTACAGCACCATAATCCTGGATGTTTTCTTTAAGTTAGGGATCTTGTAAAGGAAGTGGATCTTTAATTTTAGCAACTAGAGGAGATTATGGATATTGGGGATTAAGCCACAAACTCCGCCTATGTTGACTGGAAGACTTTCTTGAGTCGTCTCAACATAGCCGGTCCCAAGCCTGGGTAAAGGAGGAGGGTGTGTTAAGGTTTGGCGAACCAACAGTAAAAAAACAGCCACTCTAATGGCCGAGAAGTGTCATGTGGTGGGCCTTGGAAAAGCACAAAGTTCCAACTAAGTACATTACCCTCATCAAGGATATGTATAGGAATGCGGTGACGTTTGTCTGAACATATGATGGCGACACCAGTGACTTTCCAATTAAAATAGGACTATATCAGGGGTCAGCATTGAGCTCTTATTTATTTGCTTTGGTGATGGATGAGGCAACAAGGAACATACAAGATGATATCCCTTGGTGTATGCTCTTTGCTGATGATGTGGTGCTAGTTGACAGTAGGGCAGGGATTAATAGGAAGTTAGAACTATGGAGGCACACGTTAGAGTCGAAAGGGTTCAGACTTAGTAGGACCAAGACCGAGTACATGAGGTGCGATTTCAGCGTGACTAGGCATGATGAGGGAGACGTTAGCCTCGATGGGCAAGTGGTGGCCAAGAAGGATACTTTTCGGTATTTATGATCGATGCTACAAAAGGATGGCGACATTGATGAAGATGTTAGGCATAGAATTTCAGCCGGTTGGTTGAAATGGCATCAAGCTTTTGGCGTCCTCTGTGACAAAAGGGTGCCTCAGAATCTGAAAGGTAAGTTTTATAGGACAGCGATTCGCTCGACGATGTTATACGGTGCTGAGTGTTGGCCTACAAAAGGCGACATGTCCAGCAATTGAGTGTAGTTGAGATGCGTATGTTGCGTTGGTTTTGTGGGCACACAAGGAGGGATAGAGTCCGGAACGACGATATTCGGGATAGGGTTGGGGTGGCACCAATTGAGGAGAAATTGATTCAACATCGGTTGAGATGGTTTGGATATGTACAACAGAGGCCTCCTGAGGCGCCGGTGCGTAGTGGGGTTCTAAAGCGGGCTGATAATGTAAAGAACGGTAGAGGTCGACCTAAACTGACTTGGGACGAGTCCGTTAAGAGAGACCTTAAGGAGTGGAATATCTCCAAGGATTTAGCTATGGATAGGAGCGCTTGGAGACTGGCAATCAACGTGCCTGAACCGTGATCTCTATCTGTCTTGTGCCCGTTATGTGTCTCCCTGTTTCTCGTCTTTTTTGGGTTTCATCTCTAGCCTACCCCAACTTGCTTAGGATTAAGCCACAGAGAATAAAAAAATTGTCCACAAATTTGCTCTCTGGTATGTGGCTACTCGGGCACAAGGGTGGATGTTGTCAGACTAGGGTGCTGCTCTTCAAATCAGCAAACTCTAGAATGATTCAGGGATTCATCTAATGTATATTATTTTTAATTTTAAAATTAAAAAAAATAAGTTTGTTGGCACAGACCAGCCTACTAATGAGCTGTACAACAGCTAGTCTATTGAAATACTATCATTGAATGTAGATCCAGCACAAGATGAAAGAAATGAAAGAAAATAGAGAGAACATGATGGTTTCCATGTGCTGGTTACTGGCCATCAAGCCAAAATAGAGGACATGATGCTTACGCATGCAGCAGCAGGGGAGGCTGACACCAATCTTTCTCCTCCCACAATGTTCTTGACCAATGCATTCCATGCTGCCAGTCACCATCTGCCTTTCTAATGCTAGCGGCCTACTCTGTTTAATCTCTTAATCCTAGTTAGCCATTTGGACTCCCAGCATGAGTTTGGTGTGTTGCACCACGTTGTGCGTGTCGGCTCGGCAAAAAGAATTTGGGACACATGGCCCCTGTAATATATGCAATAAGCTCTTGTACCATTTTGCAGCATCGTAAAGGGATTGAGATTCTTGTCCCACGGCTGCAAGGTTTTCTACATAATTTCATATAAATAGGCAGATACTCATGTAACATAAACTGTCTAACACAAAACAATAAATTAAGCCTTTATGTGTATATTATTTTAAGTAATAACTCCAGTAAACCAAAATAGAGGGGACCTATATCAGCATCCATTATCTATAATTTAGATGAGATTAACTGGTTGTAGTATGCCATCAGAAGTATGCAGGTTTCAAACTCGTCTCTTTCATGCATGTACTTTACAACTATTGCACACAAGTATAGATTTGTACCTGCTGCACGATGATAGGATCATCTCTGCTTCGATTGAAAACATAATTAAGCTTTGAATCAACATCATCTCGTGCTGCTATGTATCCATATAACTGTATCAACCCACTGTTTATAGAAGCTTTAGCCAACTTCAGTGAGAAAATCTGTATCATTTCACATGGCACATGGTAGTAGCAATTGTCCAGATCAGGATGGCAATTTGTGGCCGCTGCAAACCTCATTGGCTCCACCCGAGCTTCACCAACAATAACAAATAATGTTATAATAACTAGTTATTACAGTAGGTAAATGAAAATATTAAGTAAACTATATCTTTGGTCCACAAATTAGGTGCTATGGACGAGATTCAGGTGGGTTAGGTGAGACCAATGGTGGCAGCCCAACAGCCATGGCAGCAGTGACAAAGAGGGCTGCTGGCACAGGACCAAGGTGGGAAGTATGGCTGGCTATGTCTAAGGTCTCCATATGCCACCTTTCCACTTCAAGTTGAAAGCTCCAACAGTTAAATATCATTTGGTTCCCTTGCCAGTTAAGCTAGCACGTTTATTTGGCCTAGAAGAAATCAGTTAGGCCCCCCCTGACGATGAATTTAAGGTCAGGGGAGTTGTCATTTCACTGAGAAAGGTATGAGCAGATTATCACTTACAGCTCCCAAACTCTTTCTACCTTGTGTAAGCAAGGAGGATGCAAAGACAATGCCTTGGCTTGATGCCCATCAGCATGCCACCACCAAGTAGACGTGGGGTTGGATGGCCATCCTAATCCAATCAATCCCTGGTGACCGGATCCGGTCGCCCCCAGGCGGGGGGTGGCGCCGGGTGGAGGTGGCGGCGTGGCGGTGGGAGCCTCCCCTTCTCTTCCTCCGTCGCCCACCTCCTCCTTCACTCTGGTAGGGTCGGCATGGGCCGCTCCTGGGCCTGGGTCCTCTGATCCGGTGCCCTGGTGCCGGATCCGGCGCGGCACTGGCTGGGGCTGCCGGTCCGAGGCCCGAACGCCCAGATCCAGAGCCCAAGCGGGCTTGGTGCCGGCGGCTGGTGGCGGGTGCGATGGCGGCCGACGTGGTTGTGGCAGTGGCTGGGGCTCGTGCAGGCGTTGGGGGGCGGTGCTCTTCTCTGCCGTCCTTCCCCTCATGGACTTGGCTGTTGCGGCTGCCAGGGCTGCTACGACGGTGCGGCCACGGTCAAGACGGAGGTGGCGGCGGCAGCAGGGGCGCCAGGTTCGGGGCCTGGCGTCCGGATGCGGTGGCCCCAGGGCAGGGGTGGTGCCCGATATGGTGGGGGCTCACGCCTGTGGCTGCTGGCGGCATGTCTGCAGCGACATCGGTGGGTGCTCAGTCGGCAACGGCAGCCGGCAACGGCTTCGGCGTGCGACGGGGGGACGTGCGCGGCGGAGTGAGGCCGGTGTTCGGCATGTCGTCTTGTTGGTGGGGGGTGGCTGATGCAGCTTTGCGGCTGCTGTGCGTAGCCGGCGCGGCGGTGCCCCTCTAGCGAGGTTTCTGCGGGATGACTGGCAGCGATGACGGTGGCGATAGGCTGGGATCCGGCATCTAGGCCGACGTTGGGGCTGGGGGCATTGGTCGAAAGCCTCGCGACGGTGACGCCTGCGGGTGCCACTTTCCCTGTTGGGGGCGTCGCGTCCCCAGCATTTTCCACGGGTGAAAACCCGGTCCACTCTTGGACGAACGACGGCGGCGCATACGTCGTAACCTTTCTGAAGGCGTCATTGGGGAATTTGACTCGGTCGTGATGTCTTGTGGCAGGGTGTGAGGCCATGGTCGGAAGTCAAAGCTGCTCCCGCGACTTGCTTGAGCTGGGCAACGATGACCTACTATGGACTACTGCTTCAGGAAATCCGGTCTCACATCTTAGTTGGGTCGTCATTTACTCTGTTGTATTTGCGTGGGTAGGCTTCGCCTTCGTGGTGGTTCACGCTACGTTTGGCTGCCTTGTACATATATTTGCTCTCTACTTATCAATGAAAGCCGGTAAAACGGATCTTTCGAAAAAAAATCTCATTAAAATTCAAACCATCCAACACAATCCAATTAATGCACGACCACACAAACAAATGTCAGAGAGAGAAGTTGCATGCAGTGTGAACAGATAGCATGATGTTTCAAGCTATGGGCCACACGCACATGCTCCTTCCTCGCCCGTCCTTTCTCTCCCTTCACTCAATGACGCTCAGGAGATGAACCTCATGTCACCACCACTAGCTTGGGCGAGCGCAGCCATCGGCCACTGGGCACCAGCACAGGCGGTGTGCAGCTCAGCGACACATGCGGAGGACATCTGCTGGCACCCAGCAGGCATGGCAAAGTCGGCCCAATCTGTGGCGAGCTCGGCTCCGACAGTGGGCGACACATGGGCAAGGTCACCCTCGGTGGCAGCGTCATGTAGGCAAGCTTGGCCATCGTCAGCAATGGGAGTGACAAGTTCATCCTCCTGCACCGATGTGTGCGGTGAGCTCATCCTCCAGCGATGTGCAGTTGGGATGCTTGGTCAGTCCAATAGGTATTTGATTATTATGGGGTTGTTTGTCCAATAGTATACCATATCCAACTAAGTCCAAATCCAACAGAATCCAAGTGCGAAAGTCCAATTGGATCTTGGATTAAGCCAAATCATAATCCAAGGTCTACCACCAAGGTCTCAAGCCTCATCCTTTTTATTTTCCATATATACTCATTTGTACATTCCATCCTCCTGGAATCCAGACAAGTAACAATGATGGGATCCAAACATAGACCAAGATTGTTTGAGTAGGCTCTGGGTACCAAACGAAACCTATACAAATTTTGGTATGATAAAATGATACAAAGTATAAATCCTTTTGCCCATGATAAGTCAAAAACAATCAAACAAACAAATCTCCTCTTATATTCTCTCATCTCTACCACATCAGAGCAGGCCACCAATGCAAGCCACCAAACCACATACATGGATTTCAGCAGGGGTGTCCTTTGGCCCATGCTCTCTATGGTGTGTGACCACTCAGGACCCTGAAATCCAAGGTACCCCATTGCTAATATAAGTATCGTAAGTATATATTATGTATTAGCAACATCAAGCATTTGTAATGCCTAAAAGGTCCAAACTAAGCCTAATACGTAGTTCATTGTGGTGATTGATGGTTTCTATGTTCACGTATAGTGTTTCTTGCCTGTCAACCTGTGAATCAAGGAGACAGGTACTTAATGACTAGTTCTAATTGATCGTTCATCTTCCGCTAGTTCATACTATACTGTTTTTTTATATAATACATTGCATTGTTGTTGTTTTATTTTGACACTTAATTTAGACCCCATTTAGTTCGCCTGAGGCCTCCAAAATCCTAGGGACGCCACTAGATTTCAGTTGTTCGAACGTGTGCAGCCTCTCCCTTCCCCCTGTCCCTCTCTTACATGCGCACATGCACACACACAAGTTTGTTATCCACAGCCATCGGGTCATAGCAGGTTTAATTGGGCATGAATAATTTGAGTATAAATGGGTATGGGTAATTAGTGGGCGTGAATATCCTCCCCATTCGGTGCCAAATTACAGAAAACCATTGTCTAAAAAAATTCCTATTAAACAAATCTACTAAGGCCAAGTGCCAAAATGCTCCACAAAATCTAAGGTCAAACCAACTTATTCTTGATAGTTTTTCCTTGTATGTGTGCCTTTCCATAACTTCAGCAGTAATAGCTAGGGTCAACCATAACGGCGGCGCTCACCTAGGTACGGTGACTCTGAATCCTCGGTGAACTTCAGTGGAAACCGAACACCGAACCAAAGAAATCTACACCTAAATACTTGGTTCCTCTGTTTTTGCTAAAATGATTGGTTCCCCAAACCGAAGTTTGCTAGCACCGAACAACCGAACCGAACTATCGGTTAAAACCAATTGATAAGCCCTAACCACGGGAACTGAAAGCTTAGTTATTAGGACCATACTAGAGATTGAACTGCTCAACCCCTCAGTTTGGTCAAACCACCTACTCAACCCAATTTATTTAGTCTGAGACACATACCTACATCACAACAGCATGGTCCAGTGGCGGAGTTGCCGCCTTCCAACTTCATGTGCTCAAAAACCCCATCCATCACGCCCAATCTTTTTCTCTCTATTTTCTCCTCCCTCCCACCTCACACGCGTGGCTACCAGCTCAACCCAATATTCTAGTAGCTCCACACATTTCCTTTTATTTAGCCGTTCTCCTTTCCCTTCTCCTTTTTGCCAACTTCAGCATGTTGTAGCTTAACTACATACAGGACACACTTCTGTATCACACAAAACCTCTGCTGGTAGAGGTCACAGAATGGAAGGACTCATATGTCAAAAGCACAATGCATAGAGGGACAAAACAATATTCTTTTTTATAATATATATAGTAGAGATAATGAAAACAATGCAAAGTTAAACTCAAGATTTGTAGAAAATACACTAATTGATCACATAATCTTGGCAAATGCCCTAGTAACAAAATAAATAAATATAGGAAAAAGATATCTGAATCACTTACTTTCATCACGGTCAGTGAAATCAATATTATACTCACTTTTCCAGTAAAGCCTTTTCTTGTATATAGTGCCATCACGATGGCTACTGTTCGGATAGATTGGTACAGGCCATATACCATCAATAGCAGTTTTATTGCCCTTTATAACATCCTTAATGGTTGCCCCGATCGGAGGGCTCTCTGTAGCATCCTCAGTACCTGTGCTCACCATATTTCTCTGTGTAGCATCCTTGATAGCTATCTGCGATTCTTCCATGTAATAGCTAGGTTTGACCTTCGAGGTTGTGTAGCACCGCTTACTCAGGTTAATGCTCCATGGTCCATACAAGGGCAATCTAACACGCAAGAACATGAAAGGCCTTAGAATCCAGACTCAAACACCACCACTATATGACCCATCAGATCTAAAATAGATAACGTAAATTATAATTAAAAAAACTAAAATTGAAATTACTTTCAAAATTCTGTTATGATTCGAACATATATAAAATTGATATTAGTAAATGGTAACCATCAAATCGAGATCTAAGTTCATCTTCCGTTTATAGGTTTTGATTTGACGTTGTTGGCAATAAAATTATTTCGTGTTCCTTTCTAATTAAAGATAAAAGATCAACAGATAAATAGCAATCTTACGGAAAGAATACATCAAAGGAAACCCTAAACCAAAAGCATGAGAGATCCAGATCGAAAAATTCATGACATGGCACTCAGGATGACTCAGATGTATGAAAGGAGAGACAACAGACCTAAAAACGTGCTCCAGATGCTGATTTAGAATGGTCGATGCTGCCGCAGAATCTCGTTGCGCGAGAGCTGGAAACCACCCGAGAGTTTGAGCAGAGCCAATGACCCCTAGGGTCGACCGCGAGAGGCGTTGCATCTGCTTCGCCTTCGTATCCTCTCTTCCGAATTGGCTAGAGCCTAGAGGTTTGGCCCTGGGTTGAAGATCTCGGTAAAAGGGGCCGAAGGGATGACTGAGGCTCTCGAAATAGCTTCTAGTCTAGAGGTATATTATAGCGATATATGTATCCGCCGCGTCCGGCACCCGCGTCCGGTGAATGAAAAGTTGGCCATGTCGTATAGTGTGGAAAAATTGGCTGCAGCGTTCGGTAAAAAGTGAATGAAAAGTTACTGTAACATATTTCGTTATTATTTGGCAAAATTTATTTAACCATAGACTAACTAGGCTTAAAAGATTCGTCTCGACATTTACAGACAAACTATGTAATTAGTTATTTTTTTTACCTACATTTAATGTCATATGCATGTGTCTAAAGATTCGATGTGATAGGTAGAAGAGGAAATATTTTGGGTTTGCATGGGAAGTGAACACACCCCGAGTTTCATCCGTTAAAGATGGTGCGGCACAGTACTTTTACAGGTCCTCCTCTATCCGACGCTGCCAGGCCACGCGGCCCCACCTCGTTGCCACTGCTCGTACGCGGAGGGTGAGAGAGAGTGACAGGGAGAGGACAGACGCGGGCCCCGCTGCTGCTACTAACAAAAAAATGTTATAACTCACAAACTAAAAAGTCAAATTAAATTTCGATTGCACTATTAAATTCGTTTCAATAAATTCTTCAAAACTAGATCCCATATGGATATATTTAGATAAAATGACAAATGGGTTCCATAGTAGATAGAGGATAATATAGAAAATAGATGAGTGTGGAGAAACTGTATATTTTATGGGGATTAGAATGAAATATTTCTTTCATAGGATGAATATAGAGGTTGTAAAGTGCGGTTAGTCTTACACCGGAACCAATACGATTACGCAGGCTGTGCCTGGCCCGCTCGGCAGCCGGCAGATCAGCGAAACGTGAACAACAAGAAGTCGTAGACTCAGGCAGGGCCAACGGAGAAAAGGAGTCTCGGCGTCTCCAACGTACAGGCTGTTTGTTGCTGTGAAAGAAAAATACTGCTGAATGGCTAGATAATTTGGCTGATAAGCTCATACGAACAGAACGTAAATAAATAAGGGTTTACAGGTGCCTGGAAATTAGTCAATCCTTCAAACCATGCTTTTTTGTCGGCGTTGGATTTGAATTGAATGATTGGCGGTGGCGCCTGTTGGGCGAAAGCAGGAAGCAAGCAGCGGAGGTCTTGTTTAGTTCCAGAAAATTTTGCAAAATTTTTTAAGACTTTCCATCACATCAAATCTTTGAACACATGCATAAAGCATTAAATATAGATAAAAAATAAAACTAATTACATAGTTTAGCCGTAATTCACAAGACAAATCTTTGAAGCCTAATTAGTCCATGATTGGACATTAATTGCCAAATAACAACAAAATGCTACAGTATCATTTTGTAAAAATTTTCAAAACCAAAGCTACATCGCACAGGACTAAAAAATCAGTTGCCCGATAGATAGGAATCACGAATAAATAATATATATGCTAGTGCCTACTGCCTACACTATCTACTGTAGGGCTTGGTCAGGCCATCGAGTTGCAAGGTGACAGCAACTCTCGCTCTCCTAGAGCTATGGGCTCCTCTTTCTTTATTGCATTTTTGAAGAACTGATGTCTGAAGAACATATTAATCCAGATACGGAACAATTTCTCAACGGGAAGACAAACCCAAAAAAAAGTCCTCAGCTTCTGTCAGAGACCACCCCAAACATTAAGCATACTCCTAGATCTATGGGCTCTTTCTTTATTGCATTTTTGAAGAACTGAGGTCTGAAAAACATATTAACCATCATACGGAACAATTTCTCAACGGGAAGACAAGCCAAAAAAAAAAAAGTCCTCAGCTTCTGTCAGATACCACCCCAAACATTAAGCATGCAGAACCTTTAAACCAAACACTCTAGGAATCTCCACTACTAGACCAGGCCTGAACAAAAGAGGCAAAGAAAACAAACTGAACGATAACAGTTCCTAAGAAGCCGATACTACTGAATCATCAGGATGAAACATCAGATACATCACCACGATTCACCAACGCAGGTATCACCATCATTACCAACTGCAGGAGAAATTGTCACCAGTTTTGTGCCATAGACGCCACCTCGTGAAGGAGGATATCCATCCCATCCTACCAAAATGCTGCAGAAGAAATGATATTCAGAACACCATTTTGTCTATTACTTAATGCGCCAAGTAAAGAGGGTCATCAGCGCTGCTATTCACTTTTGTGCCATCTAAGTGAACAGCAGAACACTGACCATGTTCAAGAGAAGTGTGAGGTACAGAAAGATCAGATGTCATATGGAAACTAGAGCTAACCTTTCTATCTGAAGAATCGACAGTATTTCTTAGCTATTTGAACAGCATGTAAGATACGGTTGCCTTTTACAGGCAGTGGCAGAGATGCTTTCCAGGAAAACACACTGCTTGTGGCTACTGACTTTACAAATGTTATAGCTTGAGCACAGGGTTTTCCACCCAACCTGTCCCCAAAGTATTTCCTCCGGTCCTGAATAAACTTGTTGTCTCTGATGTTCTGCTCTCTCTGTTCCTGTATTCTTCTGTACAGGTTCTCAAGAGGTATTACCTTGGGATCGCCTCTTCCCGGATCAACAGGTTGCCAGGTCGAGTGAACCATTGAGGATATGTCTGAAGGTTTCTTCTTCTCAAGATACCGCTTTGGTATGAATGCTCTAGGCATAATAAATATGTTTTCAAAAATATCCTCAAGGCTTTTTATGCCTCCAGCATTCAGGATTTCATTGAGCTGCAAAGGCTGGGGTGGGGGGTCATTGCAAAAGCGACTAAAAACATACTTTCCCAGCTGTTTACCAGCTTTTCCCCAAATCTTGACCAGATACCTGATGGTAGGATCTTTCTCCTCAAAAGTAGTACTTTCACCTGAGAATATGGCCCCGCTCACGATTTCGTATGGCTTGTAAAACTTCAGTGGTTCCATAAAGTGAGCAACTGCAACTCCAAGTTGCTCTTCAATTTCATCAAGATTAGTATTTTCATCAGCTTCTGATAATACAGAACACATTGTTCTTAGAGCATCTATCCCGATAGGGATGTCTCCAACCCCTTTTTTGGCAACTTGGGAGTATCTTCCATCTCCCTTTAGTGAAATTGTATATTCATGTTGTATATAGGGGGTACGATTCTTACACTCAAACTGGACAAGTGTATTAGATCCTGCTGCTCCATACAACCAAGCTTCTCTAGCATCCATGATAAGATTTACTGATCTTGTTCCATATCTGAGGACGACATGTGCTGTTCCTTCAAATGGTACTATGTGGACAAATCTGTCATAACCCAGAATTGGACGGAGATTCATAGTCACTCCGTTAGACACATACCAGAATCTCAAATGTGCCATCACCATGGTATATTGCTCCCACACCTCGTGGTTACTGCCATCAAGTATAAATGTAACAGTATTACGGATCTTGTAGGCAAACTTAGAGATCAGGGATCCAAGCTTCAGCATCTCATACACCTGTTATAATACAACTTGCGGGATTAGTAAAATTTTCACATGTATTGTATAAAATTTTGACTACTACACAGATCGGATAAAATTTCAGAACCTTTAATAAAATTTTACAACATGTTGATAATACACAACCTTTAATAAAATTTTAACTACTACACAGATGGGATAATATTTCACATGTATTGTATATTTCTCAATGAATAAGCGTATCGTGCTTCCAAACCTTTTTAAATAATCTAATAGCAAAAAAATCCTGTATAATACATCATTGTCAAATGAACAGATATGTTCGCAGGAAGAATACTCACAGTATTTGAGTATATCCTTATAAAATCAAATGCTTGCTGCTTTGTATGGCAATCCCTACAAAAAAGGACATGGAAGAGCCATGTGAATTTTAGAGCAAACAACATAAAATTTATTTAGAAAATAGCATTATGTATCATTAAGTACTGATGTCATCCAGAGTTCCAGAAGTATGGTAAAATTCACGCTCTTCAAAGTTCTTCCAAATTAAAAAAAACTCTCATGATATTTTCAGCAAATTAACTTGCACAATTATCAGGACACTAGACATTATAAACATAAGCAAACAGAGGATTGGCAGATATTGTTGCACCATCCTGTAACTCCGACCCCTCTGGGCCCATCACATCAAACTCAGGAAAGAACTTATTATATCCCAAAGTTCAAAAACCGTACAAAATGGTGCAGTGGCCCAGTCCAAAACAAATAAAACTTAACTAACCAAAACCTACAAACCCCACCCCTGGACAATTTGAACACTAATATAAAGAAGTTGGAAGAGACAAATGTGTGGAAGATAACTATCATTTTAACTTGATGCTTTTTTCATGGAATCAAGGACATCTCCAAGCAAACAAAATAGAACAGGCCGTAAAACAGTGCACCAGTGTCTTTTAGCTGAAAACTTACCAGATTCCATCACATGCTATGATAAGAAACTGGTCGTCTTGAGTTATCTCTTCCTAACAAATAAGGGGCAATTTTCCATCAGAGGTTACCCAGCTGGATAAAATCACATTTTGGTGAGAGAAATATAGTAATACTTACAGTGCGAACTTCAGGAAAGGCAGTAATTGCTTGTTGTTGGGAACCTAACTCATTCTTATCCTTGTACAGCAGGTCACCTAAAATGCAAGGAAGTAAAACACTGATAACACAATCAATTGTAGAATCCCACAACGGACTAAAAAGTCAGGCAGAACTGTACCAAATGATCTTGAAATCGCAATTCCATCATCAATACGATGCACATTTCCTCTCTCACTAAAAGATACCTCATGTCCTGCAGCTTCTATTCTTTCTCTTTCGCCTGGAAGGTTTGGTTTAAAGTCTCTCGATAGATCAATCACCTTTGCGTATAATGGAAATAAACAGAGTATTAGGCACCATTAGAATACATTTAGTGGTACAAAATATCAGGCTGATTTGGTATCAGACATATGCTTGACAAAAGAATGAGTCAACAGACCACATTATTCCTTGAGAGTACACAGCGAGAATCACCAGCATTTCCCACAATGATTTGGTTGCCTCTAATGAGAACCACACACGCGGTACATCCATCATTTTCTGGCCCCTGATAGGCAGGCTTCTGGAAAAATATTGAGGATGAAGTGAAATGTTACAACTTACAAGCTTTCATATGCTAGATTTTATAAATAAAATAGTTGAGTAAGAACCTGAGAGAAGGGTAGAAATCGACTCTTGCGCATAGCCTTTCTATATGCTCTCCAACTGTCATTACCACCATACCCAGATAATTCCCACCCTGCACTCCTGTCTTTCATCATCTCATCCATCCTGCAGCAGCAAAGTAGGAGCAATGATTACATATTTCTTATTTGCACGTGCAGCAAAAGTTCAACTATCAACTATGAACAAAGAATAGGCAATGTTGGCCCTTTGTCATCCACTATAGTAATAACTTATGCCATCTAAAAATATATAATGCATGAATTCAGTGAGCTACAAAAGGTTGAAAACCTTAAGAACGTTCTCTCAATTGCAGTTTGGAGATTGTCACGGAAACTTTCATGTCTACGAAGCTCAATGTGTAAGTGTCTCGCATAATACTTTGAAACAGCAGGTCCTGAAACAGAATCTCCAATAAATCAAATATCATGGTAAATGGTACCTATTGCTAAAAACAAAAAAAACGAGTCAACAGTACTCATGAATGCATAGTAAGAATGCAATTGACACAAGTAGCTAAACATCTGGCCTGTCTTTTGGCATCATGCATTTGAAACTTGTTCGAGAGGATTAGGGTGAAGATCAGACCTCCATGGCCATCATAAACACCAAAGAATGATGTGCCAGTTGCAGCATCAAGATCTAAGACAATTGCATGCTGTAGAGAAAGAAGGTTAACATGAGGCTTCAATTGTTTAGCAGCAACTTATAGCAACTAGCAAGTCAATCATGTGTATTTCATATAACTATGCACCCAATGATCCTACACAAAGGCAGATAGGTTACTCACAGCATCCTTCATATTTTCACGATGTCCTTGCATAGCTGACACGGCATAATCTTTGACTAATACACAGATGGGATAATATTTTGTATCTATTGTATATTTCTCAATGAATAAGCGTATCGTGCATCCAAACCTTTTTAAAGGATCTAATAGCAAAAAATTTCCCGTATAGTGCATCATTGTCAAACGAGCAGATATGCTCAAGGGGGAAGAATACTCACAGCATTTAAGTATATCCTTATAAAATCAACTGCTTGCTGGCTTGTTAGGAAATCCCTACAAAAAAGGACATGGAAGATCTGTGTGAATTTTAGGGCAAACAATATAAAAATTATTTACATCAGCGAGTACCACTCAGGTTGTCCAGAATCCTTGTCACAACTTCACAATTATGTTTCATTAAGTACTGATGTTATCCAGAGTTCCAGACCTATGGTAAAATTCGTGTTCTTAAAAGTTCTTCCAAAATAAACCAAACAAATCTCATGATAATTTTCAGCAGATTAACTTGCACAATTATCTGGACAGTAGACACTATAAACATAAGCAAACAGAGGATTGGCTGATATTATTGCACCATCCTGTAACTCCGACCCCTCTGGGCCCATCACATCAAACTCAGGAAAGAACTTATTATATCCAGAAATTCAAGAAACCATACAAAATAGCATTGTGGTGCAGTGGCCCAGTCCAAAGCAAATAAAAATTAACTGAACCAAAACCTACAAACCCCACCCCTTGTTGACAATTTGAACACTAATATAAAGAACTTGGAAGAGACAAATGTGTGGAAGATAACAATCATTTTAACTTGATGTATTTTTCATGGAATCAAGGACATCTCGAAGCAAACAAAATATAACAGGCCGTAAAACAGTGCACAAGTGTCTTTTAGCTGAAAACTTACCAGATTCCATCACATGCTATGATAAGAAACTGGTCATCTTGAGTTATCTCTTCCTAACAAATAAGGGACCAATTTTCCATCAGACGGTACCCAGATGGATGAAATCACATTTTGGTGACAGCATATAGTAATACTTACAGTGCGAACTTCAGGAAAGGCAGTAATTGCTTGTTCTTGGGGACCTAAATTATTGTTATCCTTGTACAGCAGGTCACCTGAAATGCAAGGAAGTAAAACACTGATAACACAATCAATTGTAGAATCCCACAACGGACTAAAAAGTCAGGCAGAACTGTACCAAGTGATCTTGAAATTGCAATTCCATCATCAATATGATGCGCATTTCCTCTCTCACTAAAAGATACCTCATGTCCTGCAGCTTCTATTCTTTGTCTTTCAGCTGGAAGGTTTGGTTTAAAGTCCTTGGATAGATCAATCGCCTTTGCGTATAATGGAAACAAACAGAGTATTAGGCATCATTAGAATACATTTAGTGGTACAAAATATCAGGCTGATTTGGTATCAGACATATGCTTGACAAAAGAATGAGTCAACAGACCAGATTATTCCTTGAGAGTACACAGCGAGAATCACCAGCATTTCCCACAATGATTTGGTTGCCTCTAATGAGAACCACACACGCGGTACATCCATCATTTTCTGGCCCCAGATAGGCAGGCTTCTGGAGAAATATTGAAGATGAAGCGAAATGTTACAACTTACAAGCTTTCATATGCTAGATTTTATAAATGAACTAGTTGAGTAAGAACCTGACAGAAGGGTAGAAATAGACTCGTGCGCATAGCCTTTCTATATGCTTTCCAATTGTCATTACCACCATACCCAGATAATTCCCTCCCTGCCCTCCTGTCTTTCATCATCTCATCCATCCTGCAGCAGCAAATTAGGAGCAATCATTACATATTTCTTATTTGCATGTGCAGCAAAAGTTCAACTGTCAACTATGAACAAAGAATGTGACAATATTGGTCCTTTGTCATCCACTATAGTAATGGAGGGAAATAACTTATGCCATCTAAAAATATATAATGCATGAATTCAGTGAGATACAAAAGGTTGAAAACCTTAAGAACATTCTCTCAATTGCAATTTGGAGATTATCACGGAAACTTTCATGTCTGCGGAGCTCAATGTGTAAGTGTCTTGCACAATACTTTGAAACAGCAGGTCCTGAAACAGAATCTCCAATAAATCAATTATCATGGTAAATGGTACCTATTGCTAAAAACAAAAAACGAGTCAACAGTACTCATGAATGCATAGTAAGTATGCAATGGACACAAGTAGCTAAACATCTGGCCTGTCTTTTGGCATCATGGATTTGAAGCTTGTTCAAGAGGATTAGAGTGAAGATCAGACCTCCATGGCCATCATAAACACCAAAGAATGATGTGCCAGTTGCAGCATCAAGATCTAAGACAATTGCATGCTGCAGAGAAAGAAGGTTAACATGAGGCTTCAATTGTTTAGCAGCAACTTATAGCAACTAGCAAGTCAATCATGTGTATTTCATATAACTATGCACCCAATGATCCTACACAAAGGCTGGTAGGTTACTCACAGCATCCTCCATATTTTCACGGTGTCCTTGCATAGCTGACACGGCGTAATCAAGTCTTTCATTCTCACCCACCTCAGTAGTCTTTAGTGTCACAGGTACAGCAAGTGCCATAGCGGAGCTTGATATCCTGCTGCATACTAGTGTGAGTATAATATCCTAAAAATTCATAACCAGGAAAAGTTTTGGAAATGAACAAACTAACATCAGGTTTTTCTTTTCTCCAGCACACAGGAGAGCTGCTTATCTTTATATTAAGATGCAATAACATCAGGTTTATGATCACAGAAGTGCCAGAAAGCATTGATGAAATACAAATAGAAAGATTCATTAGCACTGGTATTGTCCTATGCAAATTAGGATCTCATTGCAGAAAGCAAAAATAGATAGGCATACACCATTGCTTGGAAAGCTCTCAATGCAGAACTCGCATTATCTTGACCATTTCTATGGTCAAGGAACCAACTGAGACAATTTCGAATGGCATGCAGGATTTTACTGAGGTTTGGAAACAGGGCCCTTGGGCGCATTACAGGACAATTGTATAATATGGAAGAAGTACAGTTTTCAAGGATGCATTAACAAAGTTCTGAAAACCTAAGATCTATTTCAAAAACTAACCCTAAAGTGAACTAAGATTTTGCGATAACACACAGCTTCATTTCAAAATCAGAATAGCAATTTCAGCTTGTATGAATTTTGAGGACCATTACTTCAACATGCCAAATAACAAACTAATCGTATAGGCACTCTATCTAGATGAAGTGAAAACAAGCAACAGTCATGACTTAATGATGCTTTAGCATTACAAACTTTTCTGACAGGAAGGAACTACATAGCGATATGCCACTACATAACATCCTTGACAAGAAATTAAAGTAATAGACAAGAAAACACACTCAATTTTGCAAGCTTAACTTACATGGTTAGTAAAAAGCAAGGGGGAGAAAATAAAAAGGCATGCAGTTTTGCAGCGCATGATGGAACTACAACAACGATCAGAAATTGTTCAGCAAAGGAAAATCGAGATGGAGATCCAACAAAGGGAACAATGAAGGAAACAGGAAAAGGGACAGGCAGAGACCAATTCCTGTCGCACGCCGCAGCAAACGGGGGCAAAAAGGTGGTCCAAATCCACACGTTTCTAAAACCCTAAAACCACATTCAAAAACAGCAATCTCTCAAACATGCCGAGCATAGCAGACACCAAAAAACAACAACCAATAAAAGATAGACAGATCACGAGCAGATTTATCCTCGAGTTCTGACGCTCATAAGCAGTAGCACGAACGACAAGAGGAGTTAAACGATAAAAGGTTGATGAAAGGACGGCAGAATTTTCGAGAGGAAAGCTGAATTGAGTTCACCATGGAGTCGCGGTGCTCATTAGCAGCCTTCCCTCCGAATAAACCAATACGGAAAACAACAGCAAAACGAATACGGAACGCAACAACAACAAGCGCGAAGTCCGAACTGATGAAGGCACAACCGCGCAAAAAGTTTCGGAGATCCAGGGCCTCGCGAAGAAGGATAGAACTCCAAAGGAGAGTGCTCACCAGCACCGCACAATTCCCACATGGTAAGAACGCCAAAGCAAAGGGTAGCCCGTAGCCGTCAAGAGATCGACGGTGAGACGAACCAGAAGAACCAGTACTATGCCAGAGTCTGAAGGAGGGAGGCGATCGGAGATCACCATGGCACCATCGGTGCCCCGGCGGCCCCCTCGACCTCCTTCACCACCACAAAAACCACCATGACAGTAAAACCCCAGCAACGGCAACAACACCACCAACAGCACCAAAACACGGAGGAACAAGTCACAACAAGACCAAATCCGCGGGTTAAAATCTCGCAGGGTTTCGCAAATCCAAAAGCACCAGCACATCTCGAGCATGGAATCCTGTCGACGACGTAAAGGAAAAACAGCAGCAACATTCAAATAAAACGCCACCACGAACATGCACGGGAGCGAGGCGAAATCGCAGCGCTGAGGGATGAAGCAGAGTTGAACAGAAACAAAGCTTGGAGAAGAGAGAAAGGGGAGGGAACAGAGAGATCGATCTCACCTTCCCGGGCGGTCCTCGCAGGAGAGAGAGAGAGAGAGAGAGAGAGAGAGAGGGAGAGGAAGAGAGACTGGGGAGAGAGAGGAGAGAGTATGCGGTCGTCCCATGCAAGGGAGGGGGGCACTTCACTTATACCCAGCGAGCGCCACCCCCTCCACGCTTACGCCTCCGCTCGGTTGCTTCGCTCGGGTTGGGTGCCCACGCGCCGATGGATCGGCTCCACCGGCTCGGCTTCGCCTCGGCCTCGCGCACGCGTCACGCCCAAGTTCACGCCGCGAGCCTGGTGATCGCCTTTGCCGCCTTTGTCTTGACCTGCGCAATCAGGAAGGCCGTTAAATGGTTAATCCAGATTCCTCCGTCATCAATAGCAAGCCGTGTGCAGTAAAGAAAAATGCGGTTCGGCAATTAATCCTGTTTGTTAATAATAAATAGGAATAGGATAAAGTGGATTAAGGCGATGTGAATCCCAAATTTCGAACGAAACACGGTGCCGTATCACACTGATATCACGATGTCACGTTTCTTTCTTGAAGGGCACTTCTTTGTCCGGTTTGTTACAGCGGTCTGGCCCGCCTACTTTTTAACTGCGACAGTTGTATGCTAACATTCCCTTCTCCTCCCTTTCCACGTCTGCTTTTAATTTATTTTCCGATAAAATCTTATAGAACCAGGGGGCAAATATACCGAGACAGACCAGCAAGGTTTCAAGCTTAAAATGCACGTTTCAGGTCTAGATAAACTGAAAGCATAAAATTATGTGGACAAACTTTAATTATTCTTTTTTATATAGGTCTAACTTTAATTATTCTAACAATTGGCACCGTAATAAATATATAGGCTTAATTGTAGCGAAATCTATATAGGCATAGTTGTAGCGAAATCAGAGTGTGACTTAATGATCGGCAGAGATAACAGTTGTAAGCGGAAATGAGCATGAGGAAAGGCTCGAGACGCTGAACGATGACTGGGGATCCAAATAGAACAGCTAGCATGATAAGCGTGAGAAATACGAATTCGAATAGTCACGAGGTGATCAAGGATTGGTGTAAGAGTAGCACCTGGTGTGGTCCCACGATTCCATACGTGGTGCGCCGATGCGAGCAAGAACGAGACGCAGCGGGGAGCAGCGGAGGCACACAGGCGCCAGAGCTGACGGCTTGGCATCGGCACTCGTCGCGTCGAGCGGCTAGTGCGCAAACGGGGGCGCCCGCTCGCAGCGGCGCCAGCACGACGGCCGCACACAAGTCGAGGAGCAATGTTGCACCTTCACAGATCATCGCAGCGCCGGCGGCGAGGTGGGGGTGGCCGGGTGGGAGTGGGTGCGCTCCCCTGCAGTGGCCCCGGGCTGCGTGGGGCCTCTTGTGCTTTCAGGTTTCCAATGGTGGGGCTCCCAGAGCGTATCAGCCTCGGCGTCTGCAGTGCCCCACATGTCGGCCGCACTCCGCAAACTAGTAGTAGCCTTGAAACGGGGACAGCAGCGGACTGCAGTCGGCAGTTACAGGACACGCGTACACCGCAAGGAGCGTTTCTGCGCCGAGAGACCGCAGCTGCCCCCACCCCCCAACACACACACACACGGACAGCAGACGTCTGGACGCTGGAGGACCTTCCTTCAGGTTATAATAGCTGCTCGTTCAATCTGGAAAAATAATGAAAATTTGCACATGTTATGGGGTCATATTATTGTAGCATGACCTTGAAGAAACATCAGGAACACAGATCTGCCATAGAGGAAACTATCAGCCAACCTGAGTATTCACTAGCAGCTCAATCCGACTGAAGCCATAATGACAGATTGTACTACATAACTCCAGGCAAAAGAAGCACAAGCACCAGACCAATCTGCCCTGGATGTTGGCTCACTTGGCTGCAATGATTTCACTCCAAGTTTCTTCACAGAATGAAATTTTGTAAACCCTTTCTGCATTGTTTCCCCCCTTTTTCTAAACAGAACTCATTACTGATAATTGTACAATTAGATGTTTTCTAAATATTCCCATAAAATGGTGGACCCTGAACTCACTCTACAAGATTTGAAGACCAACACTAACTGGGTTCACTATGAAGATTCAGAAGTTTCACCAGGGAGAAACAGGCTACGCCCTGAAGCTTTCTTGCCCTATTACAATCCTTCTCCAATAAGTAAAGCACTCCATTTACAACTCAAATATCAGCTTCTGGACCATCTTCATGTGTTCAGCCAGCACATCGCCATTTGGACCTGGGATAAGAAACCTCAGGCCGCCGCATGTGATTGGGCCCATGAACACAGGCCACACCCAGCTCGTGAGCCCCAGGTTCGGGAACTGGTAGATGTGAGCTCCATCTATCAATGCTGAAAACTCCGGTTCAACCCCAGGTAGTCCAATGCTGAGCGGCAATAGTCATTATCCATCAAACTTAGTGCCTCCTGGATGACTGCAACCCCATCTGCTAGACCACTGGTCACCTTGCTTGCCTTAACAAATGAAGTGGCGGTGAAGATGACATTGCCGAAGTAACCATCCAGAAGTGGAAGATGCAGCCGTTGTCGCCTATCAGTGCCACAGTATATCCTGATGAAGCCTTGCACAGAAACACATCGCCGGGCATGCTTGGCTAGCATGGCATATGTGCTGGCGTGCTTAAATGCGGTGCACCTTCATATGTGAGAAGCTGTGAGCGCAGTCTACCAAGGTCTGAATGCATTAGCTTGAAAAATGTCCGTGCCGATTGATAGCAGATGGCATTGGCTTGGAAGTGAGGGCCCGGGCCATGGTGAACATGGCTGGGACAGGCGGGTAGTCAACATGTTGAAAGATGGAGTTAGAGAGTGATGGCGAAGGTGAGTGTGATCCATGAAGGGTATCCTGAAAATTTGGAGTTCCATGGCAGAGCTCTGACAATGAGTTGATGAAGTACAAACCAGACATGTCATCCACAAAATGGTGTTAAGCCAGGGAGACACCTCAACCACCTGGAGCAAAAATTGAGGAGAATTAGCTTCATTAAATGCCTCATACTTCCCATCTGCAGCTTCCGACTGATGATCAAGATAGCCATCATTCCAAACATATGAAACAGGAAATGATTGAAACAGAATGTTGCCTTGACTAATAGGAAGCATGTTTAACCTGGAAATCTGAAATTAGCGATGGAACAAGAAACTGATAATGATTTCTGAAAAAACATCCACAAGATATAAATGTATTTGAACTCTTAAGTATTAAGATGTCAGATTAATCCTAGCAATAAGCACATGGCCATTTTTTTTTTTTGGTGAAGTCCTAAGATACTTTTCCCAAGCAAAGAATTTTCAATCTCAGCTTCGACATACTTCTTGAAGTAAACGAAGCAAAGAGGTGATTAAACATCTAGAGGAGTCCAATAACAATTGAAGTCATATTTTACCACACCCTGTTCCTGTCCCACTTAATTTTAAACCAACTAGATGTCAGGTCAAAGCAACAGATCAATTATTTTATGTCAAAACAATTGTTGAAAGGAAAATGAGACGATCAGTACTTAGAGTAAGTTCGTCCAGCATAATTAGCTATCGAGTGAGATCACCGATAAGACAGTTATTGCATCTGATAATACAAGAAAAACTAAAAGTGTAGACTTAATGATTAGCAGAGATGACAGTGCTATGTAATGAATACATAGACAGAGTTGTAGCGAAAACAGAGTTGGAGCGAAATCAGAGTGTGACTTAATGATTGGCAGATATAACAGTTCTAAACCGAAGTGAGCATGAGGAAAGGTACGAGACGCTTAACGATGACTGGGGATCCAAATAGAACAGTTAGCAAGATCAGCGTGAGAAATACGAATTCGAATAATCTCGAGGTGATCGATGTTTGGTGTAAGAGTAGCACCTGGTTTGGTCCCACACTTCCCTACGTGGTGCGCCGATGCGACTATGCGAGCAGGAACGAGACGGGGGGCGCCCAAAGCTGACGGCTTGGCATTGGCACTCGTCGCGGCGAGCGGCTAGTACGCGCACGGGGGCGCCCACCGCTCGCGGTCGCGGCGGCGCCAGCTCGGCGGCCGCACACGAGCGAGCAATGCAGCAACTTCACGGGTCGTCGCAGCGCCGGCATCTGGCGCACGGCCCCGGCGGCCAGGTAGCGGCAGCTTCAGCGAGGTCAAGGCCCCCATGCAACGCTCGCGACACGGAGCACCAGCAGCGGCGCGTGGCTGACCAACCCTTGCGACATGGCGGGCCATAGATAGCAGCCGCGGCGTGGACACCGGAGCCCAGTCAGCCCGCGGCGCGGCGCAGAAAAGCCCTCGTGGTGCGCCGGCCCTCCGCGAAATACTCGCCCGGGCGGCACCGCGGCGTCATCGGTCGCGGAACGACGGGAGCGTACTAGCCCTAGCCTCACGGCGCTGTGCCGCTGCTTCATCGCGAAGGGAGGTCCAGGGAGAAGACAGGGGAGGCGGCGCGGGGGCAGAGAAGGAGGGCGGAGGCGGCGAGGTCGAGGTGGGGGTGTGGGAATGGGGTGCTCCCCTGCACGTGACGGCCTGAGTTCTTGTGCTCTTGTGCTTTCAGGTTTCCAACGGTGGGGGTGGGGCTCCCCGAGCGTATTGGCCTCGGCGTCAGCTTTTCTGCGCCGAGAGAGCGAACCAAGCGAAAGACCACAGCTGCTGCCCCCAAGCCCAACACACGACACACCACGGAGGCAGAGACGTCTGCAGGACCTTCCTTCAGGTTATAACTAGAAAGCCAGGCGCTCAAAGGTACAATGTTCAGATTTGCAATGGAGCATTATATATAGATCTCGACTAAGCGAGGAACAAGTGGTAGACATCATGCATATGCAACCTTCATTGCAGCAGGCAGAGGAAACTCGCTCTCCTAGGTGTGGAGCAGCCGACATCATTCACTAACCAAGCTGCTACTTTGAAAAAACAACTGACGTCTTTGTGGGCTGCTGACGTTTGATCGGTGTAAAGCCCATCGCCCGTCGGAGGTTATTGGACATTAAGCTGCTTAGGTGCTTGTTCATTCAGGTCATGAACTGACAACGCCATTCATGATGAACAGAGGAACATATGTGTTGGGAAATACTTCTAAAATGTTTCACATAATCAGTCTAGTCAGTTGATCTCACAATGAAATTAGCACAGAATTCAGAACCGAGATGCTTTTGTCCATCTTTCAGAATGAACATGCTTGTGATGGAGTACCCATTATCATTTATGGAGTATGGAGAACTGCAGTATTCTTCAGGTTCTAATTGACAACACATGAACATTTATGTATTAGAAAATACATCTGAAATTGTTGTGGCCAATGCAATTTCACTTCAAAGTTCAAAGTTCTCAGCAAATCAGCCTACAGCCGGCAGGGGTCAACATTGCCACCTAGGCCATACTCATTCGCTGAACTTTTCACACAAGATTTCCCAAAGGCCAAAGCAGTCTCGTTTAGCTCATCACACAATCTAATTTGCACAAAATTCCGCATGGAACGTTTCTGACACCTTAATCAGCTCAAAGAACAACAAAATATAGTCTACTAATGCTGAATGAATGTTGCAGTAACAGTTTAAACTACACCACTCTACACGCCATCTAGTTTAGTTCAGTAATCAGTGCGGTTTCGATAACTTAGTGTATGCCACAGCTTCACCTGAAAGGCCTACATGATGTAGTTGTGCTTTCTGAAAAAACTCCGGGAATTCAGAAATGTGACTTCAGACTTCAGAGTTCAGACTGTTCCCTGCATTGCCACCGTTCATTGTCCAGAGTATCCATATAACATATATATATTGCAGTAGCATCCATATATATACAACGTATATATGTTACAGTAGCAATATATATTGGGCAAAGTTTCATTCGGCGGTCCCCAGACATGAAGCGGCATTTCTTTCAGAGATTTTGTTGCAGACATTGCAACACGGTGTTTCACCTAATTTGCCGAAATAAAGATTGAACCATGATAGCATGGGTTCCCTAGGCTTCAGACACTTTAGCGTTCATGTTTGATCAAGGGACTATTTTTTGAGACGATCAAGGGACTATTTAGGAAGGCAACCAAATTTGCAGTAGCCTAGTAGGTACTGTAGTCCGATTGAAAGCTAATTTGAGCAAATGATACCACTTAAGGACTGCAGGATCTGGAGGGGGCCTAGCCGTGCCGGTGCATGACAACCTAGGCAGGTCCAGCATTCGTGAGCCATATAAGCTATCTGTAGCATGACAACTGGGCAATGCACAGTTTCATAGGCAATCTGTAGCATTTAATTTTCGCATGTGTTATGATCAAATGTGTCATATGAGCTATATAGCCATTTGGAATTGTAAATAAATTCAACATAGCTCCATGTACAAATTCACACAAGAATGGACAGATTTCACACCGGAGAAATTCATACTGGTTGCACACGCCTTTTCATTTCAGAAAACATTCAGATAGATAACATTCATGGATAGGAGCACATTCAGGCAAATGCAGATAACATTCAGATAGATTTTCATTCAGATAATATTCAGGCAAATGCAGATAGCATTCAGATAGATGTTCATTTCAGAAAAAAAAAATATTCAGATAGCCTCTCTCTCAGTTCACTTGTTAAACATGCAGGGATAACGGCACCTAAATAAATCATGACAATGGTGATTTTCTCCAACTTCGCATCCTGACTTGACTTGGGCACTCCACCAATTTACTGCCTTTATAGGCAGCAGGCCAGCAGCAGCAACCATCACTGAAATAGCAGTTAACCATATGAGCTACAGAGCTAAGCATGTTCGAAATATTGACAGGGGAAAAGCAGATATTCTCAGGTTCGATATGAGCAACAGAGCTAATCATATGAGCTACAGAGCAGCGGTAACGATCACTGAAATAGCAGATGCACATACAGTAGTCTCAGGTTCACATGTGCCCAACGATTAACAATTTTCAGATAAGGACCATAACTAAGATTAACTACAGATAACTGAGATTAACTAAAGATGACTCATGACCAATGAATGCTTTGTCTCACCTTATGCTTCTTGCTGGTTCCCAAACAACTTCTTGGCCATCAAAGCCAATGCTTTGTCTTGACCGTCCTTTGCTTCTTGAGTCATCTGAAAATTAGAAGTACAGAATCTATGCAGCAATGCCATCCACCTTGTGGAAATTCTGAAAATTAGAAGTACACACAAGCATTAGGTTACTGCTGCCCTGATGCTAACCACAATTGAGAATTAGATAGAACCAGGAACAACATCAGATATTTCCTTGCTTACAGTGATTATTTGCCTTGGTTAGGCCCAGCCAGCGAATCAAAAGGGAGATACATACTGTAACTGAAAATTGTCAAGAAAACAGAAAAGCAGCACCTGATCTGCAACTAAAATGACAACCATATTGAAGTTCATAATACAGCAAGTTACAAAATACTGTGATAGGCAACTACTTCTGAATAGCTAGTCTTCGCTAACAGCCTATACATGAAAAAAGTATCATTGAGCCACTTCATCAGTACAATAAACAACTACTCCCTCCATTCCAAATTATAAAGCATTCCAAGAATCTTGGAGAGTCAAAGCATATTAAGTTTGACCAAAATTATAGAGAAAATTACAAAAATTTATAACATCAAATAGGTATACTATGAAAATATAATTAATGAAGAATCTAATGATAGTTAATTGGTGTCATAAATATTATTATCTTATCATATAAATTTAGTCAAACTTGAGATCATTTGACTCTCCAAGATTCTTGGAATGCCTTATAATTTGGGATGGAGGGAGTAATCTGTAACACCCTCGGTGTTACCGCACGTGTCAACACACCAAAACGTGTCTTGAGCATCATAACTAGGTGTTTATGTTGTGTCGAAGCTCGTAGAATCACTTTAGTAATTCTAAATGGCTAACAAAAATGTTAAATGGAAGTTGCCGCGTTGACCGTGTTGTATCACATAAGGTTCAAAAACGAATTTTATTTAGCAAAACTATTATAGAACATGTATGCAACACCTTAATAAGAATTGAAGTACTAGCTTTGTAGAGTGTAATGCAACCCTTGCAGTGGATTAGTATTTTGGCTAGCTAGTTTTTCGAGTGGCTTGGAAATCGAATTTGGAAAACCTAAAATATGCTTAGGAGCATAGCTTGCTTGCTGTTTGACGGCGCTGTTTTTGGCGACTTCATTTCTTGAAAGTGGGCTTAGGAGCAGGGTCGGTTTTTGGTTGCTCTAGGAAGCCCTCGGTGCCCTCTCGGGTGTGGTGTTGTTGGTTGAGCCGAAGTCTAGCCTGGTTGGTGGTTTCACGTGCTTTAAAATTCGTGTTCGTAACCCTATCTCGGCTGTCGGTCTCTAGGTTCGCGGTCACCATCACGGGCCGCTCTGCGCCAGCGCCTGCCCACGCTGTCGGGCTGGGCAGGCCGGCATGCCCTGGTCTGTTCGTGGCCAGCCGCTGTCCCTCGCTACCCCGCGCTGCCCGCTGCTCTTTCTCCCCCCCACGTCGCGCGCTGCGACGCGGCCGATGCCAGGTCCTTGACGTCGTGCCATGCCCTGCCTCCTGCTCCGCTGTCGGTCGGCTGACCGCTGCTTGCGCGCCGCTTGTTTACCAAATCGCTCGCGTACGTTAGACATGATCTCTGCGCATGTGTCGCCCTGCCCAGTCGACCCCATCCCACCCTGCGAGGTGGCCCGAGGGTTGACCTCCCCTCCCTCCTCTGCCGCCATGGCCGTCAGACCCGCACCATCCCCTCCGGCATGCTAGAGCCGCCTAGGTCCGCTCTGCCCTATTCGCTGCTTCGCTGTGAAGCTGCCAGCTGACTGACCCGCCCCCACCTCGAGCCTTGCCCCCCCCCCCCCGAGCCCCAATTTTAGGAGCACTGCCCCGCCATCGCGGCGTCAACGTCGAACCGCCCCTCACTGTGGGCCGCTCCCCCCAGACCATCTCGAGTCAATTGGCTACACCACCTAACTCACCTCGGATCCCTCTTCACCCTGCGCGCCTCCACTGTGCCTCTACCACCTCATCGTAGCAGCTGGTGCGGCCGTGTCCACCTCAGTGCGCCGCCGCACCACCCGGTCGCACGTGGCCAGCTCAACTCCGTCAACCCTTCCTCCAACCGTCACCTCGGCCAGGTATTCGGTAGGCTCCTTATGCTCATGAGCTAGTTCGTTAGGCCTGCAGCCGCCCCTTGTGCACCTAAATGCTTGCGCCGCCGTCGCGGGCGACCGCGTACCGTGGCCGCTTGCTCCTGTGCACCCTGCTGCTCTGCATCGCTGCTTAGGCTAGGGGTTAGGGTCATGGTCGGAGGTCGACTCGTTGGCTTGGTCTGCGCGAGCCCTAGCTAGCTGGCGTAGCCGCGTTGTGCCGGCCGGCGCCGCGGCACCGAGCACGAGGACGTCGGGGCCCGTTGAGAAGAAGGGAAAGGGAGAGGACCTTTTTGCATTTAACCCGACTGTAGGAATAGTGTTTTCAACGCTCGCGCAAATTAGGTTAAGTTCGGGGTCTCTTTTGCAAGACCGCCAGCGCGTGCGGGCTCCCCCGTGTGGGCCACGTCGCGTGGGCCGAGCGTGCGTGTGCGCGCTACGTGAGTTGGGCCGCGCCGGGAGGGTGGTTTGCTTGTTCTCATGATTTTAGAAATGCCTTGTTAATTTAGCTTAGAGCTAAACTTTGATGAATTTTAACGACTTGTGTAGACGTCCAAAAATTGTGAAACCACTTTAGTTGAGTCCCTAAATTCATGTTCTATCAAGTGGTGAATTTCCATTGTGCGTTGCTGAGATGTTGCTAGGTCGATTAAATCAATGCATAAGGCAACGAATATTAATGCAACCAATCTTGTAGGAATTTTTGTGGCAAATCTAGGATAGCTTTAGCACTGAAATTTTTACAGTAGCTTCATGAGGTTATTAGATGCTTGCTGTAATTTTCTTAGCCTTCGAATAGCTTGTTTGATAGAGTAGTTAAGTTTCCCTAGTAGTGCGACGTAGTAAATCGGCAATCAAAAGATGATATGCATTTTAGTTGCTAGAGGTTGGCTAGTTCAGTAACTTTGGTTAGTAGTAGCAGTGGGTAACTTAGCATATTAGCCATTAGAGTTAGCTAACTAGCTTAGTAGATGTTGTTGTTACGAGTTACTGTTGTCACCGTGCTAAGTGTCGTTTATCATTGCATGCATGTAGATCACGAGGAAGTTGAGTACGTGGCCGCGGAGGAGCAGGACTTCGAGGAAGTCATCGAGGAGTACGAGGAGGAGATCTTCGTGCCGGAGGAGTTCCAGGAGCCGCCCGTGACTGACACCTCTGACCTTGCGCCTACCCAAGGCAAGCCCTGGAGCATAATCCTTATTTTGCAAATTATTATATATATTTAAATGTTGTGTATTTACGTTACAGGAATTTTTTGATACCCACATGCATATATATATACCCATGAGTCTTATTAGTACAGGATCGTGTAGCTGCCTTGCCTAGGTTTATCGGTAGCGTGGGTAGCCTGTCGTTACTCACAATAGATGGTTATTTAATATCATTGTTATAACCTTGATAAAATGATGGAAAGAAAATGGTGACCGGACAGGGATTTAGTATGGGTATTGGTGGCGCGGCCACGGGGCGTAGCTGGGTTGCACTGTTTCCCTGTCCGTGTCGATTAAGGACCGTTCATTGCATGGACCCTGGTCAAGTCATAGATTTATTATCCCGAGCATATACTTGCTTATGGGAGCGGGAAGGCTTGATACTCTCTTGTAATGGGCTCCGGCTCTTTCTGGGCCGACTGATTGGAGGCGGGGATAGGTGGAGGTCTAAGCACCGCATTGAGGCCGAGCCTCAAGTGCGGAAGCTTGGAGTCCAAGTTTAGACGGGGACCTAGAACCCGTGACAGGAGTGGAACGGGTTGGTCTCGTTTGTGTCTAGGGTGCAAGCGAGGCGTGTGTTTTTGGGGTATCCAGCTGGGCACATTGATTCACGAATCGCCGTTTCTACGTGACGGTATGGCTTGACTACACTCTGAAAGAACTGGCAGTTGAAAGATGGAGAAATGGTTCTGATTACTTCACCCTGCTTGATTATAGGCTAGGTGCTTACATAGAAGGCTGGATAAGAAATAAAATACGGCCATTAAAAATAAGAAATTAAGGACGCACTCTTAGTGCTGCTTTTTCGCGAACAAGAAACCCACAAGTCATAAAACATATCATAATCCTTGAGAGTCGGGAATTATATTTCCCAGTCAGGTAAGTTTTGCGAGTACATTGTGTACTCATGGTTTATTTTTACCCCTGTTGTAGGTGCACCTTGAGCAGATAGGCCTTGTGTGGAGGATTCTTCTGGTGGGCATTGACAGATTCTCATTCGTTCCGCTAGATGTTTATTTTAATTTCGCTATTTAATTATTCGCACTCTGAACCCTGGTATTGTAATAAATGCTTTTATGAGATTCTCTGTTGTATGAAATGGACTAAGTATCGTAAGTTTGTATTCATTATTGGATTCCGGGTGTAAAAGGTGAATTGTTCGAGTTCTCCCGTAGGGTGTGCTCGACGGAACTATCGGATTTAGCTCACTTTCAGGGCACTTAGTGTCTAGGGGAAGACAAGCGTCCTGAAAGTGTGTTAAATCAAGCGATTCTGCCACATAATCTTTTATAGAATATCAGATTCAAGCACGGTGCATTTCGAATCCTTTTAGGAAATTGTTTCTTTAACTTACCAGATTCAAACACAGTACAATAATTGGACCACACAGGAATGTTCAAGTGAAGGTCACTAAGCAGAAGCCTTCAAATCCGATCTAACACACAGGCACGAGTGGCTTCAAACTGATTCCTGAACACACAAGTTGATCTGACACAGGTCAATGAGCTGAAACTCTCTTGAAACCATGCAAATCGGAAACTCACAGGTACGAGTGGCACAATGCAATTTGTTCTTCTTGGATCTACTTCTGTTCCTTCTCTTCCCTCCCCTTCTCTTCTGGGCAACAGCAGATTCATTGACCTGGGTTGCAGTTACGTTCATTGCCGGCACCCTGCTACATCTGTTCTCACCAGCAACCGCGGGCATATTCAGTTTGTTCCCCTCGCCTTGACTTCCACCGGAGTCACAGCTCTTACCGGAGTCACAGCTCTTATTGTTGGAGGCTCGGGTCGAGGAACCACGGCTGTCTCCAACATTGAGCTACTGACTTTCCTCCTTTGGTCGTTGTTCTGAGTAGCTAGTTCAGCTGAGTCCCTCTGCAAACAAGCACAACAAGGTTAACTTAAAACCATCACAATCAGAGGTTGAATCAAAATCCCCAGCAGCTGTACAGAACAAACCTGCAGCATTGTCAACTGTGCTGAGAGTGTCGTAGCCTCTGTCTGCACTCTGCAGCACTTGTACCTTATGCTTAAGCTCCTGAATGTACCTCAGCTTGCGCTCGTTTGACCTTGCTGCTGACTGAATTCGCCAGAATCCTGAAAAATTAGACAATCGGAATGCCCAATTTCAGGACAGGAGAGAAATTTACCAAGTACATGAAGAAATGCACACCTCTTGACCCTCTTAGTGTCTGAGAAGTCGCTCATTTGCCATGATCTATCAGGTACATGGGTTACTAATAGTAATAGCCAATAGGTGACTTGGGCCTGCGTGTCTCTACTGGTTGAGCCTGGCCCATGTATGGAGTGGACGTGAGTCAGCAACAACTGGCCAAGGTGTCGTAGGCAGGCAGTATATGTAGCGATGAGAGAAAGGAGAGAGGTATCAAGAATATTGTCATCAAAACATCTATCCTAATCTGATATTGCTATTTGCTCTTCTTCTCCTTCGATCCCTTGCTCTGTGTTGCTGCTCTTCTCTGATTTCTCTTTTATCCTCTGCAATCCAATCCAGGTTGCTAACATTTGGTAACAGAGCCATCGAATTTGGTTCTCCACCATGAATCCTTCTACCAAGCTTCTCCTCGACGAGATGCGCAGGCTCTTCGCCGAGCAGAACACGTGGTTGGATCAGCGATTTGCCGCGTCGTTCGCGCCCCGCCCGCGCCTTCCGCCACCGTGTCGATCGCGACCGCGCCTGTGCCTTCCGCCGCCGCATCGGTCATCGCCGCGTCTGCGCCTTCCGCCACCGCCTCCATCACGCCGCGCGCAGCTCCACGCTCCGACGGCTGCAAGCCGAAGGCTACCCTTGCTCCTCCTGCCCGTGCCTCCGCTTCCACGGATCCGACGACGACGCTCACATCAGCCCCTTCCGCGCCGTCCGCCTCGCCGGCGGCTGCTACGCGGATGCCGCGCGCCATTTCCTTCGAGCTCGCCGGGCCACCTCACCTCACCGATGGGGACGAGCTCGACCTCCACGACGGCGCCATTGCGGGGCCCGTCCCGGCATCGCTCGGCTTCCTCCGCCTTCGTAGCGTTGGGCTGCAGGGCGCCTCGTCATCCACGAGCACCTTCCCGTCGCCCTCGGCGCCCACCCGGTACCCGCCTGCTGCCATCCCGATGGCGCCCTTGAGCCGCTCAGACATCCAGATCCACCACCACCACGCCTCCATCGCGGCGCGTCGTTGCTGCCCCTGTTTGAGTACCGCGGCACCAGGATCCCCATCACCGAGCAGTTTCCCGACACGACGAGCGCCATCGCATCCATCGTTGTCGACCGGGACGTGGTGTCGCTCGATGGGTGCAACGACGCCATCGAGACGGAGGCCGCGATCGACTCGCTGCAGTCGTCACGGAACCCCACGCCGCGGGGCTCCAGCTTCAACCACGACCAGGCTCCGCCGCGCCGGGCCACGGCCACCCGCCTCCACCTCGCCCGCCACAACGCCGTCTCGGAGGCGCTACGCCGGTTCCTCGCCGATCCCAGGGTCTCCTTCGTCAAGTCGGGCTCTGCCCATGACGGCCACATCGCAGAGGAGCACTGCGTCACGGCCATGCTCCGAGAGTGGCGTGCCGAGCTCAGCGTCCCCTCCCCGGCTTCCTGTCTCCTGCAATTGGTGGTGCCCGTGAAGGAGGAAGAACTTCCTAGCACCTTGCCTGACAGGTGTTTGAAGAAGTGCCTCCCCATCATACAGCGCTGTTTCTCATTTCCATTCAGTTGCAGCTGGGATGCAGTGCTATGCTGGCAGTACAGGCCATGGCGCTGGGACCGCGGGATGGGAGCAGAGGCGGCGGTGGGCTGGGGAAGAAGGCGTCAGCGGCAGGGGAACTAAATGAGAGAGGGGGAAGGCGAGGGCGGCGTATTGAAGAAATGGCTAGGGGCAGCAACGTCATTTTGCATGCCTATGCTGACTGTGCGCCAGCGGGTCAGGCCGCCGTGGCGTGCCACATGTGCAAATGTGGTAAAATCAAACTACAAACTTCTCTTACTAGTATATTGCCCGTGCTAACGCTATGGTGACATTTAAGATAACACAAATTAAACAACCAAAATGGTGTATATGCTTTGATTATTTTGAAAAATCATCGATCACATATTATAATATTAGAATACAAACAACATGATTATGATGACGAGTTGATACCAAATAAAGATTACTTGCATGGCAACAATGATATCAGAATATAGTGGATACATATACAACCACGACCACATTATGACGAGTTTTTCACATACAACAAAAATAGTTTGGCAAACACCAAGAATTTTGCACGGGAAGATATCTCCCCCTTGACCACATTCTCTGCACAGATCATCTGTCTCACGTTCTAATGTCTCACGTTCTAGCAGTTCCATGTCCTTTGATATTTTCAAATATTGCCAGCTCATGCAATGATACTCCATTTGATGTGAATATGTTATCATACCTACCAGCAATGTAACAAAGTAATAAGGTCAACCATGATAACCCTGAGTCGGCATAATTTAAACACAAGAATGTAAAGACTTAAGGTTTGCTCCTTGATCCCTCACCCCCATGAGCTCCAAATACTGATGGTCTTAACCCAAAAATTCCGCACAAAAAAATTGATTTTTGTATAATATACTACTCATGCTAACGCTTCGGGCCATATTAAGTCCAAAGTTTCAGCTAGGATTAGGAAGCAATTGATTTACACCAAACCATTAACCAAAATCATTGATTTATACAGCCAGTAACTCTTCTGATTTCTGAAGAATCAGACGGCTGCTGTCAGTTAAAAACAAAGAAAGTTCAGGTGCCGACAGATTCACATCAGAAAAAAAAACTGGAGTACTTCTGAAGCAAACTCTTGGATCTCGCCTATTTTCCTCATTCAGATTTGTCAATCTTTTGCATAATATATAGTATATTGCCCGTGCTAACGCTACGGGTCACATTAAGTCCAAAGTTAATTGATCATGAATAAAAATGAGTCTTTGTAGTACTTCTGAATACAAAATGACTTAAAAACTGAAACCAGCAGTACTTGTGAATGCAAAAACTGAACGTACTTCACTTCAAACCAGTGGTACTTGTGAATACAAAATGACTACAAAACTGAAGGTGCAACCAGCCTACCATGCACACCAACATCTCAGTTTTCACATACAAAATTAAAGTTTCACCAACATAGACATGTATAGACATGTATCATAGAGCACATACATCACTTCCTACTCAAAATAATGATCAAAATAGCAAATTCCAATTGGGCAGGTTAGTTCAATTTGGCAGGCACCACCAAGTTATACTATCTGCACACCCATCTAACTCATGCACAGGCTGAGGGAGACTCACCACATGCTGCCACGGTACTTGAGGGTGTATGGGCCGCTCTCTAGTGACCTCCCAAAGATCGAAATGGTCCATGGTGGCATGAGGATGAATCTCTACAGACGTCACAGAAGAATGGAGCCAGTTTGTTCAGGGACAGCAAGTTGATTTTTTGCAGGGAAAAATATAAGTCAAAGTTACATCGCCTTACCGTGCAGTATTAGTTCATCTATGAGATTGTTGTGGTATTCCAAGCCTTTTGGGTTGTTCTTTCCTCTTCCATCTACACAACAACATCACAATTGTTTTTTTAAAAAAGGGAAGATTTACTACTGTAATTTTACCTACCTGGAATCAGCCTTGGCCAAGCAATGCTAGGTGTTCTCCCATCCTCTGCAGCTGCCACTTGCAACGAAATCTCAGGGATCTATTAGCATCATGCTAGATCCTACTCGGAGGACCATGGGGGCGGGGTACCTGGAAAGCCGAGGACCCTGCACCAAAGACGAACCTCTCCGGGAAGTCACGCCGGGTAATCGCGGAGGCACTCGTTGGCATGACGCCGACGATGTCGGCTGCGACCAAGAATACGAGCAGACGCAGCAGCAAGCTGTGTGCTGTGCGCCCACAGTCGTCGGAGTATGGCTGGTGAACTTGGACTCGAGGCAGAACCATTGCGGGTGAATCAGGAGGATGTTGGACTCGTCGACGCTGGAGTCGCCGACGAGCACGATCTTGAGGAGGTAGTCGTACTCGTTGTCCACCCGTTGCGCCAACGCCAGCCGACCACTGCCCGCCGCCGCGGATCCTGCAGCACGCATGCACACCACCGAGATCCACCGAATAATGAGAAGCCGTGGCGGCGATGACGCGCCACCGCGCGGATCGATGATCGGGTCGTAAAATGGGGGGAGAACCACGGTGAATCGTGCATTGCGTACCTCGGATAAGACCGGAGGCTCTTGGAGGGATCGGAGGCCGATGGAGGTGGAGGTGGCGACGAGGCCGCCGTCGCGCCCCGTCCGTCCGCGGGCTCCCCTTGCCGCCGCTGTGCTGCCATGGTGCGGCCAGCGAGTGAGCGCAGCACGCGGCAGGCCAGCGAGCACGGCACACCACGCGGCTTGGCGAGGGCCGTTGCCCTGCGGCCTGGGCCGGGGCTGAGAGCAGTACCCCGGGCAACCTGCCGAGGGCCGCCGTGTGGCCTGGAGAGGGGCAGCAAGTGGCATCGGCGGGGCGGCGGCGGGGAACCCTAGCCACGAGACAGGAGGAGTCGCGATTCGTTGGACGGGGAGGGGAACAGGGGATGTTTCTTTTTTTCGGGGAAAAGAAGATCGGGAAAAAAAGACTGCCCAGGAATCGAACCATGGCTCGGAGGGCTGGCGTGGGTGCTGGGTGCGGGCACGGGTGATGGTCTGATGGGAGGGAGGAGGATGATACACATGATCCTGATCGTTTGATTTGAGCGAGTAAGGAGAGAGAACGTGTAGAAGTAAATCTGGACAGTTTGTTTCGAAGGTGTCGTTTTTCTGGGTATAATTTTTTGGGTGGATGAAGGGTGAGCTTCTTAGTGGGGGATGTTTTTTTGTGTGGATCTAGGAAAGAAATGTTGGTGAATTAATAGGGTAGACTCTTGGATCTCGCCTATTTTCCTCATTCAGATTTGTCAATCTTTTGCATAATATATAGTATATTGCCCGTGCTAACGCTACGGGTCACATTAAGTCCAAAGTTAATTGATCATGAATAAAAATGAGTCTTTGTAGTACTTCTGAATACAAAATGACTTAAAAACTGAAACCAGCAGTACTTGTGAATGCAAAAACTGAACGTACTTCACTTCAAACCAGTGGTACTTGTGAATACAAAATGACTACAAAACTGAAGGTGCAACCAGCCTACCATGCACACCAACATCTCAGTTTTCACATACAAAATTAAAGTTTCACCAACATAGACATGTATAGACATGTATCATAGAGCACATACATCACTTCCTACTCAAAATAATGATCAAAATAGCAAATTCCAATTGGGCAGGTTAGTTCAATTTGGCAGGCACCACCAAGTTATACTATCTGCACACCCATCTAACTCATGCACAGGCTGAGGGAGACTCACCACATGCTGCCACGGTACTTGAGGGTGTATGGGCCGCTCTCTAGTGACCTCCCAAAGATCGAAATGGTCCATGGTGGCATGAGGATGAATCTCTACAGACGTCACAGAAGAATGGAGCCAGTTTGTTCAGGGACAGCAAGTTGATTTTTTGCAGGGAAAAATATAAGTCAAAGTTACATCGCCTTACCGTGCAGTATTAGTTCATCTATGAGATTGTTGTGGTATTCCAAGCCTTTTGGGTTGTTCTTTCCTCTTCCATCTACACAACAACATCACAATTGTTTTTTTAAAAAAGGGAAGATTTACTACTGTAATTTTACCTACCTGGAATCAGCCTTGGCCAAGCAATGCTAGGTGTTCTCCCATCCTCTGCAGCTGCCACTTGCAACGAAATCTCAGGGATCTATTAGCATCATGCTAGATCCTACTCGGAGGACCATGGGGGCGGGGTACCTGGAAAGCCGAGGACCCTGCACCAAAGACGAACCTCTCCGGGAAGTCACGCCGGGTAATCGCGGAGGCACTCGTTGGCATGACGCCGACGATGTCGGCTGCGACCAAGAATACGAGCAGACGCAGCAGCAAGCTGTGTGCTGTGCGCCCACAGTCGTCGGAGTATGGCTGGTGAACTTGGACTCGAGGCAGAACCATTGCGGGTGAATCAGGAGGATGTTGGACTCGTCGACGCTGGAGTCGCCGACGAGCACGATCTTGAGGAGGTAGTCGTACTCGTTGTCCACCCGTTGCGCCAACGCCAGCCGACCACTGCCCGCCGCCGCGGATCCTGCAGCACGCATGCACACCACCGAGATCCACCGAATAATGAGAAGCCGTGGCGGCGATGACGCGCCACCGCGCGGATCGATGATCGGGTCGTAAAATGGGGGGAGAACCACGGTGAATCGTGCATTGCGTACCTCGGATAAGACCGGAGGCTCTTGGAGGGATCGGAGGCCGATGGAGGTGGAGGTGGCGACGAGGCCGCCGTCGCGCCCCGTCCGTCCGCGGGCTCCCCTTGCCGCCGCTGTGCTGCCATGGTGCGGCCAGCGAGTGAGCGCAGCACGCGGCAGGCCAGCGAGCACGGCACACCACGCGGCTTGGCGAGGGCCGTTGCCCTGCGGCCTGGGCCGGGGCTGAGAGCAGTACCCCGGGCAACCTGCCGAGGGCCGCCGTGTGGCCTGGAGAGGGGCAGCAAGTGGCATCGGCGGGGCGGCGGCGGGGAACCCTAGCCACGAGACAGGAGGAGTCGCGATTCGTTGGACGGGGAGGGGAACAGGGGATGTTTCTTTTTTTCGGGGAAAAGAAGATCGGGAAAAAAAGACTGCCCAGGAATCGAACCATGGCTCGGAGGGCTGGCGTGGGTGCTGGGTGCGGGCACGGGTGATGGTCTGATGGGAGGGAGGAGGATGATACACATGATCCTGATCGTTTGATTTGAGCGAGTAAGGAGAGAGAACGTGTAGAAGTAAATCTGGACAGTTTGTTTCGAAGGTGTCGTTTTTCTGGGTATAATTTTTTGGGTGGATGAAGGGTGAGCTTCTTAGTGGGGGATGTTTTTTTGTGTGGATCTAGGAAAGAAATGTTGGTGAATTAATAGGGTAGATTTGTTAAATATGTAATTTCCATCCTAAGGATGAGAAACGTACGAGTGGTGATCGTTATAATGGTAAATATGTAAATTTCTCATTGCGAGCTGGCTTGATCCACTGGTCTGGTTTTTTATTAAAAGAAAGCTGCTTGTTTAGTTTGGAAATATAATGAAAATTTACACATGTTATGAGTCATATTATGGGCAATGCTACGGTACCCCTTTGGCCTTTCACTTATTATAGGAGGTAATATCTCAAGTAAATCTGAATCATTGATTTTTTTTAATGTTTTGAGTTAATTAATTAATTAATCTAGGAAAATAAAAAACACGTGCTCAAATCCTCATGTCACGGAAGAGAGAATCCAGCATGGCGCCTTCCTTTTTCCTGCGGACGACCCTTCCTTTTGGGCTTAGAGCATCTCCAGCAGTCCCCCAATTCCCATCCCCAATGAAAAAAAACCTGTATTTTGAAAGATTTGAGAGCTCCAACAAATCCCCATTCTAGCCCTCAACGAGAAAACAATTTTATCAGTCTCTCAAAATCCATCCTTCGGCCCCTCAAAGATGAGGGAAACCTCCCTCCCCCAATACCTGAGATTTTTGATGCGAGCTCCAAGTGTCGGCTCCAAGGATGAGGAAGGGGACAACGACGAAGAGATGGTGGCCGCGGGCGCCATGGCCGGGGACGGAGCTTCTTGGGTGCGTGGCCAGGGACGACGAAGGAGGAGCAGTATGGGAGGAGGTAGGAAGGGAGGGAGTGGCGACGGAGGAGGGTGACGGCGGTACAGGTGGGGAACGAACGACGGCTCGAAGTCGAAGGTTGTGGTGGGGAGAGAAGAAAGAGAAGAAAGGGTGTGAATGGCAAATTGACCACACATGTTAGATGAGATATTGGGGATGAGATTTTCTCATTTTAATGGAGATGAGGCCTTTCAAAGCCCTCAAAAAAGGCTTGTAGCTCCCCAATAACTAGTTCTAGGGTTGCTCCTAATGCTGGAGATGCTCTATAACGTGAATACACTGCTATTTTAGTTTTGTTTTATTTTTTATTACTGCTATATACATGTACATATACACTAAATGAATAAACTTTTTTGGACCGAACACCTTAGTAAATATTTTAGTTTATTTACGTATCGATGAAGTTATTTTATACATTTTAATTTATTTTGATATTATATACTCGGTTAAAAATTACATGAACAAATCAATAACTAACACATTAATAGAGCTGTGAATTTTGGCGATCTGGAATATGTTACACACTAGCACGTTACATAATCAAGTGTGCATATTATGCTAACTCGATTAAAACTATAATACACAATTCAAAGGGCCTTTTAATAAAACATGAAGCTGTCGTGTAAATATATTAAAGGGGCGTTTGGTAGAGATTCTACCGTGGCTTCGGGTTCTGTTTTATGGCTTCACCTGCCAAACGGTAAAAAATAGATCGGCTCCTCGAACGAATCCCCGGAAAATACAGTCTCACAGCCTTCTGCCGCCGGGTGAAGCTAGAAAAAGGAGCTCCCACCAGCTCCGTGCCAGCCAGCGAGGCAAGATCCACATTTGCCCTCGTCGGTGCTGTAGGCGACGGCGCAAGAGCGGCCTCGGGCGCTGGTGTGGGCACGAGCCCGTAGGCTGGCCATGGCCGGGCGCTTGACGCGGCGGCGGGCAGGCTCAGCTAGCCCCCTTCGAGCGCAGGCCAGGGGAGGCTCCTCTGTGCGCCGGCGCAGGCGGGGACGGGCGCAAGGAGACACTGGGGCGAGCGCAGGTGGGGATGGGATGCAAGGACATGCTGGGCGCAGGGAGTTTAGAGGCCGTATCGTTTGGCCGCCTGGGCGATGAGGGCACGGGCGCAGTGGGATGAGCCACGTGGCCGGAGGTTGAAGAAAGACTCGCATGCGCTGTGCGGTTTAACCGAACACCAGCGAACGGATAAGGTAGAAAATAAAATAAAATAAAAGAAAATAAAAAAGAAAAAGTAAGGGTATTATAGACTTTTTATCCCTTTAGACTACCAGGTGAAGCTATTTTGCTAAACGGTCCAAAAAACCGTTTCAGCTCCTCAAATGAATCTGCTTCACTAGTGAAGCCACAACTGAAGCTGTTTTGGCTGGAACCGGAGCTCTACCAAACGGGCCCTAGATATGTAAAGTGGCCACGTAAAATTTCATGTACACAAGTAGAGGTTCATGTATGTTGGACACGTCCTTGGCACATACACAGTTTAGTGGGTTGCTCTGAAATTTGCTTATGCTTATGCTGATTTATTGTGAGACGAAAATATTGTTCATTCACTGAAAAGTACCACTGAAGTAGTGCTACAGAATAGGGTGAGCATGTTTAGGAAACGTTCTTACAACAGGATTACTTGCATAAAAGATAGATACTTTATATATACTAGCTAAATTATGGCTCCGTTTGGCATAGCTCAGCTTCACAGCTTTCTTAGTGTAGCTAAGCTATCATGGGAAAATCGTTTGGCAGGAGGACCGAGGACGCCCCTGGCGATTGTACCCCGCGCCGGTGGCCGCGCCCAATCCCCGCAGCCGTGCGCCCCCCGGAACCATGTCGGCGGTCGCGCCTAGCCCTATGCCGGCGGCATCACCCCGTCCCTGCAGCCGCGCACGCCGGCGAATGTGCCCCGTCCCTGCATCGGCAGTCGCGCCCCGTCCTCGGAGCCGCACTCCGGTGAACGCACCCTGGGGGTATTCGTGCCGGGCACATGACGTCTTTTACAACCTTTGGGGCCCACTTGTGAGATAGGAAGCTGGGATAAGTTACTTTTTTCGGCTTTATCCCAACTCAATTTTTTGTGAGAGGAGAAGAAAAACAACTTCACCCATGAAACTATTTTAGAAATAAGTGTTTGGCAAAAAAATAGCTCTGTGCCAAACAGGCCCATATATGTCATATCCAAAGTTACAAAAACAAAAAGAATTAGCACATTCAATAGATCTAGTATGCATCAATTAGATCTAAAAAATATCTTTATATCTAAAACTTTCCTAATTTCTCCTATTTTTACAAGATTAAAAATTAATTAAATATTTATTTTATCTATTACCTCTTATAGAAAGTAAAAGATGCTTGTAACCATCTGATCTAATTAAATGAAGGGCTCATAGTCATCTGAGGGTACTACATCAAAGCCCTTGTATTACTGTAGCATGACCTTGAAGAAACATCAGGAACACAAATCTTCCATAGAGGAAACTTTCAGCATGACAGATTGTACTCCTAGCAGAAGGAAGCACCAAACCCAAGCCATAGTTGTAATGATATCCCTCCATGAAGTTTCTTCACATAATGTAACTTTGTAAACTCTTTTCTGTATTGTTTCCCCCTTTTCTTATTAGAACTCTTTACTAGTAATTGTACAGTTAGATGTAAACCCACTCCGTCAATGCACCTCAGACGGTGGACTGCTCCCCCTGAGCGTCGTCCGAGGACATAGCTGAAAGGACCTAGATGGCTAGAGGATGGGTGAATAGCCTATAAAAATTTTCTCTACAAATCACAAACACTAGAGCAAAGGTTAATTAGTACAATAAGACGTCCTAATAGCAACTACTTGCTCTAGCACTATTCCACCCAATGCATGCCCCTACACAATACTAGTAGCTTTGTTACTAGTCTATGTCACTCAAGCAAACAAGTTACTAAGCTAGAGAGCTATGACTAGTTAGAGTTACTAAGGAAGCAACTACAACTAGTTACAACTACTAGCAACTACCACTACTCTACTCTAGCTCTAGGCAAACAACAACTACACACAACAAGATATGAATGTAATTGCAAGAGTGAGTAGTATGCAAACCAACAAGACAAGAGGTGACACAAGATATATCCCCGAGGTTCGGTTGCTTGCCGGCAATCTACGCCCTCATTGTGGCGAGTCCCCACTTGATGGTTCGCAAGCTAACTAGCATGACAAGCTAGATCCAGCAAGGGTGCCACAAGAACCACTCAAATGGTGCACTCCAACTAGCCACGATTCCACTAGAGTTGCCCTTCACAATCTCCTATGGAGATGAGCACAAGAGCCCCTTACAATCACTTGATCAGAGCTAGCAACGATCACCAATAGCTGCTCAATGATCCACCACTGCACCAAGCCATCTAGGTGGTGGCAACCACTAAGAGTAACTAGAAAACCATAGCTCAATCGATCGCTAGTGCCACTAGATGAAAGAACTTAATGCAAATGCACTAGAATCACTCCTAATCTCAATTTGGATGAATCATAGGCAAAAAGATGAGTGGGAGGTATTTGTACAAGCTCACAAGGGTGTATCTCCAGTTAGAGTGCCAAGAGAACTAGCCATGGGCTGACCACCATGTATTTATAACCCCAAGCTGAGTTAGTCATTGGAACAACTCACTGCACCAGTCACGGGGCCATCGAACAGCATCGGACCCTTTTTGATGGCCCTAATTGGACCATAGGCCACGGTCCGATGCTCCTATGCTGACTGATGTGTCAAGCTACCATTTAAAACTAGCCATTGGCACTAGCAACGGCTACCCTAGTGCATGGTTCGATGACCCAGGTCTGATGGCCATTGGCCCAATGCGCACACCAGTTCGGCGCAACTTAGAGAGCATCTAAACAACTCCTAGATGCATCAGACTATTAGCCACGGTCCAATGGCCCCTTTGAACCCTTCCCACATGTTGAGAAGTGAGGCCTCCTAGGTGAACAGTGGGACCATATGGTCTGATGTGGCCCTGACACCAACCATCGGACCAGGGCCCATGGTTCGATGAGGCCTAGACACGCTTTAGGCAGGGTTAGCCATCGGACTGGCCAGCTATCGGTCCGATGCCTTCCTTCTCGGTCCAATGGCCCACAAAGGCCATCTCTAGCTCGACTTTCAAATCCTTTTTCAAATGTGCTAACTCCAAATGCGTTCCAACACTTGTGCAAGTGAGTTAGCATTTTCATAATCATTTTTAAAAGGGTTTCTCATGTCCTCACTAGGTCTAATGCATATGCGATGAATTGATCTACCTACTGGCACTTAGATAACTAAAATTAAACTTTAAAGTTCCCCTCTTAATAGTACAATTATCTATCCCTAAACCCGATCACAAACTCTGTTGCTTCTTTACAGGCAAAATGACAAAATGCCCTAACTTATACCTTTGCCTTGAGCCCATGCATTTTATTTTTCTCTTTCTTATTTTCTAAGGATTGAGCATTTGATCATGTGGCGATCATCATCACCTCCATGAGTGCCATCCTCGCTCAACCTTGATGTGGACATAACATATCTCAATCACAACACTTAGAGTAGAGGTCAGTCCACCAGTGAAAGCCCAAGTTTGATTTTGGTAATTAATGACACCAAGTTGCTAATGTCATGTGTTAAGTGTTTTGAGTTAGGCATAAGCAACACATGTGATGAAGGTGTGTGTGGCAAGGAGTGTGGCCACAAGATCACAAAGAGATGGTGCATGGACATGAAATGACGATCATGGTGGAGATGCACATAAAATGATGGACATGATGATTAAGTGGAGGAGAAGGATCTAAGAGCGCAAGGCAAAGGTATAACCATAGGGTTTTTCTTTTGCTGGTCTAAGTTGAGTAGAGAAGTGATTGACCGGGTTTAGGATACATAGCCGACTATCAAGAGGGGCAATCACGGTTAGCTCGGGAATCAAGTGCCACTAGATCAATGTCTTGAGCATATGCATTAGGATCTAGTAGAGAGCTAACATAACGCCTCGAAAAATGTTTGAGAAATGCTAACACACATGCACATGGTGGTGTACACTTGGTGGTGTTAGCACATTTGCGAAGGCGGTGGAGTTTAAGCGGTGGAGAGGGGTTTGGGTTCCTCTCTCCCTCCCACCGAGCTTGCTCGATGGGATTTGACGTTTTTTGGGAAAGTGAAACGCCTATTTTCTACTGCGCCAGAAGTCGGAAAAGAAACGGAGGCGAACGGTGGTCACTGTGGTGACCGGACGTTGCACCGGACACGGTCACGGTTTGACCGGACGCGTCCGGTCAGTTCTTCACAGCAGTCAGGCGAGCGGGTGCTAGGGTTTGCAACCGGCGCGTCCGGTCCCTCATGGAACCGGAGCATCCGGTCAGGCACCCAGAGGAGCAGAGCCGGTCGTACAGCTGACCGGACGCGTGGCACATCCGGTCACGTGCGATCGGACGCGTCCGGTCGCGGTGGGAGCTTACTGGACTCCGACCGGACGCCAGGTGCAGCGCGTCCGGTCAAACGCTAGAGCGCGTCCGGTCACGGCAACGGTAACTTCTGACGCGCACTATTCACACTTGTCCTGTAGTGACCGGACGCGTCCGGTCACCCTGACCAGTGCGTCCGGTTAGTGCGTTTTGCACTGCGTCGTCCGGTAACGGCTAGCTGCGTACCCCTTCGCTATAAATAGAAGTTGGCCGGGGTTTGAGGGTAACTCTTGCACATTTTGAGACCTAGAGACATCCTTTGAGCTAGAGAACAACCCCTCCACTCATCTCTTTGCTTGGTTGCACATCTTGAGTGAGATTGAGTGAGATTCAAGTGCATTGCTTGAGAGTTGCATTCTAGAGGCACTTGATCTTTGTGTTGCTGCGGATTTCTTGTTACTCTTCCGTGTTTCCTGACACGGTAGACGGCTTGGAGCAGCGGAGGTGATTGAGCTCGCAATTGGAGATTGTTGGAGCCCTCACCAAGTGTTGTAAGGGGTTCTTGATCCTTCCCCACGGGAGTTCATAAATTGGATACTCTAGTGGAGCTCATGGCTTAGAGGATCCCCATCTTGTGTGCGGTTGTGCGGCGCCCGCCGAGGGCTCGACTCTTGATAGTCGATTAGCTCGCGAACCGATAAGTGGGTGCATCACCACAACGAGGAGTAGCTTGCCGGGAAGCAAGTGAACCTCGGTAAAAATCTTGTGTCATCTCTTTGCCGAGGATTTCTCTTGTGGTTGATCATTGTGATTGATTCTTTGAGTGCATTACTTCTCTACATCGTTGGTATAAGAATCAAGTCACTTACTCTTTACTTTCTTGTACTTATCCTAGTATAGTTTGCTTAGTGTAGCTTTTATCACATAGGAGTAAGTAGCTTAGTGACTTAGTCTTGTTGGTGTGTATTAAAGATCATAGCCTTGCTTCACTAGAATTATATAGGTGGCTTGCATAGTGTAGTTGAGCTAGTGCTAGAATTAGCTTAGCCATCTTTTATGCTAACGTGGTTGTTTAGTGAAGCTTGTAGATTTTTAAATAGACTATTCACCCCCCTCTAGCCATTTGGACCTTACAAGTGGTATCGGAGCCGAGGCATCGTATATTTGAGGCTTAACAACCTACGGTGAAAAAGAAATGGCTCAATTAAGTTTGCACATTAACAACACCAAGAAGGCACCTCACTTTGATGGCACAAATTCTGCATATTGGAAGGTTAAGATGACCGCACACCTCAAGTCAATCAATAGAGAAGTGTGGAAGGTCACCGAAACAAAATTTGAGGTTGCTAATCCGAAAGCACCTACACCGGTGGAAGAAAAGAAGCTCCAATGCAATGACATTGCAATTAGTGCTCTTCATGAGGCATTAGATGATAAGACATTTGAGCAAGTGAAGAACATAGAAGTTGCACATGATGCTTGGGCCAAGCTTGAAGAAACATTTGAAGGCACCGAAGGCACAAAGACCGCTAAAGCATATATCTTACAAGAAAACTTTTCTAGCTTCAAGATGCAAGAAGATGAGAGTGTACCGAAAATGTTTCATCGGTTGCAAGTCATTGTCAATGAGCTCAAGGCACTTGGTGAGAAGGTCAAGGACAACCAATTCTCTATGAAGTTCTTGAGAAGCTTGCCTAAGAGGTTTGATACATTGATCACCGTGCTAGTGAGGACTACATTGAAGGATTCAACTCCTCAACAAGTATTTCAAGAAGTGATGACCGATGACTCATATAGAGAAGATGATGAGAAGGATGAGTTGGTCAAGAAGAAGAAGAAGAAAAATGAGAAGAAAGATGATGAAAAGAAGAAGAGTGTGGCATTCAAAGCCACCACATCCAAGGGCAAGTCCAAGATTGAATCATCAAGTGAAGAAGACTCAAGCTCTTGTGATAGTGATGACATTGATGAGAAGATGGCTCTCTTTGTCAAGCAATTTGGCAAGTTCATGAAGAAGAAAGGCTTTCGTACAAGAAGGAGGAAGAACTCATCCAAGAAGAATGAGCATACCATGAGATGCTTTAGATGCCATAGCAAGGACCATCTCATTGCAAAGTGTCCTTATGATAGTGATGATGAAGATGCTATCAAGAAGGAGAGGAAGAAGCAAAAGAAGAAGCAAGAAAAGAAGGAGAGCTCTCATAAAAAGAAGAATGATTCTCATATAGCTACATAGGATAGTGATGATTCCTCAAGTGATGATGAGGATGACAACAAGAGCAAGAAGAAGGGACATGCTAGCATTGCCATCCAAGAGAAGGTCTCCCTCTTTGACACTCCATCGTGCTTCATGGCTAAGGCCGCTAAGGTATCATCCGATGATGAGAGTGATCATGATAGTGATAGTGATAGTGATGAAGAAGAATTCACTAAAGATGAACTAATCACTATGTTAGAAGATTGCACTCAACATTTTTAAGAATCTAGAAAGGAGTGCAAGGGCTTGCTTAAGGAAAAGAAAAACCTTATGCAAGAACTTGATGAGCTTAGAGCATCTTATGAGAGTCTAAAGGTAGACCATAAGAAGCTTCAAAAGTCTCACACTAAGCTTGAAGAAGCTCACTCTTCTCCAGTTGAAAAATATGAAAACATGCCAACAAATATTGAGAAAGCTAAAACTTGCAACATAGGCATATCTTGTGATATAATTGATGAATCTTGTCATAAGCCTATCTTTGTTGCTCCCACTAACCCTTCATGTAGCTCATCTACATCATCCTAATCTAGTAGTGACGGTTTCACTTGTGACTCCACACTAATAGTTGAGAATGAAAATCTCAAGAAGGAGGCAAAAGAGCTCAATCACACCTTAGCTAAGGCTTATGGTGGTGAGGACCGCTTGCTTATGTGCTTGGGTAGCCAAAGGGCATCTCTCTATAAAGAGGGATTGGACTATAACCCCAAGAAAGGCAAGGCCGCTTTTGCTCCTCATAAGACTCGTTTTATGAAGAACAATGGTAGCTATTGCAAAAGTTGCAAGCAAGTTGGTCACATAGAGCAACATTGCATGAACAAGAAATCCAATGCTAATGTATCCTCAATTAAGTTTGATTCCTTCTATATACTTACCAAGGGTACAAATGGTGTTCATGCTAAGTTTATTGGTGCACCATGGATGGGCTCAAAGAAGAAAGCCATTTGGGTACCAAAGAGCTTGGTCACTAACCTTGGAGGACCCAAACAAGTTTGGGTACCTAAAAGGAATTGATCTTATCTTGTAGGTCAATTACAAAGCTAGAGGAAGGCATTGGGTGCTTGATAGTGGGTGCACTCAACATATGACCAGGGATTCATGTATGTTCAAATCAATTGATACAAGTCAAAATGGTGGTTTTGATGCTATCACTTTTGGCAACAATAAGAAAGGCAAGGTCAAGGGGCTTGGTAAAATTGCTATTTCAAATGACATGAGCATATCTAATGTGTTGCTAGTTGAGAGCTTGGATTTCAATCTTTTGTCGGTGGCACAACTTTGTGATCTTGGCTTCAAGTGCATATTTGGTAGTGATGATGTTGAAGTCATTAGTGTTGATGGATCAAATTTGATATTCAAAGGATTTAGACATGGTAGCTTGTACTTGGTTGACTTCAATGATAGTGAGACACAATTGACATCATGCTTGCTTAGCAAATCTAGTATGGGATGGTTGTGGCATAGAAGGCTTGGTCATGTTGGAATGAAACAATTGAACAAACTTTTGAGGCATGACTTAGTTAGAGGCTTGAAAGATGTGACTTTTGAAAATGATAAACCATGTAGTGCTTGTCAAGCCGGCAAACAAGTTGGAAATGCACATCCTAGTAAGAGTGAAATGAGCACATCAAAGGCATTTGAGCTATTGCACATGGACTTGTTTGGGCCAACAACATACACTAGCATTGGTGGCAACAAGTATGGCTTTATGATAGTGGATGACTACACTAGATACACTTGGGTGTTCTTTCTCTATGACAAGAGTGATGTTTATGATCTATTCAAATCTTTTGTCAAAAGAGTGTAAAATGAGTTTGAAATCACCATCATGAAGATTAGAAGTGACAATGGTAGTGAGTTCAAGAACACAAGAATTGAGGAATTGTGTGATGATCTTGGTATTGGACATCAATTCTCTCCAACATACACTCCTCAATCCAATGGTGTAGTTGAAAGAAAGAATAGAACTTTGATTGACATGGCTAGATCAATGCTTAGTGAATACAATGTGAGTCATTCATTTTGGAGTGAAGCCATCAACACGGCTTGCTATTGTAGCAACCGTCTCTATTGCCATAGGAAGCTTGGGAAGACACCATATGAGCTATTGAATGGAAGAAAGCCAAATATTGCATACTTTAGAGTGTTTGGTTGCAAATGCTATATTCTCAAGAAAAGCACTAGATTGAGCAAGTTTGAAAAGAAATGTGATGAAGGGTTCTTACTTGGTTATTCTACCACAAGCAAAGCATATAGAGTTTGGAATCTCACAAATGGCACCTTGGAAGAAGTTCATGATGTTGAGTTTGATGAAACCCAAGGATCTCAAAATGAAGCTCAAAACCTTGATGATGTGAGAGGAGATCAATTGTCAAATGCAATGAAGAACATGGACATTGGTGATGTTAGGCCAAGGCAAGTTGATGATGATGATATTCATGTGATCAACCAAAGTGTGCAAATTGATACAAATCAAGCAAGCTCTAGTGGTACTCATGATGAAGCTCAAGTTCAAGGTCAAACAAGTGGAAGCAATCAATTCCCAATACTCCAACCTACTAGTATTGCAAGAGATCATCTATTGGACCAAATCATTGGTGGAATTCAAAGTGGTGTTCAAACGAGATCAAGATTAGCATCCTTTTGTGAGCACTACTCATTTGTGTCACTTGAAGAACCTAAGAAAATAGAAGATGCATTGAAAGATTCCGATTGGGTAAATGCCATGCATGAAGAGCTAAACAACTTCACAAGAAACCAAGTTTGGGAACTTGTTGAAAGGCCAAAGAACTACAATGTGATTGGTACTAAGTGGGTCTTTAGAAACAAGCAAGATCAAGATGGTGTAGTTGTGAGGAACAAAGCAAGATTAGTAGCACAAGGATACACTCAAGTTGAGGGTCTTGACTTTGGAGAAACATATGCACCGGTTGCAAGATTGGAGGCTATTAGAATCTTATTAGCATATGCTTGTGCACACAACATCAAGCTCTATCAAATGGATGTCAAAAGTGCATTTCTCAATGGCTACATCAATGAAGAAGTTTATGTTGAGCAACCACCTGATTTTGAAAATGACAGGAAGCCCAACCATGTTTACAAGCTCAAGAAGGCATTGTATGGTCTGAAGCAAGCACCTAGAGCATGGTATGAGAGGTTGAGGGACTTTCTTCTCTCTAAAGGGTTCAAGATGGGAAAGGTTGACACCACTCTCTTCACCAAGAAGCATGGAAATGACTTGTTTGTGTTGCAAATCTATGTGGATGACATTATCTTTGGATCAACTAACCAAGATTTTTGTGAAGAATTTGGAAATATGATGGCAAAAGAGTTTGAGATGTCTATGATTGGAGAGCTTAGTTACTTTCTTGGACTTCAAATCAAGCAAATAAAGAATGGCACTTTCGTAAGTCAAGGGAAGTACATCAAGGACATGATCAAGAAGTTTGGATTGCAAGATGCTAAGCCAATGAGTACACCAATGAGCACTAATGATCAATTGGGTGTTGATGCTAGTGGTAACATGGTAGATCAAAAGCAATACCGGTCTATGATTGGAAGTTTGCTATATGTCACCGCTTCTAGGCCGGATGTGATGTTTAGTGTGTGCAAGTGTGCAAGATATCAAGCTTCACCTGGAGAAAGTCACTTGAAAGCAACCAAGAGGATATTGAGATATCTTAAGGGCACTCATGATGTTGGATTATGGTTTCCAAAGGGGTCTAATTTTGAGTTGATTGGATATTCGAACTCCGACTATGGTGGATGCAAGATTGATAGAATAAGCACAAGTGGCACTTGTCAATTGCTTGGAAGGTCTCTTGTTTCATGGTCATCAAAGAAACAAAATAGTGTTGCACTATCTACCGCCGAGGCCGAATATATTAGTGCCGGTAGTTGTTGTGCACAATTGCTTTGGATGAAAGCAACCTTGAATGACTTTGGAATCAAATTCAAGAATGTGCCATTTTTGTGTGACAATGAAAGTGCTATCAAGATGACTCAAAATCTAGTTCAACATTCAAGAACCAAGCACATTGACATAAGGCATCACTTCATAAGAGACCATCAACAAAAGGGGGATATTTGCATTGAAAGCATTGGCACTGAAGATCAACTAGCCGATATCTTTACAAAGCCACTTGATGAGAAAAGGTTTTACAAGTTGAAGAATGAATTGAACATACTTGACTTCTCCAACCTGAAATGAGTGCACCCCCACATTCTTATATGACATGCCTCTCCTCCAACATAGCAAGGTAAAGTTGTTTGGCATATCATTCATACTTTGCTAAGGACATGTTTAGAACATATAGACATTTTTGCATGACAAATAAGCTCATTCATAAAAATCAAATGATTTTGATGTATATATGGTACCACTATTGCTTCTATGTTTGATTGATCTAGTGGTAGCATATGACATGTTTGTGAGCTTGCAAACCTAGTGTTGAATCTAGAAAATGAGCTCATGATGTGTAATTCAACATGGCCAAGATAACCCTTATACTTTATGAGGTGTGAAGAAGCTTGTCCTTGGATCAAACCGAATTACATATTCTAGGCAAGTGATCTAGATTGAACTATAATTTGGCCTCCCTCATATTGATTGACTTGACTCTCACTAAAATTGGCACCTTTTTGGTGATTGTTGACAAAGGGGGAGAGAAAAGTCACAAAGATAGAAAAGTCACAAAGATAAAAAGTTAAGTTGCAAAGGCGGAGAAAGATATAGTAAGAGGGAGAGAAATTAAAATTGAGCACACAAGTAGGGGGAGCAAGCTCATGAATTATTTGTTGCATTTGTATGTGCATTAACATGATGTATTGTTGCATTGCAAGGCTTAAATTCAGATTCATGATTGTATGGTGTATGCTAGAAATAGAACTTGAATGATGATTTGTTGAGAGTAGCTTTATAAGTGGTATCTAGACACCTTTGCTTATAACGTTGATCTCACGGGGTACTTTAGTGTTTGTGATCTTTACAAGTGATGAATTACAAGTGGTGTCTAGCTACATCGATGCTAAGGATGGTATATAAAGGCAACTCCGATTGGTATCACGCTTCAAAGGTCCATTCTATATACCTTAGCATCAATTTGATAGTAGTAACTCTCCCAAAATTCAAATCCATACATATGTGCACAATTGAACCAAACTCATGGAAGCACATATGTAGGGGGAGCTAATACTATCGAAATTGAGAATTGACTTCATTTTCATATCTTTGTGATGGTTGTCATCAATTACCAAAAAGGGGGAGATTGAAAGCCCAAGTTTGGTTTTGGTAATTAATGACACCAAGTTGCTAATGTCATGTGTTAAGTGTTTTGTGTTAGGCATAAGCAACACATGTGATGAAGGTGTGTGTGTGGCAAGGAGTGTGGCCACAAGATCACAAAGAGATGGTGCATGGACATGAAATGACGATCATGGTGGAGATGCACACAAAATGATGGACATGATGATTAAGTGGAGGAGAAGGATCTAAGAGCGCAAGGCAAAGGTATAACCATAGGGTTTTTCTTTTGCTGGTCTAAGTTGAGTAGAGAAGTGATTGACCGGGTTTAGGATACATAGCCGACTATCAAGAGGGGCAATCACGGTTAGCTTGGGAATCAAGTGCCACTAGATCAATGTCTTGAGCATATGCATTAGGATCTAGTAGAGAGCTAACATAACGCCTCGAAAAATGTTTGAGAAATGCTAACACACATGCACATGGTGGTGTACACTTGGTGGTGTTAGCACATTTGCGAAGGCGATGGAGTTTAAGTGGTGGAGAGGGGTTTGGGTTCCTCTCTCCCTCCCGCCGAGCTTGCTCGGCGGGATTCGACGTTTTTTGGGAAAGTGAATCCCCTATTTTCTAATGCGCCGGAAGTCGGAAAAGAAACAGAGGCGAACGGTGGTCACTGTGGTGACCGGACGCTGCACCAGACGCGGTCACGGTTTGACCGGACGCGTCCGGTCAGTTCTTCGCAGCAGTCAGGTGCGCGGGTGCTAGGGTTTGCAACCGGCGCGTCCGGTCCCTCACAGAACTGGAGCGTCCGGTCAGGCACCCAGAGGAGCAGAGCCGGTCATAGAGCTGACTGGACGCGCGGCGCGTCCGGTCACGTGCGATCGGACGCGTCTAGTCGCGGTGGGAGCTTACTGGACTTCGACCGGACGCCAGGTGCAGTGCATCCGGTCAAACGCTAGAGCGCGTCCGGTCATGGCAACAGTAACTTCTGACGCACACTGTTCACACTTGTCCTGTAGTGACCGGACGCGTCCGGTCACCCTGACCGGTGCGTCCGGTCAGTGCGTTTTGCACTTCATCGTCCGGTAATGGCTAGCTGCGTACCCCTTCGCTATAAATAGAAGTTGGCTGGGGTTTGAGGGTAACTCTTGCACATTTTGAGACCTAGAGACATCCTTTGAGCTAGAGAACAACCCCTCCACTCATCTCTTTGCTTGGTTGCACATCTTGAGTGAGATTCAAGTGCATTGCTTGAGAGTTGCATTCTAGAGGCACTTGATCTTCGTGTTGCTGCAGATTTCTTGTTACTCTTCCGTGTTTCCCGACACGGTAGAAGGCTTGGAGCAGCGGAGGTAATTGAGCTCGCAATTGGAGATTGTTGGAGCCCTCACCAAGTGTTGTAAGGGGTTCTTGATCCTTCCCTGCGGGAGTTCGCAAATTGGATACTCTAGTGGAGCTCGTGGCTTGGAGGATCCCCATCTTGTGTGCGGTTGTGCGGCGCCCGCCGAGAGCTCGACTCTTGATAGTCGATTAGCTCACGAACCGACAAGTGGGTGCATCGCCACAACGAGGAGTAGCTTGCCGGGAAGCAAGTGAACCTCAGTAAAAATCTTGTGTCATCTCTTTGCCGAGGATTTCTCTCGTGGTTGATCATTGTGATTGATTCTTTGAGTGCATTACTTCTCTACGTCGTTGGTATAAGAATCAAGTCACTTTCTCTTTACTTTCTTGTACTTATCCTAGTGTAGTTTGCTTAGTGTAGCTTTTATCACATAGGAGTAAGTAGCTTAGTGACTTAGTCTTGTTGGTGTGTATTAAAGATCATAGCCTTGCTTCACTAGAATTGTATAGGTGGCTTGCATAGTGTAGTTGAGCTAGTGCTAGAATTAGCTTAGCCATCTTTTATACTAACGTGGTTGTTTAGTGAAGCTTGTAGATTTTTAAATAGGCTATTCACCCCCCTCTATCCATTTGGACCTTAGAACCAGTTGTCTCAATAATCGAAACCAAACATATATAGGGCTTTCAATAGCCCGAAGCACCTACCTTGACAATGATGCTACGCCAGCTCCCCCTCCAGGCATTCTTCGTACTCGGGGGGAGGATTCTTGAGTAACCATGGTCGCTGAAATCCTTCCACCCTCATGGAGAGACCAGAGTGGAATGAGACTGGGGGTCTCCAACAAAGTCTGGTGGCTGTGGCTCGTGACCAAACCTAGGCCACCCCTGATGAAGTCAGTGTGGCTGTGGCCTTCCACCGACCCCTTGCATGTGGTGGCACAATAGCCTACCACGACAAGGGGCCCACGGAGAGGAGGTGGCTCCCCCGAACCGTAGGGGTAGAGGAACTCATCCCCTCGTGCTACGCCATGCAGCCATGCCTTCCTCTTCACCACATCGACGGACCTCCTTTGCGAAATCTTTCTAACCTCATAGTGGTAGAGCCCATGGTAGCCAGAAGGCTCATGCAAAAGGCACCATGCCACTCCAACAATCTAACCATGGTGGTGCAGACTGGGGGAGGAACTCAAGTGGGATGCTCTCTAGCTACCCACACAAAGGATGTTTTATAGTCCTAGGTGGAGGAATACAAGGAAATGATGACCGTTCAATCGATGTAAACGATGGATTAGCCACCGGGCCCTTTAGCCCCTCAAAAAGCCAAGGCTTGGTCACCCCAAGGGGGTAGGTGCGTGCTGATGGTGTGGAGGTAGCTGCACACCATAATGGTAGAATTGATGGGACATGATGAGGATATCACTCCTTCGGATGCACCTACTAATCCTCAAACATTATGCAAGGTCAAATGACCCGAGATCGAATGCGACAATTAAATCTAGAGATGAGCTCATTCTTAAACGATCCTTTTCAAAATTGTGAGAATAGATTGTTGTCTAATTATGTTATCTTGCTTAGGAACATTTGAGAGGGTCATGAAGTACTTTGACAAAGGTGTGGAGGCGTAGAATATCTGCAATGACGTCCAAGACAAGCTGGACGCCCAGTCCAACTCGAGTTCGAGTCTGCCTCGGCCTTCAGAACCAACCTGCAGTAAAATGGATGCTTAGGACACATCCGGACCCTATTTTTGTATGGATAGAAATATAATTTCATAAGATAACCAATGCCTTTGGTTTAAGGTCCAAATTCTAGAGGAGTCATTAGGAATCATCAAAACAAGTTAGCATTCAAAATCTGTAGGGTGTTGTGTCACCGTCTTTTAGTCCGTTGGGCCGTGTATCTTCTTAGAGCCCGTTAGGGGGCGTGCCCAGGGGGTGATGACCCTTAGTCACATTTGGCCGCATGTACTATGGAATCTGGTAAGACTCATTTATAGAACAAAGCCAAGAGCGCCTCATCTGTGGCTTCCACCGGGTGTTCTTCATCCATTTGGTGCCATCATTGCCATGGACTTGGTCATGTGTAGAAGGATTGTCCTAGCAAGCGGGCATACATTGCTACAAAAGATGGAGGCTACGTTAGCACTTCTGATGTAGAGGAAGACATTGTTGATGAACCTGCCTCAGACGATGATCATGGTCAAGATGACCTTTCTTTGAGCTTAGACAACACGGGCACCCATTGAGCCACCATTGGACATCGAGTTCTCAGTACATAGATGGAGGAAGCAGAGATGCTGCAGTGCCACAACTTGTTTCAGATTTTATTCTTCATTAAAAATTGATGTGCATAGGTCATCATTGATGGAGGAAGCTGCAATAATTTGGTGAGTTCTGATTTGGTCAAGAAGCTTGAATTCACCAAGTGACCACATCCACATCCTACCATTTTAGTGGCTCAACGACTCGGGTAAGGCAAAGGTAACACAAACAGCCCAGGTGCATTTTTTTCTCTTGGTACATATTCTGATTTTTTAGATTGTGATGTGGTACCGATGCAAGCTTGTTCTCTTTTATTGGGTCATCCATGGAAATTTGATAACGATGCTACACACCATGGTAGAAGTAATAAATACACACTTATGCATAAGGGACAAAAGTTACTTTGATACCAATGACCCCTGCAAAAATTGTACAGGCTAATAGAGAATGAGCTACTAATGAAACTAAACAAGTTGACGCTACGACTAAAAAACAAAAAGCAATTAAATTGAAACATCCAATTATGCTTGCTACTAAATCTGATGTTGCAGAGATTAATAATGTGTTCTATGCTTTGATATGCAAAGATTCTTTATTTGATTTATCTAGCACTTTGCCACCTTCTATCACTAACCTTTTGTGGGAATATAGTGACGTGTTTCCCACCGAGATACCTCCAAGACTTCCACCTATTTGAGGGATTGAGCACTAGATTGACTTGATTCCTAGAGTGAGCTTGCCAAATTGAGTTGCCAACAAAACCAACCCAAATGAGACTAAGGGGGTGTTTGGTTCACTCCTCACCTCCTAAATCTAGTTCCATTTGGTCACTTTTACTCAGGCTGCCCCACCTTTTAGTCACTTTGGAGCCAAAGACCCTGACTAAAAGAGACTAAAAGAGTCTCTTTTAGTCCACCAAACCAAACAGGGGGTGACTAAACTTTAGGAGCTGGTTTAGGTGACGAAACTTTAGGAGGTGTGAACCAAACATGCTCTAAGGAGATTCAGTACCAAGTCCAAGATCTTTTGGACCATGGATATGTATGTGAGAGCCTTAGTCCTTGTGTTGTTCCAGTTATTTTGGTTCCAAAGAAACATAGCAGTTGGCGCATGTGTGTAAATTGTAGAGCCATTGATAATATCACAATAAGGTACAACCATCCTATTCCTAGGCTAGACGATATGCTTGATGAGTTAAGTGGTTCTATATTTTTTCTATGGTAGACTTGATAAGTGGATACCAGCAAATAAGAATGATACTAGGAGATGAATGGAAAACTACTTTTAAAACCAAGTTCGACTTGTATCATTGGTTAGTAGTGCCTTTTGTGTTGACTAAGGCACCTAGCACTTTCATGAGATTAATGAACGAGGTTTTACATCCTTTTATTGGTAAATTTGTGGTGGTTTATTTTGATGATATCTTGATATATAGCAAGTCTTTAACCGAACATCTTAATCATCTACGTGCTATTTTGGATGCTTTGTGTGCTGCAGGTTTATTTGGTAACCTTGAGAAGTGCACTTTTTGAATCGAACGAGTATCGTTTCTTGGCTATGTTGTGACCTTGTAGGGAATTGAGGTAGATGAAGCCAAGGTGCAAGCAATATAGAGTTGTCCAGCGCCCACAACTATGACACAAGTGCAGAGCTTTCATGGACTTGTAGGATTTTATCGCCTCTTTGTGAAGGAATTGAGCACCATTGCAATACCATTGAATAAGTTGATAGACAAGGGCGTTGCGTTCTATTGGGGAAAAGAACAAGAGACATCCTTTGCTCTTTTGAAGGACAAGCTTAGTAACGCACCATTCCTACAACTTACTGATTTTGGTAAGACTTTTGAGCTTAAATGTGATGCTACTAGAGTTGGTATTGGTGGCATTTTGATGCAAGAAGGTAAACCCTTGCTTAATTTAATGATAAAAATTGAATGGGTCTAGGTTCTTAATTATTCCACGTATGATAAAGAACTGTATGCTCTTGTTCATTCATTAGAGACGTGGCAATCTTATTTACAGCCTAAAGAATTTGTAATTCACTCTGATCATGAATCACTAAAACATATTTGGAATCAAAACAAACTGAATCTTAGATATGCTAAGTGGGTTGAATTTGTTGATCTTTTCCTTATGTCATCAAACAGAAGAAAGGGAAGGATAATGTTATTGCTGATGCTTTGTCTAGGTGATATACTATCCTGTCCCAACTTGATTGTTGTATACTTGGGCTTGAAACAATTAAAGGAAAATATGTTAATGATGATGAATTTAAAGATATGATGGAAAATTCTAAAGAGGGACAACAAATATGTGATACATGATGGGTTTCTGTTTAGAGATAATCACCTATGCATTCCGGTTGGTTCTATTCTTCCATTGTTGTTGCATGAGGTACATGGAGGCAGATTGAAGGGACATTTGGTGCCAAGAAGATGGAGGAGGTGCTGGCCACATATTTTTTTGTCCAAGGATGAGGCAAAATGTAGAGCGGTACGTGGCTCAGTGCGCCACTTGTAAAAAACCTAAATCATGCTTGAACACAAATGGTTTGTATATGCCTCTTCCCGTTCCTTCTATTCCTTGGCTGATATATCTATGGAGTTTGTTTTGGGATTGCTAAGGACTAAGAGGAGGAGGGGATAGTATTTTTGTGGTGTCGTTTTTCTAAGATGGCACATTTTATTCCTTGTCATAAAAGCGACGATGATGTTCATATTGCTGACATGTTCTTTGAAGAAATCATTCTCTTGCATGGTATGCCTTCTACTATTATTTCAGGTTATAATGCACAATTCTTGAGTCACTTTTGGTGCACTGTTGATGGTAGTTAACAACCATATTTTATAGACAAAGAAACATGCAAAAGGGCATATATGAGAGAACCAACAAAGGTTTAGGGTTTAAACTGACAGATTCCACGAGTTTTGGTGAATCTCTAATTTCTATAGGGTTTATCCATAAAACCATCAAGGGGACCTATTCGTCAAAAGAAATCAAGGAATTATTCTGTGGCATCTTCCTGGGAAGGTTCTAGAGGACTCCAGGAGGCTCTCCACCGAGCAGGGAGACCAGCCACCTCCATGTGGAGCTGGCCGGCCCCACATGCATGTTGCCCAGCCCCCTGTGGGCCTCACACACCGACATCTTCTAGAATATTCCTTCACCGTCTCCTAAGGTTGTATCCACGCCGTCCTTCAAGTCGGTTTGATCCAAGGGCTCACATTGCACCTCTTGGGCTATATAAGCAGACCCCAGCCCCCTCCTTGAGGCATAAGTCATTTGAGAAGACAGAAACCCTAATCTCCTCAGAGCTCCTCTAGTTTCTATGGCATAGCTATTTAGGCTACGTCTAGAGGGAGGCAAGCATATCTTCACTTGGATTCCCGACATTGTCAAGAGCTTGGTTCGGTATAGTTCTTGTATCCCTCTCTCGTTGTATCTCCATTATTTTTATATGCTTTGGTATAATTGACAAGACAATATAGTATTCATCTTATTCATGTTCAAGGTTGTCATGTTCATCGTCTACTTTGATTATATGCTTGGTATAGTAAGTTTATCATTGTGTTTATGTATAAGTTCGTATAGTGCTCACCCCAATGATCACAGGGTGGGTGGTAGAGATCATATAAGCGTGGTGCTTATAGGCTATTTACATGTGAATACACTCTATATTTTGGGTCATGTGGTAGATCTCGGATGTGACACTCCCGTTGAGTCCTTTGTAGTCCACTCCCCAAATATAGGTCGAAGAAGTAGGGCCCGGTTACGAAGAAAAGGAGAGGTTTCTGTACTCAAACTTCCCTAAGTAATGCCTCTTATATGTAGATATAATGATGATCTTAGCCATGATTACTAGGTGTAATTGCACTAATCAACTTATGCTTTGACTTGTAATTAAGGATGACTTAGGAATTATTCCTCTAATATTTTAACTTGACCATGCTAATGCTATAGACTGGAGTGTTCTGAATGATTTATCATTATCAATACTTATCATATATATATTTTACCTTATGACTTACCCTTGTTGTGAGTAGAATCATATTTATGGTTTACTTCTCCATTAATAGTATAAGTTATCAATATGTATCCTGCCAGACCTTCCTTGTGGTAAAATATAAATAACGATACCTAGAATACTCTCAGGTGAAGTGCTACAATTATATGTTATTTGTGCGCTTGCGGATATCCTTAGTTACAAGTGTCATGTTAATAAATACCAACAAGTATTTCTGGCGTCGTTGCCGGTGAAGGTAGCTAGGCAACCGAAAGGAATATTGATAAACTTATTCTTATTGATGTGATCGAGATAACCATTAACCCCTGCTCAAGCAGGATTGCCCTTGTTTTGTCTACTTTTATATCTTATGCAGGGTAATGAATGACTGGTTTTCGACCTTCTAGCAAGCATCCACAAGAAAAAGAAGAAACACATTGAAGAACCTAGGATTGGAGAAAGAGGTCGACATCACAAGAATTCAAATCACATCTCAAGTGACGGAAATAGACGCTGCATTACTCACAAATTCCATAATGTGAGTCATGGTAAGTATGATCAAGAAAGGTGAGATAGTCTTGCTTATGGACTTAAAATTTGATGAGTAATTACCTTTTTAATTCTTTCATTCCACTGCATGTTTACTTTGAACAATTCATGCATCCACCCCATTTTGCTTAAATTTTCTCATTCACAACATGTTTGGTTCAATTCATATATCCATCTCATTTGCATCTCCATTAAAAAAACTCACCAAGATCATGCTCTTTCATCTCTACTTGAATAATGCTCTATTGTGCTTTCATGCTGAAACGATCTCGATTTTCCTTAGATACGATTTATAATGTAGTAGATCACGAGAGCAATCCATCACATTATCAATTATCAGCTGACATCATAGTCATACATCGTAGAATTACAAGTTACAAGGCTTTACAACACTGGTTAACACACCTATTACATAGATTATTCTAGCAGAAACGCACACACATCTTCATCAGAATCGTTGTAGTGCATCGGCTGGTGAAGGCTCCCCCTTCACGGCAGTCATTAGAGTTGGCATAGAATGTCAGCGGGCATAGACTCCATCTTCTCAATCACACTTGAGCGTAGGCACGAGACCATCTACTCCTAATCCAAGTCCTCGTGGTCGTCGTAGATTTCGTCCAAACCTGTCCAAAATCTATCAGCACGATTTGTACTGGCCACTGTCTCCCACCCAATGCTTTTGCGTATGCTTTGTGGTAAGTGGAATGCAAGGGTAGATGAAAAGGCCTATATATGGCTGTAGGTTTCCTATGCAAGTTCAACAAGATTTATAATAATAGTTCATCAAGTTTTAACCCATCTCATCCACACATTCTCCCATCCCAAACACACATCTCATCTCATCTCATCTCACTCTCTCTCTCTAGGTGACAAGGTCGACTCCCGCTCGTACCTTGCCTCAACGGCCAAAGCCGGATCCAAAACAAAAACCCAGGGGAAAGGTAGAAAGGACTCCTCTCACTAATCAAGTGAAGTGTAGGTCATAGGAATATCCATATCTGCGGACGCGGCTATATGTATAGATCGATCAACTCTACAGAGCGTGTACACCTGGAAATCCACAAGATCACCATCATCGGCGGTGCCCCGCCTAGGCTGATGCCGACTGCCTCCCAACCGGTATGGTACCACCCTACCACTCAGCCCTAGGCCACCCCGGAGTCCACCAAAATGCTGAGACTATGAGACATAGTACCGGGGCCCCAAGGTCACTATGCTATCTTAGGAGGGTGTGGGCCCCTATCCTGTACCTCCCTACACTATCACCTTCCAACCTAGTAGTAGGGGCACCGCCCTAGTCAGTCGGGTAATCGTCTCCTGCGCCATCAGGAGCGAGTGGTGTGCACGAAGGGTCCTATGATTCTGGTTCTCAAGACATACCAGTCCTTAGGAGGACCGGACAGGATATCTTCTTAAGGGGATAACCAACACCCCGTGCCTCGACGGCACCTCCACTGGGGATAACCAACACCCTGTCTTCTCACACATGCACCCGCCACAGGTACCTCTGACGAGGGATGCCCAGATCGCACCCCTCTGGCATGACTTGCCCCAAAGACTCGTCGTAGAATCCTATCTGATTGACTCAACCCTCACCACACACCCAAGACACACGCCAAGATCTCTCCAAGTTCATTATCCAGTTTTACCAAGTTATCAGCACCACATGCCTTATCCACTCACGTTATCCTTCACCAAGCATCACATCACAGGTATAATGCGTAGTGAAAGTAAAGCAATAAGTAGAATGCGAGCGTCTAGCCTAACAGTGGGTGTGCAGGGGAATAGGTTGCGACAAGGTAATGGCTCGCAAGCAAATCTACCATGCAACCTATCACAGTTCATTTGCATAAAAGTAAAGCACTAGTATCTACATTGTAGCATGCCTAATAGGATCTACGAGGTTGGGTGGGGTGTGGAACACCTGTTGAATGTCAACTCCGAGATCCTCAGCGTACTTGTAGTTGCTCTCCTTGGTCCTTCCTCCATGCGCATGTCCTTCCTCCAACGGTCCCAAACCGATCATGGCTATCCTTGACGCAACTACCTCAATACAGCGACAAGCACAAGAGCAATCAGACCACTAGACCTAGAAAGACTGCGAAAAGAGAGGCAACAAGGCACAGAAAGAACAACTACACCGAAAGAACACAAAAGGAAGAACGACTTAGCCCTCTCGGCGGATGTCCGATCCCTAGGCCAAAGAACAGGAGTGGTGATTTGCTAAGTACAAGCTTAAGCCTTAGCCTAGCTAGTACTTCCCGGGTCGATCGTGTCGACCTGTACTGCTTAAATAGAAATGGCATAGGCCTTAGCTCATCCTAAGCAAACACCACGGCTTGCGGCTTTCGATCCAATCGTCATGGAGACCGATGAGAACTAAAAAGACTACAAGCAAGAGAAGTTCCATTCTCTCTCAATCCTTATGCCATTATAATCGACGAGAACCAAGAGAGGGTGGAACGGGGAAGAGAAGAGCAGAGGTGGTCTACTTCTCCCAATACACACATCACGGCAAAAGATGAGGCATTGGAAAGGAGTGACACACAAAAGAACATGAGCGCCCAAACAACTTGTAGGGTACCAAGACCTAGGTGCACTAAATGCACTAAGACATCCCTAAAGTTTTCAGCGATGCGGTTGTCACTGCAAGAATCAAGGAGACACTACAGTTTACAAGGTACAAGCATACAAGGGCTTAGGCACGACAAAACCAAAAGACGGGAAGAGATATAGGATTCACCTTCCTTTGATCCGCTTGTCACAGCAACAACAGGAATCGGGGAAGTGGAATCAAAAGAACAACAAACGCCAAACAAGCCAAGGGCTCAATCCACATTTTACTGGATCGACGGGGATTGAGAACAAGAGAGGAAGAAGAAAGAATAGAACCCACACTCCTTCGACCAACTCGTCATGGAAAGGACGAAGGTTGGAAGAAAGGAGTCACGATCCCACGATCCAAACCAACTCATAGTGCTCCACGACCTAGGTGCAGAGTCAGCACAAGTCTATTCCTATGGCCCCTAGCGATGAGGTTGTCACCGCAAAGGCCAAAGAAATGCCCGGGTCTAGGTGTCACAAGCATACAAGGTGGTTAGGAGGAACAAGTGAGCAAAAAGGAGCAAAAGCGAAAGAGGTAGAGCCTATTGGTCATGGCGAGCGAACCCGTGACCATAAGCTAGACCTACTCGAGTCGGCTTCCACAAGTTCCACTATGGTCGTCCCCTAGTTTGTCTCCCATAGACTAGCCACGATGGGTTCAACACGTGCGGGTAGGAAGCGCACCGATGTCAAGCCCATGGTCGCCATGCCCTAGAGCCATAGAAGGAGCCGTCGATCACAGAACTATGAAGTTGACTAAAAATGAGAGATCGAGTTACACTCGGTGTTACGGCCATGGCGGGGTGAACCCACGACCGAAACTACTGCATGAAGTACGATCCTTTGACCGGCTCGAAGGCTCGGTCCATAGACGAGACACAAACAACACCACAAGAACCAAGAACCATCCCAACATGCAACAACACACCAAGACACAAGAACCAACACACAACAACGCGGAGTGGAGTAGCACATACCCATAGCGGCACAAGAGATAGATGGATAAATAATTAGACAGACCAGCGGCGAAGGCACGACACAGGCATAGAATAGATAAAGATCATGTATGGATTATGGATGAACGACAAATTAAGGAAGGATGTTGTCAACGTCAACATTGGCGCCAACGGGGTTTTGAAGGTTTGACCTTGTAGTGGAGGTGGCGGGGCTTGCTGCAGAGCTCCCGGGCTTCCTACGGCTAGCAGGTGTCTGGGGGCGTCGCAACTCCGGCGACGCAGAACAGGGGCAGCCATGCCGCGGAAGAACAAGGCGCGGCCTCCCGGCAGTGGTTGCTGTCCTCTGGCGAGTTAGGCGTCGACGTCCGGCCCCTAAGAAACGGGGCAGCATGGTCTCGACTTCCCGGCCGTTCGGGAAGGCGAAGACTGGCGAGGAGTTGTGAGACGACGGCAGCGGTCGGTGCAGCGTGGTGGCAGGCTGAGGCACGCGTCAACGTGTGTTGGTGCCACAGAGGTGTGGCTAGGGCTGCTGTCCTGGCGTGCCGTGATGCAGCGGCGATGTTCCTGGCTCGGCGGACATAAAGGCGAGGCCGGGGCTGAGCGCGGCTGGGCTGAGGCTGTGCGTGGAGCCACAGCGGGTCGCGGCCGTCATGGCTTGGCGACGTTCCGGGCGCTCAACATCGTCGTGGTTCGGCTCGACGCAAAGGCGGCCGGCGAGGCGGGTGCAGAGGCGCGGCTCTGGGTACTCAGCTTGGCATCATCAGCGAGCTCCTACAGGGCGACACGGACGCAGTCGGGGAACTTTGGTGTGGCTCGGGGCTTCGTGGTACAGACCGAAGGTGTCCTCAGCGCAATCTGTTGGAATACAGTAAAATCCCCGGGGCGAGGGCCGGGGTAGATCAGGCGCAGTGTAACAGCGCGAACACGAAAAGGAGGCGCCTTTGGCGAGGTTGACAGTGGCGGTTGTGGACGCGGCCGCGGCGAGGAGCAGCCCCTGGCCATGGTCCTGTCCATGAGCGACGCCTACAGTGGGGTGGAGCATGGATGGCGTCGAGGTTGCCAGGTGCGGGCTCGTCGGCGAGGTCATCTTCACCGACGCGCTGGGCGTGCGGCGGCGCGACGAGGACGGCTCGGTGCTAGGCGGCGGCGTGGCGTGGCTCCAGTCCGGCGAGCGAGGCCAAGGTGGTTCGCGGTGAGGGTGGCCCGGTGTCCACGGGGAGCAGCAGGTGGCAGCGCTCTATGCAGGAGGCAGCGAGGGCGAGAAGAGGAGGGAGTGGCGGCGGCGCTGGGAAATGAAGAAGCGAGCGAGCGGCGGGTATGCTTCTTATACGGCGCGAGCGCTAGGGTTCTAGGGGCTCCGTCCATCCTAGGCGTCCATGCCCGCAGCGGAACACATGGCGCTGGATGCGGAGCTCGCGGTATGGAGATGGAAGAAGGAGACGCGCTGCTGATGGGCGGGTCCCAACGATGACTTCAGTACAGGAGCATGTAGCGGTTCCTTTCGTGGGCGTGGAGCTACGTATGCGTGGCGGCGTCTCCTCTGCGTGTCGTGCACGTGAGAGCAGGGGCAGAGGAGCTGGGCTGCTCGGCTAGGTTGGGCCTGGTGACTCGCTGGGCCTGCGGGTTGTGGTCGAGGCCCAGGGTGGACTTGCCGTGCGGATTAGGGCAAGGAGGCAGTGACGCTGGCTAGGCATCCGTGCTTTGTGGTTTGGGCATTTGTGTATGTGTACATACATGTACACACTACACAGGAGCATGCACGTACGTCGTGCAGCCTGCTAGCTGGCCGGAAGAGTTGCGGTTTGGGCATGGTACGTATATATGTATATATACATGTATACATACACATACAGAGGGTTTGGCTTAGCATGTTATCTGCAGGCTTCGGCTTTGGAGAGCTCAGGGCTCACGTATTTGACAACACTCGCACAGTAGCATGCACGAACATGGTACGCTGTTGCACTACTGGATGCTTCATGTAACTAGCAAAAGGGACACATGAGCATGCACACCTGTGCTTGCCGCTAGCCGAGGGATCAAGAAGATAGATCTTCCTATTTAAGCCCTAGGATTTTAGGAGAAGTGAATTTCAAAGGAAGGAATGAGAGGGATCCCAAAAGAGATGCGGTAAGTTATCAGGGGAGATTGATATGGATTTATGGGAATTGAAAGGAACTTCGCCATAGATTTGAGATGAATTCAAAAGAGACTTGAGAGGAAATTCCAGAGAGGAATTTGGGAAAGGCTCAAATGGAATTTGAGTTGATCTCAAAAGGAATTCTAGAGGGGACTTGCTACGGATTTGTCAACTCCGACACAAAACCCTAAACCACTAGGAACTCCGGCACACTTCTACAAATAATTCTACATCTATGCAACGTCTTCTAGTGGGTTAGTCTCGGGTTAGACCTAGAGACTACATGCTTCACACATCTGCAGGAAAATTTTTAAAAAGTTCACATTTTTTGTTTCTCAAAAACCCGGGATGTTACACATGCTTCCTTTGTTTGCTATAGTATGCTTAGGTTTTGAAGTATCATCATACACCTTTTAAATTAGGCATGGTGCTTTATATGTGGTGTCTAGTTTGATTTATGAACCACAAGGTGTGTTGATCTTACTTCTAAAAAGCTTTTAAATTAAGCGTGGTGCTTAGGTTAAAATGCTTTCCTAAACCAAATTAGACATGGTGTCTAGGTTGATTTTTGAGCCAATAGTATACTTTAGTAGATACTGGTTATTTTTTAGACTAACCCCTGCAGAAAATTTTCAAATTCAGTATGGGTAAGTCAAGAGATGAATTGACATCGGAGATGAATCAAGGCAAGTGATGAACTCTAATAACTTTGCACGAAGAAGACCCGGCTCATTCTTCATGGAAGGAAGAACTATGAGTATCAAGGTTTGTTCATTTATTTTTTGTTGCAAGTTACCTTTGCCTTGAATCATGTTAGAATACAGCAACCACATAAAACATGCTAGACAAAATCTATGCTAAACAATCCTAAAACCATACATCATCTTGTTAGCATAGAGGAAAATCGCAAAAAAGTATGGACAACTAAACTCATATTTCAAATTTGTTATATTCCTTCGGGTATGTGTCCATTACATTTTGTAGGAAGGAATGAATATAAGTTGTGTCTATCCATGGTTTGGTATGAACCTGTGAACAGTCGAACCACCACTTCAGCAATGGAAAGAAGAGGAAACAAGACAAGTGGCACAAAAAGGATCAACAATAGAAGCACTTACTCATAGGAAGTGGACCGACAAATCAACTTGTCATGAGTAACGTAGAAGGCAACCTAGCATTGAGCCTTTCCAGGACTCAAGCTAGGAGGTTGATGAGAAGCAGGGAGCAACTCACCTCATATCAGCAAATCAATGTCCTATTTTCATCACCCTTGGAGACACCATCTCGTATGTCGGCAACAAGGACCAAGATGACAGGATGCCACCACATCATGGCATACATTCTCGATCAATGGTCTACCTATTGTAACACCCCAGGTGTTTGGCTTCCATGTTTGCACATGCATTTCATAAGCATGAGCATCATTCATCTCATTTGTGCATTTGATTTGCTTGCAACATGGGTGTCTCATACTATGAAACATGGCAATGTTGGTAGTATAACATGGTAAAAATTAATTGTTGCAATAAGAGCTTGAAACATATGTAACATGATGGTGCAACATTTTAGTTGAAAGGCTTGTTTTGCTTGTTTCAACCTATGTGACAATTGCAAGTTGGTGTAACCCATGAGTACAGTGGCTAATTATGTCCTAAAACACCTTAATCACACTTAGGATCATTAGTGGAACAATGCTCATGTTGACCAAAATGACCAAAATGCCCTCCTATGTGATGTTGACCAAGCCTTGAGCTCTAGAATGCTTTGGTTTGACTATTTAAAAAGTCCAACCTAGAGACCTTGCATGGTTGTGCAACCTTTACAAAGTTGTAGCCAATTTATCAAGGAACAAAAGTCTCAATATGACCATGTCATGAAAATGGCTAGAACATGCTCAAACAGGGCCCACAAGTCAGGTCTCCATGCTGATTTTAGACTTAGAAATTTTTCTAACTCATGCACTGACTTACAGTTTCAATGTACCCCACTTTAGGGCTCTGTAGTTCCTAATCCAGACTGAATCAATCCAAGCTCCAATTGACAACATTGTTGTACACATATAGCTCTACAAATTTGCTGCTATCACCTTTTGCTAATTCGAGCCAGATTAGGAGATTTGGAGGCTTGAAACATCGCTGTCAGTCACCCCGATCGACACCGTGGACTGAAACTTCAGTCAGTCATGGCCGACCACGGTCAGGGGCCGAGCGCCGCATGGCTGCTCCCGCACGCGCATAGGCCACCACGGCGTCGCTTGTGCATGTCGTGGAAGCAGAAATCTGGATCCCAGCTCGGTTTTCCTCATTCCCTTCGCCTCTCTTCTCCTTTCGTGGCCTTCTCCGACGAGCAACGCCACCACAAGCCTCGCCACGGCCGTGTGAGCTCACCACCGCACCGCAGCCTACCAAACTCCGCCCACAGCTCCGCCTTGGACCCCTCTACCTCCTCCACCTCTTACTTGAGCCAATCGCGTGGAGGTAAGGGCGCATTGCCAACTTTTCCCTGCTCAGAGTTCACCGGAGCATCGCCGCCGTCATGGTCCACCGTGGCCAGCTCACCTCCGCCGTTCTCTTCCTTCTTTGACCCCCGTCCCCACTCCCTCAACACGTGTTGATGCTCGTGGTTAGATGCTACCGCCAGAAACCGTCTGTGCAAACCGGAACGGTCCGTGGGTGCGTCGTGCTCTGGCCGCGCCCACCATGGCCGCCGATGGCAATCCTCCACGGCTAGCCTCGTCTTGACCATCTCTGCCCTTCCTAGTGCGTGCATGGGGATCACCTTGAGCCGTAGTACGCCTTGGGATCACGTAGCCCCGTATCTCTTCGTAGCTTGTCCGGAACACTAACCTCACCGGAGCAGTCTGTGCGCCGCCGCTGCTCGGTGCACATGGTCCGGCCTCTCTATCGTGCCACCATCCATCTTGAGCACCTCATCTTCTCCGCCATCGCTCGCTGATCCTTCTCCCTCGCTATCGTGTCGTTTTGGTCACCGGAGATGACCGGAGCACGGCAGCCTACCTCCACCGTCCGCCATGAACGACGACGAGGTAGCTCCGTGCAGTAGAGTTAGGGAAAATGGGATGCCTAGATTCGGGGTGGCATGGGGAGCACGTTGGGGCGTTCATCTTCGTCGGACGGGTCACCGGCGGCGAGATACGCCGGCCGGAGCTTCCCCCCTGTTTTCTGTCGATGACGTGTCGGACCAGCCTGTCGGCGCGCTCGCACGGGCAGGATTCAACCACGGGTCAGGCAGGCCTAGCGGGCCATGCGTAAGCGGGCCGGCCCAGTGACCGGTTTCGGTTTTCTTTTTTGTTTTTCCTTTTATTCTTTTCACAGATTTTCATGCTATATTGTAAATTCCATATCTCACCTTTGGTAGATCTAATTGAGGTGATTCCAAGTTTGTTAGGATTTTTGTGAAGTGTAGTATTTAGGAAAAATATAAAATGAATATGTGTTATTTCCATTCTGGAAGAATTAAATGGACCTTTGAAATGTGTTTTAAATGGATGCAAACTTCTTAAATTGATAACTTGAGTTCTATTGCTACAAAAATTATGAAATTTTGTGGGTGTGCTATTTCATGTCTATGCTAGCTCTGGTAAAAATTTGGATGCTATTGCTTGAGTTGTTTTCAAGTTATGCTTTTGTCATTTTATATTAGGAGATACTTGAATGAATTTTCATAATTTTTCTATATGTGCAATGCTCATGAAATTTTGTGGAGAGTGTCTTGGTACTCTAATATGGCTAAGAAAAATATTGTTTCTGTTGTTTGATAGTTTTTATTATGATTTATTAATTATGCAAAAATCAGCCTTGCTGACTTGTGAATTTTGTGTAGGAAGTTTCTGTGAATAACTTTGCCTCAAATTTTTACAGTAGCCTCCTGATAGGGTATAGAGTCTCTTGTAATTTTTTATAGAATTTTCTGAGCAGTTTGTATATATGTTTATTTTCTCACTTAATTAATCAATTAAATTAAGAAAAGGATTAAAATAAATGCTTTGATTTGGTTTACTTTACTTTCTGGTGGTTTTAGCTCATGTGTGAACTTGTAGTGCCTTTGGTTGGGTCAAAAAGTTCATTTGGCACTTAAGTAAATAATTAACTTTCACATTTCTAGGTTCTCTGGACAGCTGGTAGCATTTCTGGTATTAGACCTTGATAAAGGTGTTTACTAGGAATCTTGTGGACACCAAAGTTGTAGTAAACTTGTTACACTAGATTGTGTCAAAATTTGGTGGTATTTGGCCTAGTAGTTTAGGAGTTGTAGCTGTTTAAAGTTGCTGTCCAGAAATGGTTGTTCTCTGTTGGAGAGGGCAGAGTTCTGGAACTTTGGGAATTCGATTAGGTAAACTTTGGAATTAAGTCTTGAGGTCTGAAAATGAATTGTAGAGCATGTTATAAGCTTTCCAGATTGCCCAGTATCATGCCATTTGGAATTTTGGATCGCTAGTTTTGGTTAAAATACTTAGTTGCTGTCCAGATTGTTGTTATGCTATATTGTGCTTAGGTTTGTGGTAAGTTTAAGTGATGTGGTTCTTATTGATTATTTAGGTGTTTGGTCATTAACTGAGGAAGAGCAACTATACATTAGATTGAGTAGATTGGGTAAGTACTTCTCTACTAGAGAGGAAATCTGCACTTGTGTAAAGTGATTTGATTAGAGCGTTAGTGTTGCTGTAGTTTACATTGCATTCACTGAGCATGTTGCATTCATTCTTATGCATCCGTGAGATTCATTTGTGCATTCATGCAATAGGTGTATCGGAGGCATGTTGCATTCATTCTTATGCATCCGTGAGATTCATTTGTGCATTCATGCAATAGGTGTATCGGAGGGAGTGACACTCCTGGAATTTGAGGGAGCTCTTCCGGAGGAGGATCAGGAGCAGCCGGGGGAGCCAGAAGAACCAGCCAGTGAAGGAAGCACCGTTGAAGAGCTACCTGAATGCCCAGACCATCGCCCTTCTTCTTTCCTGAAAGGCAAGCCCCGGTGCATGCTGACCTAAGTTTTGTGTATACATACCTTTGAGTACTTTTACTTGTTACTGTATTAAGTTGTAGGAGTTGAGTGAAAACACTTGTTGCATTATACCTACCTTGTCCAGATATAAAACTTGAATCCCAATTTAGGTTTAGGCACGTGTTAATGCTTAGCCATGCTTAGTGCGGTAAAAGTCGGGTGATTTACGGTCATCCGCGAGCTTTAGGGTGAAGTGGGTCACGGTTGGCTATATTTGCTATCGTGGAAAAGAACCATGCTGAAAAATGAATTGAGGCTGGGCGGGAGTTCAATAGTGCAGCCGCAAGACACTTCACGTTTTGGGTGCGAAGCTATGTCCGTCCGAGTCGTTTAAGGACCGATTCGCTGTACGTCCTTGAGTCATGTTGAACGCAATCTAACACTTAGTTGGTCGGATAAGCCGTTCCAACCGCGAAGCTGAGTAATACAGATCAGACTGGGAATCGAAGGGTAGGTCGCATCTTGGAGAAAGTAAGGATGTGCTTGGGGACATTGGCGTAAGACCAAGGGGGGTTAGAGTCCCTATCACCTGGCAGAGTGTTGCCCTTGGGGATGCGGCATCAGTCGAACTCGCGACTCCTGAATTGTACCAAAGGTGACCTGAGCAGCCTTTGCTAGGCATGTCTCGGTGAGTGCTAGAAGTACCCCTCCAACTAGATAGGAATTTGATTCGAATCGCCGTCGCTCCCGGTTAGTAAGCACTTGACTTGAGCAGCGACAACGTAGATTCCATTAATTGAACAGATGGTTAATTGGATGATGATATGATGTTGCCTCAATTTATACATTCTATGGTTATTACTGTTTGCTTATAATCAAGTGAATGTTTAGTACAGGTGCTAAGATAGCTGACAGGTTAATGTTAAAAATGACTGCTAGTACGGGTTAAAAGAGTTACTATTACTTATGCTTTTCCGCAACATATGATGTCAACCAACTCCACTTATGAAAGCCTTGCATGATCCTTGGTGTCTTTTATTTTCTATTTCGACGGGTAAGTATAGCTGAGTATATTCCCGTACTCAGGGTTTATTCCCTCCTGTTGCAGATGACATGCTGTATCAAGGCTTCTACAAGAATTGCCTCCATCCGACGGGTGATGAGGATTAGATCATTGGGGCATGATCGTCTTTTAGTTCGCTTTCCTTAATGCTTTTGTGGGATCATGATCTGTAAGACTGGCAATCATACTTAAACTAAGTGTGTGTGTGTGTGTGTGTTTATGCTTTCGCTACTTTATAAACTCGGTTTGTAATAATTGCGACTCTGTGGTGTTGTAAAACTTTTTATTCAGTACTTGTGAAATGTAACGTGTGATGTGTTATGTTGAATGATGCGATCTTGGTTGTAAACGAGTTGGTTTGAAATTCTTCATGGTTTCGATTGACTACCGAGATTATATGGGCTCAAGTTCAAAAATTTGAGCGTTTCGGGCGCTTGTTTTTGTACTTGTGCTCTTATAATTTGGTCAGTTCTGTTACACCTATGGTGTCTCATAAGGCCATGAACGACCATGATCACAGAAAAGACATCCCTAAGCCATTAGAGATGAAGCTTCCATGTGAATACCAAGAAAGTTCCCTCCTTGACCATCAATACGGCTGGCGTATTGCTGATAAACAAAGAAGAACAACTCTCCACCATGCCACTAGAAGTCAAAGACAATCAAGGAGGAGCTTAAGTTTACATCCCCAATAGACCCCGACTCGTCGACCAAGAATCAATGAAAATCAAGAAAGGTTGATGGAAGAAAAGCATGCAATTATTCGTATTTCCATCAGACGGTGAAAATGCAAAGCTTAATGTAAGGAAAGGCCATGCTCAATGGACCATGAGCTCTCACCAACAGTAGATCAGATAAGATTCCTCCTTCTAGTATATTTTTCACTACTCACTTCAAAAGAAGGAAGGATAAAAACGTAAGGTATGCTCAACCAAGCATTATGCAACATTGAATTACATTCATACGAGAGTTCTATCATTCAAACCTGATTCTACATTTTGCAAAACTCAAGTGTGGGATGGAATTCTTTAAAACATCTCATGCTATGTTGCTAATTTGCCTTGGTCATCTCTACCTTTATGTCATGCTTGCTCAATCACTGACAAATAAAAATTTAAACAATCATGTTCCTTTGGTTCACCATACATATTCTAGTTTCTACTTGAATGAATCTCTTTAGTCTTTTAAACTTCCTTATCCTATTATAAGTATGCTTCAGAATATTATTCAAACACAATTATCAAAACATACTTCTATAGAATTTGGTTGTATATGTGGACTAATCCTTGCAGGAAAATATTCAAATTTTATTAGAAATGTTAGGAGATCATTCGTAGAAATAAATCAAGGTTAGAGGTATTCTTCAAAACAATTTCACACATCTTTGCCTTGTTGAAAATTTGAAGTAGTGGTGAATAATAAAGGCATATGATTTAAAACATGGGAAATAGATTGACCTTTAACTCCTTGGCAACACTATCCTTACATTGAATCATTTGTATACTCCTTCGAGTATGTATTGTCTACTAATCCCTTGCAGAGAAGAAATAATGAGAGGAGCAGAGGGTCTGAAGAGTGAGAAAGGAGTGCAACATATGAGACAAGATGCTCATGAACAACCCAAGATGCAAGGAAGGAAAGGACCACCGAGAAAGGAAGAAGGTGGTACTACCATTGGAAGCACCACTAACGGAGGCACCACCCCAAGAATCCTTATCCTTAAGAGTGAACTGAAATACTCAATCAGAGAACTTTGCTTGGAGGAGTCCCGTTCGGAGGACTCAAAACACCGAACCCTCGCTGTGAGGTAACATCAGTGGTTATTCATACTTACTTTTCAGCATTGCATTAAATTATTTTCACTTTAGCATATTTACTTTTCTGCATTAGCTTGCATTAGAAAAGAAAACAAAAAAAATTTATTATTACATCATAAACCTTAAGCCCCATGTGTATAGATCTAGGAGTATTCACCGTGGCGGCATAAAAAAATATATACCATGCATATGTATTTCTTTTTCTACATATGGAAAATCTAAAAATAGCAAAAAGACATCCTGTTAAAATTCTGTCAAAAGAAAAGCTGTCTAAACCCACAGGAACAAATCCTCGAATGGCTGACTGCTAACCCCTAATCCTAATTCGAGCCTCGAGTTTTGGTGTTCTTGTTGGAGTATTTAGCAGAATGGTACATATGATCAAGAGCTAGTTCACCCGGTTGACCTCATCTCACTCCACCAATGGGTGAGAAGTACCACCGTCGACAAACCTGCTCTGAGGATCACTCAACCTTCAATAACCGACCACGACAACATTCAGCTTGGGGGAGGAGCATCCCCATGTATCTAGCTAAGTATTTCTTTCCTTTAGTTTTACTATTTTCGAATTTGCTATATGTTTGCTAAAGAAATAAAAAGATGCATAACAATTGAAACAAAATAAAAATATTTATCTTAGCTAGTTATATATATTAGTAATTAAGGTGTGATCTTAAAACTTTGAAAACAAAATAAAGAGTGTGTGTTTAGTCTTCTATTTTTAAGAGCTAAATAAAATAATAGAGCCTAGGATAAACTCTTGCATTGAAAATGATGAATAGTTGCCCTATCGTAATTCCTTTCAAATACCTAGTTTTCAGCTTTGAATTCTCCTGAGTTTTGGATACGACTGATTTGATATAAGGATTTACTCTAAACTTGAAACTTGTGGGTAGCATACGCTTGATCTAAGTCTAGATAATTGACGGATATGATATGAGATGGTCTGAGCTGCTATTTATCTTGTTCCTAGCGATACTAGAGTTTCAGAGATTTATCTTTAGAAAAACATAAAATCTTACATGATGGGCTCCTATATGACAAAGCTTGAATTCCTACTAGAGTCATATATGATGTGAGACTAGAAAAACTTGCACTCATATATGATGCTTGCATTTGCATTGAGTTTAGTTAAGCTTTGCGGATGCCTTATAAGAGGTTTGTCATGCTCTTAAAATCAAGATCACGTACACACCACCCACATATAGACTACTCCTACACTGGGGGTAGGTGCAACAACATGCCATTCCATCTAGATCCACCCAAAAATGTTTTACTCTTACACTAAGAGTAAACACCAAAAATATACCCCATAGGATATTCCCCGAATAAATGATCCAAGTTCTTGTTACTATCTCTCAAAAGTTTTGTTGCAGAAAAGAGGCATGTGGCTATGCAAAAGTTATTCATAAAAAAAGAGAAGAAAGAAGTATTGAAAAAATGGACAAGTGTCCAAGATATTTAAAACATTGGGTACTCCGATGCCCACCTGGAAAAAGAGAAAGAAGAAAAGATAGATGAATAAGATAGCCCATGTTTTCTTACAAAGTTATCTTTTAAGTTCCAAAAGGAGAGTATGTTTTCAAGGAGCAAAGTAGAATTAGGTTAGCCACATACATCCATACACATGCACATCTTGATTTGATTGTATAACTCAACTTTCTTTGGGTCTGACTTTGACTTTACAATATATGTATTGCAAGTATGCTCTTTCATGCTATCTCCACTCCTATGAGCTCCACATAAGCCTTAGTTGTAGGAAGATGAAGGCATAACATCACTGTTGCCTTGGTAAGGATCCACATATACCACATATATTGAGACCTAAGAGTGTCGTACAATAGAAGCTCTGAGTTTTATTTTGAAAACTTGCAAAAACTCTAGAATAATGGTTGAACGAAGAACTTAAGACATAGTGCTTGACTTGATTGTTCTATCTTTCAATTGCTCAAGACCTAAGTGAAGGCTAAGAAGCCCCATGGTTGAAGGTAATATAGGTAAGTTTGAAAGTCAGATTGGTTTATTCTAGTCTAGAGGAGAATTTTTATTTGAACGCATGTGTACTTTTATGGCGTGAAAACATGGTAGCAACTCCTGATCCAAGTTTGCTGAGTTTAGCTTTGCTAAGGGACTAGCAAAGGGTAAGCTTGGGGGAGCTTGTTGACGGTAGTTAACAACCATATTTTATAGACAAATAAACATGCAAAAGGGCATATATGAGAGAACCAACAAAGGCTTATGGTTTAAACTGATAAATTCCATGAGTTTTGGTGAATCTCTTATTTCTACAGGGTTTATCCAAAAAACTGTCAAGGGGGACCTATTCGTCAAAAGAAATCAAGGAATTATTCTGTGGCATCTACGTAGGAAGGTTCTAGAGGACTCCAGCAGGCTCTCCACCAAGGGGGGAGGCCAACCACCTCCATGTGGGGCTGGGCGGTCCCACATGCATGCCGCCCGGCTCCCTGTGGGCCCCATGCACCGGCATCTTCCAGAATATTCCTCCACCGCCTCCTAGGGTTGTATCCACGCCGTTCTTCAAGTCGGTTTGATCCAAGGGCTCACGTTGCACCCCTGGGCTATATAAGCAGACCCCAGCCCCCCTCCCTGAGGCATAAGTCATTTGAGAAGACAGAAACCCTAATCTCCTCAGAGCTCCTCTAGTTTCTAGGGCATAGCTAGTTAGGCTAGGTCTAGAGGGAGACAAGCAGATCTTCGCTTGGATTCCCAACATTGTTAAGAGCTTGGTTCGGTATAGTTCTTGTACCCCTCTCTCGTTGTATCTCCATTATTTTTATATGCTATGGTACAATTGACAAGACAATATAGTATTCATCTTATTCATGTTCAAGGCTGCAATGTTCATCTTCTACTTTGATTATATGCTTGGTATAGTTAGTTTATCATTGTGTTTATGCATAAGATCGTGTAGCGCTCACCCCAATGATCACAAGGTGGGTGGTAGAGATCATATAAGCGTGGTGCTTATATGCTATTTACCTGTGAATACACTCTATATTCCAGGTCATGTGGTAGATCATGGACATGACACTCCCGTTGAGTCCTTTGTAGTCACTCTCCGAGTATAGGTCAAAGAAGTAGGGCCCGGTCATGAAGGAAGAGAGAGGTTTCTGTACTCAAACTTTCCTAAGTAATACCTCTTATGTGTAGATATAATGATGATCTTAGCCATGATTACTAGGTGTAATTGCACTAATCAACTTATGCTTTGACTTGTAATTAAGGATGACTTAGGAATCATTCCTCTAATATTCTAACTTGACCATGCTAATGCTATAAACTGGAGTGCTCTGAGTGGTTTATCATTATCAATACTTATCATATATATCTTTTACCTTATGACTTACCCCTGTTGAGTAGGATCATAGTTATGGTTTACTTTTCCATTAATAGTATAAGTTATCAATATATATCCTGCTAGACCTTCCCTTTGGTAAAATATAAATAGCGATACCTGGAATACTCCTAGGTGAAGTGCTACAATGGTATATTATCTGTGCGCTTGCGGATTTCTTATTGTTGAGATAATCTTTCTTTATTTACAAGTGTCATGTTAATAAATACCAACACGCACTTTGTGGAATAAATTGGGGGACAAAGATGTTTTCTACAACTTGTCGTCCCCAAACTGATGGACAAACTGAGGTAGTGTATCGAACATAGTCCACAATGTTGATAGCAATCTTGAAGCACAATTTGATGATGTGGGAAGTGTGTGCCACATGTGGAGTTTGCAAATAACAGAGCGGAACACTCCACCACCAAGGTAAGTCCCTTCTAGGTAGTGTATGGATTTAACACCTGTGCTCCTATTGATCTTTTGCCTTTACCTACCACTGAGAGAACACATCATGATGCTGAAGAGCGTGTTGGGTTTATTCTTAAATTGCATAAAACAACTAAGGAAAATATTGAAAGATGAATGAAAAGTATAGAATTGCTGGTAGTGAAGGTAGAAAGGAAGTTAAACTTGAACTAGGTTATTTGGTTTGGTTACACTTGGAAAAAAATAGATTTCTATAGCTGCATAAGTCTAATTAATGCCAAGAGTTGCTGGTCCTTTTAAGATAATTGAGAAAATAAATGATAATACATATAAACCTGAGTCGCCACCCGAGTTCAGGGTTAGTCCTACCTTTAACATTGTGGATTTGAAGCCATACTTGGGAGAAGAAGATGAGTTTGAGTCATGGATGACTCCACTTCAAGAGGGGGAGGACCATGAGGAAATCACTCCTTTTGATGTACCCGCTGATCCTCCAACCATTATGCAAGGTCCAATGACCTGAACTCGAATGCCACAATAAAATCTAGAGATAGCATGTTCTTAAGCGATCCTTTTCATAGTTTTGAGAATAGATTGCTGCCCGATGATGTTATCTATCTTAGGAACATTGTAGAGGATCATGAAGTACTTGGAGAAAGTTATGGAGGAGTATAATACCAGCAAGGACGTCCAAGACAAGCTGGAGGCCTAGTCTAACTCGAGTTTGAGTCTACCTCGGCCTTCAGAACCAGCCTACAGTAAAATGGATGCCTAGGACACATTTGGACTCCGTTTTCAATGATACACATATGGATGAAAATATAATTTCACAAGCTAACCAATGGCTTTTGTTTGAAGTCAAAATTCCACCAAAGTCATCAAAAATCATCAAAACAAGGCAGCGTTCAGAATCTATCAGGGTGCTGTGTCACCTTCTTTTTGTCCGTTGGGCCGTGTATTGTCTTAGAGCCCGTTAGGGGTGAAAGCCCTAGTTTGATTTTAGATAATTGATGAAACCTATGGACTAATCCTTGTGCTAAGTGTGTAGACAAGAAAGGATGATCCAAAGCCAAGTGGTGGAGCTAGTTGATGGTCAAGGTGATGATGATGACCAAAAGAGATGATCAAGTCATCCAACTTAGAAAAGGAGAAAGAGAAAAACAAAAACCAAGTATTGATCAAAGGCAAAAGTATCAAATAGGTTTTTGTGAAGAGTTTAGAAAGATGATGGCTAATGAGTTTGAGATGTCTATGATTGGAGAGCTTAGCTACTTCCTTGGTCTTCAAATCAAGCAAATGAAGAATGGTATATTTGTGAGTCAAGGCAAGTACATCAAAGACATGCTCAAGAAGTTTAGAATGGATGATGAAAAGGCAATTAATACACCTATGGGGACAAATGGAAACTTGGATAGTGATGCAAGTAGCAAGATGGTGGATCAAAAGTTGTATTGGTCTATGATTGGAAGCCTACTCTATGTGATCACATCAAGGCTAGATGTGATGTTTAGTGTATGCATGTGTGTAAGATTTCAAGCCTCTCCAAGAGAAAGTCATTTGAAAGCAACAAAGAGAATATTGAGGCACTTGAAGCATACACAAAATGTTGGATTGTGGTATCCCAAAGGAGCAAGATTTGAGTTGATTTGATATTCGAACTCCAATTATGCAGGATGCAAAGTTGAGAGAAAGAGCACATCAGGCACATGTCAATTGTTGAGAAGATCACTTTTGTCTTGGTCATCAAAAAAGCAAAATAGTGTAGCACTTTCAACCACCAAAGCGGAGTATATTTTGGTCGGTAGTTGTTGTGCTCAATTACTTTGGATGAAGGCTACTTTGAATGATTTTGGAATGAAGTTCAAACAAGTGCCATTGCTATGTGACAATGAGAGTGCTGTGAAGCTCACCAACAACCTGGTTCAACATTCAAGAACAAAGCATATAGATGTCCACCATCATTTCATAAGAGATCATCAACAAAAAGGGGACATTTGTATTGAGAGTGTGGGCACTAATGATCAACTTGCTGATATTTTCACCAAGCCACCTGATGAGAAGAGCCTTTGCAAGCTAAGGAATAAATTGAACATACTTGACTTCTCAGATATGTGTTGATGCACCCCCAATATATGACATGCCTCTCCTTCGAGTAAAACAAGGTAAAATTGATTAACATGTCTGAAAGGATCAAGATGCCCAAGAGGGTGTGAATTGGGCTAATTCTAAAATTCTTGCAATAAATAAGTCCTGCACTTAGCCCATTTCACCCCCTTGTGCCTAAGAGTGATTCTATTGTTCTACCGCACAAAAGTTTTGCACCCTAGGTTCCAATCCTACTCTAGCATGGCAATTCTAGGAATGTAAAGACAAGGAGAGGGAGAGAAATGCAGCGATATTTTTTTGAGGTATCAGAGAGTCACCGCTCCCCACTAGTCCTCGTTGGAGCACCCGTGCAAGGGTGTAGCTCTCCCTTGATCCGTGCAAGGATCAAGTGCTCTCTATGGGCTGATTCTTTGACACTCTATCGCGGTGAATCATCCACAACCGCTCACAAGATGACTTGGGTCATCCACAAGCTCTGTCGGATGATCACCATGCTTCCAATCACCACTGAGCAGTCTAGGTGATGGTGATCACCAAGAGTAACAAGCACAAACTCTCACTTGACCATGACAAGCCTAATGAGTAAGGTGGATGCACACTTGCTACTTCCTATGCACTAATGAGGTCCTTAATCTTGGATTATCAAATCTCAATCACCCCACTAGGTTCTTGCACTCCCTTGCACTCCAAAGGTGTTTCTCAGCTGAACAAATGAGCAAGAGAGCTCCCATGGATGAGTGGGTTAAGTATTTATACCTCCTCATTCAAAACATAATGGTTGGAGGCCAACTTAGCAAACTTCGGGGTGACCGGATGTGGCAGAACCTCCTAAATTATATGGCCCATGTGCACCTGTCATTGTCTCAACGACCTTTGACTGTTGTGCACGAGAACCAGATAACATAAGAAGTCTGTCGGGTGTCCTCGGGAAACCTGAATCATCCACATTTTACAACTAACACAGGATCAACAAAGGAGTAACTACAACATTACAGCATTTGCTACAAAACTTTACATCAGAGTGCGGAAGAATTTAAAACAGTATTTTACATACCAAAAACAAGTTATTTTTACAACTTAACTTTAATTGCGGAAGTTGAGTAGAACTACAGAAGAAAACTTAGGTAGAGCACCTAAGTCAGGAGAGGACAACCAGATCATATCGAGCCCACCGACATGACCTCAGTTAATAGTACCAGTCTATACCTACAATAGGGGTTAACAAACCCTGAGTACTCAATTATACTCCGCAAAAATTACCCGACAAAAAGAAAAGACTCCAAGGATATGCTGGCTTTAAGGGAAGTAGTAGAGCTAGAAAAGAGGTGTTTTGCAGAAAAGCTTTACTATAAGTGGATCCTTACTTTCAATATTTTAAATAAGTTTTAGCATCAGTTTTAGTGAAGCTTATTATAGATAGATTTGCACCTATTCTATATCAATCACTTGTATTAAGCATCACATCTCATATCCATCTCTTTACCTCATTTCCATAATCACCATGTACCATTGTTAACAACGATGATGAACAGAGAATCGAGTCTCCATAACCGAGGAGCAACGACGATTCGAACCGATTATACCCAGCTAGGGATCCCTAACCACACGACATATGTAGGACTCTAACCTACATATATCTACCTTCACCTGGATCCTCCAAAATGTGATCGGGTCCAGCACCACCCGAGAGTACAGTACACCTCCAATTCAGCCCTTGGCCACAAGGGTACACACTACTCTCGCTATCTCTCCACTTCCAGTGCGCGGTTGGATATTCACATGATAGAATTACTGAGGTCTTAGGTTTACCATATCATGTGGCCAGTTGCAAAGTCTCGATGCACACAATTCAATCAACGGTACGGTCCTTAATCGATGCAGGCGGAAATACTACATTGAGACTCCTTTCCCAATGCAAGTTACCCGTCCGGTCTTAGCTTTAATATTACCACTTAGCTTTAATATTACCATATTCATATTCATATTCATATGCTCTCATGACCTGTCATTAGGTCAGGAGAAGAAAAGGTAAACCTATTTCTCACGAACGATGAAATCACCATTCGACTTCTACCAAGTCTAAGCATTACTAAGCATAAGAGATCGACCTACACATACTAGTGGGATATCATCTAGATATAAATGGAGATCAAGGTAATTATGCAGCAACGGTATCAACCAACTCCTACTAACATAATGCACATTACACTAGACATAAGCTGTAATAAAGCATTTATAAAACAGAAGAGTGTTTGTATGTCCGGGGCTTGCCTGCATTGTGGAGAGGTTAGTTCACAGAAGTCAGGTTTGGCACCAACTCCACAGATGGATGACCCCAACACCATTGATGAATGACCTTCTCCAACACCGCTAGTGGATGACACCTTTTTGAAGATTGATCAACACTAACCTCCTCAACACTTGTTCAACACGAACCTTCTCACTTTCGTATGCACTACACATATATAAATGATGCATGCTTTAGCATGATGGAATGCATGACATGATACATGAATTGCATTGGTGAAAACAAAACAAGATTAACAACTTGAGTACAACTTTCCTTCACGATAAATTTGCAAGCCAACAAAACCACTAATGACCTTTGTTAACTACATTAATCATCATTAATAATTCTTAATTAATAAGTTAAATATGAGCTCAAGCAATTAATTAAGATGTCATGGATCATCACATGTTAATGGTCCAAGGTCAACAATCAATCTCAAAGTCGCTCAAAACCCTAAGACATTAAGTCTAGTTACTTGATTAATTAACTAATTAATTAAAGCATAAATTAGGCATAAAATCAACTTTGTCCAATTGACCTCAAAATTTTTATGAAGGTTGGTTACGTCATAACATAGTGACCAAACAAATTTCATAATTTTTGGACAATTATTTAAGCCTAGAAAAATTATAGAAATTGCATTTATTAATTAAAAGGCATATTTTTATCACATACAAAAAGTGCTCAAAATTCAGGTTTCAACTTTTTCCTAGGTGAACATCGTCATCAAGAATATACACAAGAATTTTCACAATTTTAGGAGCGCTAATTATTTTAATATGAATTAAACAAGTTTCAGTATTCAAAAGTAATTTCTGAAAATAGAAAAACCATTTTCTCTCCGCTGACTCACTGACAGAGCGACCCCACTTGTCAGCCCGAGCTGACCACGGCGTCACCGGTCGTTGACCGGCAATTTCTCGCTGGCGGCGAGGTTTCTGGCCGAGCAGTTGGCACCTACGTGACCTACTCAAGCGTATCGACTGGTGGAGCTGGTTGAACCAAACATGGACGGCGGTGAGCTCAGCGGCGGCTAGGCAGCACTACGGAAACGGCGAACGACGAGTTCGCTGACGATGGGGAGGTCACCAACATACCTAACTCACTCACTCGAACACAACTACGCAGTTAATCGAATCGATTACTACATGGAACAAGCTCGCCCGCAGCCATGGCGGCTCCGCGAAGCAGAGCATGCCGGTGCGGCGTGTTCCGGCCACTACAGCACAAACAAGCTTAAATGGACGGCACGTTCGGCTTCAGGGTGCTCACCGAGACCTCAAGAGCTAGACGGTTGAAGCTGCTACCCAGCGGAGACGGCTCAACCACGGCGGCGGCAACTGTGACGGCGTGAACCGGCGATGAGAAAGACAGTGGCGTACGGCACTCCGGTGCGGCGAGGCTGCATGGGCAGGTTCAGGAGCTGCGTAACGTCAAGGCGACCACAGCTGCGTGCTCAATTTGGCCAGAGATGGCTCGGTGGTGGCGATGCGAGGCGGCGGAGCAAGGGAGCTCGGCGACGGCAGAACGGAGAAGAAAGCGTGCTCCGGTTGGCCTGGGGCTTTATAGGCGTATGCGAGGCGTGAGCGAGCGACAACAACAGCTTGCCACCGCTCTCGCGAAGCTGGACGTGGTGCGAGCGTGCCTAGAAACGGCCAGAAGGACGGCGGCGGCTGGCGCTGTGCAGTTGGCCGGCTACTGTAGCTCTAAAACCACCTCGTTCTCCTTTTTCTGTTTTCTTCAAATTACTCCCAAATTTGCATAAAAACTTCAAAATCTCCAAAAACGAAAGTTGTTCAAAATAATGAGAGCTACAACTATGCTTTTTGGACAAACTTCAAATTCTAAATAGTTTTGAAAGTTGGTTTTTAAACTTGGAATTTGAATCTAGGGTTAATAAAATACTAATTAGCAATTTTGGTAATTAATTAGTAAACAAATACTTTTCAAACAACTCAACCAGGTAATGGAGTTCAAATCCAATTTCAAACTTAGAGTTCAAGTTTAACATGTTTAATTAAGCAAAAGTTTAATTATTTCACTAAATTTTTATATGAAAATTTCATAGAGTTTCATAATTACCAACATTGACATTATTGCATAAAACAATTTAACAAGGCACATGCAACATGGATCTGATTAAATTGAAACATGACATAGGTTAATGTCTTAATGCTTGATGATTATGCATGATGATTAACATGATTAGAGTTTTGTTAATTTTGTAACATCTAGGATGTTACACCGGACATGCCGGTCAGGGTGACCGGACGCTCCGGTCAGTGGTAATCGTCACTATGTTAGAAGTAGCCGTTGATACTGACCGGACTTTATCCTGCATCCGGTCAACACCCACCAAACGCGTTTGGTTAGCAAAATCCCTCTCTGGATGCTCTCTGATGTTGACCGGACTCTGGCTCCCCAGCGTCTGGTCACTATCTGACATCTCTGCCGATCAAATGAACTCACCGGACTCTCTAGCTGCGTTCGGTCACAACCAGACCAACATCCGGTCAGTCATTTGACCCTCCATTCACTTCTAATTCAAAATCCTTTGTGAATGAAGTTGACTCCAATTGATCTTAGGGCTATTTCTAAGCTACCTAATGCTAGGTTTGACAAGTGTGCACCACACCTAATCCATTAGACTCATCTAGATCAAGCTACGAGTCCATACCCCCTTAATAGCACGGCCAAAGGAAAAATAAAGTCCTAAACTACTCTAAGTGTCTCTCCAACATCAAGAGACACTTAGAACAAGTCCATTCTTCACCTTGTCGTCCATCCTTTGAAAACCAAAATAATTTCCATCAACAGGGGCATGAATACCATAATTTTCCAATCAATTTCCATTACCATGACCTAACTTAATTTGCCTCTGCAAAACACATGTTAGTCATAGTAATCTCATGTCGTCATTAATCACCAAAACCTAACTAGGGGCCTAGATGCTTTCAATATCCCCCCTTTTTGGTGATTGATGACAACACAACCTCGAGTATGTATAAGAAAAGAGTGAGGTTTTCAACATGCTTGGTTCATATAAGCATTTGACAGTAAGAACAAAAGGAGTTAGGCATGCTTATATGATCTAAGCCAACACGGTGTACTCAAAAGATATGAATTAAGCATAAGTACATTAAGTAATGCTCATTTGAATCGGAGTGAAATGCGGAAGCAAGGCAAATGAGCATAACCAAGTGACATGACATAAAAATATCGAAGTAGAGAGCACACATGTCACATAAGTCTCATAATCACATGTATATAACATGATGCATGAAAGTAAACGTGAATGCATGAAGTATCACACACAAAAAGAATCGAGACCATCTCACACCCTCTCCCTAAATCTAACATACTCGCTCCCTCTCCCCCTTTGGCGTCAAGCACCAAAACCTAAGGGTTAGTCAGTGGGGTAGGAGCAGACGAGCCGAGTGCTGCGGTGCGGTTAGAGACCTAAAACTAAGCTGCATCATCCTCTCACCCTGAACTCTGAGCGATCTGACCCTCGGACACTGGAAGCGGAGGTGAAGCGGTCTGGGTCTGCTCGGCCCATGGCTCTGAAGGTGACACTGTAGGAAGTGAAGCCACAACTGGTGCTATCGCTATCGCTAAAACCTCAAGAGTAGGAGTGACTGTTTGAGGTGGCTCGGACGAAGCAATAGACAACGGAATCATCTCAGTAGTCCTAGTGACTGGAGCAGCTGTGGTAGGAGCAAGGGCTCAGAACTCTGGTGGTGTAGGCTGTCTAGTGAGCTCACTGAAGATAGCACCTAGAGTCATGGATATAGGGGTGTCCGTCACTAGCACTGAAGTGGACTAAGTAGGAGTAAAGCCCGTGACTAAAGGAGTAAAGTGTGGACCCTGCTCTGTCCCTGGTGAAGCAAACCACTGAGACACATGCTTTGTAGGTGAGGTAAACTGAGGAGCTGGTTGTCCCTGACTCTAAAGCCCACTAGGCTATACAGCTGGAGTCACTAGAGTAGTGGTGGCAGGATGACCTATCTGCAGCGAGGGTTGTTGAGGAGCAACCCCTATAACAGTGTAGACATGCTGCATGAAGCCAAGTAACTCCTGCCGAATAACAAGCTGCTGCTCCTGCATGGCCTACTGCTACTATTGCTGAAACTGATCCTGACATGCCTGAACCTAAGCAATAGCAGCTGCGGTCTCCTATGCCTGGTGTGCCTGGTCCTGCCTCATCCGCTCGAGTATAGCTAGGAGTGTTGGATCTGTCTGCGACTACTGTGGTGGAGCTGAGCTAGAGCCACTAGCCTCTGTGTCATGTGGACAAGGTGGCATCTATGGAATCGGCTGATAGTCATCATCTGAGCTGTCACTCGGGTCGCTCTCGACCTCATCCGCCTGCTATGCATCTAACTGCTCCTCTGTCTTAGCAATGGCCTTGATGGCCTCATCCTACTCAGCTGCTGTCTCTAGCATCTCCGGTCTATGGCTCGACTGACTAGGTGTTCTCCCACTACTGTGACGAAACATCTGGCTCATGTTGTACTATGGGAACTCTATAGTAGAACCATTCAACTCGGCTAGAGTCATCTGTGAAACTGCCTGCCGAATGAGGAAAGTGATCTAGTGAGTATATGGCAACTGACAGTGACCTATGAAGCCCTATACTAGTGTGTCCTCCATCTTTGAGAGCATCACATCCCAAATATCAAAGACATTCTAAGAAACAAGGTGATGCACTAGCCACAACTGAATATGAGTCAGTCCCTCGCAATAGCCAACCCTCGGAAGTAAAGTCGTCCTCATAACTGCCTCAAGGATCCGAGCAACAGGGGTAAGTCGCATGGTGTCCTGCTCGATCCCTCTCCAAACGGCTCAGTGAAGCAGGGCCTAACTAGATATGTGGGCCGCCGTGAGGGCGCCTCGGTGGCTCTATCTGTCCATAGCAAATCTCATGATCTAAATAGGAGACTCTAGAAGCCTTAGTATCTCTTTGGCCCTGGAGCTCTAGAGCCTATAGTCACGACCTTTGAAAGCAAAGTGTATAAACCTGTGCCTAGGGTCAATCCACAAGGAGGAATAGAACTCTCTTACCCACTCTAGAACGTATCGGCCAGTCCATCGAAGAAGGTTTGTCAGTCCTGGCAGGTAGCTGAGGTGGGGACGGATCTGCTCTCCTACAACTGCCACTATGGACTCAATGGAGCACACTCTTTGTTACCTGAATGCCACCCCACTATTAAGGTAGGCATTATAGAAGTCCTCCTGCACCACAGTGTAGAACTGCTCTGACGCACGCTTATCCCGCCTCAGCGGAAACCAATCCTCAAACTATACGAACCGAAGTTGGTGCACTTGCCTGGCTATAGCTGCCCTCAGGTCCAAGTGTACCACAGGGGGCGGACCCTGAGGTCTCGGAGGTGGGTGAGAGCCACGTCTCTATGTCAGTGGCCTTGGTGACACCTAGGTGCGTGTCCGACTAGAGCGTCGAAGCTGTGGCTGTGCTGCCTGCTCTGCCTCCTGAACCTGCTCTTCCTGCTGAGCCTCCTCTGTATCTTCTATCAGCTGCTCTGTCTCCCCCTGAGCCTGACTCTCCTCTGCACAAGGACCCTCTGGTGCATCCTCCAGGGAGACACCGTCCTCCAAGCATAATAGTACCACATGGACTACCATGTCGAGCCTTAAGCTCCTCCACTGCAGCCCTCTAAGCTAGTGACAACTGAACACTAATAAGAATGCCACTGCCTCTGCCACCTCTCTCAGCGCGCTCAGCTGCTGCTGCTACTGCCACTGCTCTCTCGGCCTCAATGTCACCACGCTTGCGCTTCTTCTTTGTGGTTGTCTTCTTTGGCCCCTTTGCCTTTTCCTGCTCTGTCAGATGAGGCGGGGGCCTCTCATCATCGTCGGGACCACCCCCGATGTTCTTGCAATGAACCATGACAGACACTACAAAGATAAACTACCACTGATCAAGCAATCGAGCAATCAAGAACTCCCCCTATCACTGATAGACTCAAACAAGATCAACTGCAAGAACCACTATCACTCAAGCGGCTTGGCCTCTGTTTTGTACTCACAGGCTTGGCTTCGAGGTCAACTGCCGCTATTTAACTGACCAAGACACCACGACTCTGAAAGTCCTATGTTTGGTGTTGGTAATTAGTGACAATACCTAGTACTAACCACATAGCAAAGACATGTGTGTAGCTATGATGTGGTTGGTGCAATGACATGGTGAAGCAAGGATCAAGCAATGGTGATGTGATCAAGTGCTTGCCATGATGGAGCTGGATGAAGGTGCAAAGCCAAATCATGGAGCTCAAGGCAAAGGTATATGATAGGGTTTTTCATTTTGCATCCAAGACACCATAGAGGGTGTGGATGGCTTAGGATCATTAACCGTACTATAAAGAGGGGAATTTCTGGGCTATTGATCAATTAAGTGCCACTAAATGAAGATTCATTTGCATATGCATTTAGATCTAGTGGAGAGCTAACTTAAAACCTCGAAAATGATTGTGAAAATGCTAACACATATACACATGGTGATGTACACTTGGTGATGTTAGCACGTTTGCGAAGGTGGTGGATTCGGCGCTTTTTGGGAAATAAAACGCCTATTTTCCACTGCGCTAGAGGTGAAGAAACGGAGGCAAAACGGAGTCTCTGATGCTGAACCGGACGCAGTCTCGGCATGACCGGACACGTCCGATCAGTGGCAGCTGCTGTGCGCGGCGCGAGGCGCTGGGGTTTACAACCGGCGTGTCCGGTCCCTCACGGAACCAGAGCGTCCGGTCAAGCACCCAGAGGAGCAGAGTGTGGCAAAGTTCTGTGCGGACGCCGCGATGCGTCCGGTCGTGTTAGGAGCTCTCTAGAACCTCTCTGGACCGCAACCGGACGCTGGCACTGTCGCGTCCAGTTATTGCGTCGAGCGCGTCCGGTCGCATGGTCAACAACACGAATCAGTGGTGACCGGACGCCTAGGCGTGTTTGATCGGTTTTGATCGGCGCGTCCAATCACTCCAGCATGTGAGCAAGTATATTTAAGTGACTGTTACGATCGAACGAATGAAATTCAAAGTGAGACACGTGGTGTTCATCGGGGAGATCACAGTGGAGCGACCGAATGCTGTGCGCGTCCGGTCAGGGCAGACCAGCGTGTCCGATCACCCCAAGTGTGGCTGTTTCGTGAGCCAACGGCTCTATTCTTTTGGGGGCTCCTATAAATACTTGTTGGCCAGCTCCTAGAAGACTCTCTTGGACATTTTGACTCTCTAACATCCTCTTGAGCTGAGCACATCCCCTCCCACTTATCTCCCTTGCATGATTGCCTAATCAAATTGAGATTGAGTGATCTCAAGTGCATTTGCTTGTGAGTTTGCATCTAGTTGGCACTTGGGTGTTCTTTTGCTGCGGGATTCTTGTTTCTCTTGATGGTTGCCGCCATCTAGACGGCTTGGAGCAGCAGTGGAGGTCTAGCACGTGTTGGTGATTGTTCGTGGCTGGCTCCGGTGAGCTTGTTATGAGGGGTTCTTGTGGTTCCCCGGCGGAGCGCCGAATTCCAACTCTAGTGGATTGCTCGTGTCGTTGCAACTCTTAGCCATTGGTAGGTTCTTGTGGTGCCTTTTGAGAGGCTCGGTGTGTTAGACCGAGTAGCCACTGAACCATGTGGTGTAAGGGTACACAACGGGGACTAGCGTGCCAGCAAGCATGTGAACCTCAGGATAAATCATTGGTCCTCATCTCTTGATTATGATTGATTCATCCTGGTGTTTGGTTGTCCATTGGAATTATTGATTAGTTGGCTCAATTCATCGCCCCTCGGTGAAATCAATTCTATCCTTCTCTCACATTACTTTTCTAGTTATTCTTTGCTAGTCTTAGTAGCTTTGTTAGCTTGAGTAGAGTAGCTTGTTTAGTTGTTACTCTTGCGGTTTGACTTGTACGGTTGAGTGAATTAAAACTAGAATTGCCAATTGGATAAGTGGCTTGCAAACCCCTCTTAGGCTAGGCAAAACTTGCATCTTGCTAATTGTTATTACTAATCAACTTGTCTAGCACATTTTGTGGAAAGTTTTATTAGGCTATTCACCCCCCTCTAGCCATCAAGACCTTTCAGACTCGCTGCACGAGATAGAATAGAAAGTATACATATAAGCAACATATGTATCTAGAGAGGCGAGAACCTATTGGAAGCAAGCAACGTTAGATAAGAAAGTGAAGAAGGACTTGCTACCTAAAGTTGAGGTCAGGACCTGTGAAAAGATAAGTTGCTGAGCATGGTGGGGCACCACGAAAGGATCAGCAAGTGCCCTGCAAAAGAAATCGATCGAGGAGGAGTCAAATAGTGAGACTGGGCCGGTTCAGGTATAAGAACAAGCACTTGGCAGGCAGGGGTGAAGCTCACCCTAGGAAACGCTGCTGCCGGCTAATGATATCGCTGAGGAGCAACAATCAATGTCGAGGAAGCACATGTGGGATTGCCGGCACTGAAGGAATTGACGGCGAGGTGGTACGGTGGCCCTCCGGTGGTGGTGGTAACGCACCCGGTGAGCAGGGGTGCGGCCAGACATAGATGTGATGAGCGCACGAGTGCGGGGTGCACGGGCGGCCACGGTGGTGAGGCTAGGCGTGGGCATGGCGAGAGCATGTGCTCGGTGCAGGCATGAATGCGTGACGTGGTGGTGAGGACGCGAGCGAGCATGAGGAGTGCGGGCGATCATGGTGGTGAGGACGCGAATGCTGGGAAGGCTAGGGTGCAGCGGTGGAAGTGGCGCGGCGGCCAGAGAGGTGAGGTCATGGTGGCACTAGGGTAGTTAGGGTTCACGGCGGCGCGGCGTACGAAGGAAGCAGGGCGTGAACGGTTCCAAAATAGGAGATAAAAGGTGGGTCCTCCATGACAGACAGAAGAAAGGAAACAGATCCGCTCGGAAAGCACTGACCGAACACAGTGGTGAAATTAACCGGACGCACCCCCTGGAGTCCGATCGACAACAAAGAGGTCTAGAGACCCTCAAATCATGACCGGACGCGTCCGATGACCATTGACCAGACACAGCGCAGAGTCCGGTCCTTCTCTAAAATTAATGTGCGTTGACCAGACACAGAAGCATCATCACACCGGACGCTGGGGAAACACTGTTTAGCGTCCGGTCCTCCTTCAGCAACTGTTCTCTTTCAGTTGTACTGACCGGACGCTCAAGTGCAGAGTCCGGTGCAGTGTCTGGTCACTCCTCAGCTGCTATTTTTCTTCATTCCTACGTGATGCTTTCTTCCAACTTAAATCAGGACCAAATAAACACCTAATTGGAACTGGTATGAGAACTATGTCTCAAACCCTCAATTTTTAACATATTTTGCCTTCAGCTATTTGAATTTTAAAGAAAATAAGCGACAAAGCGGGCGAGGAGCAACATGTGGCCACACAATAGGGTTTATAACCAATTGGAGCTTCAAATGCTCTCCCTATTTGTGGACGAACACAACAGATGCTCAAACGATAACTGAAAAGAAATGACAAAGCAACACACATGCATATGCAATGCAATATAAGAAAGTAAAGCTAGTTGCTTGTCATGTTTGATCCAAGGTTAAGCTTTTTCACACGCTTTTCGATGATTATCCTAACCATGTTAGACAAGCACTAAGTGCATTACTAAAAATTAAACATGTTTTATATTACAATGCAATGCAAAGTTCAACATAAGCTCATTTTTTTAGTGAAGTTACTTAGGTCAAGCACATTGAGCTCATTCCTCAACCAACAAAACGTAGCCTCATCTAGCAGTTTAGTGAAGATATCCGCCAATTGATCCTCGATCCTTACACCTTCTAGAGATATATCATTTTTAGCAACATGATCTCTAAGAAAATGATGACGGATATCTATGTGCTTGGTGCGTGAGTGTAGAACCGGGTTGTTAGCAATTTTTACCATGCTCTCATTATCACACAAAAGAGGTACCTTTTCTAGAACTACACCATATAGTCTAGAAGAGTTTTCTTCAAGTAAAGAATTTGTGCACAATAAACACCCGCAGCAATGTAGTCTGCTTCGGTGATGGACAAGGCCACACTATTTTGCTACTTAGAGGTCGAAGACACTAGTGATCTACCAAGCAAGTAGCACCCTCCAGATATGCTTTTTCTATCAATTTTGCAACCGACATAATCCAAATCGGAATAGCCAACTAGTTGGAATCTAGCTCCTTTGGGATACCAAAGACCAACGCTTGGTGTGTGCCTAAGGTACCTAAGGATTCTCTTAACGGCAACTAAGTGAGCTTCCTTAGGACTAGCTTGAAATCTAGCACACATACACACACTAAACATAATGTTAGGCCTACATACGATCAAGTATAACAAGCTACCAATAATAGAGCGGTAGAGAGTTTGATCAACCGATTTACCTCCCTCATCTAGGTCGAGATGTCCATTTGATGGCATAGGTTTCTTGATTGGCTTACACTCATCGATTTTGAACCTCTTGAGAAGATCCTTGGTGTACTTTTCTTGAGAGATGAAAATCCCTTCTCTCATTTGCTTGACTTGAAAACCAAGAAGGAATGTAAGCTCTCCAATCATAGACATCTTGAACTCCTTCGACATCAATTCACCAAACTCTTTGCAATAGTCTTCATTTGTTGAACCAAATATGATATCATCAACATATACTTGACAAAAAAGATCTCTCCATTAAGCTTCTTGGTGAATAGTGCGGTGTCGACCTTCCTAATGGTGAAGCCCTCCTCAATGAGAAAATCCCGAAGACGCTCATACCAAGCTCTTGGGGCTTGCTTTAGCCCATATATCGCCTTGGACAACCTATAAACATGATTAGGATATCTAGGGTCTTTAAACCCTGGAGGTTGATCAACATAGACTAGTTCATTTATGAAGCCATTTAAAAAAGCATTTTTAACATCCATTTGATATAGTTTCATTTCATGATGCGATGCATATGCAAGAAGGATATGAATGGCTTCAAGTCTTGCAACCGGTGCAAAGGTCTCTCCAAAATCCAAGCCTTCAACTCGAGAGAACCCCTTTGCAACTAGTCTTGCCTTGTTCCTCACAATGATGCCTTGATCATCTTGCTTGTTTCAGAACACCCACTTTGTTCCAATAATTCTTGCATCTTGTGGTCGCTCTTCAAGTGTCCAAACTTCATTGTGAGTAAAGTTGTTCAACTCTTCATCTATGGCATTCACCCAATCTAGATCTTGAAGAGCTTCTTCTACATACTTAGGTTCAATGCAAGAAACAAACGAGTGATTAATAAATGAAGCAAGCTTTTGATAGCAAGTCATTACACCCTTTGAAGGACTCCCTATGATGAGATCTTGTGGATGAGCTTGAAGTAGAGGTGAATTTCTTCTTTTAACCACTTGAGGAGGAGGTTGTGGAGCATCAACATCTTGAGCTTGTGCCACCATTTGTGTCACACCCGGTTTTCTAAAGAACAAAACCAGGCTAACATATGTGTGCTCAGGAAGTCCACACATATGTCAGAATGAAAAAGTACCAGAAACAATGTTATTATATAACGTATACATAGCTATATTAACAATTACATCAGAGTATCGTGGAATGGTGACTAAACTTCAGGCTCCATTCTTCTCAGGGACGGCTGACTGGTGGCTCCGTATGCCAAACACTTCTGATAGCCTTTTGGAAACTCTACTACATCTTTTATCCTTCTTCTAAGCAGCACCTTACTACATACTGGAGTGTTGGGGAAATAGCAAGAGTGAGTCCATGTCGAACTCAACAAGTATAACACAGGGTTCATGAGGCACAAAAGGCTAGACACTGTTTGACTGCGTTTAGCTTTTAATCATCATATAATTAGCAATTGAGTAGCATCAAGATAATCCAATTCCCATTAATGAACCAATGATCATTTGTAATAAGGATAATGAATAGCATTAACATGAGCATAATAATAACAACAGTAATTAAGCATGATATAACAATGGTGATCAACTATTCTATAAGAATCCCCAAGGCCGCTCGTATCCGTGAGCACGGCTAGTATACCAGTTTATTAAACTCTGCGCAGAGGTGTACACTTTCACTGTGAGTCATAACTTCCAAATGCATGGGTTCGTGACTCCCCAAAACAATAGAAATCATATAAAGCCACTTAAAGGTTCATCTAACAAGTTAGGGCCATTAGATTCACTCGGTAGGCAGATGTAGGAACCCCCCTTTTCAAATGGCACACTTCCTTCTCGGCTATACTCATAGACTAGAGGCTATCCTACACCCAACGTGTCAAGCCATTCTTACGCCAATTAAGGTAACCACTAACAAGCTAGAAAAAGTCCTTTAAACAACTAAAGCCAGAGCCGTATAGCCCTCACAGCTGTACTGTCAATCCCGGTTATCACTTACAGGTAAGTCCTTATGGAGAGTAACTAGAGCAACAATGTAACCCCTTGCTCTAGCCTCCTTTCAACAGTAATAAAATCATCTTAATGGTTGATTGCTTAATCTATTAATCAAATTACAAGATCATTGTTCATAATTAAGCACTAGCCATAGCTACCCAAATGCACAACCCATAGGTGACAAGGAATCAAGATACCAATCGCTAAGTTATAATCTCTAAGGTTGTCAAGAAGGACACATGCATATATATGATAATTTCAGTGAATAGGACAACAAGGATGGTCCCATGTTATACTTGCCTTGATCAAAGCTTCCCTACTAATACTGCTGGTCTGGCTCAAAATAATACTCCTGATCGTCAAAAACTGCTCACCGTCTATTCTCGATCACCAAGCATCAACACACAATCATCCGAGCAATCATACACGAAGCAAACAAAGAAACATAGTTAGAACAGTACACCAACAGTAGCAAAATAGTATAAAAGTTTGTAAAACTCTTCTACACATTACTACGATCACACAGACGTAAAGATCACAAAATTTAGAGTTAAAACGTGAAAGTTATGAATTTTCTAAGATTTTCTATAGATAAATAATTATTTTTAATATAAACTCAAAAATTAAATTTTCCAAATCTACTGTACAGCTATACTAGCATGTAGAGCTCGCAAACACGAATCTAACACAACTTGAACGGGTCAAATCGGAGTTAAAACGAGGAAACGGCGGAGGAAAAACGAACAGTGGCAGAACCGTAATTACGAGCATCTTCTACTTTGGGTTGAACGAGCTCGTGGCCTCCATGGCCACTGCTGCTGCTATGCTTCACGGGGAAGGGAGGGCTCGGCCACCCAACAGCGCCACCGCAGCACGAGGGCCACACGGCGTAGGGTACGTGGGCCAGGGCGGGAGGTGGCAGGGAAAAGCTGGTCGAACTATCGCTGGAAGTTCGCCGGAACGCAAGCTGTAGATGAAGAACTTCGGCGAGGGGTGGAGGGAGCTACAAGCGGCGGCTCGTGATAAGGGTTGTACTTCTAAAACTAGGGAGTCGAGGGCTACGCCAGCATATATATAGTCGTAGGGTTTGAAAACTTTTCGGATTTTCTTAATTTCGGGATTATTTTAATTCCGTGAATAAAATAATTCTAGAAAATCTAAAATTACCTTTTTGGCCGTGAAAAATAGCCCGGAGCTCAGAAAAATCACGGGAAAAATCCTGGAGACTCTTGGAGAGATAAGAAACTCAACCAAATGAGTTTGAGCTCATGAAAAGATTAATGAAAAGATCAATATAAAAGATTAAACTCACAGAAATTGAAATTTTAAATCTAGAAAATACCAAAAAATTTTCCGATGAGAAGTAAACGTTGTTCTATGGTATTTTGAAAATAATAGCACTCACCAACACCAAAGATAAGCATCACACAAACACCACATTATCAAATTAATATGGAAAAGTTTAAAACCACAATTTTCTATATTTAAATTAGCAGCAACTTAACTTATCTAATAAATTTATTCAAATATTGAAATTATTTATTTTATTTAGCATTTTGTAAGCACAACCCAAAATTGAAAATTTTGGGGTGTGACAATTTGATCTTGGGAGATATGGGTATCTTCATTTTCTACTCTCCTATTTTTATCGTCATCTTGTGGCATACTTGATGAAGAGGGGGATCAATGATGTGCACTTCATCTTCATCATCTTTAGGCTTGATGTCTCCAACTCAAATATTCTTCATGGCCTCCCTCAATGGTTCATCACCTACATCATCAAAATTCTCATGTGCTCCTTGGGAACTGTTAGATTCGTCAAACTCCATATCATATGTTTCTTCAATCAAGCCGGTGGCATGAATAAATACTCGATATGCTTTGGACTTTGATGAGTAGCTAACAAGAAAACCAATATCACAACATCTTTAGAACTTTCCTAGGTGTTGCCGCTTCTTGTAGATGTAGCATTTGCAACCAAACACCCGGAAGAAAGAGACGTCCGGCTTCTTTCCATTGAGCAACTCATAAGGGGTCTTGCCAAGAAACTTTTAGAGAAATAGGCAGTTGGATGCATAGCATGCGGTGTTGATAGCTTTCGCCCATAGAGCTTTAGGTGTAACAGAACCGACCAAATTATAAGAATGCAAGTATAAAAACAATCACTGAAGTGATCAAATTCCTGTACTTATGCTCCTATAATCCCGGTAGTCCGTGAAATCATGAAGGATTTCAAACTTTTTAACAATTCAGCCAAGATCGTACATAGTTCAGCATCCATAGTTCACATGTTAGATAAAGTTCGCACATAGTCTAAAAACATCAGAGTTCAAACATAGAGTTATTACAGTACCAAGTTCGCAAATAAGTAGCAGAAGCAATTAGTTCAAATCCACACCCACACACACTTAGTTTGAATACAGTGCCAATTCATAATCAAGTCTAACAAAAGCATGTGGATAAGACATAGGGAAAGACCATGCCCATGGTCTAGTTGTCTCTAATAGGAGGGTAGAGACAGTTGCTGCAATAGCCATAGTACATCTGGCCATCTGTAACAACAAATAAGAACAAAGCCCTGAGTATGAGAAGGTACTCAGCTAGACTTACCCGTCATGAACTAAAAATAAATTGACACCAAGGAGTATGAAATGCTTTGTCTATGTGGGCTAGCTTGACTCATTTTTTGTGAAAAATCATAAGTTATCATCTATGAACCACTTTAAGTATTTTAACAACAGCTTATCATTATAACCTGAGTATACTAGGTGAGCATCTATACTAAAGCAAACACTGATTTAATTATTAACATCAATAGTAACCATATCAGGTTTAGCATCTCCAACATCATCCACGTAACCATCCTTGTTTTCCATAAACATTACTATGATGACATAGCTCAAGTCAAGTGCTCACTATCTAGGAGAGATGGCGATTCGAATTGATTCCTAACCAGCTGGTAAAATATTCCCTACATAAACCACACTCACTCGCTAAAGTCCGACTACATAAACCAGCTGGCACTATTCTGGTAAAGTCGCGGGATCAACAGGAACCACCGTACCCAGGGGTCGTCCGACTGCCAGGAATTAGGCCCATCCTGCCCTTGGGCTCACTCTTCGCGCCCCTGTTGTCCCCATCCAGATCCAATATGGTGCGCTCAGCAGGTCAATTTCTGACCCGAATAGAGTCACTAGCTTCGCGGTCGAAACAACTTATCCTTCCAGCTAAATGTGAGGCATGCGTTCAACATGACCTGAGGGACATACAATGGTACGGTCTTTAACTGACACAGATGGAATTACTATAGTCCAAAACCCTATAAAATTTGGCCCAGTCTCATTTATCCATCAACACTTGGTATTTCCAGGATAACAACACATAGCTAAAAGTGACCAGGTAACCACCTGTATCTCGCAGGTGACAGGAAATCACCTGACTTCTACCGATCTAAGCAGGGCTAAGCATTTAACTCGATCCTAGACCTAGCAAGGTGAAAAGGATATATATACCAAAGAAGACAAGGAGTATATAAATATACAACAACGGTTCCAAACAACTCCTATAACTTAATGCATCCATACATATAACATATATATACTCAATTGATTTCAAAAATTAGGAGACTTATAATGCTCCAGGGCTTGTCTTTCTTGAATGAGCTAGGCTGGTGATCTGGGCACTCCGGCAACTCCACATCTTGCTCCTCGTCCCCGGGCACCTCCTGTGCGATTCCCCCTTCTGGATCCTCGAGTTTCACCACGGGTGTTTCCTCCTACGATCCTGTATGATGCATATGCATATGTGAATATGAGGAATGCACATGATATGGAAATGATAAATGGTGAATAAGAGTACTTACATATGAATGAACACTTTTACTTTTATTTTACCGAGTAGGTCCATACCTCATCTCTAGTTAACTAAAACACACATCAAGCAAGACATACGTGCATACACACTAACAAGTATATACATAACTTTAAATTTAGCCAAACCACTTATACTAACAGGTCACATATATTCTAAAAGCCTACAAAAGTACCATGGATGACCAATATTAATTTAATTAAACTTTACCTAGCATCTATTATTAAAAGGACAGAAAAGAGACATATATTTCCAGTGCCTAGAAAATTCTGAGAAAATTACTAAAGCTTAGACATGCTTACTGGAGTCTACCATAAAAATTGCAGGTCAAAATGATAAACATATCATCCTACACAAAAATGACAAACAATAGGGCATAAATGCACATGAAAATACTTTGTACTATTAAAAGTGTCAAATAATATATTTCATATTTTTCTTGCTTACTCCTTAGCACAAGAGTAGTGTAGAAAAATTACCAAGACTATATGCTACATATTTTATTTACTACTAATTTCACAAAAGGCAAGTATTTATTCCACTTAATTCATCCAGCCATTTTCTTACACAGTCATAACATGAGACATATTTTTTCCAGAATCTACATGACATAACAACACCAACAAAACAAGAATCACATTTTTTTGATACTCCTACAATTACTTATGCATTTTCCAAGATTACAAGCATTTAACAAATTAAATAAAGCTCTATATAAAATTACCAGAAAAGTGACATCTCATATTTTTAACAGGTAGATCTACTCAAGATAAGCACAACAAAATTTGTTTCACCAAATTTGGACATGTGCAGCTCTAGTCATGATTTTTACAAGATTTTAATAGAAATATGAAAATCCTTTTCTTTTTCAAATCAGACCCTAATGATATGCGCACCCCGCAGCTTTCCCCAGATCCACTGGCGGCTGGGCCCCGGGGTCAACCTGACCCCACCCGCCAGTTAAACGGAGCATGGGAGCGGCGCTGACCGGCCGGATCTCACCGTCGGTGAGGTCTCTAGCGGCGAGGTCGGCACCGGTGTGCTCCCTGCGACGAGGAGAACTCAATGGCATAGAAAACGGGGCCAGTGGCGCACCAGCGCGTGCTCACCGGCGGCTATGGCGGTGTGATGGCACTGCATGGCGGCATTTCCGCCTTCCCCGGCCACGGCGAGGGCAGCGAGGAACGCAGGAGCTTTGCGGGGCCAAGGCGGACCCGACGCGCTGGAAAGACGAGGGGGAGAAGGAGCGGAGCGGGGTTGGTGGTGCGAGCCGAGACCTCCGGTGAGCTCTGGCCATGGCGGCAAGAAAAACGTGGCCGATTCGGCCCTCACCTTCGACAGCAATGGCGGCGCGTGACACGGTGAAGTCGAGCGAGCAGAGATGACGCGACGGGCGCAAGCGAGAGCGGTGGTGGCGTGCGGCGGCGGAGCCCCACGGCGGTGGCAATGGCACCTGCGGTGCTGATGTTGCTGCTAGAGCGAGAGAGCGATGTGGGGCAGGAAGTAAGGCACGTGGGGGAGCAAGGCGCAGTCCAGACCGCCTTAAGGCGCGGTCAGAGCGCGGCCACCGCCCACAGCCACCGGTGGCGAGGCGCCACGCGGCGAGCGGCGGCTGGAGCAAGGCAGGCGAGCGCGGCCGGGCGCGGGAGCGTGGGTACGGATGGAGTGGGCCGTCGGCCCACTGGGCCGCTGGCTAGGGCGCTGCCTATTTTTTCATTTTCTCTCCTTTTTTAATAAAATAACCCCTATAAAAGCACTATTTTGAGCATTTTAAAAGCAGTTTCATGATATGGCCCCAAAACAAAAATTGTAGATTTTGATGAGAGGAAAATTTTACCTATATAGGTCAAAGTTAAATTCTGCATAGTTTTTGAATTACAACAAGTCAAACCAATTTACTTCTAGGGTCCATTTTGGTCAACTATTACTTAGAAGCTTAATTAGGCAAAATGGTCAACATGAACATTGCTCCAATTTGCATCCTAAATATGTCTAAGTTGTTTTAGTGGCCAAACATCAATCAGTTGTACTACTTTATCATGATCATAAGCACATATGGCATAAATCAAACAATTCAAGCATTAACATGAAATGATACTTTACTTTTCATGAATGTCAATGCATAAATGATGCTTATGCTCATGAAATGCAATGCAAATGCAAGCTTAACACCAGGGGTGTTACATCGGGTGTATTGTACTCATCAAGCATTGTTCTAACAAGGGTGATTAGTGTCTGGTTCTTTCTCTCTACTACACCATTTTGTTGAGGAGTGTAGGTAGCGGAGATCTCATGCTTGATCCCAACTTCATCACAATACTCTTCAATGTTTGTGTTGACAAATTCTTTCCTATTGTTGCTTCTTATCTTCTTGATCTTCACATCGAATTCATTTTGTGCTCTATTGGCAAATTTCTTGAAACATGCGATCACTTCGGTCTTGTCATGAAGAAAGAACACCCAAGTATATCTTGAATAATCATCAACTATCACAAGACAATAGAGGTTGCCTCCCAAACTCTTGTAGGTTGTTAGTCCAAATAGATCCATGTAGCACTCTTGATGTAGACATATAAGCTTTGGTTCGATGAGTGTTAGCAACTTGCTTGCCAGCTTGACATGCACTACAAAGTTTGTCCTTCTTAAACTTGACATCCTTCAAGCCTCTCACTAACTCTTTCTTCAATAGCTTCTTGAGTGTGCTCATCCCAACATATGCAAGCCTCCTATGTCAAAGCCACCCAAGTGATGTTTTGGTGAATAAGCATGTCTTCAAGTTAGCATCTTTGGAGGTCAAGTCCACTAGATATAAGTTGTTGTATCTAAAATCCTTGAATATGACTTGATCATCATCTTTCTTTGACACAACCACTTCATGGTGAACAAACATTGAAAGCCAAGATCACACAGTTGACCAACGGATAGCAAGTTGAAGCTTAATGGAGCAACATATAGCACATTTGAAATTAAGTGGTCATTTGATATCGCAACTTTGTCCAACCCTTGTACTTTGCCCTTTGAATTGTCACCAAAAGTAATTCTTTCTTGACCATCCACTTCTTCATCTAGTGAGGTGAACATACGAGGATCACCGATCATATGTTGAGTGCAACCATATCAATAACCCAATGACTTCCACCGGTCTTATAGTGAAGGGATATGGGGATGCTACGCTAGCCGGAAAACAAATTTTTTCGACCCCATAAACCAGGAACTACTGCTAGTTACAGGTTACGGGATTACCACTAGACACGCAGGTGCAGCGGAAGCAACTCGATGTAGTCGAACACGTCATAGCAGTGCCGTGCAGTTGCATGGTCGTCCGTCACGTCCACCCTCCGCTCGTGGATCGTCCCTCTCATGCGATTCGTCCTTGTGCTCCAGATGCAGCACCTCCAAGGTATCCCACACGTACGGGGAGGAAGCGTTGCGCCTCCGGACTGCTAGATCTGCGAGGAACAGTAGGCGTGAGCGTGGGGAGGGTGACGGCGGCGGCTGCTCAATGACGTGATCCCTGGCCGCGCCCCCTTCCCTCTCTTATATAGGCGCCTCTAATCAGCCCCAAACTAGAGGCCCAATTAGAAAACCCTAAGCCTAGTTAAATTCGGGTCCAACCCGAATTGGGCTTCCAACCCCTTAAAAGTGCGACCCTATGGGTTCATGTACAAATAGACGTGGCCCGAGTACTCCTACTCGGCCATTAGTTGATAGCGGTCTCTAGCAAGACGTGTCAACTCCTATGTGTACACTAAGATCATATCAGACGAACCACCACAAACCATATACATGCCATTCCTTTTGCCACACGATATTTGGTCCAACTCATAGGTTAACACTTAACCTAAGCACAGCCATGCATTTGTTGATCCTATCATTAGAGTGTTCCATTGATATCTCTCTCACATAGAGAGGGGCAAATTCCATCTTGATTGTCTATGTCTCACAGCATGTTTCTTGACAAACCCGAAGACCACCTTTATAACTACCCAGTTACGGAGTAGCGTTTGATAGTCTCTAAGTAGGTCATTTCACATCTTGAGTACATACAACAATCTCAGGTCTAAGGACATAACGTACATGATGTGAATCGAGACAATAACAACATCTCACGTTGGGTCAGTCCAGCCTACATGTCACACATGTGCCCACATTATTAGTTTAACATCTTTATGTCTATGACTTGTGAAACATAGTCATCAACTAATAATGTGCTGATCTAATATTCATGTGCATCCTAACATAAACTCCAATCAGGGACCATTCTAGAATAACCATACAAGTAAAAGAGTTTCACAAACAATTCACATAATTGCTAATCGATACAAGTTGTCTTTAATGGATATTCATTGGACTCATTATATGTCATGGATACAAGGCAATACAATCATCTCTATGATAACCTCTAGGGCATACTCCCAACATATAGTTCACCTACACACACAAGAGATCAAGCTTGTTGTTTAGGGGCCCAAACTTGATGAGGGCCCTTGACTTTATCAACTAGTGACTTAGCAACACAAATTTGCTTAGGCCTATTCTTGTTTGGTGAACCTAAGAACATGACTTTCATATTTCCACTTGAATCCTTTCTAAACATGTAGTGAGCATTGAAAGCAAAGGGTCTAGCATGCTTGGGTAAGCTTTGTGGTGGTGGAGTTTTACACTCATGAGCAAAGTGACCTTCTTGTCCACACTCAAAGCATCTCTTTGGCTTAGGCTTTGACTTGTATGGTTGTTAATGTTGAGCTTGAGCTTTCTTCTCTTGATGTGCCAAGTATCTAATACCACTTCTATCCATCTTCATCACGGTGTTCATTAGTAGCTCACTTTGAAGATATTGGCCTCTTGTGAACTTGCTCAAACCGGCCTTGAGATGTTCCTTCTCCAACTTGAGTTTCTTGTTTTCTTCAATGAGTGACTCATTTGTTGTTTGCTTCTTAAGACCCATCTCCATCTTGAGTTTTTTGTTCTCTTCTTTAAGCATCTTATTTTCAAGAGCCATATCATGATCATTTTCAAGATTCTCCATGACAACGGTGTTGGTGGTTGATGCCTTTTCAAGATCCTTCTTGAGCTTCTCATTCTCATTCTTGAGCTTGATGTAATCATTATAGTTATCGGACTCAACCACTTCCTTGCCTTTGCTACTAGAACCTTGCTCAATGCTCTCAACAATCAAGTCATCACATGATGTAGCTATATCAATCTTAACAACATTGTTAGTAGCATCATGTGGCTCATTTGATAAAAGCTCATGAGAAAGAACAAGATTGTCATGATTAATCTTGAGATTGATGTACTCTTGTTTTAGTAACTTGTAACTAGTGGTGAGCTCTTTGTGCATCTCCTCAAGTTTGTCATGTTTTTCTCTAAGCTCTTTTTAGAGGTTTTGAGCTCCTTGAGTTTAGATGACAAAATTTTATTCTCTTCTCTAAGCTCATCACTAGCCTTTTGGGCTATGTCATACTTTGCTAAAAGTGAATCATTCTCAAGTTCTAGCTTCCCATTTTTAGCTCTTGTCTTTCTTATAATCTTAGTGTATTAGTTTAGCAATTTTACAAGATCATCATAAGAAGATGATTCAAATTCTTCATCACTATCACTACCATTTTCATCATCACTAGCATTGTCATCACCACTACTATCTTCATCATTTTGTACCTTCCATTCACCCTTGACCATGAGGCATAGGTGTGTAAAGGATGATGGTAGCGGTGGCGGTGGAGATAGTGAAGAACCAATCACAAGAGCGGTCACCTTCTCCTTCTCATTATCACTTTTATCATCGGATGAGCCACTAGATGATTCAATGTCCATGAGCCAATCACCAACAATATAAGCCTTGCCATTCTTCTTCTTCTTGTGAAATTCTTTCTTCTTGCCATCCTTCTTGTATGGCTTGTTCTTCTTCTTCTCATCATCATCATCATCACTTGAGTCATCTTTCTTGCCTTTGTACTTCTTCTTGTATTTACCTTTCTTTGGTTTGGGGCATTGATGAGCTAGATGACCAAGTTCTCCACAATTGTAGCAATCCATTTCAGAGATGGCCTTCCTTCTACTATCTGTGAAGAATTTCTTCTTCTTGTCATCAAACTTGACACCATTCTTGTTTAGCTTTTTTAGCATCTTGGTGGTTTTTCTCACCATGAGAGCTAGACTTGCATCATCAACTTCATCATCACTTGAGCTATCATCAGCGATATTTTCTTTGCTTCTCTTCTCATGGCTAGCTTGAATGCCAAATCTTTCTTCTTTGAGGATGAAGAGCCCTCTTGAGGAGTGATGTGCATGGACATCTCATGTGTATTGATATTCCCAATATTTGAGTTGGTGTAGTGGTGAAAGATCACCTTGATGAAGCACCGTCACAATATGCTCATATTTGTCAATGGGGAGGATACTCAAGATCTTTCTCACAACATTGGATGGTTGCATTTGAGTGAGTCCAAGCCCATTGACCTCCTCCGCGCAAGAACATTCAAGCGAGAATACATTTCATTAGCACTTTCATTAGGAAGCATCTCAAATGAATTAAGCTTCTTCATCACAAGGTGACAGCGTTCCTCATGCTCACTCTTGGTTCCTCATGGAGCACACAAATGTCTGACCATAGTGCATGGGCGTCTTTGTGGTTCCACGCACGATTAAAGACGTCCTTGCAAAGGCCTCTAAAGATGGTGTTTCTAGCCTTTGCATTTCACTTCTCATAGTGAACCTCATCACCGACAAGGTTGACGGGATCCTTAGGTTTTGTGAAGCCTTGGGAGGTGGCTCTATACACTCCAACATCTATGGCCTCTTTGTACGCCTCCATGCAAATTTTTCAATAAGGAAAATCATCTCCCTCAAACATGGGAGGGGGTCCATCCCCATGGGACATCTTGCTCTAGGCAGTTAAGCCTAATTCAAGGAGCACAAGGCTCCGGTACCAATTGAAAGGATCAAGATGCCTAAGAGGGGGGTGAATTGGGCTAATTCTAAAATTCTTACAATAAATAAGTCCTACACTTAGCCCATTTCACCCCCTTGTGCCTAAGAGTGATTCTATTGTTCTACCGCACAAAGTTTTGCACCCTAAGTTCCAATCCTACTCTAGCATGGCAATTCTAGGAATGTAAAGACAGGTATTGAATTGCTCAAATGTAAATACTCAAAGTAAAGAGAGGGAGAGGAACGCGGCAATGTTTTTCTGATGTATCAGAGAGTCGTCACTCCCCACTAGTCCTCGTTGGAGCACCCACACAAGGGTGTAGCTCCCCCTTGATCTGTGCAAGGGTCAAGTGCTCTCTACGGGCTGATTCTTCGACACTCTGTCACGGTGAATCATCCACAACCGCTCACAAGATGACTTGGGTCATCCACAAGCTCTGCTGGATGATCACCAAGCTTTCAATCACCACCGAGCTGTCTAGGTGATGGCGATTACCAAGAGTAACAAGCACAAACTCTCACTTGACCATGACAAGCCTAATGAGTAAGGTGGATGTACACTTGCTACTCCCTATGCACTAATGAGGTCCTTAATCTTGGATTATCAAATTTCAATCACCCCACTAGGCTCTTGCGCTCCAAATGTGTTTCTCAGATGAACAAATGAGCAAGAGAGCTTCCATGGATGAGTGGGTTAAGTATTTATACCCCCTCATTCAAAACACAATGGTTGGAGGCCAACTCAGCAAACTTCAAGGGATCAGACATGCCGGTCAGGGTGACCGGATGCTCCGGTCAGTGGTAATCATTGCTGTGTCAGAAGTAGCCGCTGATACTGATCGGACTTTGTCCTGCGTCCGGTCAACACCCACCAGACGTGTCCGGTCAGCAAAATCCCTCTCTGGATGCTCTTTGATGTTGACTGGACTCTGGCTCCCCAGCGTCCGGTCCAGTGTCCAGTCATTATCTGACATCTCTGCCGATCAAATAAACTGATTGGACTCTCCAGCTACATCTGGTCACAACCAGACTAGCATCCGGTCAGTCATTTGACCTTCCATTCACTTTCAATTCAAAATCCTTTGTTTACGAAGTTGACTCCAATTAATCTTAGGGCTATTCCTGAGCTACCTAGTGCTAGGTTTGACAAGTGTGCACAACACCTAATCCATTAGACTCATCTAGGTCAAGCTACTAGTCCATACCACCCTTAATAGTATGGCCAAAGGAAAAACAAAGTCCTAAACTACTCTAAGTGTCTCTCCAATGCCAAGCGACACTTAGAACTAGTCCGTCCTTAACCTTGTCATCTATCCTTTGAAAACTAAAATGATTTCCATCAACAGGGGCATGAATACCATAATTGCCCAATCAATTTCCATTACCATGACCTAACTTAATTTGCCTCTACAAAACACACGTTAGTCATAGTAATCTCGTGTCGTCATTAATCATCGAAACCCAACTAGGGGCCTAGATGCTTTCAATGTCATTCATTCTTTGCCAAGGACTTGTTTAGTACATCTAGTCATTCCTCACATGTCTTAGGCTCATTCATGAAAATCAAATGGATTTAATGCTTGTATGGTACCACTATTATTTTTATGTTTGAAATGATCTAGTGATAGCATATGACATGTTTGTGGGCTTCTGAACCTAGTGTTTAATCTTGAAAATGAGCTATAAGTGTTTAACTCAACATTATCAAGATAACCCTTGCAATGAGGTGTGAAGAAGCTTGCCATTGGATCAAACCGAGTTAAATATCTTTTGCAAGCGATCTAGATTGAACCAAATTTAAAAAAATGATCCTCACTTAACATGGTTCACCCTCACCTATCTAAAATTTGAGCTCACCTTTTGTGGTAGTTAATGCCAAAGGAGGAGAAGTAGTTCACAAAGATAGGGGGAGAGAAACAAAGATAAGATATGAGAAAAGAAGGGCATCAATTAAAATTTGAAGCACACAAGTAGGGGGAGCAAGCTCATAAACTTGTATGAGTAGGGGGAGCAAGCTCATAAACTTGTATGTTGCATTTGGATGTGCATTACATATGTTTGCTTGCATGATACAAGTTTTTAATTCCAAATCCATGCTTGTGTGGTGTATGCTAGATTTTTAGAAAATGATTGATGAAATGAAAACTAGCATACATAGGATGATAGCTAGATATTCACATGCTTTATCAAGTGATACTAGAGCCTTGCTTCTAATGTTGATCTAACGAGGTATCTAGTGTTTGTATTTTACAAGTGGTATCTAGCAAACCATGGTGCTAAGGATGGTGTTCAAATAGCAACTCCGATTGGTTTCACGCTTCAAAGGTCCATTCTTTACACCTTAGCATCATTTGATAGTCATTACTCTTCCACACTTCCTATCTATATATATATGTGCAAGCTTCCAAATCCAAACTCTTAGCATATATGTAGGGGGTGCTAATGCTACCAATTTGGGTTTATGAAACTTGTCCATATCCTTTGCACATGGTAAAATGCTTGGGCAAGCAACATAAATCCAAAAAGATTTTATTGAATATCTTTGTGAAAAGGCTGTCATCAATTACCAAAAAGGGGAAGATTGAAAACCCTAGTTTGGTTTTGGATAATTGATGAAACCTATGGACTAATCCTTATGCTAAGTGTGTAGACAAGAAAGGATGGTCCAAAGCTAAGTTGTGGAGCTTGATGATGGTCATGGTGATGATGATGACCAAAAGAGTTGATCAAGGCAAAGGTATCAAATAGATTTTTGCTTTGGCACTCAAGACATCAAGTGGGTGTGAGTGTATTTAGGATATATAGTCATACTATTAAGAGGGGTGAAACTCGTCGTGAAATGCGGTTATCAAAGTACCACTAGACGTTCTAATTCCTTGCATATGCATTTAGATTCTAGTGAGTGCTAACACCCTTAAAAATGCTTGTGAAAAATGCTAACACACGTGCACTATAGTGAGACACTTTATGGTTGGCAATATAGAAGCAAGGGTGAAGTGAAAGAAGTTAAAGCTGCTGGTCACGGGGTGACTAAATGTGTCCGATATAGGGATTGGACGCGTTCGGTGTCCAGCCCTAGCACGAGCCGAGGTGCCGGGGTGACCGGGCTCTGGCTTGAGGTGGTGACTGAACCCAGGCAGATCACTGTTCCTATGTCCGATCATGGCGACATGGCACGAAGAGTGAAGCCCAAGAGGATCGAACGCTAGGGCGCGCCCGGTTGCCTACACCGGACGCGTCCGGTCTGCCCTGAAACCTCTTGGTGTAGTTTTCACTATGACCGGACTCTAAGTGCATCATGTGACCAGACGCTGAGCGTTGCGTTCGATTAGAGGAGCTGGTGTGCATAGCTTCGAGCAGCTGACGCTGGGTGTGTCCAGTTGGCACAGAGTGGCTCTGGGAGCTCTCTGTACTCGACTTGACTCTGCGTTGAGGAGCGTCCGATTGTATCTAACATCGCGTCCGATCAAATGTGTCAGAGCGTGACTAAGTTAGTGTTGGCGGTTGTTATCGACAAATATTTACCGCCAACATTCTACTAAAAAGGAAGGAATAAACATTAATACACACATATACATGTGATAATGCCTTGTTTCCAGTTGTGCCCGCGAATTATTAGGAATGCAGAAACAGGCAGAACAGAGGAGAAAAGTGCGCTTTCTGGAAAGCGCACTGGAGGGAGAAGAGGAAAAGGGCCAGCTCGGGATAGAATTGGGCCAAGCCCACACCAGCACAGCAATCCAGGCCCAGAGGAAAGGCGGTGGAGCGAAGCTAGGCTAGAGGGGCGCTGGCCCTGGTGTGCACGCCAAGGCGCGGCCGCGCCCTCCTCGCTGCAGCTCGGCCCCACCTCACGCACACCGACTACAATTAATGCAGTGGAGGTGGTGCGGGGGTGGGTTCTCTAAACCTGGACGCCAGGGAGCCTCCACCAGCTCCTATATAAAGCAAGGCACACCCCACACACACAACACACAACACACTCAACACACCACACTACATTCTCTCACTCCTCACTCCATCTAGCTCAAGGAGCTCCCTCTCTCCCTCTACCTCACTCTCACTTAGCTAGGTTAGGTTAGGAAAGTAGAAAGAGAAGTAGAAAGCTACAAGGAGAGCTTGACTCCTTGGTGGAATATTGGTGAGAATAAAGTTGGATTCTTTCTACCTTATGATCATCATGTTCTATCATACCGTCTTGTTCTATTATTCATATAGTTGTTGCTATGAACTAGAGTATAGTCATATTGGTATGTTCATGACATGTGTACTAGTCTATAGTCCATGTGTTATGAGTATTTCATATATGGTTATGTATGGTTTGTTTAGTATATTTGTGATGTGTAGATTAGTCTATAGTTTACATATCATTCATATGCTAAGCTAACCTAGGTGCTACACTCACATATGTGTCATGAGTAGAGCTACTTGTGTGTGGGGAGGTGGTTCATCATGCTTTTGGGTACATCCTAGTCTCTTACCTATCGATCCGTAGGGTCAGGGACCCGGGGGACTAGGGTGGTCAATATATATGCGGGCGTGGTGCCCAGGTATATAGTGGCAGGTGTTTGCATGCCTACTCCACGGTTGAGGAGTAGGTGGGCAGGTGGTGATAGCCCTGTCCATCCCTTGTATTCCCCCACGTTCGGCTAGGGTGTAGGAGTTCATAAATATGCTATTTGGGGTTGCTGGCAGACCAGTACTGGTAGTCTCCCGATCCAATACACACATACTTAGCACTAGCTTATGAGCATATATGTTAACTTAGCTCATAGCATACTAACTATATTAGAACGCTCTACTACTCATTAGGACATTTTTTTATTCTTATTCTTGAGAGTTGGGAGCACTTGACTAGATTAGGTGTTGGTGTATTTGTGTGTGAGTCCACTATCTTAAGAACTGTATGCTTACCCCTGTTATGATTATCTGGATATTATGCACACATAAGTGCTTTGCTCATACACATGTCAGACCATTTGTTATCACCGCCTTCTTCAGCAAAATATAAATAATGATACTCTGAATACTTCCGGGTGAAATGTTACAACGATAGGTCCGTGCGCTTGCGGACATTGTCTGTAATTATATAGACCTATCAGCTGGTGTTCCTTAGTATCCTTGCTAGGGGATGCCAGCATGGCATTTCTAGCGCCGTTGCTAGGGATGGGTCCTAAGCCTATTCTTAGTAGCGACGCTAAGAAATGCCAACAGTTAGCAATTGGGCACCAACGGCTATTCGGTTTGAAGAGTGACACGTGGCAGCATTGCTGTGACTAGACACATCTGATCAGTATGCAGTCAGCCCAGTGAAGGGGTATAACGACTCTATTGTTTGGGGCATCTATAAATATCATTTGGCCGACTTGGGCTTACACTCTTGGCCATTTTCTATTGAGAATACAACCTTGTGAGCCTAGCCAATCCTCTCTAACTCATCTTGCTTGATTGATTCATCATTTGGTGAGATTGGAGAGCATCCAAGAGCATTGCTTTAAGTGATTGCATCTAGAGGCACTTTGTCGACTAAATATCGTCGGCAGTCCACCGAGGGCTATACCCATGATGGTAGATTGATTGGTAGAGGTGCCTGTAATCAGGAACTAGATGGTAACAGAGACACAAGACACAATATTTATACATGTTCAGGCCGTTAAGATGACGTAAAACCCTATGTCCTATGCTCTACTGGTTTATATTGCTAGCTAAGCCCGGGATTTGTATCTCCATGCTGACTAGGGGACCCCTGCCCCTTGGTAGGGTTACAAGGAAAGTATCCTAAACGGCTATATGGTAGGTATTCTATTTGGATTACAATATTTATAGGAGTCCTAATAAATCATATCTTCAAGATATCTTCTAGATGCCTTATGGTGCACGTCGACCAGTGCCATGCGCTGCACGCCTTGATCTTGTGGGTTGGACCACTCCTGATGGTGTGGCCCATGTCCCTTGCCATGGGTACCTAGGGTTATTCCCCCCACACACTTGGGGATTGTGTTTCACTACGGGATTCACTTGTTACTCTTGGTGATTGCCGCCACCTAGACGCTTGGTGCAGCGAGGATCATCGAGCGGATGAAGGTGCTTGTCTCTGCTCCGATCGTGGTGATTTTGAGAGGTTCTTGACCTTTCCCTGGCGGAGAGCCAAAAGGTACTCTATTGGATTACGCGTGTCATTGAGTTACCCTCATTTTGGGTAGGTTCTTGCGGCACCCAAGTGTGGGCTTGGTGTGGTGCTAATTAGCTCGTGAACCACCAAGTGAACGGTCAACACAACGGGATGTACCTTGCCGGCAAGCAAGTGAACCACAGGACAAATCTTGGTGTTCATATTGTGATTGATATTCTCTTGCTACGAGCGGTACAAGCATCCTGCTCTTCTCCCTTGTATTACATTGTTTCATACTTGTTGTAGTTGAGTAGAGTAGGTCTCTTGCTAGTTTAGTTGAGTAGCTTGTTTAGCCTTTTGCTATTTGTTAGCTAGCTCAACTAGAATAAGAGTAGTGACATAGCCTTTGATTGTACCTATAGATCATAGCAACTAGAATTATTGGCATAGGTGGCTTGCAACCCTTGTAGAGCTAGAGCGAAATTGCAATTCGCCATTTGGGTTACTAACCCTTTGCTCTGGTGAATTTGTAGAGAATTTTTATAGGCTATTCACCCCCCTCTAGCCATTTAGGACCTTTCAAGGGGGCACGTCTAGGGGTTGATGACTCTTAGATCTTATATTGAGTCTTACACCACATGTTTGGGTCTGAGGTTTTGCTTTAGATCATGGAATTCTCCTATGTGTATGTCATTATTCATAACTCTTATCATTACCATCACTTATCCCCACTTTAGTCTAGTTGGTACACTAGTTAGTAGATACATGATGGTGAACTATCAACTTCTTTAACCATTATTTCCTTGTGGATAAATACGATACTCTAGAATACTCCCAGGTGAAAGCCACATCGGTATCCATGCACTTGCGGATTTATCTGTGTGTGTTTAAAAATACCAACAGGGCGCGCGTGCAGAAATTGCCCTACTCACTGACAAGCTGGCCCCACGAAGGGCCCCTGGGGCTCCTCTAGCCATGACACAAGGAGTTCAAAGGCCAGGTGATGGACTGCATGTGGCCGCTCCTAGGCTAGAGGATCAAGAGTGATTGACACTACACAACGGACCCACCAGCGGTCTCTAGCCTCAGCGTGTAGAGTGCCTTGGTCATCACAACATGCAGCCTAAGCCCAGATAGCCTATCTTTGAGCCCGTTGATAGGAGTGAGATACAGCGCAAGACATGGCACTGAGCCAACTTGCCTGACCCACGGCAGGCTAGGTAAGCGAGGCACCTCACAGAGGCCTAGAGCTAGCAATCCCCTAAAGGATTTTTTGGACCCTTGCTCAGGCTCCACCGCTTTCAAGCTCACCGAGGGTGCTACCTGACCTAGAAGTCATGAAGGTGTCCCTTCACATCCTCAGGTGGACATCTGACTGAAGTCAAGGAGAACCGCACCCCCATCGTCGATCCGCAAGCCGTGTTCGAGGAAAGCCCTTCATCGCCATCCCAAGGATGACCTAGGAGGCCATAAAGGGCTCAGGGGCTCCTAACAAGAGTCTATCATAGGCATATGTTAAAACCCTAATTAAGGGCATGACAGTTTGACTAACCCCTTGATTGATTCTCTAGACTAGCTAGGGGCTCGGGAGCTGCACTCGTAATGTGCATTCGCGCGCACAATTCAGGCCATATACGAATGGTTTGATGCGACTCAAGGGGCTAGCTCCCGAGGAGGCCTCTCGGTGGTCGAAGGGTGAGGCAAAGATGCCTTGCCCCAATCTGAGTTGTCCCTTGCTCAGGGGCTCGACCAAGTGTTGGCGGTCCATAGCGATCAAATTTGATCACCAACTAAGATCCAAGACCGGAGAAGTAAACAAAATTATAACACACATATGCCTTTACTATTGATATAGTTCCACTTGTATTGGAAAGATAATGTTTTGCAAGACATATATTTGAATACAAGAGGAAAACAAGACAAAAGGAACAATCAGGCAAAGCGTAAAGTAGAAACGCACAAAGACACAAGAGAAAGCCCAATCAACTATCAAATCTGGGCCAAGCACCGACGTGGTGGTGATCCAGGCCTAGCCAGCAGCCCACAGCATGAAGGTGGTGCCGAGGTGGGCTAGCCCTGGTGCGGCCGCACGACGGGTGCGGGCGCACCGCCCCCACCACCTCCTAGCCCCACCTTGCGCAGGCGGTATGCACCTAGGGTGGGTTCAAGAGAGTTTCCATATTTTTCTCCACCAAACCGACATCAGTCACGTATAAAAAGAGGAGTAGAGCTCTCCCCCAACATACACCTCATTTGGAGCCTCTACACCTCACACCACTCTTGTACTCTTTTTACATTTTAGTAATCTTTGGAGCTAGCAAGAGCTACCTTGGAGAGCTTGGCTCCTTGGAAGAAAGGAATCTTGGTATGAATAATATGAAGAGTTCTTCCATAGTCTTGCTCTCATTTTATCAATATAGTTGTGCTTATGAACTAGAGTATAGTTTTCATGTTATGATCTTGACATATGAACTAACATATAGTTTCTATGTTATGAACTTAACATGTAGAACTTTATGCTTAATCTTTCATATAACTTATATGATTAGAATTAGAGCTAAGTCAAGGTGGTGTTTCATCATTCCTTTGGGTTTGCCCATGTCCTATGCTTGTCGATCCATAGGGTTAGAGTCCCGAGGGGATATGGGTAGTTTCTTTGTACACGGGCGTGGTGCCCGGATGCACGAAAACCTTCGAAGGTGATGGTGCTCCACGGTTGAGGGGTAGGCGGTAGGTGGTGATAGCCCTATCTATCCCTTGTAATCCCCCACGTTCAGGTATTCGTATAGGAGTTCGTAAAGTCTCCTATGCACTGGTAGACTAGTGCCCAGAGATCTCCTCGTCCATCTTACACTTAGGTCTAGCTCTAACCATGTAATTTGTATGAGTATCAACTATTCTTTGCATGGCTATATTAGAATAAGCCTGCTCCATGTAGGAATATTCTTTTATTCTTTGTTTCTCTTTTATCCTTGAGGTTGGCCCAAGTGTGTGTCCACTATCTTGAATATACCATGTTTATCCCTATCATAAACCTTGGTTCACTTTTCAAGCATGTAATCTTGCTCATATCTATACTAGAATCTTTACACCAAGCCTTCCTTTGGGAAAATATAAATAATGATACCCTAAATACTTCTGGGTGAAATGCTACAAAGATAGATCAGTGCGCTTGCAAATATTTTCTGTAATCGTTGAGAACTATTGTGTTGGTGTTCCTTGGCAGCGTCACTAAGGTTTACTAAATCTTAGTGATGGTGCTAAGAAATACCAATAGGCATTTCTGGCGCCGTTGTTGGGGATGGATTTTATCTCCATAATTGGTGATTGCGCTAAGAAATGCTAACACCAAGGCACGAGGAATTCCTGGCCTAGGAGAGCCTCGACCGAGCCAAGGCCCCTGCAGTCACCCCAACCTTGCCTCAGGGTGAATGTCCACCCTGAGCCAAGACAGGAACTAGCCCCGAGAATCTATCGGGCGTCTAGAGCTTAACAGGCGTAGAAGCACCTCACCACCATCCAGCTCCACAATTGTGAGATGGTGTTAGCCACTCTCTTGGCAGGGTCACACTCAGAGTGTGATGCGTTAGGACAAGGAACTCCCCTAAGACCACAGAGTGGGAGGCTCTGAGCCCACTTGGTAGCCCCTTCGAGCGGGGAAAGGCACCTAGCATGCCAAAGAAGTCAGGAGTAGGCTCATCCAAGGGAGGCATGGCTACAGCAGATAACACCTGACGGTCAGCACCTGGCTATTGTAGCAGCGTTAGGGAGTGGTTGCGGTTTTGTCAGCCATCATCTACAAGACAAAGGAGGGACCCAGTGGCGCCAACACAAAGAAGACCGAAGCATCGGGCGAGAAACCATAGAGAAACCATCCTATTTGTACTCTCATCGCCTTCCTGGTATATAAGGGAAGGCATGAGCTCCTGTAGAGGGATCAAAAGATCGAACAACGAGGTGGTCGACCAGACCCAAGAATACCCTAGATAAGCATACGCTCCCTCCCTACATGTCACACCCGGTTTTCTAAAGAACAAAACTAGGCTAATCATATGTGTGCCCAGGAAGTCCACACATATGCCAGAATGAAAAAGTATCAGAAACAATGTTATTATATAACGTATACATAGCTATATTAACACTTACATCAGAGTATCGCGGAACGGTGACTAAACTTCAGGCTCCATTCTTCTCAGGGACGGCTGACTGGGGGTAACATATGCCTAGCACCTCTACTAGTCTTCTGGAAACTCCACTACACCTTTGTCCTTCTTCCGAGTAGCATCTTACTACACACTGGAGTGTGGGGAAAATAGCAAGAGTGAGTCCATGTCGAACTCAACAAGTATAACACAGGGTTCATGAGGCACAAAAGGCTAGACACTGTTTGACTGCATTTAGCTTTTAATCATCATATAATTAGCAATTGAGTAGCATCAAGGTATTCCAATTCCCATTAATGAACCAATGATCAATTATAATATGGATAATGAATAGAATTAACATGAGCATAACAATAATCAACAGTAATTAAGCATGATATAACCATGGTGATCATCTATTCTGTAAGAATCCCCAAGGCCGCTCGTATCCGTGAGCACGGCTAGTATACCAGTTTATTAAACTCTGCGCAGAGGTGTACACTTTCACTGTGAGTCATGATTTCCAAATGCATGGGTTAATTACTCCCAAAACACTGAAAACCATATAAAGCCATTCAAAAGTTCGTCTAACAAGTTAGGGCCATTAGATTCACTCGGCAGGCAGATGTAGAACCCCCCTTCCCAGTGGCACAACAACCGCAACCTATACACACTAGGCCAGGGGCTCGCCCTACACCCAACGTGGCAAGCCTTTCTTACGCCATTTAAGGTAACCTCTAACAAGCTAGAAAAGGTCTCTTGAACAACTAGAGCCAGAGCCATAGAGCCCTCACAGTTGTACTATCAATCCCGGTTATCACTTACAGGTAAGTCCTTATGGAGAGTAACTAGAGCATCAAAATAACCCACATGCTCTAGCCCCCTTTCAACAGTAATAAAATCATCTTAATGGGTTGATTGCATAATCCATTAATCAAATTACAAGATCATTGTTCATAATTAAGCGCTAGCAATAGCTACCCAAATGCATAACCCATAGGTGACAAGGAAACAAGATATCAATAGCTAAGTTATAATCTTTATGGTTGTCAAGGAGGACACATGCATATGTATGATAATTTCAGTGAATAGGACAACAAGGATGGTCCCATGTTATACTTGCCTTTTTCCCAGGTTAAGTTGCTCAGAATCTTCAACTTCTATCTTCTGGTCTCCAACTTTTGCTTTGACTGTCGGTCCTCAGCTCCTAGTCTTCAGTACTAACGAACCATGCTTCCTCTACTCGTAGCAACCAAGCAACACAAACAGACAACAAACACATCTAAGAACAAAACACCAATCACAAGTGAAACTTTGAAAAGAGCATACTAATCGGCATGGCTCAATCCTACGATCGCGAGAGCATATCAACACCTGAGAACGGAGCTATCGTAAAAGAGGACACGTCCAACAAGGTACTTACGACAAAACGGAGAAGATAGACTATAAGCTTGATGTATTTTAGTCATGGTAAGATGATGGACATTTTAGAGAAGTAACCTAGAGTTAAATTAACCAATAACCAATTTATAAAAGTCAGAGCATAACCTTAGTCATATTTTAATTATAAATAATTATATCAACTAAGTCATTTGAACACTCATAGTTTAGAAAACATAAAACATGTGAGAATAGTTAATTGAATTATTATATGTTTCATGGTTGATCTAGGTAAATCATATTTAAGAAGGCATTTAGGTTGATATTAATCGTATTAATATTGATTCATGAAAAGTCTCATGTATAAACCTAAGTTGGAGCTACTCTTATTTTATTTATAAACAATGTTGTATAATTTAATCAAGTTTATTAACTTTATCTTTGCAAAAGGAAAAGTATATGTGAAAGCAACTGAATGAGTTATATATAAATGTTATGTCTGTAGCATGCTTAAGCAAAATATGATTTAAAAAGGCATTCATATTTCCATTAATGTAGTTAGCAATCGTCATGGTCCAAAGCTCATCTTATTTGAAAAACTAGGTTGCGTTAACAATAATCAATTTAATATTAAAATTATAAACTCAAAACATTTAAGTTAGTATTATGATTTGGTTATAAAAGATCAACGTATATACCTAAGTTACTTTTGAATTCAATAAGTTATTAAATAAATATTAACCAAATTAATTACATGTTTCACGTTTAACTAAACATATTATAATTGATAAAGACACATTAAAGTTGGTGTTAATCAAGTTAACATTTTAATTATAAAAGACTAGAGATAAATCTAAATTACTTTTAATTGAAAAGAACATTGATTAGACATTAATCGTATTAATGTAATTTATAATTCACTAACATGTGACAAGGTAAACAACTTTGCTAACACGTAGCTTATATCAGCATGGTCGCAACACAACATGAACAAAAACGGAATTACAACCCTATGTTGATTTTAACTAAAAAAACTATTAAATAATTATTAATCAAATTAGTATTTCAATCAATAAATTCATAACTAAATGACATGATAAACAATGCCACTACTGCATTGAGCACGACGACACGAATCTAACGCGACTGGAACGATGCAAAACGGAATTCAAATGAAACAAAACATCAGAGGATAAAAAAAATAAAAGAAGTAGATATGTACTGTGATTGTCTAACTTCATCAGGTGCTGAGAAACGAGAGGCTCAGAGGCAGGCATCAGCGGACGGAGCGGGGTGCTGCTGCTGCTGTCCTTCACCGATGTGGACACGGGGGTGAGATGGAGCTCGATGTCAAGGTCCAGAGCGAGGCCAAGGCGGGGTCGAGGCATCGTCACGACCTTGGAGAAGTGCGCGGCTGACGGGTGCAGGAACAGCGGCGTCGCGGTGGGGTGGCGTTCGCCGATTGTCCAGCGAGGTGGTGGTGGATTGTACGACGTCGCGGCCTCGGCGGGCAAAGGCGGCCGCGGTGCAGTCCTGAGCGTCCGCATCGGGACTTGTCCACGTGGTCGTGGTTGAAACAGGGGCGTCTGTGCATCGGTGATGAGGCCCAGCGTGACGGCGAGGTGGGGCTCCTATGTCACGACGTCGCGCAGCTCGGCACCATGGCAAGCTCGAGCGGCGTCGGATCAGGGTCGCAGTTGGGGCTTTGACGAGGCAGGGGCTCCAAGTCATCGGAGGCAGGCTCAGGGCTGGCTCGTGGTGGAGCTGCTGGTGCTCTGGCTGCTTGGCGGTCACCGAAGCGGCAAGGGACGGCGATGGCGGCTGCGAGGCTCTAGGTGATGTGGAGAGGCGAGGGAGGGAGACACGAGCAGCGACGGCTATGGGCAACAGCGGCGGCGGGCAGCAACAGCGGCGGCGAACGGCAACAGCGGCGGCGAACGGCAACAGCAGCGGCGGCTATATATAGGGAGAAAAACTTTCCACCTCCATGTCAACTAGCGATATGGTGCTAATTGACGCTGCACCCTCCATCTTTACTAATAGGCCTAATTAATTATTAAAGCCCATTAGTAAATAAATGAATAGACATTTAGGATTATTGCACACAAGCTTTGGTGGAAAATGAGACATTTATTATTTTCGGAATTAATTAATTTCGTGGATAAAATAATTCTAGAAAAGTCCAGAATTATTATTTAAGCCGCGAAAAATACTCCGAAAGCTCCGAAAATTCGAGGGAATTTTCTAGAGACATTATGGAACATGAGGAACCCAAATAAAATATTTGGAGCTTATGAAAAGATGGATGAAGAGATCAAGGAAAAAGATTAAGCTCACGGAAATTGGAATTTTGAATCCAGAAAATACCAAAAAGTTTTCCGATGAGAAGTAAACGTCGTCCTATGGTATTTTGAAAATAATAGCGCTCACCAACACCAAAGACAAGCATCACACAAACACCACATTATCAAATTAATATGAAAAAGTTTAAAACCACAATTTTCTATATTTAAATTAGCAACAACTTAACTTATCTAATAAATTTATTCAAACATTGAAATCATTTATTTTATTTAGTGTTTTCTAAGCACAACCCAAAATTGAAAATTTTAGGGTGTGACACTACACCTCTCTCTTGATTCCTCGATTGTAAGAACTCTTGATTGAGCATTCCTCACATGAAGAACACATCCTGCTAGAGGTAGGGCTCAGAAGCCTAAACCAGGATAAATCACTTGTGCTTTTGAGTGCTTAAGCCATCGGAGCCACACATATAGATCCACGTCAAACAACCTAGTGCTTACCGTGGTTACAAACCCACAACAGACGATGAGTCAATGAGGAAGTCTAGTCTGTCAATGAGGGATGATGAGTTGATGAGAGATGATGAGTCGACAAGGAACTCTGGGCCATCGATGCGGGATGCCGAGTCAACGATGAACTCCAAGCTGTCGATGAGGGACTATGAGTTGACAACAAACTCTGGTTCATTGACAAGGGATGACGAGGATCACAACATGCTGCTGATGAGTTCCATGGCGGGCTAACGATGAGGGCCGCCGTGAGATGACGAGTCAATGAAGGCGCCGCAAGTTTATACTAGTTTAGATACATTGCACCCTATGTCTATTGGAGAATCTATCTCATATGGTCAGGTTTACAGGGGCGTCGATAAAGCTTGTCTAGAAGTCTAGCTGCGTATTGTGTTTGAATTTATAAGGTATGCATCGAGGGCTCCAAACCTTGCCTTATAGCTTGATATGTAGGGTTATAGATAGAGTCCTGATCAGTTTACATAAGGGTTTCCAACCGATTACAAGGAAATCTATCCAATTAACATGTCTTACTCGGCTTCCAAGGCTTCCATGGTGGGCTGCTTGCTTTCCACGCCAATGACATGCTTTGTCCGAGTTGGGCTCTATCTTTGACAGCTTTGGCCCATCTAATTTAAATTGACTCTTCTTTAGACGGTGAAGTACTTGGGATCCATAACACTGATAACAACCCACCCGTGATGCATTGTGGGACTAGTCCATGTCGGCTCGACGAACCCTAGCCCTGACGCCAGGGAGGTACCCGACGTGCCTCTGTAGGGAGACAGTGTTTGGATCAGTAAGTTTTGAATATATAAAACAGGAAATTTACAAAGGATGTTGAAGAACCCATCTATTTTACGATATTTTATTGCTAAGAATAGTTAAATAGAAAATATTAGAGCATCTCCAATAATATTTTTAAAACTCACTCTCTAAGTACTCATTTAAAGAGTTATTTTTTAATAAAATTCACACTCTATATCTTTTCACACTCCAATAACTTCTGTATATCTTGTATGACACTTTAGAGTATAACAACATCTCCTAGAGATTAGCCAAATCATTTTATAAAGGTAAATTTGGCTATTATTAAAGGGAAAATGTCTCAAACAGACTCTGTAAAAGACTCCAAATTTAGTAGCTCTTCGTCCTATCTCATTCGCTCTCTACTTTTGGATAGCATGCCTCACTAGCCATCTAGCCTCTTGGCTTTACAGAGTCTGTTGCATTACTAAAGCATTTTTTGTTAAAAATCTATTTTAGAGAGTAGCTAAATTAGTAATTTTGGCTAATATCTTGGAGATGCTCTAATAATCCCTTAGTCTCTCTTTTTTCTTTGCTAGCGAGAAACCAGAAGTAGAAAATGACAACATTTGAAGATCCGGTTGGAGAGGCTATTCGAAGAGATTCTACTAAAATCTCTACCTATATACTCTTATAAAGCTAAACCCCACTAAATGATTTTTCTCTTCATGCAAGGTGTCAACATTATTCCCCACTAAATGACTCCGCTTGATGTTCTATCTCTTCAAGCGAGGTGTCCACATCATTCTTCACTAAGTCCATGTCATCCCATATTAATTACCAAAAATTTCCACATCATCTCTATCATTTGCAATACTTTTAATCTTTAATCTATTAACATATGCTATTTGTTCCATCACCTCTTCCTCTATAATGTAACTAAATATTATATTGGTGTTTTTTCTATTAGCTTACCGATTTTTTACCAGAACTGATACAACAAAATAACACGCGAGTCAAATTCTCATATATATATATATATATATATATATATATATATATATATATATATATATATATATATATATATATATATATATATAGAATACCATATAAGTAATGCTACTTATATAATAGATTTATTTTTAACAAAATCTTGCAGTAACGCGTGGAGTATGCTACTAATTTATTTTGATCAGAAACCATTAGTCATGTACACAGTATAAGATGCCATTTTTAATCAGGAATCTAATGATTATTAGAAGCACATGAGGCACAATATCATTAAATCCATTGCAACAAGTGGCCATCCATGACACCACCTGTAGTCTGTAAACTTAAAAGGCACACGTGTCTGTTGACACTAGAATTTGGTTCGTTGCATGAGACCCCATAATTCAGAATGCACCAAGAAGAGCCGTGATGAGTGCAGAATCGGCTGGTCAAGACACTGATCAGAGTCAGCTGGATTTCAATAACATCGACATCTCAAGGAGACTCTAGCAACAAATGGCATTGTTCGGGATCAGAAAAAATGACAGATTCCATGAAAGGGGAAGTTTGGAGTCCAAGTTATCTTAAATTAGGATGTTTCTTTTTCAAGTTTTGTGATCGGTTTTGTTTGACCAAGACTCATAGTCAAGCCTCGGGTATAAATATTGAACCCCGGCTATCGTAACAGACATCTCCATGATCATTCAAAAATTAGTACCTTTACCTTTCGGCTTACGCTACCCCTTATGAGTAGGAGTACAGTAGATTTCGGCGAGTTCTTCAGCAAGCAGGGCTGCCATCGGTTAAGTCCGACCTCTGGTTTGTCTGTGAGTATCCGACACGAATTATATTTTGTTTGTAAGCCTGCATCGGTTAGGTCTGACCTCTTTTAAGCTTGGTATAAGTTAGTTATCATCAGTTAATTGTAAGGTAACATCGGTCCGGCTCGTATCTCTTACAATTACTGATACAAGTTACCTTTGATTCTTATCAAAATTTATACGGTTGCATCGGTCCGGCTCGTATCTCAAACAAATTTTGATACATTATCGGCTAAATCTGTTAAGATTGGTAGGGCTTTCTTGCTGTTTTTAATAGATTTTCTAGTTATTGATCTTGTTATAATTAGTACCCTTACTATTTGTAACAAAATCACCCCTTGCCCGGTTAAGATTAAAATGAATCGGCTTTATATCTTTTTAAATCATCGTCTAGTTGCTTTACCTTGTTTATACCTTGCTATGATGACGGTTTTGGATAGCTCAGCCGCTTTAATCCAATCTTGATCGAAGATAGCATGTGGTCAAGGCGTGTTGAACCCTAGGTGAGCTTGCTAGTTGATGAAATCTGGTCTAGAACTGCTATGCCATCGATCCGGTCTACCTCCACTATTAGCACTATAGATTAGAAATCATCAGTTAGTAAGTCTTGTTTATGGTCAAATATAGTCTCTGGTTGCATGTTATGTCTGCATCGGTTATTTAGCCGATCGCTTGTGCTCTCATGGTCGTAACATGTTTTCATGATTCCATTAAGCGCGTATAGATTCGTATTCTTTGAAGATTTAATATGTTATCTTTATCATGGATGCATCGATCTGGCTTGAACCCCACTATTAGAGATAATAGGTTAGATTCGATAGGTGTGCGGATTTATCCATGTTTAATAGTCAACTGTTTGCATGTTGCGAGTCTTCTTTCACTGGAATCGGCTGTTTTAGCTGATAGCCTACCCATTAAGAATATATATTGGCTATTCCTATGCTTTACTTGTTTTTATCTTGGTTAAAAGCTAATATGTTTCTTAATTAATATGAATGCTCTCATGCCTATCTTTTTACATCTTTAGCATGTTTTCATGATCATCGGCTAAGTTAGATCTATGCGATTGAGTAAAAGATAATTGCTGATATGCTCATTTTTGCTTATCATGCATCTTGAACGTGCTGGATATCGACTCTAGTCGATAGCCTTATTTCATCGGCTACTTAGCCGCACATTTGGAATTGTCTAGACAAATACCGGCATATTCCATCTTAAATTACTCGATCAATATTGTCTCCTTATCAATTATAGGGTCAAATTGACTAGCACATCTGGTCCGATGTCCTCCTAAGTCTAGGGAGAGCTCGGAATCTACTCCACGTGATTTTTCTCAGCTTGCTTTGTGTGTCGGTGGTGGGATGTCACTTTTTGCCGTTGACACACTCTTGGCACGCCTAGTGGGACCACAATCGTTAACATGGACAACGAAGCGATCCTCAAGGTCCTCCTGCATGGGCAAAGTGAAGATGTTAAAGCAAGAACTACTGCTCATTTGGTCCACAAGACTGTTCACGAAGCCTTTACAAATCACAATAAGGTGTTAGCCACCACAACTGGTAATGTCTTGAAGGAAGTTTTCTTTAGAGCGCCAGTTGATCAGGTGGGACCGTCATATTTCAATGGCTATAATCCTTTGACTATTGGAAGCAGTTTTCCTAGTTCTAGTCAGCAGCCAAACGGTGGGCAGTTTCAGCAGCGACCAGTGCAGCAGCTTCTAGGAGGACAGGCTCAAGATCAAACCCTGCAAGCGGCAGGAGGCAAGGTCAAATGGCAGGGGACAACCGCCAGCGCAGCAGTCACCACATGCCCCTGCCACTCAGACAATATAGCAGCTCACAGGACACAACCAAGCTTATTTAGTCCAGTAGCCAACCTCTCCAGCTACTCAGCAGGGTGTGCAATGGCTGACTCAGGGAGATTCAGTACTTTCTATCAAACGCCTCAGTCAGTCCATAAAATTGCTCTATCAGTGTAGAGGATCATCAAGAACGTTGATCCTAACTACTTCAATAGTCGATTGCAAGGATATGCAACTCATAATGCTCGGATCGACTATCCAGAAGGATATCACCTGGTCTCTGATGCCAGCACATATGCGCTTATGCCACACCATGGGTATCAGAATCCTTACAGTTATAATGCATAACAACTCCAGCAATCTTAGGTCCCAGGGCAACAGTCTCTAGCTCAGGGTCAACAAGTTCAAGTATAAGGCTCTCATGCTCAGACTCAAGGGCAACCAAGACAAGGAGTCATTGGCATGGATGTTCATGAGCAGAGGCGAAACCAGGGGGCTAGCAGGGGCCATGGCCCCCCAAGCACAATGATTCATTTAAATACCTATATAAATATTGGTATTTATAGCACAAAAATACCAATTTCACCCATTTTTTGTTAAAATATGATGATTTTGATAAGAAATAGTGTAATTTTTTTGAAAAGTTCTTGAAACATATGATTATGTATATTTTATCACACTAAAAAATGTGATCACATTTGTCTGGCCCCCCTTAACCAAAATCGCTAGTTCCACCTTTGTTGACGAGTTCGTCAAAAGAATAACTGCTATGATGCAGAGCCAGTTTGGACTAAAGCCCAAAGGACAGGTCGGCTCTTACCAGCGCCCATACCCGGCCTGGTATGATATTGTGCAACTCCCTCCACGCTACAAAGTCCTAAATTTCTCTAAATTTACCAGGATAGATGAGATGATGTAACACCCCGGGTGTTATAGTGCTAATTAATCTGTCATGTCATCATAAAGCATCACAAAGCATCCATGATTAGGTCAACCTTGTTATGCATCAACTAAAACAAGTTTACTTATCTAGATTGGATGTGCTTCTCCGTGGTGTGATCCGAAACGAAAACCCTATTTTCGAATGCCACCGCAAATACTTAGTCTGTGCCTTGCGTAATTTGAGGTGTGTGACAGTATTGCACACTAGTGTCAAGTGTAGGGTATGAGCTCAAGTACAACACATAAAATGAAGCTCCAAGTTTGAGTTTGAGTTGGAGTCCAAAAACTTGTCATGAGTTTTCCGATTCGAATTTAAATTCAAATTTGGGGAAAATGTAAAAGAATTTCAAAAGCTAAATTGGTCAACCAAGAGTGGCATTTGGTCAACCATGTCATGTTGGTCCAAATGATGCAATTGGATGATGGTTTGATCACTAAGTAATCACTAATTAAGGTAGTAACAAATTCCAATTAAAAATTCCTCTGAAAACCCTAAATTTCAAAACCCTGTTTTACCCCTTTTGAAATAATTCAAAATCTAGGCAAAATTTGGGAAAAGTTCAATACCAAGTTTGTAGAACTTTTCAAGGGCTACAACTTTGGTGTTTTGAGTTTTCAAAGTTTTAGTGTAAAATGTGGAGCAATTTTGAAAATAAGCAAATTTCAGATTTGACTCATTTTTGTCCCCAAACTAAGGTTTCAAAATGGAGGCAGAATTTAAAAATGTTTTGAACAGCAAAGTTGTATGTCTTCTCTAGATGTACAACTTTGGTGTTTGGAGATTTTAAAGTTTCAATATAAAATACTAAGTAATTTCTAAATTACCAAATCCCCAAAATGTGTCCCCTTTTGAATTTAAATTCAAATTTCAAAATCCAGTTAGAATTTGAAAAAGTGTTCAATACAAAACTTGTAGAGCTTGAAATTCTGAAGATTTCATATCTTGGGAATTTTTCAAGTTGTTACATGAATTTGAAAGTAATTTGAGAAAACATTTTGAAATTCAAATTTGGGGGGGACGCTATAGTGACCGGCCAATCGCCGCTGACCACCGCGCGGTATGGGCGTCGGAGCGCCGCTGTGGCCTTCGGCCAGCTTCCAGGAGCGCCCTCGACCGCCAGCGCGACGACGCAAGCTTTCTCGCGCTGTAGCTGCGACCGCTGCCTACAAATACGACGCGTTCAGGGAAAACGTTTTCTTCTTCCCTGTTTTCACCACCGCCGCCACCGTAGCTCCGCCGCTCGCCGCTGCCGCTGCCATGCCGCCTCCGGCCAAGCAAACCACACCAATAGGGTCGCCTCATCCTCGCGCATCTCGTGGACCACTTGAATTCACTGTTTTCGCACCCAAGCCTCCGCACCGCCTGCTCCCGTGCCCACCTCCGACGACCGAGCGCCGTCGAGTCGCCTTCCGTGGCCAGCCACTTCCCGTGCCTCTCCGCTTCAACCGATCATGGTTTCGTGTTCGTGGTATGCCCCTGGAGCTCCTCGGCCCTTCATTTTTAGCTGTTGCTCGCTTGTTGTGTCGGAGCGGTGTGTGCTGTCATCCCGAGCCGCCACCGTCGTCGGTGAAGTGTCACCAGAGCTCGAACCGTGGTGCAACTTAGTAAAACAGAGTCGTGGGAAGGTGTAGTTGGTGTTGGTCGGGTCAGTTGGTCGACCGAAGCCCCGGTCACCGGTTGACCACCGCGCGGGGGTGAGTGAGCGCGCGGGAGTGAACGGGAGGGCGAGAGGAGAGGGATGACAGGCGGGGCCGTCCTGTCAGTGAGAGAACGAGAGAGTGAGCGCGCGCGGGCGAGCGACCGGTGTGGGCCACGTTACTGGGCCGCGGGGCGCGGTGCTGGGCCGCTCGAGCACGAGCACGAGCGCGGGCGCGCGCGTGGGCCGCTCGGCTGGGCTGGACCGGAAGGAGAGAAGGGATCGGCCCGAGTTCGATTTTGTTTTTCTTTTTCAAAATTTTGAATAGTGTGCTATTTGTTTATTTCACTAAAAATTTTGTAGAGCTCCAAAATTCATGAAAATTTTTGTGTGAGCTTCTCAATGTGTAAACTATCTAGAAAAAATGTTAAATCCTAAATTTGAGTACTTTGTGTAGTAGATTTAATTAGTTCTAATAAAGATTAAATGCAACTTCCATGATTTTTAATAATTAATTTATTAATCCAAAAAATTATGAAATTTATTGTGACACTGTTCTAGGTCATTCTTAATCCATAGAAAAAGTTTTGGCTTGTTTAGATAAAGCATGATCAACTCTTAATTATGCCCTAATTAGTTAAATAATAAATAAATGTTAAATTGATAACTTTAAGTGTTGTGTGCCCTTTTGATTGAGTGATGTCCTTAGGTCACTACTCTTTGGTGATCTTTGGCACCTTAATTTCATGTTTGAGCTCGTTAGTAACTTACCTAGTGATAAAAGCTGGTATCGCTGGAGTTGTCGCTACTAGTTAGTAGGTTTTCTGTTTGTGACTATACCGCGAAGGAAAGTTGTACTCAAGTCGTAAATTGTGGCATATCATCATCAAGCACCATGTTTATCATCAAGCATCATGTTTATCATCGAGCATCATGTTGAAGCATGTTATGTACTCATGTAGTTCCCGCTTTCGAAGAAGTCGCAGTTGCCGAGCAAGCTTCCGGAGAAGAGCTATCGTCGGTGGGTTCCAGACCAGAAGTTGGAGTCCTCGAGTCTGAGTCAGTCGTCGTGTCAGAGCAAGGCAAGCCCCGGTGCATTTAAACCCTACCTTGAGTTTTACAAATTTTTATTATTTATATTATGGTTTATTGCATTAAGTAGTTAGGAGTTGAGTGATAACCTAATTGCTGCATTGTCATCCTTGATTATTGCGATATCAACCTTGATACCTGTTTTACTGAAAATGCGTAGTATGCTTCGCTATGCTTAGAAGTTAACCTTTTAAATGAAATGTTTACATGGCCATGACGGCATACTTAATGAATATTGAAATATGAGAATGAAATTGAAAGATCGGGCGGGTGGTTTGGCCACTGCTAACATGCATTGGGAAAGGAGTCTCAATGTAGTGTTTCTGCCTTGTCAGTTAAGGACCGTCCGTTGTAAGCCTGCTTGTGTTTTGAGACTTTGCAACTAGCCTCATGCCTTGGGTAAGCCCAAAATGTTGGTGATTCCATTTCGAGAACGTCTAACCTCACACTGGGAGTGGAGAGATGGCGAGAGTAGCGTGTACCCTCGGGGCTAGAATCGAGCCGGGTTCGAGGAGTACTGTGCTCTCGGGTGGCGATGGACACGTTCTGGTTTTGGGAGATCTAAATAAGGGTTAATATATGCAAGATTCGGTTCTACATATGTCGTGATGTTAGAGATCCCCAGCTGGGTATAATCAGTTCGAATCGTCGTTGCTCCTCGGTTATGGAGACTTGATCACCTGACTTACATCGTAGTTAAGAACTAGAATTGAAAGAAAGAATGAGAAGTGTTTTGATGATAATTACTTTGATCTAGAATAGGATCACTTAGAGTTGGTTAATGAACCATCAATGGTAAAAGTAAAATATTGAAAGTAAGGATTTACTTTAGTAAGCTTTTCTACAAAAGAAAATTTGATTCTTGAATACCCGTACCTTGATTCCCTATAGCTAGCATGCCCTTGGAGTCTTTGCCTTAGTCGGGTAAGTCTTGTTGAGTACTCTCGTACTCAGGGTTTGTTGAACCCCTTGTTGCAGGTGCGGTTCATGAGCAAGTCTACTTTGAGCCTTGTTGCATGACCGTCGTGGCTGAAGAAAGTGACGACGAGTAGACTGTGTGGCCTTTGGGCAAGGCATCTCGCTTGTGTGTTGTAATAAAGTTACAACCGATACTTCTCTACTACTGGTTTGTAATAATGCTACATAAGGTTTGAGGTTTCAAAACTGGTTTGTAACCCTATGTTATTGTAAGACTTCCACTACTTTACTCTGTTGAATATTTTGAATAAACTGTTGTAATATTGCAATACTCCTGTGATTGGATCTTGTTCGGTGGAAAGCAGGCCTTTTAAGTTATGAGGAACATAAGTACGGCTGTCAGAGGTCATTATGACGATGACGGGTACATGTGGGCCATCATAATTAGGAGGTTCTGTGATAGATGACAACCATGGAATATATCAGCCGCTATCTCGTTCAGCTCGGAGAAGCATTTGTTGAGGAGGCACACAAAGTTAGATTCTTCCTCTTGTCCCTATCTGGACCGGCCTTCAGCTGGTTTTCATCACTTGAACCCAATTCGATCACTGGATGGGTCGATCTAGAGAACAAGTTCCACGCATACTTTTATAGTGGGACAAGAGAGAAGAAGATTACAGACTTGACATGCATGAGGTAGAAGAATAATGAGTCAGGCTCTGAGTTCATTCAAAGATTCAGAGAAGTAAAGAGTCGTTGCTACTCATTGAATCTGTCTAATGGCTAATTGGCTGAATTGGCCCTTCAAGGGATGTCTTCATTAATCAGAGAGAAATTTAATGGCCAAGAGTTTGAGAGTTTGGCCCATTTAGTTTAGAGGGTGTCTGCTTTTGAGAGTCAGCATCGGTCCCTACGTAGAGAGAAATATTTGAAGGGTACCGTTGTTGTGTCTGATCCATATGATGTAGACTCTGATGAAGACGATGAAGAAGTTGTAACTGCCGAGTGGACATGGGACAAGGCTCCTATGTCTTGTCCATGGGTGAAGGAGACAGAAAATACCTATGACTTCGATGTCAAGAAAGCCGATAAGATCTTTGACTTGCTACTAGAGAAGAAGCAGTTAAGATTACCTGCTAATCATGTGATCCCTTCGGCTGAGGAACTTAAAGGGAAGAAGTACTATAAATTTCACAATGCTACAAATCATAATACTAATGAGTGCAAAATCTTTCGCTTACATATTCAGAAGGCCATTGAGCAAGGAAAGATCAAATTTGAGCCAGCCAAGAAACCGACAATGGACATAGATAAGCATCCTTTCCCAAGGGTGCATATGGTAGAATTTCAATTGGCTAAAGGAAAGACAAAGGTCTAGACGTCGGCTAAGGCCAAAGAAGATGGGTTAATTGACCCTAGGGTTCAGATATCGGCTAATGAGTATAAGGAAGCTAAGCAGCAATGTGATCAGCAAAAGAGCTTATATGAACAAGGTGAGACATTCAAAGCTGGTGTTGTGCGTCCTCATGTAACTTCTAGAATATTGTTCAACAAGTGGCAACGCCAGAAGGAGAAGGACTACCAGCACCGGTTTGAAGAAGAATATGAGCATTGATGTGAAGAAGAAAGGTATGAAAGAGAACAAGCCGAGTTACATTGGAACTGTCCTTCAGACATTGCTGGAACGAAGGTTTGAGATTGCCCACAAGACGTAACTGCCCAAAGTATAGTAATAAATATTCAGAGTTTAGGCAATCTCAAGCCAACTGTCGGTCTATCCATGAAAGTTTGAATTATCAATCTAACGATGGATCGGCACATAAAAATGAAGGAGTTCATGATCGGCTAGGTAAGCGTGCATATGATCAGAATTGGGTCAGCCATGATGAAGAGAAAGAGTATGTTTGGCAAGAAGGCCAATAGTTTTTAGGAGGTCTAATAAGGAACCAAAAAAGAAGAGTCCAATGATTGAGGAATAGAGAATTAGAAGCTCAGAAGTATAGCAGACCTCGGACATGGCGCATCAAGCAAATAGCCGATAAGGGTAAACCATCGGCTGATATTAATGTATTATTCGCCCTACCTGCAGAATCAAAGGCCCCTTCGAAGCATGAACACGGGAAACATTAACGCCCCCATAGCAAAATTGTGAAAGAATACGCCACCAAAGACGATGATGGACGTCAACAGCCGATCCAAGTAGTCAGCTCTAACGACGTTTCTTAAATGGATCCCCCGATCGATGATACAGAGGGGAAGTTATGTCAGGGGTTTACATTGGTTGATTTACTAGAAGAAGTTGATATTAGACCTGGTGATAGACCTAGGCTAACGTATGTAAGTTCTAAATTGGATCTTGAGTAAAATCAAGAATTGGTAAATCTCTCAAAAGAGTATCGAGCTTGTTTTGCTTAGGAATACTACAAGATGCCGGTCTTAGCCGATCGATTGTACAACATCGGCTACCTATTAAAGATGGATATCGACCATTTAAACAAGCCCCAAGGAGATTCAAATCTGAATTACTTGAGTATATTAAGAAGGAAAATACAAGGTTATACGAGGCTAAGTTTATTTGGCAATGTCGATATGCGGAGTGGATTTTAAATATAGTCTTCGTGCTCAAGAAGAATGGCAAACTTAGGGTTTGCATTGACTTTAGAGATTTCAACAAAGCCACGCCAATGGATGGTTACCCAATGTCGATCGCTAACCTTTTAGTAGATTGTAAGGTCCAAATGGCTAGAGGGGGGTGAATAGCCTATTTAAAAATCTACAAGCTTCACTAGACAACCACGTTAGTATAAAAGATGGCTAAGCTAATTCTAGCACTAGCTCAACTACACTATGCAAGCCACCTATACAATTCTAGTGAAGCAAGGCTATGATCTCTAATACACACCAACAAGGCTAAGTCACTAAGCTACTTACTCCTATGTGATAAAGGCTATACTAAGCAAACTACACTAGGACTAGTACAAGAAAGTAAAGAGCAAGTGACTTGATTCTTATACCAACGATGTAGAGAAGTAATGCACTCGAAGAATCAATCACAATGAGCAACCACAAGAGAAATCCTCGCAAAGAGATGACACAAGATTTTTACCGAGGTTCACTTGCTTCCTGGCAAGCTACACCTCGTTGTGGCGATGCACCCACTTGTCGGTTCGCGAGCTAATCGACTATCAAGAGTCGAGCCCTCGGCGGGCGCCGCACAACAGCACACAAGATGGGGATCCTCCAAGCCATGAGCTCCACTAGAGTATCCAATTTGCGAACTCCCGCAGGGAAGGATCAAGAACCCCTTACAACACTTGATGAGGGCTCCAACAATCTTCAATTGTGAGCTCAATCACCTCCGCTGCTCCAAGCCGTCTACCGTATTGGGAAACACGGAAGAGTAACAAGAAATCCGCAGCAACTTGAAGATCAAGTGCCTTTAGAATGCAACTCTCAAGCAATGCACTTGAATCTCACTCAATCTCACTCAAGATGTGCAACTAAGCAAAGAGATGAGTGGAGGGGTTGTTCTCTAGCTCAAAGGATGTCTCTAGATCTCAAAATGTGCAAGAGTTACCCCCAAACCCCGGCCATCTTCTATTTATAGTGAAGGGGTACGCAACTAACCGTTATCAGACGACGCGGTGCAAAACGTACTGACCGGACGCACCGGTCAGGGTGACCGGACACGTCCGGTCACTACAGGACAAGCGAGAACAGTGCACATCAGAAGTAGCCGTTGTCGTGACCGGATGCGCTTCAGTGTTTGACCGGACGCGCTGCACCCAGCGTACGGTCGGAGTCCAGAGAGCTCCCACTGCGACCGGACGCGTCCGATCGCACGTGACCGGACGCGATGCGCGTCCGGTCGGCTCTACGACTGGCTCTGCCCCTCTGGGTGCCTGACCGGACGCTCTGGTTCCGTGAGGGACCGGACGCACCGGTTGCAAACCCTAGCACCCGCGCGCCTAACTGCTATGAGAACTGACCAGACGCGTCCGGTCAAACCGTGACCGCATCCGGTGCAGCGTCCGGTCACCACAGTGACCACCGTTCGCCTCCGTTTCTTTTCTGACTTCCAGCGCAGTAGAAAATAGGCGTTTCACTTCCCCAAAAAGCACTGAATCCTACCTCGCAAGCTCGGCGGGAGAGAGAGCGGAACCCAAACCCCTCTCTACCGCTCAAACTCCACCGCCTTCGTAAATGTGCTAACACCACCAAGTGTACACCACCATGTGCATGTGTGTTAGCATTTCACAAACACATTTTTTAAGGCGTTATGTTAGCTCTCAACTAGATCCTAATGCATATGCTCAAGACATTGATCTAGTGGAACTTGATTCTCGAGCTAACCGTGATTGCCCCTCTTGATAGTCGGCTATGTATCCTAAACCCGGTCAATCACTTCTCTACTCATCTTAGACCGGCAAAAAGAAAACCCTATGGTTATACCTTTGCCTTGCGCTCTTAGACCCTTCTCCTCCACTTGATCATCATGTCCATCATTTTATGTGCATCTTCACCATGATCGTCATTTCATGTTCAAGCACCATCTCTTTGTGATCTTGTGGCCACCACTCCTTGCCACATATACCTTCATCACATGTGTTGCTTATGCCTAACTCAAATAACTTAACACAAGGCATTAGCAACTTGGTTTCATTAATTACCAAAACCAAACTTGGGCTTTCAATCTCCCTCTTTTTGGTAATTGATGACAACCACCACAAATATATGAAATAAAATCAATTTTCAATTTCGATAGTATTAGCTCCCCCTACATATGTGCTTCCATGAGTTTGGTTCAATTGTGCACATATGTATGGATTTAAATTATGGGAGAGTTACTACTATCAAATTGATGCTAAGGTATATAGAATGGACCTTTGAAGCGTGACACCAATCGGAGTTGCCTTTATATACCATCCTTAGCATCGATGTAGCTAGACACCATTTGTAATACATCACTTGTAAAGATCACAAACACTAAAATACCCCGTGAGATCAATATTATAAGCAAAGGTGTCTAGATACCACTTGTAAAGCTACTATCAACAATTCATCATTCAAGTTATATTTTTAGCAAACACCATACAATCATGAATATGAATTTAAGCTTTGCAATGCAATGATTCATCATGTTAATGCACATACAAATGCAACAAATAATTCATGAGCTTGCTCCCCCTACTTGTGTGCTCAATTATAATTGATCCCTTTCCAATGTCATACCTTTGAATTCATATCTTTGATTTCTCTCCCTGTTACTAGATCTTTCTCCCCCTTTGCAACTTAACTTTTTATCTTTGTAACTTTTCTCTCTCCCTTGGTCAACAATCACCAAAAAGGTGCCAATTTTAGTGAGGGTCAAGTCAAACAATATGAGGGAGTCCAAATTATGGTTCAATCTAGATCACTTGCCTAGAATATGTAATTCGGTTTGATCCCAAGGACAAGCTTCTTCACACCTCATAAAGTATAAGGGTTATCTTGACCATGTTGAATTACACATCATGAGCTCATTTTCTAGATTCAACACTAGGTTTGCAAGCCCACAAACATGTCATATGCTACCACTAGATCAATCAAACATAGAAGCAATAGTGGTACCATATATACATTAAACTCATTTGATTTTCATGAATGAGCCTATTTGTCATGCAAATATATCCATATGTTCTAAACATGTCCTTAGCAAAGTATGGATGATATGCCAAACAACTTTACCTTGCTATGTCGAAGGAGAGGCATGTCATATAACAATGTGGGGGTGCACTCATTTCAAGTTGGAGATGTCAAGTATGTTCAATTCATTCTTCAACTTGTAAAATCTTTTCTCATCAAGTGGCTTTGTGAATATGTCAGCTAATTGATCTTCGGTGCCAATGCTTTCAATGCTAATATCTCCCTTTTGTTGATGGTTTCTTATGAAGTGATGCCTTATGTCAATGTGCTTCGTTCTTGAATGTTGAACCGGATTTTGAGTCATCTTAATAGCACTTTCATTGTCACAAAACAATGGCACATTCTTGAATTTGATTCCAAAGTCATTCAAGGTGGCCTTCATCCAAAGCAATTGTGCACAACAACTACCGGCACTAATGTATTCGGCCTCAGCGGTAGATAGTGCAACACTATTTTATTTCTTTGATGACCATGAAACAAGACACCTTCCAAGCAATTGACAAGTGCCACTTGTGCTCATTCTATCAATCTTGCATCCACCATAGTCGGAATCCGAATATCCAGTCAACTCAAAATTAGACCCCTTTGGAAACTATAATCCAACATCATGAGTGCCCTTAAGATATCTCAATATCCTTTTGGTTGCTTTCAAGTGACTTTCTCTAGGTAAAGCTTGATATCTTGCACACTTGCACACACTAAACATCACATCCGGCATAGAAGCGGTGACATATAGCAAACTTCCAATCATAGACCAGTATTGCTTTTGATCTACCATGTTGCCACTAGCATCAACACCCAATTGATCATTTATGCCCATTGGTGTACTCATTGGCTTAGCATCTTGCAATCCAAACTTCTTGATCATCTCCTTGATGTACTTGCCTTGACTTACAAAAGTGTCATTCTTCATTTGCTTGATTTGAAGTCTAAGAAAGTAACTAAGCTCTCCAATCATAGACATCTCAAACTCATTTGCCATCATTTTTCCAAACTCTTTACAAAAATCTTGATTGGTTGATCCAAAAATGATATCATCCACATAGATTTGTAATACAAATAAGTCATTTCCAAGCTTCTTGGTGAAGAGAGTGGTGTCAACCTTTCCTATCATGAACCCTTTAGAGAGGAGAAAGTCCCTCAACCTCTCATACCATGCTCTAGGTGCTTGCTTCAAACCATACAATGCCTTCTTTAGCTTGAAAACATGATCGTGCTTTTTATCATTTTCAAAACCGGGAGGTTGCTCAACATAAACTTCTTCGTTGATGTAGCCATTGAGAAATGCACTCTTGACATCCATTTGATAGAGCTTGATGTTGTGTGCACAAGCATATGCTAAAAGAATTCTAATTGCCTCCAATCTTGCATCCGGTGCATATGTCTCACCAAAGTCAAGACCTTCAACTTGTGTGTAACCTTGTGCTACCAATCTTGCTTTGTTTCTCACAACTATGCCATCTTGATCTTGCTTGTTTCTAAAGACCCACTTAGTACCAATCACATTGTAGTTCTTTGGCCTTTCAACAAGTTCCCAAACTTGATTTCTAGTGAAGTTGTTTAGCTCTTCATGCATGGCATTTACCCAATCAGAATCTTTCAATGCATCTTCTATTTTCTTAGGTTCCTCAAGTGACACAAATGAGTAGTGCTCACAAAAATATGCTAATCTTGATCTAGTTTGAACACCACTTTGAATTCCACCAATGATTTGGTCCAAAGGATGATCTCTAGCAATGCTAGTAGGTTAGAGTATTGGGAGGTTGTTGCTTCCACTAGCTTGACCTTGATCTTGCACTTCATCATGAGAACTACTGGAGCTTGCTTGATTTGTATCAATTTGCACGCTTTGGTTGATCATATGTATGTCACTATCATCATCAACTTGCATCAGCCTTATATCACCAATATCCATGTTCTTCATTGCATTTGACAATTGATCTCCTCTCACATCATCAAGGTTTCGAGCTTCATTTTGAGACCCTTGGGTTTCATCAAACTCAACATCATGAACTTCTTCCAAGGTGCCATTTGTAAGATTTCAAACTCTATATGCTTTGCTTATGGTAGAATAACCAAGTAAGAATCTTTCATCACATTTCTTTTCAAACTTGCTCAATCTAGTGCCTTTCTTGAGAATATAGCATTTGCAACCAAACATTCTAAAGTATGCAATGTTGGGCTTTCTTCCATTCAATAGCTCATATGGTGTCTTCCCAAGCTTCCCATGGCAATAGAGATGGTTGCTACAATAGCAAGCCGTGTTGATGGCTTCACTCCAAAATGAATGACTCACATTGCATTCACTAAGCATTGATCTAGCCATGTCAATCAATGTTCTATTTTTCCTTTCAACTACACCATTGGATTGAGGAGTGTATGTTGGTGAGAATTGATGTCCAATACTAAGATCATCACACAAATCTTCAATTCTTGTGTTCTTGAACTCACTACCATTGTCACTTCTAATCTTCTTAATGGTGGTCTCAAACTCATTTTGCACCCTTTTGACAAAAGATTTGAATAGATCATGTACATCACTCTTGTCATAGAGAAAGAACACCCAAGTGTATCTAGTGTAATCATCAACAATTACAAAACCATACTTGTTCCCACTAATGCTAGTGTATGTTGTTGGCCCAAACAAGTCCATGTGCAATAGCTCAAATGCCTTTGATGTGCTCATTTCACTCTTACTAGGATGTGCATTTCCAACTTGTTTGCCGGCTTGACAAGCACTACAAGGTTTATCCTTCTCAAAGGTGACATCCTTCAATCCTCTAACTAAGTCATGCCTCAAAAGTTTGTTCAATTGTTTCATTCCAACATGACCAAGCCTTCTATGCCACAACCATCCCATACTAGATTTACTAAGCAAGCATGATGTCAATTGTGTCTCACTATCATTGAAGTCAACCAAGTATAAGCTACCATGTCTAAATCTTTTGAATATCAAATTTGATCCATCAACACTTATGACTTCAATATCATCACTACCAAATATGCACTTGAAGCCAAGATAACTGTTGGGCATTCTTAACGTCATTACCAAAAGTAGACTTAGTTTTCTAATTCTGATAACGGCACCAAAAATGCCGAACCTATCCCTCATGCCACTTAAGCCAAGTTGTCATCCCCAGCATGACATGAGAGACGTGGTATTGAAATATGCAACTGCTCTTCTAAATAAATAATAAATAAGATCTGCAAGCGCACAGATTAATACCGATGTAGCATTTTAACCGGGAAGTATTCCAGGTATCGTTATTTATATTTTTACCACTGGGAAGGGATTACTAACATCAATGTTGATTATGGAATGGAATATAGGAATGAGTATCAATCATTGCATGTATAAGTGAGAGCATTCATCTATCTCTTGCATACAGGGGTAAGTGTCACATAAAATATAGATAAAGTATGAATGGTGACAAAGATAATTAATCTGATCAGCTAGCCACATATAATAATGATAAGCACCTCAACAGATATTCTAGCAAGTCATTAGCATGGTATTAGGACGAACTACAAGGATATTTCCTAAGTTATTCTTAACTATAAAGTCTAGCATATCATAGTTAGTGCAAGTACACTTGGCAATCATTGCGAGAAAGGACTACGCCCATGCATAGTGATATTATCAAGGAAGATGAGAAACATAGCAATCACTCCCTCGTAATAATGTTGCTCTGCCTGCCTTACACACGGGAGGGGGACTATATAAGAACCAACGAAGTTGTCACCATCGCGGACCACCCCACGATCCGGCATATAAGGTGCAATCGTAGATAAATATGGTCTAAGCACCACGCCTATACAATATTTATCATTTACCCATGGATCCAATGGATAAACGCTATACGATCCTAAACATGTATATAATTCCAATCTAACTAAGCCAAGCGTATAACTACGATAAACTAAGAACAATATAATCACAAATATAATCAAGTAGAGCATAGTCATAATCAATATATTGAAATAGAACAAAGTTGTATTCATAATATTGAAGAACAAAGATGAACAATGAAGAACAGTAAAGGAATTACCAAGAATCCTCTTGACAGATCCGGAAACCAATCGAAGATTGACTCCTTCTAGTTCTAATCCTATGTAACTATGCTATACTAGAGATCTAGTTGATGTGGTGGCTCTAGGGCTTGATCAGAGACTCTCCTCCTGAGATTAGGGTTTGAGGAATTGAGAATGAGGGAGTGCCTCCTCCAGGGGCCAGGGGTTCTGCTTATATAGCCCCCTCAAGTGAACGTGGGCCGTCGGATCAAACCGACATTAATCACACGGTTTTCCTTGATCCCTTAGGTCGGTGGAGCATAATCCGCAAGACGGAGCCTGATTGGCTCTCAAGCCAGGGTGGCCGCCCTAGGGGGCAGGGCGGGCGCCCTGCCTCCGGGCCCGTTCGGCCTCCCGTTCGATCTCGTGGCTTCTGGAGTCTTCTAGATGATAAAAATCGGTGAACACGTTATTATCTCTATGTAAACCCGACGTGTGGGCCTTTCCTCCGTATTTTCTGATAACCCCCTGCAGAAATAGACAAACACCAAAACTCGTGGAATTATGTCAGATAAAACCCTAAGTCTAGGTGTTGGTTGCATTTGGATCCTTTTCTTTATTTATTTGATAACTATATTTGGTACTTAAGGACCGTGAACAAACTCCCCCAAGCCTACCTCTTGCTCGTCCCTGAGCAAGGATAGACTCATTATGGATCAGAAGTTGCTGCAACACCTTTGAACGTTGACGGTACATATGCTTTCAAATAAGGTCTCATCCCTGAGTTAGAGTAAACTGTCAAGACTTAAAACTTACTCATTTTACCTTTCACCATGGGGCTTGCAGCCGTCACCTGCATCTTGAGTGGTTAAAAGATAGAACGGTCTAGTCAAACGCCATGTCTCTTATTCTTGATCAGCTATAGCTCTGGAGTTTTTGCAAATTTTTCAAATAAAACTCAGAGATTCCTTGTATAACTTTCTCGGGTCTCTCTTTTATGGTATTTCTGGATCCTTACCAAGGCAGTAATGGTATATGCCTTCTCTCTCAAAGTATGTGGTATTTATGGTATAAGGCGTAGTGACATTGCCTTCTCTCTCACCCTACTCTAATAAGGCTTTGATATCTGGAGCTCATAGGTGGGAGATACAGTATACATACTCATAGAACATTTATTGCATAGTCAAACCATGGATCCAGAGAAACAAGTCAATAAGTCAAATCAAGATGTGCATGTGTGGTGAATGAGTGGTGTATGGTGATGATAGTGATAACAAAAGTCTAATGCTCTTTTTGAGGGAATACATACCTTTCTTGCTTTTTGAAACTTTTTGAGGGGAATGAGATGCTCTGTATATATATATTTTTTTTTAGGTGGGTATCTTGTACCCCTAATTCTACTATCGGACACTTGTCCATTTTTACCTCTCGTCTCACTTTTTCTTTCTTCGAGGTTCCGAGCACTTGCTCCTTTTTATTTCCTCGCATTTATATTTTTTTTCTTCGAGGTTCCGGGCACTTGCCCCTTTTTATTTCCTCGCTTATTTTTTTTAGAGCAAATCTCCCTCTTGAAAATATAGCAAGTGGTAGTAGAAATGACTTGAGCATTAACTTCACAGGGAATAACAGGAATGGGATAATATTTTTGGCTATTCTCTCTCGGGTCAGGAGTAGAATAATTTTGGGTGAATCTGGAGATGGAAATGAGTGGATATATGTGGATGCGTACTTCCGGAGTAGAAGCAGCATGTATGAGTGAACGTGCAAGTGAATCTTGATTTTAACCACATGACAAGTTCCTAAGGGTCTACACAGCTTGACCACACTCAATGCCCATAAGCAGTAAGTAGTAAAAGTGCGGCTCTTAATCTAACAAGCATGTATATATGGCTGTGGTAGGAATTTAAACTCTCATCATACAGGAACTCATCATGCAACATTTTAAAGATTTTTAAAGATAAAATTCTCCAGAATTCTAGCATCTCTAGGAACAGATAAACAGCAGCTCAACCTTCCCATATCATATCCGTTAACAACTTAGACTTCAGATCAAGTTCTCTTCCCACTAGTTTAGGTTTAGAGCCAGTTTTAAATTATAACAGTTATGTCCAAACTAGAGAGAGAACAAATTTGAAAATTAGGCAGAGCAACTATTCATCATATCCATGCTAGAGTTTTATTTTCAAGATTCAGTTTAGCATAGCTACTTTATTTATTTATTAAACTAAGCAAATATATATAAACACAAAATATTTATTTGGGTTTTCATGATTATGCATCTTTTTATTTTAATAAAGCATAGGTATAAATGTAGATAAAAATACTTATCGGGATAAATGGGGGTGCTCTCCCCCAAGCTGGATCTTGACGTAATTTCTTCTGATGTAGCTAGCAGGTGCAGAGGTGTATTTGAATGTCGGCAGCACCCTGACAGCGATTACGATGTCCTCCATCTGCTAGTCTTCCTGAATTCTGTGGAGCTCAAATAGACAACAAAGCTTCGTGGAACTTGATTAAGCGTTAGCACAAATATCTAGCCTTTATCATGTTTGAGCTTCCTTGATAAATGTCACTCTCTATTTTTATTTTCATTTTTATAGAACAGAAAAAAATATATTATTATTTTTTTATGCCACCACATTGAATGTACTTATGGGTTTTATGCCACTCGCATACTCACATGGGGCTTACTGTTTTTAACATTTTTTTAAGATAGAATGAACATGATTAACTAAGCAATAATTAAAGGGAAAATGATAACTACCAAGTTTACCTCTTGGCACGGAGTTCGGTGTTTTTAAGTCCTCCGAACAGGACTTCTTTTCTTCTTAGTTGTCCTGGGATTTGGGTGGCGTAGACGGTGGTTCCGGCAGCGCCTCCTCTTCTTGTGTAACTGTCTTCACTTTCCATACCCGACTTGGTGCTTCGGTCTCCTGTTGTGTATCCTCGGGCCTTATGACCTCTCCTTCATAGTCTGCCCAGACGTCCTTGATGGTTTGCCTCCTTTGGTTACGGTTACGTCGCCTTCTTCTTGTCCTGACCTGCTTAGAATCTTCAACTATATAGTTAGGGTCATTAAAGTAGCGGCGTACCTTCTCAGAGGGGAAATGCATATGGACTTTTCCAGTTCCAATGTAGATGATTGCTTTGACGGTGCCTAGGAGCGGTCTTCCTAGGATGATGGGTGGATCGTACTCGTCGTCTCCCATGTCAATGACCTGAAAGTCTGTATGGACAAAATGATCGTTAATTTTAACAGGGACATCGGTTACTATACCTTCGACCTTTCGGGATGTCTGATCTGCATCTGGAGCTGAGTGTATGTTGGTTTTAAGGGCATGGTCCCGTACAAGAGCTGATAGGTGACTGTGGCCATTATGTTGACGCCTGATCCAGTGTCGCAGAGCGCCTTCTGAAAGGAGTATCCATTGATTGAGCACTCAATGTTTGGCATGCCTGAGTCGTCCTTCTTGATTAGGAACGGCGACTTGGGTCGTCGGTCTTGACCTCCTTGAACTGCAGTGACCATCTTAGCTGATTCGGTCCATACTTGGTTGTTCTTGTTCTACTTGTTCCTCCTGTTGGTCCTCTTCCTTGGTTCATGTTGGGGTTGCTCTGGGATTTGTGTAATCTTGTTCTTGAAGGAAAACGTCTCCTTCCTCCCCTTGATGTTGAAGTTGATCTTTGCAGCGCTGGCGTAGATGACAGCTCCCGAGGTGTTCAGGAATGGCCTTCCTAGAATAACTGGTGACCTCTCATCGGACCCGGTCTCTATCACCACGAAGTCAGCTGGAGCGTACGAGGTACCAACTCGGACACACATGTTCTTTAATATTCCTTTAGGAAAGCTTAGTGTCCGATCTGCAAGCTGCAAACACATAGTTGTTTCTGATAAAGGATATGTAAAGAATTTTTCATAGAGTACCCTGAGCATAATGTTGACGCTGGAGCCAAAGTCACAGAGTGCTTCTGGGAAGTCCACCATGCCGATGGAGATCGGGATGACGGGGCGTCCTGGATCGCCTCTCTTGACTGGCAGAAGGTCATTATGTACTCCGACAGCGGGATTACTCCAATAGTTACCTGCATCAAACATGTCTACAAGATTTGCAGATTCTAATCCTTCCGGTTGTGATGGTATACCGGGGTTAGTAGCAGGAACAGCAGCAGCTATTTGATTTAACTGAGATTCAATCATTTTATTAAAGCTAATTTGGTTTTTGATGGCAGTAGAGAAATTATCCATTCTATTATTTATGTTTTCTAGTATTTTATCATTCGATGCCAATTTCTTAGACAAGTTATCCATTAGCTTTCCTTGATTAGACACTAACTCTCTCAGGGGTGGAAAATTATTATTGTTGTTGTAAGAGTTATTACCTTGATAATTACCTGAGTAGTTACCTGAGTAGTTAGGCCTCTGTTGATTCCAACCTTGATTTTGTTGAGGACGGTTATAGTTGTTGTTGTTGTTGATGTACCTTGCATCCTCAAGCATCTCATGGCAGTGATTGCCTGAGTGTCTAGTGTCTCCACATTCCTCACAAGTCATGTGAGAGTCATAGACGTTCATGACTTCTCTTTTGTCTCTAGCTTTATCATCGAGCTTTTTCATGAGTAGGTCTAGCTTTGCAGACAGCATGTCTACCTCCTTGAGCTGGTGCATACCTCCACCCTTCTTGCGTGTTTGAGTCCTCTCTTCGTTCCAACCTTGGTTGGACGCCATCTTCTCCACAAGGGCTGTAGCTTGTGGTATGGTGAGTGATAGAAATGCGCCTCCAGCTGCAGCATCCATGGTCTCACGAGCACTAGTGATGAGCCCATGATAGAAAGTCTGCATAAGTAGCCAGCTTTCCATTCCATGATGGGGACATTCTTGGATGTAATCTTGAAAGCGCTCCCATGCTTCTAGAACGGATTCATCATGTTGTTGCTGAAAACTTGTAATCTTCCCACGGAGAGCATTGGTCTTGCCCATGGGAAAGAACTTAGCCAGAAAGTTCGTAGAGCAGAGTGCCCACGTAGTGTTCTTATCCTTCGTCGCGTAGAACCACTGCTTCGCTCTCCCCAATAGTGAGAATGGGAAAAGGCGAAGTAGTATGGCGTCTCTGGGAACATCTAATATAGTGAATGTGCTGCAAATCTCTAGGAAGTGTTGGAGATGAGCACTTGCATCTTCGTGCGGCTTCCCACAAAACTGGTTGGCTTGTACCATGTTGATGAGCCCTGGCTTGAGCTCAAAGTTCTTGTCGATGTCCGCGGCAGGTCCAGTGCGGATGTTGTCCGTAGTGGGAGCTGAGAACTCGCGGATCGTTTTGTTCGCCATGGCTGCAAACTCTGTTGACAAATTCCGGATGAAACTTCGGCGGTCTTCTGGATTGGATGAAGTGTTGCGTCGAAGTGTTGACTTCTTGAACTTGGCTCTTGCCCCTCTGATTAATGCTTCGGGGTTGTCAACAAAATTTTCTGGAAGATGTCCTCTATTCATACATCACCCTGCAAAACAATAAGAATGGAAAAAAAATACAGGGGTAAATCTGTATGGGAGAATTGATGATCTCAATCACTTAATGATGCGAATGATGACTCAAATTCCGTATTCATTCCTTGTTAGTAAATCAACCTTCCCCGGCAACGGCGCCAAAAATGCTTATTGGGCATTCTTAACGTCATTACCAAAAGTAGACTTAGTTTTCTAATTCTGATAATGGCGCCAAAATTGCCGAACCTATCCCTCATGCCACTTAAGCCAAGTTGTCATCCCCAGCATGACATGAGAGACGCGGTATTGAAATATGCAACTGCTCTTCTAAATAAATAATAAATAAGATCTGCAAGCGCACAGATTAATACCGATGTAGCATTTTAACCGGGAAGTATTCCAGGTATCGTTATTTGTATTTTTACCACTGGGAAGGGATTACTAACATCAATGTTGATTATGGAATGGAATATAGGAATGAGTATCAATCATTGCATGTATAAGTGAGAGCATTCATCTATCTCTTGCATACAGGGGTAAGTGTCACATAAAATATAGATAAAGTATGAATGGTGACAAAGATAATTAATCTGATCAGCTAGCCACATATAATAATGATAAGCACCTCAACAGATATTCTAGCAAGTCATTAGCATGGTATTAGGACGAACTACAAGGATATTTCCTAAGTTATTCTTAACTATAAAGTCTAGCATATCATAGTTAGTGCAAGTACACTTGGCAATCATTGCGAGAAAGGACTACGCCCATGCATAGTGATATTATCAAGGAAGATGAGAAACATAGCAATCACTCCCCCGTAATAATGTTGCTCTGCCTGCCTTACACACGGGAGGGGGACTATATAAGAACCAACGAAGCTGTCACCATCGCGGACCACCCCACGATCCGGCATATAAGGTGCAATCGCAGATAAATATGGTCTAAGCACCACACCTACACAATATTTATCATTTACCCATGGATCCGATGGATAAACGCTATACGATCCTAAACATGTATATAATTCCAATCTAACTAAGCCAAGCGTATAACTACGATAAACTAAGAACAATATAATCGCAAATATAATCAAGTAGAGCATAGTCATAATCAATATATTGAAATAGAACAAAGTTGTATTCATAATATTGAAGAACAAAGATGAACAATGAAGAACAGTAAAGGAATTACCAAGAATCCTCTTGACAGATCCGGAAACCAATCGAAGATTGACTCCTTCTAGTTCTAATCCTATGTAGCTATGCTATACTAGAGATCTAGTTGATGTGGTGGCTCTAGGGCTTGATCAGAGACTCTCCTCCTAAGATTAGGGTTTGAGGAATTGAGAATGAGGGAGTGCCTCCTCCAGGGGCCAGGGGTCCTACTTATATAGCCCCCTCAAGTGAACGTGGGCCGTCGGATCAAACCGACATTAATCGCACGGTTTTCCTTGATCCCTTAGGTCGGTGGAGCATAATCCGCGAGACGGAGCCTGATTGGCTCTCAAGCCAGGGCGGCTGCCCTAGGGGGCAGGGCGGGCGCCCTGCCTCTGGGCCTGTTCGGCCTCCTGTTCGATCTCGTGGCTTCTGGAGTCTTCTAGATGATAGAAAATCGGTGAACACGTTATTATCTCTATGTAAACCCGACGTGTGGGCCTTTCCTCCGTATTTTCTGATAACCCCCTGCAGAAACAGATAAACACCAAAACTTGTGGAATTCTATCAGATAAAACCCTAAGTCTAGGTGTTGGTTGCATTTGGATCCTTTTCTTTATTTATTTGATAACTATATTTGGTACTTAAGGACCGTCAACAATCACAAAGTTATGCCACCGATAAAAGATTGAAATCCAAGCTCTCAACTAGCAACACATTAGATATGCTCATGTCATTTAAGATAGCAATTTTACCAAGCCCCTTGACCTTGCCTTTCTTGTTGTTGCCGAAAGTGATAGCATCAAAACCACCATTTTGACTTGTATCAATTGATTTGAACATACAAGAATCCCCGGTCATATGTTGAGTGCACCCACTATCAAGCACCCAATACCTTCCTCCCGCTTTGTAATTGACCTACAAGATAAAATCAATTCTTTTTAGGTACTCAAACTTGTTTGGGTCCTCCAAGGTTAGTGACCAAGCTCTTTGGTACCCAAATGTCTTTCTTCTTTGAGCCCATCCATGGTGCACCAATGAACTTAGCATGAACACCATTTGTACCCTTGGTAAGTATATAGAAGGAATCAAACTTAATTGAGGATACATTAGCATTGGATTTCTTGTTCATACAATGTTGCTCTATGTGACCAACTTGCTTGCAACTTTTGCAATAGCTACCATTGTTCTTCACAAAATGAGTCTTGTGAGAAGCAAAAGCAGCCTCAAATTTTGTTTCAGTGACCTTCCACACTTCTCTATTGATTGACTTGAGGTGTGCGATCATCTTAACCTTCCAATATGCATAATTTGTGCCATCAAAGTGAGGTGTCTTCTTGGTGTTGTTGATGTGCAAGCTTAATTGAGCCATTTCTTTTTCACCGTAGGTTGTTAAGCCTAAAATAAACGGTGCCTCGGCTCCGATACCACTTGTCAGGTCCAAATGGCTAGAGGGGGGTGAATAGCCTATTTAAAAATCTACAAGCTTCACTAGACAACCACGTTAGTATAAAAGATGGCTAAGCTAATTCTAGCACTAGCTCAACTACACTATGCAAGCCACCTATACAATTCTAGTAAAGCAAGGTTATGATCTCTAATACACACCAACAAGGCTAAGTCACTAAGCTACTTACTCCTATGTGATAAAGGCTATACTAAGCAAACTACACTAGGACTAGTACAAGAAAGTAAAGAGCAAGTGACTTGATTCTTATACCAACGATGTAGAGAAGTAATGCACTCGAAGAATCAATCACAATGAGCAACCACAAGAGAAATCGTCGGCAAAGAGATGACACAAGATTTTTACCGAGGTTCACTTGCTTCCTGGCAAGCTACTCCTCGTTGTGGCGATGCACCCACTTGTCGGTTCGCGAGCTAATCAACTATCAAGAGTCGAGCCCTCGGCGGGCGCCGCACAATACCACACAAGATGGGGATCCTCCAAGCCACGAGCTCCACTAGAGTATCCAATTTACGAACTCCCGCAGGGAAGGATCAAGAACCCCGTACAACACTTGATGAGGGCTCCAACAATCTTCAATTGTGAGCTCAATCACCTCCGCTGCTCCAAGCCGTCTATCGTGTCGGGAAACACGGAAGAGTAACAAGAAATCCACAGCAACTCGAAGATCAAGTGCCTTTAGAATGCAATTCTCAAGCAATGCACTTGAATCTCACTCAATCTCACTCAAGATGTGCAACTAAGCAAAGAGATGAGTGGAGGGGTTGTTCTCTAGCTCAAAGGATGTCTCTAGGTCTCAAAATGTGCAAGAGTTACCCCCAAACCCTGGCCATCTTCTATTTATAGCGAAGGGGTACGCAACTAGCCGTTATCGGACGACGCGGTGCAAAACGTACTGACCGGACGCACCGGTCAGGGTGACCGGACGCGTCCGATCACTACAGGACAAGCGAGAACAGTGCGCGTCAGAAGTAGCCGTTGTCGTGACCGGACGCGCTTCAGTGTTTGACCGGACGCGCTGCACCCAGTGTCTAGTCAGAGTCCAGAGAGCTCCCACCGTGACCGGACGCGTCCGATCGCACGTGACCGGACGCGATGCGCGTTCGGTCGGCTCTACGACTGGCTCTGCCCCTCTGGGTGCCTGACCGGACGCTCTGGTTCCGTGAGGGACCGGACGCACCGGTTGCAAACCCTAGCACCCACACGCCTGACTGCAGCAAGAACTGACCGGACGCGTCCAGTCAAACCATGACCGCGTCCGGTCAAACCGTGACCGCGTCCGGTGCAGCGTCCGGTCACCATAGTGACCACCGTTCGCCTCCGTTTCTTTTTTGACTTCCAGCGTAGTAGAAAATAGGCGTTTCACTTCCCCCAAAAAGCGCTGAATCCTGCCTCGCAAGCTCGGCGGGAGGGAGAGAGGAACCCAGACCCCTCTCTACCGCTCAAACTCCACCGCCTTCGCAAATGTGCTAACACCACCAAGTGTACACCACCATGTGCATGTGTGTTAACATTTCACAAGCATATTTTTTAAGGCGTTATGTTAGCTCTCAACTAGATCCTAATGCATATGCTCAAGACATTAATCTAGTGGAACTTGATTCCCGAGCTAACCGTGATTGCCCCTCTTGATAGTCGGCTATGTATCCTAAACCCGGTCAATCACTTCTCTACTCATCTTAGACCGGCAAAAGGAAAACCCTATGGTTATACCTTTGCCTTGCGCTCTTAGATCCTTCTCCTCCACTTGATCATCATGTCCATCATTTTATGTGCATCTTCACCATGATCGTTATTTCATGTCCATGCATCATCTCTTTGTGATCTTGTGGCCACCACTCCTTACCACATACACCTTCATCACATGTGTTGCTTATGCCTAACTCAAATCACTTAACACATGGCATTAGCAACTTGGTGTCATTAATTACCAAAACCAAACTTGGGCTTTCATAGATGCAACATCAGGACATAAGGTCATTAGTTTTAAGGACGACAACGCGGGCTACAATAAAATTTTCATGGCCGAAGACATTCCTAAGACTGCTTTTAGGTGCCCTGGAGCTATTGGTTTGTATGAGTGGGTAGTCATGACTTTCGGCCTGAAAAATGCTGGTGCAACTTATCAGAGAGCTATGAATTATATCTTTCGTAAGTTGATCGGCAGAATAGTTGAAATCTACATAGATAACGTAGTTGTGAAATCCAATAGTTATAAATAACATCTAGTTGACCTATGTGAGACTTTGGAGTGCACAAGGAGACATGGCTTGGAGATGAACCCGAGCAAGTGTGCTTTTGGGGTATCAGCTGGAGAGTTCCTGGGTTTCATGGTCCATGAGAGAGGGATTGAGGTTGGGCAAAAAACATGAAGGCTATTGATGAATTGGTGCCACCAACAAACAAGACCCAGCTTTAATCTTTGATCGGCAAGATTAATTTTATTAGAAGATTTATCTCAAATTTATCAAAAAGGATATTGCCATTCTCTCCCTTATTGAGGCTAAAAGCTAACTAAGAGTTTAGATGGGGCGACATACAACAAAATGCATTTGATGAAATTAAGGAATATATGAAGTCTCCGCCGGTGCTAATCCCTCCACAACATGGTAAGCCTTTTAAATTGTATGTATTGGCTGATGACCATACGATTGGATCGGTCTTGATGCAAGAATTTGAAGGAAGAGAGCAAGTCTTTTTCTATCTAAGTAGAAGGCTTTTGGATCCAGAGACAAGATATTCTCCTGTGGAAAAGTTATGCTTGTGTTTGTACTTTTCATGCATTAAATTATGACATTATTTGTTGACGGCTAAGTGCACTGTGGTGTCTAAAGCCAACGTGATCAAGCATATGTTGTCAATGCCGATTCTGAATGGGAGAGTTGGAAAGTGGATTCTGGCATTATTTGAATTTGACTTGAGATATGAGTCGGCCAAGGCAGTCAAAGGACAAATAATGGCTGATTTCGTGACTCATCATCATGGACCCAGTATCAGATATGTGGAGCCGATGCCTTGGACATTGTTCTTTGATGGTTCATCATGCAAACAGGGTGGCGGTATCGGTATCGTTATTATCTCACCCTGAGGGTCAAGTTTTGAGTATGCGTATTCCATCAAGCCAATATCCACTGGTAACCAAAGCTAAGTATGAAGCCATCCTTAAAGGACTTTAACTTTTTCAAGAAGTAAAGGCCGATGCCATTGAAATATTTAGAGATTCTCAATTAATAATTAATCAATTGATCGGCCTATATGAGTGCAAAGATGATGTCCTGAGAAATTACTATGAGAAGTGTTGGGGTTTGATTAATGAGTTCCCTATGGTTACCATTAAGCATATTCTGAGGGCTCAAAATCAAGAAGCACTACAAGAAATCTGGGCTTCTGTGATGATTTTCTGGATTATGAGCACCTTCTATGACAAGAGTAATATGTTGTAGAAGGGGTACAATGACAAGAAAAATGTCATAATTGTCACAATCAGTTTGTCATAGAAGGAAAAGCCATCTATGACAAACCGATTGTGACAATTACGCCCTTTTTCTTGTCATTGTACCCCTTCTGTGACATATGAATGTTGTCATAGAAGGTGCATCATAATCCAGAAAATCATCTCAGAAGCCCAGATTTCTTGTAGTGAAGCCAATCGACTAGCTCAGAATGCTTCTAGTTATCGACAAATTCAAGAGGCCTTTAACAGCGAGGTCATCACTGCTGACTGGAGGAGTAAGATAATAGATTATCTTAGAAACCCATCGTAGAAACTCTCCAGAAAGCTCAGGTACAAATTGATCAAATATGTGATGCTTGATGATCAGCTACATTATAAGACTGTCGACGAAGTGTTGCTCAAGTGCTTGAATCCAGAAGATGCCAGGGTCCTCATGGGTGAAGTCCATGAAGGAGTTTGTGGAGCTCATCAAGTGACTCATAAAATGAAGTGGAATATTAGAAGATTAGGCTATTTTTAGCCGACAATGTTGGAAGATTATTTTGAATATTACAGGGGGTGCTAGGATTACCAATGATTTGGTAATATTCAAATATTACTAGCATCAGTTATGAATCCTATAATCAAGCCATGGCCGTTCAGAGGTTGGGGGATCGATCTAATTGGCCAGATTCATCCGCTGTCTAGCAAAGGTCACAAGTTCATAGTGGTGGCAACGGACTATTTCACCAAGTGGGTTGAAGCAATCCCGCTGAAGACAGTGACATCCCAAAACATGATTGACTTTGTCCAAGAACATATCATTTATTGGTTTGGGGTTCCTCAGACTATCACTACTTATCAAGGACAATGTTCATATCCGAGGAGTTCGAAAATTTTGCGAATAATATGGGATTTAAGTTGTTGAACTCTTCTCCTTACTACGCTCAGGCCAATGGCAAGCGGAGGCGTCCAATCAGACACTGATCAAATTGATCAAGAAGAAGATAATCGATCGGCCAAGGAAATGGCACTTAACATTGAATGAATCACTATGGGCTTATCGGATGGCATGCCACGGGTCAACTAAGTGCTCTCCGTAGGAGATCATGGCTGGATCACAACGTATTGAATTTCAAGAAAGTCTAACGGCCGATGACTACAAGGTTTTGATGATGGATGATCTGGAAGATTTGAATTGTCATTGGCTTCGTGCTTTGGAAAACATCAAGGCTCACAAGCTAAGGATTGCCAAATATTATGACAAGAAAGTTAAATCCAAGCAGTTCCACGAGGGCAAATTAGTTTGGAAGCTGATCTTATCAATTGGGACCAAAGACAGTGCATATGGCAAATGGTCTCCTAATTGGGAGGGGCCTTATCGCATTACTCGATGTGTACCTGGCAATGCTTACTTCTATGAGACACTAGAAGGTGAAGAGTTCAATAGAGCACTCAATGGGAAACACTTTAAGAAATATTATCCCAGTATTTGGGTTGATGCCTGAATTAGCTTATTGGATTTTTCATCAGCCCTTTATAGCCGATATGAGAGGATATCACCTTTAGAACAAAAATGGAGCAACTGTGACTCAGCCGAAAGAAGGATAGCCGCACGCATTGCCTTTAAAGCAAAAAATAAAACAGAATCTACCATGCACGAGGAAACAGAAGGGAAGAATCATTTCAAACATAGAAAGTTTATTCATTGATTTCCTGTCATGACCTAATGGTCGAGAAACACTTTGTTCAAGATGTCTCCGGCCGAAGAAGAGAAGGCTATGGTGTTTGCAGCGTTTGAGAAGTCCTCAACCAAACTCTCATGATCTTCAGGATGATTGGTCGTTGAAAAACCATGGGGAAGAAGTCAAAGCTCGTATCCAGAGCGAATTTGTGCCACAGCCAGAGCAACAGCAGCACCATACCAAACACCATGAAGATCGATCTCCCTAGCATGATTTGGAAATCGTGCAGGTGAACCACCAGTACGACACCCCTGGCATTGACTGATTGAGCAGCACAATCTACAGCCGATTGGAGACTTTCCAACTGCGCTGACAAGGTTGGTAAATTCAGAGAAAGAGCAGTCAGAAGTCTTTAAAATCAGGATTGTGAAGATAAGGGTCACCGTAAGAGATCTCACATGTGATTCTAGCCTCAGCCTTGGCCAACCTCACTTGGACGGTGTTGGCCCTGTTCTCTGAGATGGTGAGGGCGTCTTGCTGTTGGCATTTCTTAGCGTCGCTACTAAGAATAGGCTTAGGACCCATCCCTAGCAACGGCGCCAGAAATACCGTGCTGGCATCCCCTAGCAAGAATACTAAGGAATGCTAGCCGATAGGTCTATACAATTACAGACAATATCCGCAAGCGCATGGATCTATCGTTGAAGCATTTCACCCGGAAGTATTCAGGGTATCGTTATTTATATTCTACTAAACAAGGCGATGAAGACAAATGGTCTGACATGTGTATGAGCCAAGCACTTATGTATGCATAATATCCAGATGATCATAACAGGGGTAAGCATATAGTTCTTAAGATAGTGGACACACACACAAATACACCAACACCTGATCTAGTCAAGTGCTCCCAACTCTCAAGAATAAGAATAAAAGAATGTCCTAATGAGTAGTAGAGGGTTCTAATATAGTTAGTATGCTATGAGCTAAGTTAACATATATGCTCACAAGGTAGTGCTAAGTATGTGTGTATTGGATCGGGAGACTACCGAGTACTGGTCTGCCAGCAACCCCAAATAGCATATTTACGAACTCCTACACCATAGCCAAACGTGGGGGAATACAAGGGGTGGACAGGGCTATCACCACTTGCCCATCTACCCCTCGACAGTGGACTAGGCATGCAAACACCTGCCAATATATACCTGGGCACCACGCCCGCATATATATTGACCACCCTAGTCCCCCCGGGTCCCCGACCCTTTGGATCAACAGGTAAGAGACTAGGATGTACCCGAAAGCATGATGAACCACCTCCCCACACACAAGTAGCTCTACTCATGACACATATGTGAGTGTAACATCTAGGTTAGCTTAGCTATGAATGATATGTAAACTATAGACTAATCTACACATCACAAATATACTAAACAAACCATACATAACCATATATGAAATACTCATAACACATGGACTATAGACTAGTACACATGTCATGAACATATCAATATGACTATACTCTAGTTCATAGCAACAACTATATGAATATAAGAACAAGACAGTATGATAGAACATGATGATCATAAGGTAGAAAGAATCTAACTTTATTCTCACCAATATTCCACCAAGGAGTCAAGCTCTCCTTGTAGCTTCTCTACTTCTCTTTCTACTTTCCTTCCTAATCTAACCTAGCTAAGTGAGAGTGAGGTAGAGGAAGAGAGGGAGCTCCTTGAGCTAGAGGGAGTGAGGAGTGAGAGAATGTAGTGTGGTGTGTTGAGTGTGTTGTGTGAGGGGGTGTGCTGATGGGGAAGTGATTTCCGATCTTCCGTCAGGTAGAAGGTAACTATCGTTTTAGGCGGAGACTGACACACCAATCCAGCTTCAGATCGAAAGACTGAATCCTGCAATCTTAGCACCACAACTTCTCGGGTTATCAACCGTGTCTCCAACCGGTTGACCTCGCCACGAAGGCTAATCCCTGCCTGTGAAACGAAGAACACAAGCAAGAACTCGGAAGAACGCAGCTCAAAATTTGGGACAAACTGCAGATGAATGATTAAGTTCTCAAGTGGGGTCTCACAAACCGATGAAACGGCGACTGTCAATGGACAGATTGATCTATGCAAAACCCAAAACCTAATGACAGCGGTGGCACATGAATATAAAGGTCTTAGGGTCACCGCCTACCCTGGACGCGCCCTCCTAATGGGCTCAAGACGATACATGGTCCATTGGACCAAATACGGTGACGCAGCACCTGGATAGAATCTGGACACTGACTTGTTTCGACAATTCCTGTGGATTCCGAAGAGCTTTTGATGTGAGACCACTTGTATTGGCTTCCTTATCAAATTAGCTTTCCAACCATATGTGGATCATCGAAAACGGAGTCCGGATGCATCCTGGGTGACCAGTTCAAGACAGACTGGTCCTGAAAACCGAAGCAGACTCGAAATTATGTTGGGTTGGGCCTCCGACTTCTATTGGACGTCCTGGCTGGTCTTCATCGTCTCCACCACTTCCTCTAAATTCCTCATGACCCTCTCCAATATTCCTAATTAATATAACATCATTAGGTAGCAATCTATTCTCAAAAGTATAAAAAGGGTCACTTAGGATCGAGCTCACCTCTAAATTAAGTTGTCGTCTTCGGCCTCGGGTCATTGGACCTCCTTGCATACCGGATGAAGGAACAGCGGGTGCATCTGAAGGAGTGATGTCCTCATCATGTGCCCTCCTTTATATAGGAGCTTGGGCTGGCTCCTCAGGGTCCAGGTTTGCTGAACCCACCCTCGCACCGTCCTCCTGGTAGTGAATGATGTCGGTGAGTGAAGAACGGGCCGGGCGGTGCAGTCCAGGGCGTGGCCGCACCCCTGGCGCGCGCGCCAGGGCCGGCCCCCTCCGGCTCATCTTTGTCCAGCAGCTCCTCCCTTGGCCCAATAGCGATGTGAAGTGGTGGGCTTGGCCTGGTTTGACTCTGAGGTGGCCTGCTCCTCTTCTCTCCCCAGTGCGCTTTCCAGAAAGCACACTTTTCTCCTTTGCTTTGCCTGTTTCTGTCCCTATTTCTGCATTCCTGATAATTCAAGGGCACAACTGGAAACAAGGCATTATTACATGTATATGTGTGTATTAATGTTTATTCCTTCCTTTTTAGTAGAATGTTGGCGGTAAATATTTGTCAATAACAACCGCCAACACTTGCATTGCATTCAAATGAAAGTCCACCCGTCCAAGATCGCGAACCACATTAGAGTACAAGGCCCGGGCCTCATCTCTCTCCTAAAGAAGACGACGAGCGTCGTCCCCACGGTAAGAGTCGGAGGGCTCCGGGGACGAGCTTATTGGAGCCACCATCTACGCGTTGTTGGGGCCGATGATCGTACGGACAAAAACACCACCATTTGAGTTGGCCCTACATGTATGAAAAGTTGAGCCAATCCATTCAGGAACCATGAGATCACGTTCATCCTTACCCTTGGAGGCGAGAACGCTGGTGTGGCGGCACGAGCTCGTCGGAGATCTCGTCGGCGGGTCGCTTGCCATTCTCCATCTCTATGAGAAGAGATGGTGATTTTGGATCTAAAAGATGAAAGAAATGGTTCGCACTAGAGGCACAAGAGATTGAGAGAGGGTAGATTGGTTTCTCGTCCACAACCATGGCTCGTATTTATAGCCCAGGAGATGCGACGGTAGACCTCCTGGGGGTTATGTGATCAGAATCAGTTATGGAAATGGATTGTCATTCCAAAGATCGAGGAGACAGTTCACGAAGAGTTAGGGAGCACGACGGATGAAATTCAAAATTTATTGCTTTCCATAATCATGGGCACCTCAGATCCTAGAGGTTTGCTACAAAGAAGATTACACCTGGAACCAACTAACTGGCCCAAGAAAGCTTCATTGGATTGAAGGGAGTCTATACCCCACAAAGCCGAAGAAACATGGACAGAGATCACATCAGCTAAAAGATGGAAGTAGCATCAGGGGGAAAAGGTAATAGGTCTATCAAAAACACACTGGTTTATTTCACAGGCTTCTTGGCATAGGCAGAGCGAACAAGGGGAAGGTGTCCACACATTCGAGCCCTTGCAAACACTGGAACAGCCTCATACCGATGGTGAGAAGACTCAAGTGATATCACAAGAATTCTTCTAGCCACGGCGGCTGATTCCCTTGCTCGACAAGGCGCTAAAATGGGTGACACAATCGCCCTAAACACAAGAATTCTTCTGGCCTCGAAGGACTTTCATGATGAAGCAATGGTCCATGGAGAATCGAACAGAATTGGAAGTGCTCGAAAGAATAGAGGTGAAGGGAGCATGGTCAAAGCTTAAGATTTTCAGGTGGAGTCGGGCCGATAATTATGCTCATTAGGGGAGTTGAGTCCAGACGCCCGTGAACCAACAGTGCACCCGTGAAGCCTTGGAATGTGGGATGGTGGCAAAAGAATTGCATGCCTATGAAGCTTATGAATGACAAAAAACATGAAGTGATAGAACAGAACTAGCAGGCCTAGAGCAGTTCTCTCAGTCTCTAGTAAAGGCATACTAGTAACTTCCAAAGATGGTATGAAGGAAAATTTTGGAATAAAATCATTTTATCCCGAAATTAGGGGCATGTGTTGACACCAGAATTTGGTTCGTTACATGAGACTCCATAATTCAGAATGCACCGAGAAGAGCCGTGATGAGTGCAGAATCGGCTGGTCCAGACACTGATAAGAGTTAGCTGGATTTCAATAACATCGACATCTCAAGGAGACTCCGGCATCAAAAATGGCATTGTTGGGGATCAGGAAAACATGATGGACTCCACGGAAGAGAAAGTTTGGAGTCCAAGTTATCTTAAATTAGGATGTTTCATTTTCTTTTCCAAGTTTTGTGATCGGTTTTGTTTGACTAGGACTCGTAGTCAAGCCTCGGGTATAAATATTGAACCTCGGCTATTATAACAGACATCTCCGCGATCAATCAAAAATTAGTACCTTTACCTTTCGGCTTACGCCATCCCTTACGAGTAGGAGTAGAGTATATTTAGGCAAGTTCTTGGGTAAGCAGGGCTGTCATCGGTTAAGTCTGACCTCCAGTTTGTCTGTGAGTATCTGTCATGACTTATATTTTATTTGTAAGGCTGCATCGGTTAGGTCTGACCTCTTACAAGCTTGGTATAAGTTAGTTATCATCAGTTAATTGTAAGGTTACATCGGTCCGGCTCGTATCTCTTACAATTACTGATACAAGTTACCTTCGATTCTTATTAAAATTTATACGGTTGCATCAATCTGGCTCGTATCTCATACAAATTTTAATACGAATTAGTTATCGGCTAAATCTATTAAGATTGATAGGGTTTCCTTACCGTTTTTAACAGATTTGCTAGTAATCGATCTTGTTATAATTAGTACCTTTACTATTTGTAACAAAATCACCCCTTACCCGATTAAGATTGAAACAAATCAGCTTTATATCTCTTTAAATCATCGTCTAGTTGCTTTACCTCGTTTATACCTTGTTGTGATGATGGTTTCGGATAGCTCATCTGCTTTAATCCAACCTTGATCGAAGATAGCATGTGGTCAAGACGTGTTTAACCCTAGTATGCTTGCTAGTTGATGAAATCTAGTCTAGAACTGCTATTATGGTTGCCATCGATCCGGTCGACCCCCACTATTAGCACTATAGATTGGAGATCATCAGTAGTAAGTCTTGCTTATGGTCAAACATAGTCTCTGGCTGCATGCTATGTCTGCATCGGCTATTTAGCCGATCGCTTGTGCTTTCACGATCGTAACATGTTTTCATGATTCCGTTAAGCGCGTATAGATTCGTATTCTTTGAAGATTTAATCTGTTATCTTTATCATGGATGCATCGGTCTAGCTCGAATCCCACTGTTAGAGATAATAGGTCAGATTCGATAGGTGTATGGATTGATCCTCGTTTAATAGTCAAGTGTTTGCATGTTGCGAGTTTTCTTTCACTGAAATCGGCTATTTTAGCCGATAGGCTGCCCATTGAGAATATATATTTGATATTCCTATGATTTTACTTGTTTTTACCTTGGTTAGAAGCTAATATGTTTCTCAATTAATATGAGTGCTCTCACGCCTATCTTTTTACATCTTTAACATGTTTTCGTGATCATCGGCTAAGTTAGATCTATGCAATTGAGTTAATGATAATTGCCGATATGCTCGTTTTTGCTTATCATGCATCATGAATATCAACTCTATAGTCGATAGCCTTATTTCATCGGCTACTTAGCCGCACATTTGGAATTTTCTAGACAAACACCGACATGTTCTATTTTAAATTACCGATCAATCTTGTCTCCTTGTCAATTACAGGGTCAAATTGACTGGCACGCCCTAAGTCACGACCATCCGGTCCGGTGTCCTCCTAAGTCCGGGGAGAGCTCGAAATCTGCTCTACACGGTTTCTCTCGGCTTGCTTCGTGTGCCGGCGGCGGGACATCACTTTTTGCCGTCGACAGCGTCGCTGTCCTAGCTACCTAACTCGGCCCATATACTCTGTCCATTTTTTTCAAGTGTCACATTTGATTTGTCCTAAGTCAAACATGGGTATTTTTGACCATTGATTTCAAAAATTTTATATAGTTTCATGTCATAGGATTTATATTTTTAAATTATTACAAGAAATACTATCATAATATATAATTCATATACTGTCAAACTATAAGATTTTTTAAAATGGTTGGTCAAAGATTGCAATGTTTGACTTAGGACAAACCAAATGCGGCACTTAAAAAACGGAGAGTGTGTAATTAGTATTATATATATATATATATATATATATATATATATATATATATATATATATATATATATATATATATATATATATATATATATATATATATATATACACACGGCATTGTCAAAGTTTTGACCATTCAGTGAAAGAGAGCCTAATTGGAAAACTCAATAGTATATCTTTTCATGCAAAGTGTAGACATCATTCTTCACTAAATCTGTGTCTTCCCTTATTAATTACAAAAAATATCTACATCATCTCTATCACGTGCAATACTTTTAATCTTTAATCTATTAACATACAACTCATCTACATATGCTATTTGTTTCATCACCTATTCCTCTACAATATTATTAAATATTCTATTAGTTTTTCTTCTATTAGCTTACCTATTTTTTACCAGATCTGATATAACAAAATAACATGCAAGTCAAATTCTTATATATATATATACAGTAATAGAATACCATATAGTAATGCTATGTATATAACAGATTTATTTTGAAGACAATCCCATGCAACGCGGGGGGTATGCCTCTAGTTTCTAATAAAGTGGATGGATATAAAGAAACTCTTCAAAGTTGCTCTGAGAATCCATTTTCGCTAATCTCCTGTGTTGCTCTAGTCTTCAAAAGTTGAGGCTAAAAAATATTGGGTCGGATTGAGGCCAAACACGGCCCAGGCCGGCCCTACTCCCTAGTGCTTGACGCCTAGACCTCAAAGCATCACACTACCACGCACCATCGTCCTCTCCTTCGCCAGCGCCGCCGAACCCGCCACCAGCCTTCTCCCTCCCTCGAAGCACGGAAGGAGCTCTCACCTAGCAGCCATCTCTGGCGCGGCCGTCCACCTCCTCCGTCCCCTCCTCCACTGTTATTGGATTGGCGTCGGAGTGGAGATCAACCCGGGCTTGGAATTTCCTTCGTTGGTAAGGAACCCTAATTTGGTCGGATGGGATTTTCATCTTCGACAACGCCCGCGAGTTCGATCGACCTCAGCTGACGCGAGGGATTGGAAAGCTAAGGTGCGGGTGTAGCTAATTTTCTAGGAAGATTGGGGTTTCAGCTCAAACCCCCATGCTCGACGCTGAGGACGACCCTGGCGGGAGATGACGAGGATCTTCGTGCAGCGCGGGACCGCCGGCTCCTCGTCCAGCTCCGGCCGCTCGGGCTCGCAGCCAGCGCAGCAGCAGGCAGCAGCTGCCCGGGAGGAGGAGTTGCCGCTGCAACCTCAGCCACAGCTGCCGGAGCTATTGGCCATAGATGATACAACTGAGCATTTAAATGAGGGCAGCGAGAACAGCAGTAGCAGCAATAAGCCTTTGAGAACGGATGACACCGTTTCAGAGAGCTCGAGCTCCGCAGAGGAGAGGGCTGCCAGGGAGAAGCCTCCTAAGGATGACTCTAATGTAATCAACCCTACTTTCTTAGTAGAGGAACTGATAGGGCTCCAGATCCCTGATCAGATTGAACATGGAGATTCTGTGCCGTCAGGCACCAGTTCATCACAGATGGCGGGTGCAGCATCGCACCCGCCGCCGCCGCCAGCTCCACCTCCAAAACCATTGTTGGGGAATAATGGGTTGCGGAGAATGGGGCCTGGAAGTTCGAACAGTGTGCGGATTGGATCTTCAAGAAGGCCAGTAGCTTGGCCACCAGTGGCAGCCCGGACATCTGCTTCAGGTTCTCGGCCTTCTTCGCCTAGGTCACTCATTGATGGCGAAGGTTACAATAGTGCTGATGAACAGGGTCCCTGTTACCCCTCGAGTTATGATGATTTGGTATGATTTTCATTTCTTGTTTTTCTTTTTATATGAGCTTTAATCCCTCCTATGACATTTATATATTCATCACCATTTATTGTATAATGTGAATATAATACTAGATGTTTAGCATCCTTGTAGTTAGACAATATGCTCCTAGGTAGCTTGGTTGTGTTTTCTATGTGTATGATGATAATTTGAATATGAATTTTATATATTTCCTCCTGGTGTCAGATAACAGAAGCATTGTTCTTACTTTAGCTGCCTTTTTTTGTGAATATAGGCAGCCACAAATCTTGGTCAAGAAAGCATCATTTTTTTTGTTGCTTATATAGTAGCGGCTTATGTTGTTACACAAGTCAGTATAGTATTGTAGGTTCATATTTTTCGCAACTTCTCATCTAATTTATTTTGTGCCTCAGGAAAGGGAGCGTATGTTTGAGCATGACCTAAGGCGAGTGAAAGGGTTGGAAATCAGAAAGATGGCCGAGGACGGGAACTGTCTATTCAGAGCTGTTGCTGATCAAGTTTATGGAGACGCAGAAGCTTATGACATGGCTAGGCAGATGTGTGTTGATTATATGGTAGGTTTCATCTATGCATCCAGCAGTAATCTTCTAGTTTATATCTTGTTATTAGGGCAATCTTTTGCTTACCCAGTGCTTTTAATTATAATAAATTAATTATCAAAGTTCTGACATGTCATGCCATTTTTGCAAGCCGTCTTAATATATTGCACTTATCTATGAACATTAAAATCCTTAGCTTCATTAGTTTTTACGCTGTCGTGACTCACAAGTTTCTTAGGGCGTCACCTAGTCGCCGCCTAGGTGTCTATTCGATTTTCTAAGTGAGGCGTCAGGCTTGCTGTGGCTTCCGTGCTCATGGCGTCGCCTCACCCGCCAAGGCGTCGGATGGACGCTGCACACGGGAGAAAAAGGTGCCATGCGCGGGAGGAAAAGGCGTCACACGCGGAAGAATGGTCGTGGGAGAGGAAAAGGCATCGCATGTGGGCGGAAAAGGAAGGGCGTGCGCGCAGTGGAAGGGGGGTGGGGGGGATGAGAGGGATTCACACGCCTACACCTCTACGAGGAGGTGCCTAATCTGGAATCCTGGGAGGGAGAGAGAGGAGATAGGGAAAGGGAAGAAGGCGGCGGAGCACCTGGAACCTGGCTGCAGAGCACTTGGAACCCAGCGGTGGACACCTCCATCCATGACCCCAGCTCCTCCTCCTTGATTCGCGACGCCTCCACTGCCTTCTGCTCGTAGGTCCGTCTTTTTTCTCCCCTGTTTGCTTTTCCTTCCCCATCCTTCCTCTGCTCTGCTCTGCTCATTACTTTGCTCTGCTTTGCTTCTTCATTTGCTTTCTGCCCCCTCCTTTGCTCTTCCTGCCCCCTTTCCTCTACACTACTCAGGCTGCTCTGTTCTGCAGTTCTGCTTATGCTTGTGTGAGTGCATGTCTGGTGCTCTGTTGAGGGATGAAAGACTAATTTATTACTGTTGAGAGATGAGGGATTTTAGATTTGTTATTTTGCTACTTTATGTTGTGCACCAGTACTTAGTAGCGCTATTTAATATGGTATATTGGTTTTACATGCTAAGAATTGACAATATTAAGGTATAATTTGCTTCTAAATTCTATTGGTATTATATATTAATATGTTTGTACGGCACCAAAGTCAAGATAATAATGTGAGGAGAGGCAGAGGAAGACCGAAGTTGACATGGGGGGAGGCAATAAAAAGATATTTGAGAGAATGGGATATACCTAGAGATCTGTGTCTGAATAGGAGTGATTGGAAAACAGCTATCGACGTGCCTGAACCGTGACTGAGGGTGCTTGTTGGGTTTCAACTCTAGCCTACCCCAACTTGCTTGGGACTGACAGGCTTGGTTGTTGTTGTTGTTGTTGTTGTTGTTGTTGTATGTTTGTACGGCGTCGCCTTGCCGCGTGCTTTAAACGCCTAGGCGTTTGGAAGGGGGTGGCTCACCGCACTTCGCCTTACCGCCTTAATAACCTTGGTGACTCATGAGACACAGTTGATGTGAGGTAAACATTGCGCTGAGAAGTTGAGATGACCAAGTTTGCAATCAGACTGTTATGAAAATGGTTGCCACCTGGTTCCATGCTTCCAGCTGGTAGCAAGTAATGATTTCTGCCTGGCTAGTTAACCGGCTCCAGCTCTAATCTTGGTAGGGCATGGATGTTTGCAGAGGTGGTTTCCCGCAACTTGACCCAAAAATCTAGGTAGGGCATGGAATGAGTCATTACAAAATTGGGGTTATGCCCGTTCCCAGAAAAAGGTTTCTGCTATTTTCATTACCTTTTGGCATATTAAGAATATTATCTATTACTATATTTTCTGTAAAAATGATGCAAAACCTTGCTAAATCCTATGAATCTTCTGTCTTGAGTTAACAAAGAAAGTCCCAATTCAAGCCTCAACTTATGGGCGTATGGCCTATCTATCTTTTCAGGATTCGTCTCCACTTCAGTTTTTTGTGTTATTTGCCCACTTGTCTCCTTTGATAGTTAGCCATTTGGTATGTGATGGAATCATTAAGCAGTAAGGATTATTATGTCTTTCTATCTATGAGACCAAACATTATTGTTAATATGGGTCTACTAGGTTGTAAAAAAGGAACAAGTGTTTTCTTCTCCAAATTTGAGTATCTGCGTGTGTATTATATGTGATAGGAGATGAAAATGGCGCGGATAAACCAAATCATTTTTCAAATTTATTATATCATTTCTGACCGTTTCCAATTTTACAAAAACATAAAGCTTGTTTCCAATTTTACAAAAACATAAAGCTTGTTAGTTTTAACTGATTTCATGATTCTTCTTTTATTGTTTTTTATCCTTTTTATTTCACAAATATGGAGAAATCCTTACCATTTCCTATTGTTTCGTATTTGTAACATCGTTTCTGATCATTTTCATCCTTGATGTAACCAGATATCTCTCTGCATGCATTACCATGAATTCTCATTATCGGTTACTCCGTTATCCATGCAGTCGAAACACTCATCGCCGTTTTCTATTCCATTTTCAGGAAAGGGAACGGGATCATTTCTCTCAGTTCATAACTGAAAGTTTTACATTATATTGTAAGAGGAAAAGGAGAGATAAGGTTAGTTACTAAATGTATGCTATGCAAATTATTTGCTTCCCACCTCTTTATTAGTTCATTTTCTTTCCCCAACCATCTAAGTCAGTGCGGGTAACCTAATATGGTGGTATTATGATGTGATTGTGTTCAGTTCTTTTATATAACCTTGTGAGTTGTAAAACCTATAGTTTTTTGGTCAAACAACTGTTGTACATAAATTTTTTTCTTCTCCTGGTGCTTTCTTGTACCCTGTGAAGCATCGTGGACCTATTTGGATCTGCATTAATATTTACTAATACATGCCTACATGCAGCAGAGCATTGATTTTGTCCTAACTTTGGAAACCTTTCAGCGATATTAAATAAGCGCTGAATTGGATACAGTGAGCAGCTGCCTTTATAATATGACCCAACATAATAGGAAATTCTAAAAGGAGAAATCTAGCATTGTTGCCCATTTCATTTCAAAGTTCTTATCTTAACTGGTTGTTCGATTCTTTAAGGTTTATGGCAACAATGTTGAGATCCAGGCATTTGCAGAGATGTACAATCGTCCCATTCACATATATTCCTATGGTGCAGGTAAACTTTGCTCAAGTATTTGAGGATTTTTTTATCCTTGTTGCTCATTGTTTAATGCTAGCCAGTATCAGCTCTTTAACATGTTTGCTGTTATTGCAGAGCCCATTAACATTTTTCAAGGAAGCTATAACACAGATGTTCCTCCAATTAGGTTAAGTTACCATCATGGTAATCATTACAATTCAGTGGTTGATCCCCGCCGTCAGACAGTTGGGGCAGGCCTTGGATTTAGCTCCCTTAGAGGGGTAATTCTTTACTTCACTGAACCTTTTCTTTGTCTGCATGTAGTAGTCAGTACACATTTAGTCATTTTCTGGATATAAATGGTTATGTTATCACTCATAATGGTTTACTGTGTCAGGTTGGTGACCTTGTTAAATAATCTTTTCATTTCCTTTTTTTTGTAGACCAATAATGTTGATAGGGACCAGGTGAAGGCTGCAATAAAAGCTCAGCAAGACCAGCAAATTGAGAATGTAAGTACTGCAAGCTATTTCCATGTGTTCTTGCCATCCTGATATTCTCACACATCAAACATGACTGTCATCTAAGAATGCCATGACATATACATAATTCTTGTTTTGGCAATGTCAGGCACTTTTGGCCGAAGGGCGATTCTACTCCGATCTGGAGTTGACAGAGAGGGAAATAGAACGGATGGTGATGGATGCCTCACGTTCAGAATATCTGGCCAAGGAGAAAAAACTTAATATCAGGGAGTCATCGACATCAGGGGCAGAGCCATCTTCATCTGCCGCAAGTAAGGCCGTTTTTTTTTTTTTTTTTTTTTTTTTTTTGCATTTTGAGAACTCTTCAGTGTACTGCCAATCAGTTTGCTTGAAACTGGCATGTTTTGCTGTTCTGCAGTTAGCGGTTCCTCTCGTTCAGTTGCTGGAGCAGATAGAGGCAGCGAGGACTACTTTGTGCTCCCAGACACTGTACTGACTCGCAGCATGCAGTTGCTCCTAGCAATGGGCTTCAGCTACATCCAGGTCATGGAGGCCTACAGCATATTCGGCGAGGACGTGGACTCGATGGTCTGCTACCTGGTGGAGACCGGAGGCACCGGAGCCTCAGCAGGTGGTAGCAATCGCCGGAAAGGAAAGGCTGCTGAGTGATGTGCGGCACCTTCATTGCTGTGAATGTAATTGTTGTTGATCGAAATCGTTGGGCATAAGTCATACCAGATAATGACAGTCTTGTGAGTTGAGATGTCGATATACCTGCTATACGTTATGGGTGATGAATAAATGGAACTCACTCGAGACTTTTAGATGCCGTCTAGTGCTTATTAATGGCTGTTGGTGGCTGGCATTCTGTGAAAATTGGTGGGTCACGCTGGTGCGGTGGTGCCGGTGCCCCCCATTGTGTGATCCTTGCGGGAACTGGGAAGCCAAAATCTTCAGCGAAACATTTGTTGCCGTGGGTGCACATGGGCGACCTGGGAGAAATTGTGTCTATCTATGCTTTGTGTGCAAAACTTATATGATCTGCTCGGCCTATTAAAAGATAGGAAGTTTAAGACATCTCTTGTTTAGCTACCTAATTCATTTTGTGATGCCAGAGTCGGGTCAAATTCAGGGTCACCACCCTCATTTCGACACGACAAACCCTCGGCTGGTTTTAATGTAAACATGTATGTTTCGCATATGCATTTTTTATGATTGCGCGTGCCTTTTTAACCTACAGAGCCCACATTATTTTGGCGGGCCCATCGCACTTTATCTAAACTCCCGTGGGAAATCAAATCACCATTTGCAGAGAAAAAAAGTATTTTTTTACCTCATTGAATATTTGTTGATAGTCTAATTTTCCTTCCTGGACTTCAAAACTAGACATCTTACCCATGAACTCTCAAAATCATTCAAATCACTTCACTGCCTTGCTTTGAGATGGTTTTGAATGAAGTTTGTCTTTTTTTTAGTTAAAAATTATTTAAATACTTGACAAAGTTTTTAAACTAAAAATGTCTCTAAGCTTCTTTTTTTTCAAAGTTTTGAATGAAGTTTGTCTTTTTAGTTAAAAAATTATTTAAATACTTGACAAAGCTTTTAAACTAAAAATGTCTCTAAGCTTCTTTTTTTCTGAAAAAGATAGTAAGATAGACTAGCATACCAAAAATCTAATTATAATATTTATAACTCATGAAAATATATGTCTATAATCTCCAAGAGAAAACTATTTAGCTCTAGAAAAAAAAGGAAAACATCCAGAATCATCTAAAAAAACCAAAACAGTATAACCGATGTCTAAAAATGTTTTAGAAACTTTACCCAGCAAAAATATTAACTGCAACCAGCATGAGTGCAACATACATAAATGCTATACATTCTTCTGGTTGTGTCTTATGTTTTTTGTTGTACAAAGTTTTCATAACATTTTTATAGATCAAATAGAACATTTTGGGAATTTTTCTAGATATTTCTCTTGTTTTTCTAGAGTTAAATCTAAATTTTAGAAACTTCTAGAGACATTTTTCACAAGTTATAAACATTTTATTTGGATTATTCGTATCCCGATCTATCTGTAGAATTTGTTCAAAAGTCTTAGAAGCTTAGAGATATTTTTGTGTGGCTTAGTAATCTTATCAAGTATTTACTAGACTTTTTAAGTAAAAATATCACTGTTAAAACCACTTTAAAACGAGACACGGAGATAATTTGAATGGATGATTTTGAATTTTGAGAGTACATCATATGTCTGGTTTTAGACTAGCTTTTTTTTTAAGCAGATGGTTTTAGACTAGCTATGCATTTTTGCTTTTGTCGACGGGGCCGCGGGCCGGACTGCCGGTGCCGGGAAGCGGAGCCCATATGAGAGCCGAGCTTTGCCTGTGCGCCGTCTCGTGTCGTGCCCTCGCCAGCCTCGCCTCCGTGCTTCCGTCCCACACGCGGCAACAGACTCCCGAATAAAAGGGGCAGACATGGCAATGGCGGCGCTGCGGCAGGCCTCCCGCTGCCTGGCGTTCAGGGGGAGCCTTGCGGCCGCGCGACCCATGCTCCTCGCGCAGTCGCGCGGCATCACTTACAAGCTCTTCGTCGGAGGTTGGTTTTTTTGGCCTTAATTGCCCATTTCCTCCCCCCAGTTCTCAGTCCTTACGCGCGCGTTCCTCCTACTTCTTGACCAGTCGAGTGCTCTGCTCCCTTTCTTGCATTTTGCTGGTGGAGGGAAGCACATCTGTTGAGTGCCTGATTCGTCGCCAGGGCATGCGTGCCTAGTGTTCGACGGAATGCCCTGCCGGTACAGGCCGGGGCGGCTCCGCGGCTTGATGCCCCATTGAGACCATTTATAGTTACACTGATTTTTAGTTTCTATCTGAACGCGGTCTGCAAAAACTAATTTAGTCGTAACACCAAAATCAGAATCAAAATCATAGGAAAGTAGCGCCAAATTGTGAAATTTACTCCTACAATTTCGTACCACAAAATACGCAAAATCAGAAACATGCAGTTTGAATCTTGAAATGCGTGGCAGCACATTGATTGGGTCTCTGCTGCTCGTGAGAGATTAGTGCGTCTCGAAGTCTCTGGCTTGTGAGAGCATGGCTAATAATAAAACTCATTGTTGGCTATATGTACATTTACAACTCATCTATGAAATTTTCATCGTATGATAGTGTGCCAACTAAGCAAAATAGTGATGTGACATTGGATTTAAGAAAGACAGATAGAAATGGTTTCTTATATAATAAGAGATTATGTCTGCACGAGAACCAAGATAGAATGAGATGTGACACGTAGATGATAGGAGAGAGAAGACATGATTTAATAAAAATCTATTTTGAGAAAACCATCCGTTATGAATATGATTTTTTGTGTAGTGCCTACATGACTTACTGTAACAAGTGTGACCCAAAACCAGTTTAGGTTCATGCCTAGTAGGTCGACCATGGAGGTAATTTTCTTATTATGACAATTAATGGAGAGATATAGGGAGCAGAAGAAGGACTTGCACAGTGGCGGATGCAGGATGAGAATGAAGGGGGGGCTAAAACAATGGAGATGTTGATTTGCACGAAGATTTAACGGTGATTTGAGGTTTTGCTACAGTGTTTTAGTGCTAAATCAAGTCATTAGGGGGGGCTGGAGCCCACCCAGCCCCCCCTGTAGATCCGCCGCTGGACTTGCACATGGTCTTTATTGACCTCGAGAAGGCATATGACAAAGTACCGAGAAATGTCATGTGGTGGGCCTTGGAAAAGCACAAAGTCCCAACTAAGTACGTTACCCTCATCAAGGATATATACAGGGATGTGGTGACGTTTGTCCGAACATGTGATGGTGACACAAGTGACTTTCCAATTAAAATAGGACTGCATTAGGGGGGTCAACTTTGAGCCCTTATTTATTTGCTTTGGTGATGGATGAGGTCACAAGGGACATACAAGGTGATATCTCTTGGTATATGCTCTTTGCTGATAATGTAGTGCTAGTTTACGACATGAGGGCAGAGGTTAATAGGAAGTTAGAACTATGGAGGCACACGTTAGAGTCGAAAGGGTTCAGACTTAGTAGGACCAAGACCGAGTACATGAGGTGCGATTTTAACGCGACTAGCATGAGGAGGGAGACGTTAGTCTCGATGGGCAAGTGGTGGCCAAAAAAATACTTTTCGGTATTTAGGATCGATGCTACGAAAGGATGGCGACATTGATGAAGATGTTAAGCATAGAATTTCAGCCGGCTGGTTGAAATGGCGTCAAGCATCTGGCGTCCTTTGTGACAAAAGGGTGTCTTAGAAGCTGAAAGGTAAATTCTATAGGACGGCGATTCGCCCGGCAATGTTATACGGTGCTGAGTGTTGGCCTACAAAAAGGCGACATGTCCAGTAATTGAGTGTAGCAGAGATGCGTATGTTGCGTTGGTGTTGTGGGCACACAAGGAGGGATAGAGTCCGGAACGACGATATTCGGGATAGCATTGGGGTGGCACCAATTGAGGAGAAATTGATTCAACATCGGTTGAGATGGTTTGGACATGTCCAACGGAGGCCCCCTGAGGCACCGATGCGTAGTGGGGTTCTAAAGCGGGCTGATAATGTAAAGAGCGGTAGAGGTTGACCTAGACTAACTTGGGACGAGTCCGTTAAGAAAGACCTTAAAGAGTGGAATATCTCCAAGGATTTAGCTATGGACAGGAGCGTTTGGAGACTGGCAATCAACGTGTCTGAACCGTGACCTCTTTTTGTCTTGTGCCCTTTATGTCTCTTTATGTGTCTCTTTGTTTCTCGTCTCTTTTGGGTTTCATCTCTAGCCTACCCCAACTTGCTTAGGATAAAAGGCTATGTTGTTGTTGTTGCTGCTGCTACATGACTTACTGTGGCCCTATTCTTCAGCACTACTTCAGTAGTACTCCCTCTGTCCAGTACTAGTGTTGAGAGAGAGTTAAATACGTTCCTTGGTATTTGAACGAACAGTGTTTTCTTCTCACAATAAATCAGCATAAGCCATATTTCAACGAAAAGAACAGAGCCTCCAATAGTTTCTAGGTTGGGTCTCTCACAAAGTTTCTTAGAGATTATGCATCAGCTGGCTATAACTGCATCCTACTTCTCTACTTTCTCCTCTCTCTCTCTCTTCCACCTAGCATAAATCCCACTTAGAGCAAGTATAATAATGGTCTTATAGCCAATCTAATGCTAATATAGAGAAGAGAGAAGAACTTGACTCTCATGCAAGCAACAAGCTGAACACGGTGTCTATGCAGTAGTGGCTAAGTAGCAAGGATAAGTGAGGAGAAATAGGAAAGAGAATGTGAAATATAGTATTAAAAAAATTGTATAACTTGACTTATAGCTAAGCACTTGGGTCTATTATTGCACTTGCTCTTATAGCTCTTTATTATTCTTGCTCTAAGAAGGTGTCAGATGTTGCTTACTCTCCTGCTCTAAAAAGAACACACATTTCGCTTTTCGAGGAGTCGATAGAAAATAATATCAAATTTGTATCTCCAAATATATTTATTATGAATAATATATTCTACTATTAATTACACATTGTAATTCGTAAGCATTGGTAATTCTTTTTGTGTATATTTAGTTAGACTTAATTTTTTTTAACTCCTTGAAAAGTGAAATGTACATTGTTTTTGGGATGGAGGGAGCAGACCTTTTTGCCATTGGCGTCTAGTCCATTTGTTTTCAAGGAATTAAAATGTTCCTCGGAAGTTGATGTGGTGCCAAACTGCCAACATCGTTGATAAGAAGGATCTCGTGTAACAACATAGGTTTTGGTGTGGATTTGTGTGGTTTTTTTAGGGATCTTTCCCCATGTTTTTGGTCTCTTTTTTATATAATGATACCCAGCTCTCCTGCGTGTTCGAGAAAAAAAAAGTATCTACTCCAAATGTGGGCACCCATCTAGAAGGACTGCCTGTTATCTAGGACTGGGACACTTAGTTTCAGTGCTTCATATGCCTTTATGCCTTATAGAAAGAAACGAATTACAAAGAGCACATTTTAAAGTTGTCTATGTAATAGGAGTATATTACTGAGCATCGGACTTCTAGTGGATCCCAACTAACTGTTTAGGTTTATACTGCTTCTTTTTTTATTAAGAAAATAAAACTGCAAAATCCCTAGATATTCCAGCAAGGGTTCGTATATTGTTAATCTATGCTGCCTTACTCATAACTATGCCGAATTACTGAGTTCACATATTCACACTGATACCAGTTGCTAGTCATGTTGTTCTTGCAAGTACACTTTGTTAATGTTATTCAAAATATGATATTGTTATTGCATGAGCTCTACCTGAGCTAAGTGGGAGCTAAAGCACTAACACCGTACACAACTGAGAATCACGGGGACCATTGGACAACTGTCCACAGCTGCTTATAACCTCGTCCGAGTCCTCTGCCCTTTTGCAGGTTTATCACAATTTGCAACGGAGGAAAGCCTAGCAGAAGCATTCTCACGTTACGGACAAGTAATAGAAGGTCTATCCTCGTCGCTTGCCCGAACTCACTTCTGCTGATACCTATAGTTATTCTGCCTGCTGTTGTTATGTGTTACCAAAGGTGGGCTTCTTGCTTGGGTGCAGCTACCGTCATCAGGGATAAGGTGACCGACATACCGAAAGGATTCGGCTTCGTGAAATTTGCTTCCCCGGAGGAAGCCAATAACGCGAGGAAAGAGATGAACGGCAAGGCAAGATTTTTACTCCTTAAATATTACTGTTTGTTATTTTCAAAAAAAAAATATTACTGTTTGTTTCTTCTTTTTTTTTTCCCCTTCTTTGTGCCTATCTGGAAAAGAGCTGAGCAATGCGAGCTCCTGACAGGCATTGAACGGCCGGGTCATATACGTGGACATCGCAAAGGCCAAACCGGACCGTGCTACAGATGCTCTCCCAATAGCGAGAGGTCCTCCTAAGCCAATCAGCAACGACTGATAGAGGAAGGCCAGGTGTGCGCTCCCAATATAGCGAGAGGTCTTCCTAAGCCAATTAGCAACGGCTGTTAAAGGAAGGCCCTGGTGTGTAGTTCCATACTTCCTCAGATATGGAGGTTCTTAGATGAAACATGATGTGCAATATTCTGCCGAATTTCGAGGTTTTGCTTGAATGAACATAAATGAAGTTTATTTAAACATCCTTAGTACTCGTAACATGCTTGTCCGGATCAGATGCTGGTGTTTTCTTGTCATGACAGGTGCTGCTTTAAATCCGTAATGCTAGCCACACGAAACATCTACTAGATGTTACAGGTTGCGGATGGTAGTTGCATGTTCTATTCTAGAACAGTATGTTGCCCCGTTTGCACTGTGTTTGGAACCAGTGCTTTGCAGTTCATCTGTACTTGTCCCTGGAAATTCCTTTTTCTTTTGGGGATCTGATCCCTGGAGGTTGGGAATCTGGATAGTGAATGATAATGCTCTCGACGTGGGATATTTTCACCCCTTGTTCGGCTGAGCTTATCAGCACGGCTTATTAGCCGTGGAACAGTGTTTTTCTCTCACAGCAAATCAGCCACAGCCAGCTTATAAGCAAAAAAAAAAAAAAAAACAGTCTGCCGAACAGGGCCATTGTTGTCACGTTGTTTGTTTGTTATGTATATGATAATCGCCCGGTACTACTTTAGCAGTACTTTACATCGAACGAACAGTATTTGTCTCGCACAATAAATCAGTATTAACAGCATTAGCTAAATTTCAGCACAATAAATCAGCATCATTAACGTTAGCTAAATTTCAGCGAAACGAAAGAAAACGATGCACATCAGTGCAGGACATGATGATGTACAGTTCCTCCTAACTGTTCCCGGCAAGAAAAAGCGTTACAGAAAAGATCGCTGCTCGATGTTGTTGTACGCTGATCGCTGCTCGATGTCGTTGTACGCTGATACTCCTGACTAAATGGCGTCTTTTGTGCCCTCGAAGGTTTATCAAGTCAAGTTCTCAGTCTCAGTACATGCGCTCGATCGTCCGGCCAGCAGTCTTCCGCCGGTCACCGGAGCGCTACAGCGGCGAGGCAGGTAAGCACGACGACAGCGCTGGCAGCGGAGCAGCAGAGGTCGACGAGCGCCTCGCGGCGCGCCTTGCTCTCCTTCCTCCCCTTCTTGCGCTTCACGAACTCGAGGTACCGCCTCTTGGCCTCCACGGGCTCTCTCTCCCCTCCCTTCCGGGGGGCTTCCATCGCCGCGGCGAGCAGCCGCAGCGTGCCCTCGCCGCTGACCGCCGCGCCGTCGGCGTCCTCCACGGCCAGGCTGACCTCGCTGATGGCGTGCCCGCCAGCCGCCCCCTCGGAGCAGGCGACGGTGGCCTCGAACTTGCACCCTCCCAGCACCACGGCGAACCGCGCCAGCGTCTCGCCCGTGTACCAGTGCCGGTCCACCGCCACGGGCCGCCGGCTGGAGACGTTCACGGCCCGGCCGCGGGCCGGGTCCACGACCACCCAGCTCAGCTCCAGCTCCGCCGGCGCCGCCGTCGCCGCCGCAGCGGGCGGCGGCTTCTTCCGCTCGACGGCCTCGACGCGGAACGGCGAGGCGAGGAACCACGACGACGACGCGGGCGTCTCCACCACGCGGGAGAGCAGGGGCGCGCCCCTGTAGTAGACGTCCACCGCGGAGACCAGCGGCAGCTCCCCGGCGGGAACGGGGAGGCCGCACCCGGCGGCGTCCGCGTCCGCGGACGGGAACGGGTGCGCGTCGGCGAAGAGCCGCTGCGGCGGGAGCGCGGCGAGCAGCTGGCGGCGCTGGGGCTGGGCCGCTAGCAGCGCCAGCGACGGCCACTCGGCGAGGCAGAGCGCGCGCCACGTGTCCGGGTCCGTGGCCAGCGCCCGGAGCGCGGCCGTGGCGCAGCTCGCGGCGGCCAGCGACCGCCCGTCCAGGCGCCGCAGCGCGCAGCCCAGCACGTCGGCGTGGAGGTCCTCGATCGTCGTGGTCACCATCTCCCACTAGTGAGCCTGTCTCCCAGTGTCTCTCTTCTACCCGGATGGATGGAGGAGTTTTACTCTGGCTTATGTTATGATGAGACGACGCTTTAGTTTAGCCGCACGGGCTTTATATAAGCAGAGCCCAGTGCACTGTAGTTAGACTCGGGGGCTGTTTAATTCCTGAAAAATTTTAGGAAATACTACTGTAGCAATTTTGTTATTATTTGATTAATATTATCCAATCATAGACTAACTAGGCTTAAAAGATTCGTCTCGTGAATTTCGTCTAAACTATATAATTAGTTTTATTTTTTATCTATATTTAATGCTTTATACATGTGTCTAAACATTTGATGTTGAAAAATTTTGTAAAATTTTTGGCAACCAAACGAGGCCTCGCTCCGGGTCAAAGCCAGGCTCTGCTCTGCCCATCGTGTCGTGTTGTCATTTACTGCTCCTGGCGCCTTTGTTCCGCAAAAACGACGGGGTCGGTCCAGCCCTGGCAGCGTGATATTTTTTCTCTGCGCGCAATTCACCCCGTGTCAGTGGGCAGTGGCTCAGTGCGTGCGGGCCCCAACCGGGGGTGTCTGTGGCGCCGCCGTGGCGTCGACGGGAACCGGTCGGTGGGGGCGTGCCGCGGGAGCAGGACGGCCGGCCTTGCTGTCGCTTGGCGTGGCGGCACCACGGCTGCGCGGCCGTGCGGTCTGCGGAGCCGGAGGGACGCGTCCGCGTCCGCGTCCGCGTGCGGTCTGTGGGGCGCGTCCGCGTCGTGGTGATCGCGCACGCGCGTTTTCGCCGTGCGGACAGCGGACTGACTGCGGAGGGCGCATTTCCCCCGGGTTTCCCACGCGCGCCTGTGCGCCAGGATCCCCGGCGGAAGGGGAGGACCACTGGATGAGCAGAGTCCACTGGTTAGTGGTGTGGTGTGGCGCCGGTGTACGCCCCTGTTGGGTTCCCCCGTCGTCTCCAATGAATACTCCCTACAAGGGTCGCGGTCCTTTTCACGTGTCGGGCAAATCCCATCCGTGACGCGCCTGCCGCCTACCACGTGCTACGTTACGACGCCACACCACACACCACCAGGCTAGTTTGTAGGAGCCGTGAGCCATCGGGGGCGTAATTGCGCTAGTAGCCCATCGTTTTCGCGAACGGCGATTGCCCGCTGCACTGCTGAAGAAAGGTGCGGTCCGTGGAGACTGGAGACTGCAGAGTAGTATAGTGTCCTGCGGGCGGTTTTAGGGGGGCTATCACGGTCGTTTAGGAGAGCCAGTCTATTGTGTATGTGTATACTGTATAGGAGGCTAAAAATTAGCCTGCACGCTACCACGGATGTGTGGTCACTGGTCAGACAAGATCTCAGTCGTGAAAAACCGAATTGATATCGCACAAGCCCACAGTCCATGCATGTATGATCCGTGTCAACGTGCGTGTCCTCCCGGTCACGTGACGAGGCTTGTGCTCTGCCTGGGAGTGGACCGAGTGGGGACCCGCGGGTACCACCGTACGGCTCACGTACGATCCAATCTCGATGGAGTTGGTATCCTACGTTCCCACTACGTACAGTAGATTGAATGCGTGTTGGTTTCTGCAAGATCAGCCGCCTCAACTAGCTGTCAAATTAGGCCTGGTTTAGATACTCAAAAGCATCCTCAAATTTCACTATAAAAATAGAAGATTTCTCGTCACATCAAAATACCAGTATGTATATATGGAGTACTAAATGTAGATGAAATTAAAAACTAATTACACGGTTTTGTTGTACTTTGCGAGACGAATATTTTAAGCCTAATTAATCAATGTTTGGACAATTATTACCAAATAAAAAATAAAATTGCTACTGTTCAACAGTAAATCGGGACATGGCCTTAGGCCTTGTTTAGTTCCTCTATTCTCCCCCAAATTTCACTATGCAAAAAGAAGATTCCTCGTCACATCAAAATGTCGGCAAATGCATGGAGTACTAAATGTTGATGAAATCAAAAACTAATTACACAGTTTTGTTGTACTTTGCGAGACGAACATTTTAAGCCTAGTTAGTTAAAATTTAGATAATTTTTACCAAATACAAACGAAATGCTACAGAAATTCTGATACAGTGTTTTTTTCCCAATTCACCCATCTAAACGAGGCCTTAGTGAACTCGAGTGCTGGGCTGAGTGCCGCCCAACAGTCCAACCGTCCAGTACGTAGCTTAAACTTCATTTCGAAATCTGGAGTAACACTGACGTCTAGTAAGTATTTAGTACTTTTTGCTCTTCGCCTTGTCCAAATCTACCTGTAACTAATTTTACAAAAAAAATTGTCCTTTTCACTTTTACTATCCACACGCTTCTGTTTCAAACCAACATCCATCGCCAGCTCATTCTCCTCCCATTTCACTCTTACTGTGGACACATATGTATTTCAAAACAATATCCCCATCACCCCCCCCCCCCCCCCTCATTCTCCTCTCATCTCACTCTTACTGTGCATATGTTTCTATTTCAATTTTCAAACCAACAATCCCATCGTAGATCGTTCTCCTCTTATTTCCCTCTTAGGCCTTGTTTAGTGGGGCTTTTTCTGGTTTCGGCTCTTGACTGTAGCGGTGCTGTAGTGGAGTTAAGAGAAACCCCAAATACGCACATCCTCCAGCTCCTTTCTTTTCTAGTTCATTTTGGAGTTGTTTTTCTTTCTGCTACAGTATAACGTAGTACCGAACAATGCTGCACTGTATTTTGGGGGTCGGAGCCATCTTGAAGCTCCTCCAAACAGGACCTTTAAGTTCACACATTTCTATTTCAATTCAACATGAAACCAAGTTTTCAATCCAAATCCAACACAAAAACCTCAAATAGTGAGTATCTAGCCGTGGTACAGAGTCCAACTCTAAAAGTTATTAGAAACCGATGACTAGTGGTGGATCTAGAATAATAAGTTAGAATGGTTTTCTCCCATTTATATTCTATATATATCCCTAGCCCCTCATTCCAAGCTTATATGAGTATCAATTTGTAGGGGTTTACAAGGGACTCTATGCTTGGAGTAGAGATAGCGAGGGCTCAAGCCCATTCCACTTGGATGCTACATTTGCCCTGTAAATGACATATCGTTATATTTCAAGTTACAAATTGTCTAGATGATCGCACGATAAACTATATGTTTCGTTATGACGAATAAATGTCCAATAGTACAAAACACAAGGAAAGTATGAGAGACACGCTTTTAGGAACTTCTTATCCTCCTATTTTTTAGGTTTAATTAAAGCCAAGGTGGTTTACTAAACATGTTCGCTTCTAGCCTTCTACTAAAGGCTGGTTTTTGCTGTAACAATTGTTGCAACTGCTACACCTATGTAGCACTGTGTACAACTGCCGCAGACCTGCGGCCGTTACTGTTGAACTAAATGTGTCCTTGTTAGGACTTAAAGCACCTCCAGTGTTGGTTAGAAACGCACAAAGGGAAGAAGAAATCGCACTAGGAACCTTGGAGCATTAGGTATCAGAACCAAAATCAGAGTTTGCAGATGAGTCACGCTGAGAAGAATAAAAAAAATCATTTTGGATGCGTCGCCACCCAGCACTCCTCTACTCTCACTCAAATAAAGATGTTTTTTTAATTCCATGCGGACACACAAGTCTCACTGCATACACGGTAGACACTAAACTCTGCTTTTATTCGATTGTATGGTTCAACGAGACACTGGAGGTGCCCTTAAGAGTGTCCTTTGTCAGGTTCTCATTGGCACATCTCAAAAGAGCTCAAGCTTCTCTAACGAAAACACTACAGCCTTACTGTTTGATTACTGTAATGTTGATGAAGTCGTTTCCAACCAAATGAACTAGGTAGATGATGAAGTCAACATTTTGGAGCTTCAATCGACTCCTACTACAATAGCTACACTAGTCTAACGGTGTTAAAGCTAAAGCCGGTGCAAACCCTACTAAAGAGGTGTTCTCTTTGTCCCATAAAACATGTTATTTTTACTTTTAAGTCAAACATTTACAACTTTAACTAAAAATGTATAAGAAAAATATTATCGTAAATGTGCCAGACTGATGTAAGGAATCGTTTAATTATTCCTACAATATATACTAATACTAAGAGATATAAAGGCAGCACAGTCCCCATAAATTCCTTTATTCCTTTTCTTTTTTGTTTAGAATTGAACAAAGAAAAAAGAAATTGGGAAAGATGTTTTCTTCCTCCACGTATCATGAAGTGCAAACCATAGGGAAGGAGTGAGATGACTTTCACAAATTTATCATAGACTTCGCTATCGCTTGAGAGAAGCAACAAAGAGTAATAACTTAAAAAGAAAAACAGATACGAATCGACAGATTTACCTGATGAAAATTTACATCAGAGAACTCTAATGAGGATTCCTCAAACTCTTCATAAAGAGGATCCAGAAAGTCTCTGGTTAGTCGATCCCTCCATTTCTTAATTTCCTCTCTTCTTTTCCGCTCAATTCTAGTTTATTAGATTCTTGTTTAAAAGAATCAAAGAAGATGAATAGAACTAAGAACACATAAAAAAGAGCATAGAGAACCATTACCAAACGTTCCTCCTAAAAATCATATTGGGTACCTGTCCCCTTCCTTTTAACCCTACGATCGAAAATCTAGAATCCTCCCTTTTCCTAGTGTTCGGAAACGAAAAACCCTGAACCTGGAGGAGTTAGGTATATAGGATATGCTTTTTATTTTTTGTTGGGCAAGCGGTAGTATAAATTTTATACTCTACGGTATAAATTCGACTCCCAACTTTTTTTAGAATAAAATTGTTGATAAAACTCCAACATAGTTTGTTCTAAATCCACTAGAATCCTTGTAGAATAGTCAAGTACCCCATTTCCAAGGGGTACCTATTGAAAATCGTTTCAACAAATCCGTTTTGAACTCAAAATTTTTTCCAAGAGATTATGCCTGCTAAAAATTGTTTTAATCTCTCACCAAAACAGATGATTCTAATATTTTATAAATCTAGTTAAATTTTATTTGACCAGCATAAATCCTATATCGATATTTTGTATGGCACGGAGGCAGCACAAAGGAGAGAAAGAGAAGTTCTAGGCTTCATCTGTTCCTGTACAGAGGGCATGGCAGGAACAGTCACCGTCAGGACTTCCTGAGAGACTGAAGATTATTCAAACTCCCTATTGGTTCCAGATCTGCCTCACAGTTAAAAAGAACTAATACAAAACCTTCAGATTAGTTGATGAGTTCCATAAAGAAAAATACTAGTATGGCTCAGCTGGGATGGTAACATCTTATCTTTGCGATACTGTTGCCTTTATGGTGTCCGGCGCCCTGGCCGGCCATCATGGGTTCCCTAATCTGGCGTCAGGATCTGGGGCCCAAACGTTTCTGTTATACGTATGTGGCGTTCTCTTGTTCATACACGGTCTTGGTGTATGTCGTAGGAACAGCATTTGTTACTGCACAATGCACATTATTGCTTGTCATACGGTACCTGGATGCTAGTGATTTTGACGCTGGTACAGGACCTTTGGAATATCTGTATATAGCAATGAACATCTGCAAGGGGTGTTTAGGAGGTGTTTAGTTGGGGAGAAGAAAATTTTTGGGTGTTACATCGGATGTGTCGAAAGGATGTCGGGAGGGATTTTCGGATACTAATAAAAAAACAAATTACAGAACCCGTCAGGAAACTGCGAGATGAATCTAATGATACTAATTAATCTATCATTAGCACATGTGGGTTACTGTAGCACTTAAGCCTTTTTATGGACTAATTAGGCTTAAAAGATTCGTCTCGTGATTTCTCCGAGAACTGTGCAATTAGTTTTTTTCGTCTACATTTAGTACTCCATGCATGTGTCCAAAGATGCTCTTTCACTATAGAAGGCAAAAAAAATTTAGAACTAAACATAGCCTTAGCTGGGGAGTGATAAGTATTTGGGTGTCACATTGGATGTTTCATGGGATGTCAGAAGGGGTTTTCGGATACTAATAAAAAAAACTAATTACATAACTCGCTGGAAACCACGAGACAAATTTATTAAGCCTAATTAAGCCGTAATTAGCACATGTGTGTTACTGTAGCACTTAAGGCTATCATGGACTAATTAGGCTTAAAAGATTCGTCTCATAGTTTCCAACCAAACTGTGTAATTAGTTTTTTTGTCTATATTTAGTACTTTATGCATGTGTCCAAACATTCGATGTGATGGGGTGGAAACTAAACACCCCCTGAACATCAGTGCACAGATGCATTTGAGCCTGAAAAATCAGTGGATTATATACATACTAGGCAGAACCCCCGTGCGAAGCGCAGGTAGATAGAGAGTGATAGGAATGCATGAATTTATTGTGTTTGAACACAAAAGTCTATAAGTTTGGTATGTAACCATTGAGTAACGTATAGCGGTATCTGACGATGAACCATGTATGTGTAAGTATTATAGGGAAAGGTAGGCAGGGCCTCGTCGGTGTTGAGGGCAATAACAGTGAGGAATATGTGCGGAGAAGGGTTTTTTTAAGTGGGTTTATATTATTGCAATTGGATTAAAGGGCGCTAATGGTTAAGGGTATGTGCCGTTGTTAACGGGTAATGTTATTGAATTGGATTTTTTGGAAACGGGTTTATATTGTTGCAAAAAGGATTAAAGGGCGCTTATGGTCGACGTGTATGAACATTTGTTAACGGGTAACTACTGTTCATATCGGGGGTAGGTGCTGTTCATGTGATCGGTTAGTGTTCACGGGATCCGTTACTATGCATAACGGGTGGGGACTGTTCATGATATATGTTATTGTTCATAACGGGTGGGTAGTGTTCATGGGATCTGCTACTGTATGGAAGGGGCGAGTGCTGTTCATGGGATCCGTTACTGTTATGACAACACTAACTTATGAGAGGGAGGCTGGTATACAGGAATCTAAGAGTAAAGGATAGATGTTATGTATATATGTATGCACTTGAGCTCAAGAACTAGTGGGCATTTGAGCCTGTCCTTGTTCGTCTCCGTCCTGTTTGAATCGGGTCGTCTTTCGGTGCGTCTTGGTGTTGTTTGTAGTTGTTTTTTCAGCTGGGAACTGGGATATATATTGTGCTTCTCGTATAGTAACAGAAACGCCGTTTCCCACAGCGGTGTCATCTGAGAAAGGAGTGTCTCGACTCAGTACCTTTGTCAGGACTCAGGTTTAATTGTTTAGCATCTGCTACAGGGCCCGTACGTCACCAAAGAATCACTCTTACGCTTCAACGCTTGCCTCGATATTGTCTTGGACTTTTTGTTAGACGAGACCAACGTTGCAGGACGTTGCTCCTGCAGAAGTCTCTGCAACTCTGTGAGGCCACTAGCACAGCTGACATGGATACGCGGAGCTAAGGTGGAGCTTAGGGCAGTGTAACACCCCAGTGTTACGCAGGCATTTAACATTACAAATCATACGCACGATGCATCATTTGCATTTATAATCACATGTGAAGTAGAGTGCATTTTGAGTTGAAACATTTCTGTGAAACATGAATGTTGCATAAACTTGTTTAGAATTGTTTCACCCTAATTATGCTTGCTTGGCTACTAAAACATGGGTGACTATAATTGTAAATCATCTAGAATTAGTTAGCACAAATTTTGGAGCAACTTTGGTATTCAAAGTTTTGTCAAATTTGTTTTTAAAACTATTATTGAAAAATAATCAAAAACCCTCCCTATTTAGCTTTTATTCTCCAATTCAAAATTTGTTGGGAATTTTGAGTTGGTCCCTTAATAAAAGTTGTAGAGAATTAAATTCTAAACAACTTTCATTTTTGGGTCATTTTCAGAAAAAGTCATTTTCTTGCTCAAATGGGATTTTAAAACTGTTATTTTAAATTGTTTGAAAATTTATTGGAAATAAAAATGGAAAATCAATTTCTCACCTAAGCATGCCACCGCTTCCCTTTCGGCCCGCTGGCCAAAGCGGCCCAGTTCTCCCGCGCGCGCGCTCGCAGCCGCTCCCGCTCGCCCACGCGCGACCACGGCCTGGCCCAGCACGGCCTCCTTCCTCTCCCTCCCGCTCACGCGCACCGCTGTCCCGACCGCGGCAGACGTCGCGCGCCGCGTGGCGGCCACATGCCGGCGACGCCGGCCGGGTGGCGCCCGGTGGCCCCCCTCTCGCGCACGCGCTCGCCCGCCTTCAAGCCGACCGCAGCGCGTCTTGCTCTCCATTCGCGTCTCCCCCTCTTTGCCTCTCTCGCGCCCACGGCCGCAACAGCACTGTTCCGTCGCGCGCGAGCTCGCCGGCGTTGCCGTTCCGGCCACCGCAGCGCACCATCGGCGCCTCCATCTTGCCCCGAGCCCCGCCTCTCCCTCGCGTAGCCCGTGCTTGCACCAGCTTCCCGTGGTAAGGCCCCCTTCGACGGGTATTGCTCGCCGGAGCATGGCCGAGCTCGCCGGAGATTTCCGCTCCGTAGGCCACTCCTCTCTGCCCCACCTTCTTCCCTTCTTGTGCGCGCATCTTGCTCGCCTCGGCTCACCGGTGCTCGAGCACCCTTCCGGTGACCGTATTGTGGTCGGGAATGGCCGGTCGGCGACCACCCGCGCCACCGTTCCACCATGGACGGCGGTGACCGGTCTTCCGAGCTCCATTGGCCACCGCGTGTGCGCCATCGAGTTCGCGGGATTGAGGTGGTCAGCAAGGTGACCTTGCCCTGGTCGAAGACCTCACCGACGGCGAGGAATCGCCGGTCAACGGCGTGCTCTGCCCCTACGCGGCTAACGGGTGGGACCGTGTTGACCGCGGGGTCCGCGCGTCAGTGCTTGTGTTTGGGTTTGGGTACACTGCGCCGGGTGCACCCAGCGCTTTCAGCGGCCGAAGTTTAAACGGATTTTTGAAAATGATTTTTTCAGAAAAGATGTAAGTGCTTTAGAAATTCATAACTTGCTCATTTTGGCGCCAAAAATTGTGAAATAAATTTTGGTATACTTCTTAAGACTAGATCTATGATGTAAAAATATTGCATGTCAAGTTTGAAATACTTTTCTGTAGAGTTTTTATTTAATCATTGAAATTGTTGTTTTCTTGATAAATATATAATAAATCATAGAAAGCTCATAAAAATATGGTTCCAGTTTTGTTAATCTTTTTGTGCAATGTACTTTCTAGAAAAAATATGTGCAATGCATGTTCTATGGAAAAATTATGATGTGTAGTTCAAGTGCTTTTATTTGATGGTTTTTGTTATTTTTGATAGAGAGCAAAAATTGTATAAAACATGTATATGATAATTTTTATATAGTGATTGTTTACTGTGTAGAATATAGGAAAAATGATAAATCTATTGTTTGATACTTTTTGTAGTACAAAGTATTTTTATGCTCATTTTTAGGCCCTAGATTGTTATTTTGTGTAGGTAGTTCTAGTACTCCAAATGTAATGAAAATTTTGTGGCATGCTAGATTAGATGATAATAAGCCAGTGTAATTTTCTCAGATTTTTCTATGCTGCCAAAAGAAGTGTTGCCATTCAAACATAGTTTCAACTAGGGTTTAATTAACCTTGTTAATGTATGATTAGTTAATAAGATTTGCTTTGGTGTATCTTTGAAGCATCTTAGATTTCTGTGGTGATTTGTCGTGATAGAAGAGTGATTGTAGTAGTAGTACACTAGTACATGTTCTTGGATGATGTGGACTACCTTGTAGAAGATTTGTATTCCTACTTTATACAATAAAGTAAACATATTCATCTACATCCCATTCATCATGATCATTACCTGTCATCTCTACAATGCTCCTAAGCATGAGCACTTATACATTTGCATCATACAGGATCGCAGGAAGTAATTCCAATAGCAGTTCCCGAGGAGCCGGAAGAGCAGCCCGAGGTGCAAGAGCAGGAGGTGCCCGAAGCCGACGAGGAGGTCGGTGAGGATCTTCCAGAGTGCCCCGACCATCGCCCAAGCTCTTTCAAAAGAGGCAAGCTCCGGAGCATTTCTCTCCCGGTTTGCAAATATTTTATTAATGCTTTACCTTAATTGATACATTACATTTAGGAGTTGTTTGCAACCGTTGCTGCATTATACCTTGTTTACCTTTGTTCTACCATATCCTTGTTACCCTGTTATTCGCAGTCAAGAAATGCTTAGCCTGCTTAGACCGGTAGAAGTCGGGTGATTTCCTGTCACCTGCGAGCTATAGGTGGTTACCTGAATCTGCTTGAAAAAGTATGTCATCTTAAAATAACTAAGTGTTAATTTGAAATTGAGACCGGACGGAGACTTATAGGGTTTCGGACTGTAGTGTTTTCCATCTGTGTCGGTTAAGGACCGACCGTTGTTAGGCCTCGAGTCATGTTGAACGCATGCCTTACATTTAGCTGGCCGAATAATGTACCTTTCGACTGCGAAGCTGGGAGATTATTCGGGCTGAGTGGATTGCTCACAGCGCACTGTACCGGAGCAGGTGTGGTAGGACACCGGGGCGCGATGATAAGGCCAAAGAGCAGTCGGGCGGCCCCCGGGTACATGTGGTTCCTAGCAAACTCGAGACTTTACCTGAATAGTTGACTCGGTGACCAATATCTCACTTTAGCGGGTGAGTGAGATTTGTGTGAGGAAAAATTACCAACTGGTTAATAATCGATTCGAATCGCCATCGTTCACTGGATAGTGAACACTTGACTTGAGTTACTTCATCATAGTAATATTGATGGAACACTTGAACAGATATATGAAATATGACATGATGGAGGTTGTTAATGATCAATGGTTATCCTTACTTGTTTAATCACATGTTTACTCTAGTACACATGTAAATTTAGTTGGCAGGTTAATAAAGATTTAACTTGATATAAAAGCTTCTGGAAAAAAGGTTCTTTAAATGCTAAAAATGTATTTTTGCAAATGAGTCAGCTACCCTACCATAAAGTCTTTCATGATCCTTGGTGTAATTTTATTTTCGGTTATGTCGGGTAAGTCTAGCTAAGTAACTTCTCGTACTCAGGGCTTTGTTCTCACTTGTTGCAGATGGGCAGATGTATTACGGCTACTGTATCAACTGCCTTTATCCTGCGATGGGTGAAGCTTAGGACCATGGGCAGTGGTCATTCCCTACGTCTCGTCTAATGCTTTTGTTGGAGATGATCATCAGCTGGCACTTTATTTCGAATTCTGTGTGAGTGCGTGTGTGGTTTGAACTAAATGCTTCCACTACTTTTATTTGAACTTGGTTTGTAATAACTATGTTTAAACTCTGATGTATCCGTGATGTGAACTTTTATGTAATTTGTGATGGTGACCGCTAAACTTATTAAGATCATGGCTGGTATGTAAGTTGGTTTGAAATTCATCGTGATTTCACGAACTACCGGGTTATACGGGCTTAAGTTTGCTAAATCGTCTGCTCGGTGGATGATTTTCTTACTTAATTTCGTATAATTGGTCGGTTCTGTTACAACTGGCATCGGAGCATGGTTTAGCGTGTTTACTGTTCACAAGTGTATTTAAAACAAAATGTGTTTGAAAAACATGATTTTCAAACTAAAAAGTGTGCCATTGGTAATATCCTTTATGCCCAGTTAAGGACTCTAGGTGGCTTATTTAAGTACTGACTTAGGGTTCTTGCATCATATTTCTCTTTCGTTGCTCATACGACGTGCTATTGTATGAGTGCCACTTGTTTGAGTGGTAATATATGAATCAATTGCCTCTACGCCTCGGTAAGTGTGAGTTGTGAGAGCATGATCGGATACACCGCCGATCTAGGGAGAGTGTTTATATGATGCTGGAGTAATTACATGTTTTACAAAAGTTTCGCATGTGTGGTTGTTCCGTCCGTTGAGGCAATGTCGTCAATAGAGCGATGTTTTGGGTAGTTACTACCGTTGTATGCGTATCTGGGGATTCGTGTAGAGCGTGTAGGTAAATTTATTGCTTTGATGCATTTATGGGGAATTGGGCTGAAATTAATTTTCTGCAGGTACATAACAACGTTTCTCGTGTAGAACGTATTAGTTACGTATATGATAGATCGTCTGTATGCCACCGAATTCATCGCTAAAGATTATTTATTTCATAAGTTTGTGAGAACGTAAGAAACGTACATACATCATATTACTTGTGCATTTCATTCATGTCATGCATTCCTCCCCTTATAAATTGATTATCTCCTTTTGATAAAAATTGTACCAACTTAAAATATGTTCTCACAGGGTAATCAAAACTTTTTCTATAGATGACCCGCACGAAGCAGACTGCCCGTAAGTCCACAGGTGGAAGAGCACCCTGACACCAGTTGGCCCCGCGGGAGCGTCGCAGCACGGACACATTTCTGAGCGAGTTTGGCATGCCAACCTTGCTTTGGAGAGTGCTCCATGATGTGGGGTACCTAGAGGGTCAGGAGCCGGTGTACTCTTAGAGTGAGAGCCAGTTAGCCGAGGATGGACTTGCAGTAGTGGAGATCACAGTCCCTGCTCTTGGTGATGCTCCAGAGTGGGATGGTTGGCACTTGGAGTTTGAGGGACGCACTCCGGTTGAGGGTGCAGAGGGAGCAGCTTTCCGTGTCACTAGGGACATTATGAGCAGATTTTCCAATGAGCTGGCAGCAGCCCTGGCTGGCACTTTTCCTAGAGATGATCCTTGCGATGCTATTTGGGTGCAACCGCAAGGGAGTGCCTTGGTCAGAGGCCCAAACGAAGGATAGGCTAGCGACAACCACGCTATGAGTGCTATGTATGCAGCTATCAGAGCATACTAGGGTCTTGGGTATACCTATTGGACGTTGACTGGTTTGCGTGGTGATGATTGGCTCAAGGCAAGAAAACAGAAGAAGAAGCAGGCACGTGCTATAGCTAGTTTGCAGGAGCAGTTGGCTGACCTGAGCTTGCAGCGAGACCAGGCTCTAGAGAGAGGTGATAGTGCTATGCAACGGATGCATACGTTGACTCAGACCAACAATAATGTAGACCGCATGATTGGACAGCTGGTTCAGGAAAGGAATGAAGCCTGGAATGAGAGGGACCTTCTGAGGCAGAGAGTCGATGAGCTAGAGGAGTACAACATCAACTTGCACGAGGAGTTTCACGCGCTCTACAACGGGATTGGCCCGTATGCTCCTCTAAACGCCGCCGGCATGGACGTCGATGACGACGAGGATGAGCCTGCAGTTGCACCTACTGACAATGATGATGTTGCTCCTGATGGTAGCGATGGTGACATCTCCGACCCCAACGATAGCCCTGAGGAGTAGGCTAGTTGCTTTGCATTAGCGATTAGGTCCTGTCACGATGACCTTTCTTTTGACTTCATGTATCTTGATGTATCTTGTTTTGAACCTTGAGACTTGGTAGGATGTTGGAACTTGGTTGGTCATGCGATACCTGAGCGCATAAAAGTCCAGTGTATGTATGTTGACAATTTGGTTGTATGGATGTGATGTTTGCATTTGAAGTAATTTAATTAGTGGTGTTGTTTTAATTGGAATGCGATTATTATGCCTCTGTTTTATTGTATGAATTTGTTCTCTCCAATGAATTCAGTACGTCATAATTTTTTATTCACTCACAATTACTACAGCTTCACTTAATGATTACTTGTTGCTGAAATATGCAGATGGCAAACACTCGCCGCGCCACGTATGAGGTTGCTGAAACTGGTGGTAATGGTGCCGGGGCAGGTGGGAGTGGTGAAAACAATGTCAACTACAATGAGTCACACCCGGAACCACATTTGCCGCCTCCTCCACCGCTCACTGCAGAGGTATTCTTTGCACAGTTTCTTGGAAGTCAGCGTAATACCGAGCAATCTCAGAAGAACATGGAAGATTTTCTGCGTACCATTGCCAACAATGTTCAACGTGGTAACAACCAAGCTGGTGGCAATGGGGTGAATCAGTACAGTAACTTCAAGGATTTCATGGACACCAGACCACCAATTTTCAAGGAGGCAACAGAGCCACTTGACGCTGAAGAATGGATCAACACCATGGAAGATAAGTTCCGTGTGTTGAGGCTGACTGAAGTATTGAAGACAGAATATGTTGCACATCAGTTACAAGGACCAGCAGGAATGTGGTGGAAGCATCATCACACTACCTTCCCTCCAAATGCCCAGATCTCATGGAGAGAATTTACTGAAGCCTTTCGTGGAGTTTATATTCCACCAGGGCTGGTTGAGATGAAGTTGAGAGAGTTCTTAGCTTTAAATCAGGGCACCAAAACTGTGACACAGTATTTGCATGCCTTCAACAACTTGTGCCATTATGCTCCTGATATGGTTGACACGGATGCTAAAAAGATGGCCAGTTTCAAGAGAGGGTTAAATCCGAAGATGATGAAGCATGTGGGTACCAATACTCGCACCAGATTCAATGACTTCATCAGTGATTGTCTGAAACAAGAGAAGAATAACAACGCGTACACTGCATCCAAGACTCGCAAGAGGGCCTTTGAGTCAAGACCATCACATCCAAGAGTCCTCAAGGCAAATCGTTCTGCCTATCGTCCGTCTGCACCGGGTGCAAGATTTAGGCCACCACAGCAGAAAACCCAAAACTACAAGGGACCGCAGAAGCCGTATAAGATGGCAGTGCCGCTAGCAAAGACAGCCGCAACTGCGGGACAGGGCAACTCTAAGGGAGCTATAGGATCTGCTGGTACAGTGAGGGGACCCTGCTACAATTGTGATCAACCAGACCACTTTTCAAAATTCTATCCTTATCCGCCCAGAAAGAAGCAGCAGACCTATACTGCTCGGGTACACCACACCACCGTGGATGAGATTCCTGAGGGAGAGCCCGTAACCACTGGTAAGTTTCCTGTTAACCAACACCCTACAGTTGTTCTATTTGATTCTAGATCATCGCATTCTTTTATGAGTCAAGCATTTGCACAGAAACATGAACAACTATGCACATATTTGAGTTATGGTTACCGTATAAGTTCAGCGGGGGCTGATGTTTTGACCAATCAGATGGTTCGAGGGGCAACCCTTGAATTAGGTAGTCAAAAGTTTCGAGTGAACTTGATAGTTATGCCTGGACTAGTTTTGGATGTCATTATAGGGATGAATTGGATGAAGGATTGGGGAGCAGTTATAGATATAGGGAGTCGGGTACTTACCCTTAAGGATCCCCAGGGTGAGGGTACTTTTCAAGTACCATTGCCCAGAAGAACAAACCTCGTGAGTGTGACATGTGCTATGGAAGTCATTCCTATTCATCAGATTCCGGTAGTGTGTGAGTTTCCGGATGTGTTCCCAGATGAGTTACCTGGTCTTCCACCAGATAGGGATGTTGAGTTTGGAATTGAGTTGATCCTCGGGATAGCTCCAATTTCAAGGAGACCTTATCGGATGCCTCTGGATGAGGAGTTGTTAAAAAGGGGGTTTATCCGACCAAGTAAGTCTGAATGGGGATGTCCTGCATTATTTGTGAAGAAAAAGAAAGAGGGTACTTTGAGAATATGCGTGGATTATAGGCCACTTAATGCTGTAACTATCAAGAATAAGTATCCCTTGCCACATATTGATGTTCTATTTGATCAGTTAGCCAAAGTTAGAGTGTTCTCCAAGATAGATTTAAGATCGGGTTGCCATCAGATCAAGATTAGGCCACAAGATCTACCGAAAACCGCTTTTTCCACCAGATACGGGTTGTACGAGTATCTTGTTATGTCTTTTGGCTTAACAAATGCTCCTGCATACTTTATGTATCTGATGAATACAGTTTTCATGCCAGAATTGGATAAGTTTGTGGTAGTGTTTATTGATGATATTCTGGTGTATTTCGAGAACAAGAAGGATCATGAAGAGCATCTAAGAATTGTCTTGACCAGACTTAGAGATCATAAGTTGTATGCTAAGTTTACCAAGTGTGAATTTTGGTTGAAGAAAGTTCCTTTCTTTGGTCACATTCTGTCAAAAAATGGAGTTTCAGTAGATCCGAGCAAGGTGCAAGAGGTTATGGATTGGAAGGTGCCAACCACAGTTTCTGAAGTTAGAAGTTTCTTAGGATTAGCTGGTTACTATCACCGTTTTATACTAGATTTCTCAAAGATTGCTAAGCCAATGATAAGTCTGCTACAGAAAGATCACAAGTTCGTGTGGATAGAGAAGTGTGAAACAACTTTCCACACTTTACGGAAACTGTTGACCACTGCTCTAGTTCTAGCACAACCGGACATTGAGAAACCTTTTGATGTGTTTTTCGACGCATCGAAAACTGGATTAGGCTGTGTTCTTATGCAAGAAGGAAGAGTCATTGCTTATGCCTCACGTCAATTGAGAAAGCATGAGGTCAACTATCCGACCCATGATCTTGAACTTGCTGCAGTAGTGCATGCATTAAAAATTTGGAGACATTACCTACTTGGTAATGTGTGCAATATTTTCACCGATCACAAGAGTCTCAAGTACATCTTCACCCAACCAGAGTTGAACATGAGACAGCGAAGATGGTTAGAATTGATCAAAGATTACAATTTGAATGTGTAGTATCATCCTGGAAAGGCCAATGTAGTGGCAGATGCTTTGAGTAGAAAGTCACATTGCTTGAATATGCAGCCATTATATGAAGATGGGTTCGATCTGATGCATCCTGCTATGCTACATAGTATTTAGATTAGTTGCTCTTTGGAGAGTAAGATAATAGAAGGCCAGAAGACAGACAAAGGGGTGTTCCACATCAAAGAGAAAATTAAAGAAGAACCATCTAAGCACTTTAGAGTGGATGAACAGGACGTGTTATGGTTTGACGACCGTCTTGTTGTTCCCAAGGATCGGGAGCTTAAGAATAAACTTATGGATGAGACTCACCTTTCTAAGCTATCTATCCATCCCGGAAGTAGCAAGATGTACCAAGAACTAAGACCTCGTTATTGGTGGACAAAGATGAAGAAAGAGATTGTAGCCTATGTGGCCAGATGTGACACATGTTGTAGGGTGAAAGCCATTCATATGAAACCTGCCAGATTGTTGCAACATTTGTCCATACCTAGTTGGAAGTGGGATGATATAAGTATGGATTTTATCACAGGCTTGCCCACTACCCAAAAAGGGCATGACTCGATTTGGGTGATTGTGGATCGTCTTACAAAGACCGTTCATTTCTTACCTGTCAAGGCAGATTATCGACCACCTCAATATGCCGAGAAGTATATTGCTAAAATTATGAGATTGCATGGCATACCGAAGACTATAGTGTCTGACAGAGGGTCACAATTCACTGCTCACTTTTGGGAACACTTGCACAAAGGATTGGGAACTAGTTTGATCCGTAGTACTGCCTATCATCCTGAGACAGATGGTCAGACCGAGAGAGTTAATGTTGTTCTAGAGGATATGTTAAGAGCCTATGTGTTATCTTCCAGGGGTTCATGGGAGTCATGGTAACCCTTAGCAGAGTTTGCCTACAATAACAGTTATCAAAAAAGTATCAAAATGGCCCCATTCGAAGCTTTGTATGGCAGAAAGTGTAGAACACCACTAAACTGGATTGAGCCAGGAGAAAGAAGATATTATGGTATTGACTTTGCAGAAGAAGCCGAGAATAAAGTTCATATCATTCAGCAAAATATGAAAGCAACTCAATCGCGTCAGAAAAGCTATGCGGATAAAAGGAGGTGACCGCTGTTGTTTGAAGTTGGTAACTATGTTTATCTGAAAGTCATGCCAATGAAGAAGAAACGGTTCGGAGTTCGAAGAAAGCTTGCCGCCAGATTTGTGGGACCATACAAGGTCTTGGAAAGAAAGGGTCCAGTAGCGTATAAGTTAGAGTTACCTGAGACAATGGGTGCTATATTCCCAATTTTTCATGTATCACATCTCAAGAAATGTTTGCGTGTTCCAGAGGAAAGGATCAAACCCCAAGGCATAAAGCTCAAGTCAGATTTGGTATATCGTGAGCAACCAGTTCGAGTTTTGGACTCTAAAGAGAGGGCTACTTGAAATAGTGTGGCGAAAACATATAAGATACACTAGAGTCATCATGATGAAGGGGATGCAACTTGGGAAACGGGTGAATATCTACAAAAAGCGTATGAAGATTTTTATAACAAATGGTTCATAACCCAAATCTCGGGGCAAGATTTTTATAAGGCGGAGGGCTGTAACACCCCGGTGTTACGCAGGCATTTAGCATTGCAAATCATATGCACGATGCATCATTTGCATTTATAATCACATGTGAAGTAGAGTGCATTTTGAGTTGAAACATTTCTGTGAAACGTGAATGTTGCATACACTTGTTTAGAATTGTTTCACCCTAATTATGCTTGCTAGGCTACTAAAACATGGGTGACTATAATTGTAAATCATCTAGAATTAGTTAGCACAAATTTTGGAGCAACTTTGGTATTCAAAGTTTTGTCAAATTTGTTTTTAAAACTATTATTGAAAAATGGTCAAAAAACCGTCCCTATTTAGCTTGTATTCTCCTATTCAAAATTTGTTGGGAATTTTGAGTTGGTCCCTCAATAAAAGTTGTAGAGAATTAAATTCTAAGCAACTTTCATTTTTGGGCTATTTTCAGAAAAAGTCATTTTCTTGCTCAAATGGGATTTTAAAACTGTTATTTGAAATTGTTTAAAAATTTATTGGAAATAAAAATGGAAAATCAATTTCTCACCTAAGCAGGCCGCCGCTTCCCTTTCGGCCCGCTGGCCAAAGCGGCCCAGTTCTCCCGCGCGCGCGCTCGCAGCCGCTCCCGCTCGCCCGCGCGCGACCACGGCCCGGCCTAGCACGACCTCCTTCCTCTCCCTCCCGCTAGTGCGCACCACTGTCCCGACCGCGGCAGACGTCGCGCGCCGCGTGGCGGCCGCATGCCGGCGACACCGGCCGGGTGGCGCCCGGTGGCCCCCCTCTCGCGCACGCGCTCGCCCGCCTTCAAGCCGACCGTAGCGCGTCTCCCTCTCCATTCGCGTCTCCCCCTCTTTGCCTCTCTCGCGCCCACGGCCGCAACAGCACTGTTCCACCGCGCGCGAGCTCGCCGGCGTTGCCGTTCCGGCCACCGCAGCGCACCATCGGTGCCTCCATCTTGCCCCGAGCCCCGCCTCTCCCTCGCGCAGCCCGTGCATGCACCAGCTTCCCGTGGTAAGGCCCCCTTCGACGGGTATTGCTCGCCGGAGCATGGCCGAGCTCGCCGGAGATTTCCGCTCCGTAGGCCACTCCTTTCCGCCCCACCTTCCCTTCTTGTGCGCGCATCTTGCTCGCCTCGGCTCACCGGTGCTCGAGCACCCTTCCGGTGACCGTATTGTGGTCGGGAATGGTCGGTCGGTGACCACCCGCGCCACCGTTCCGCCATGGACGACGGTGACTGGTCTTCCGAGCTCCATTGGCCACCGCGTGTGCGCCATCGAGTTCGCGGGATTGAGGTGGTCAGCAAGGTGACCTTGGCCTAGCCGGAGACCTCACCGATGGCGAGGAATCGCCGGTCAACGGCGTGCTCTGCCCCTACGCGACTAACGGGTGGGACCGTGTTGACCGCGGGGTCCGCGCGTCCGTGCCTGTGTTCGGGTTTGGGTGCACTGCACCGGGTGCACCCAGCGTTTTCAGCGGCCGATGTTTAAACGGATTTTTGAAAATGATTCTTTTTCAGAAAAGATGTAAAGTCTTTAGAAATTCATAACTTGATCATTTTGGCTCCAAAAATTGTGAAACAAATTTTGGTATACTTCTTAAGACCAGATCTATGATGTAAAAATATTGCATGTCAAGTTTGAAATACTTTTCTGTAGAGTTTTTATTTAATCATTGAAATTGCTGTTTTCTTGATAAATATATAATAAATCATAGAAAGCTCAAAAAAATATGGTTCCAGTTTTGTTAATCTTTTTGTGCAATGTACTTTCTAGGAAAAATATGTGCCATGCATGTTCTGTGGAAAAATTATGATGTGTAGTTCAAGTGCTTTTATTTGATGGTTTTTGTTATTTTTTATAGAGAGCAAAAATTGTATAAAACATGTATATGATAATTTTTATATAGTGATTGTTTACTGTGTAGAATATAGGAAAAATGATAAATCTATTGTTTGATACTTTTTGCAGTACAAAGTATTTTTATGCTCATTTTTAGGCTCTAGATTGTTATTTTGTGTAGGTAGTTCTAGTACTCCAAATGTAATGAAATTTTTGTGGCATGCTAGATTAGATGATAATAAGCCACTATAATTTTCTCAGATTTTTCTATGCTGCCAAAAGAAGTGTTGCCATTCAAACATAATTTCAACTAGGGTTTAATTAACCTTGTTAATGCATGATTAGTTAATAAGATTTGCTTTGGTGTATCTTTGAAACATCTTAGATTTCTATGGTGATTTGTCATGGTAGAAGAGTGATTGTAGTAGTAGTACACTAGTACATGTTCTTGGATGATGTGGACTACCTTGTAAAAGAGTTGTATTCCAACTTTATATAATAAAGTAAACATATTCATCTACATCCCATTCATCATGATCATTACATGTCATCTCTATAATGCACCTAAGCATGAGCACTTATACATTTGCATCATACAGGATCGCAGGAAGTGATTCCGGTAGCAGTTCCCGAGAAGCCGGAAGAGCAGCCCCGAGGTGCAAGAGCAGGAGGTGCCCGAAGCCGACGAGGAGGTCGGTGAGGATCTTCCAGAGTGCCCCGACCATCGCCCAAGCTCTTTCGAAAGAGACAAGCCCCGGAGCATTTCTCTCCCGATTTGCAAATATTTTATTAATGCTTTACCTTAATTGATGCATTACATTTAGGAGTTGTTTGCAACCGGTGATGCATTATACCTTGTTTACCGTTGTTCTACCATATCCTTGTTACCCTGGTATTCACAGTCAAGAAATGCTTAGCCTGCTTGGATCGGTAGTAGTCGGGTGATTTCCTATCACCTGCGAGCTATAGGTGGTTACCTGGATTTGCTTGAAAAAGTATGTCATCTTAGGATAACTAAGTGTTAATTTGAAATTGAGATCGGACGGAGACTTACAAGGTTTCGGACTGTAGTGTTTTCCGTCTGTGTCGGTTAAGGACCGATCATTGTTGGGCCTCGAGTCATGTTGAACGCATGCCTTACATTTAGCTGGGAGATTATTCGGGCCGAGTGGATTGCTCGCAGCGCACTGTACCGGAGCAGGTGTGATAGGACATGGGGATGCGATGATAAGGCCAAAGAGCAGTCGGGCGGTCCCCGGGTACATGTGGTTCCTGGCAAACTCGAGACTTTACCTGAATAGTTGACTCGGTGACCAATATCTCACTTTAGCGGGTGAGTGAGGTTTGTGTGAGAAAAAAATTACCAACTGGTTAATAATCGATTCGAATCGCCATCGTTCACTTGATAGTGAACACTTGACTTGAGTTACTTCATCGTAGTAATATTGATCGAATACTTGGACAATTATATGAAATATGACATGATGGAGGTTGTTAATGATCATTGGTTATCCTTACTTGTTTAATCACATATTTACTCTAGTACAGGTGTAAATGTAGTTGGCAGGTTAATAAAGATTTAACTTGATATAAAAGTTTCTGGAAAAAAGGTTCTTTAAATGCTAAAAATGCATTTTTACAAATGAGTCAGCAACCTACCATAAAGTCTTTCATGATCCTTGGTGTCATTTTATTTTCGGTTATGTCGGGTAAGTCTAGCTAAGTACCTTCTTGTACTCAGGGCTTTGTTCCCACTTGTTGCAGATGGGCAGATGTATTACGACTACTGTATCAACTGCCTTTATCCTGCGATGGGTGAAGCTTAGGACCATGGGCAGTGATCATTCCCTACGTCTTGTCTAATGCTTTTATTGAAGATGATCATCAGCTGACACTTTATTTCGAACTCTGTGTGAGTGCGTGTGTGGTTTGAACTAAATGCTTCCGCTACTTTTATTTAAACTTGGTTTGTAATAACTATGTTTAAACTCCGATGTATCCGTGATGTGAACTTTGATGTAATTTGTGATGGTGACCGCTAAACTTATTACGATCTTAGTTGGTATGTAAGTTGATTTGAAATCCGTTGTGATTTCACGGACTACCAGGTTATACGGGCTTAAGTTTGCTAAATCGTCTGCTCTATGGATGATTTTCTTACTTAATTTCGTATAATTGATCGGTTCTGCTACAGGCAACACGCCAGGTCTACGCGCTGGGCATGCCCTCACGAGAGTGAGCGCTCTTCAAAAGAAGGACGAGATGCTGCCCGCTTCTTACGACTTGTGCTGTGGTAATACAGTTGGTAGTGTGGTGCATGTATCTAGTACCTGAAGGAAAATGCCATCAAGCTAAAGGGCCATCCATGGACCTACGAAGCCTATACGTGGAAAGCCTCACGCCAGACCTACAGAAAAAAGAGCAGTTTGTCGGTTCATCTCATCACAATTCACAAGGTGCCTGCGTGGCTGCGTCCTATGCTTTTCGTTCAGTGAATCGGCGCAGTAGCTGAGGAGTCGGAGTGAGAGCTATGACCGCAATTCCTGACCAAAGTCTCAACCCGTCCCTCGTTTACCCTCCCGTCACTGTCGTTCCATTTCTTTCTTCCGCGCCCGAAGAACTGTTTCCCTTTTGCTTTTTGCATGCCTTTTGGCACCAGCAACTGATCGAGGACACTCGTTGTGACGTTGTTCCACTTCCGTGTACTCCCTCCTTCCCTAAATATAAGTTCCTCCCTAAATATACATCATTTTTATTTTTTGATAAACAACTTTAACTAAATATATATTAAAAATATTAATATTTATGATACATAATTAGTATTATTAGAAAGATCTTTGAATCTAGTTTTTTAATAAATTTATTTGAAAATATAAATATCACACGTATTTTCTATAGATTGAGTTAAACTTTAATACGCAGAGGGAGAAAGCAGTACTATTCATTTATCAATCCGTGGGCTGATTTTGCCTGGATTGTCAAGATCACCGGCGGGCGGGCGTTGTCCTCGTGCGGCGGCTGTGCCTGCACCTGGACGCATCTGGTTTGATTGGAATTGGATGGATGGAATGGAAATCAGCTACAGGAACCGGTCTGCATCTCCATCTCAGTGATCTCTCATTCTCACTCACGCACTGCAGTCTTTCTTTTTGTGTTTCTGTACATAGAGACCGACATTGCTAGTAAACTTGGCCTTTTGGACTGGACGTGGACGGGGTTTGACGACGCCACGACGGGCCAGGGTCCACCGCCCTGTTTGTCCTTGTATGGCGGAATGTTTGGTGCCACAGAAGCTCAAGCCGGATACGTCCATGTCCAGATAACTCGATCCTTCGACCTTCATCCCTTTGTCCGCGAGGGGGGGTTCTCCACGGAATTCAGATGGAAAAATATAGCACTGGCCAGGAGCTAGCGAGTGCACGACAGCTACCGTCGATCCACAGGCCGCGCCGCCGAGAAGCTGACAGCAAACAGCTTCAAGAGTGAGCCCTGCTCGTTGTTCTGACGCGCGAGTCGTCGGCAAGCGTGACCGACTGGCGATTGGTTCGCACGCACTCCGGCAGTTTTGTCTGCCAAGGGCTGTGCCGTGAGCAGCAGGAAATGATGCTGTGCCTGTGCGCGAGCATGGATGCATCCGGAATTCTGGATCACAACTTGTACTACTGCATCGTTATTCGTTTCCTTGCCATGTGGTTGGGTGTCGGCAGGCATCCGAGTCCCGGTTGAACTCGTCCACCTCTGTAAACCAGCGTTTCCCACGCAACGATTTGCAAGCCATGGCGTCTATGGGGTCCGACCATTGCGCACTCATTCTGCAAGGAGATACACAAGCTGACTTTTACAGAGGTTTTCGGTTTGAATCATTCTGGATCAAAATGCCTGGGTTCATGGAGGCAGTTAAGGACGCCTGGGATAACCCAGTTAATTCCCAAGATCCTTTGCTCGTATTTCACGTTAAATTGCTCCGGACGGCCAAAGCTCTTAACATATGGAGGCGCAGAAATTTCAGCAACTGGAAATTAAGAACAGCAATTTTACAACTTATTCTTCTTGAGTTAGAAAAAGCCCAAGAACGAAGGCATTTGTCATTGCAGGAACTCGAGTTCAAAAAATCCATAAAGGCGAGGCTAGTGGGTCTAGCGGTTATCCAAAAGAGCAAAGCTAAACCACATTCAAGATTGAACGGATAAGACATGGGGATACCATCAGCCGCTTGTTTCACATACATGCAAATATTAGAAGATAGCAGAACTTCATAAGTGCTATTCTTAGCGACAATGGAGTGGCCGTTACTCAGCAAGATAAGAGAAGAGTGGCTCACCAATATTTTTGTCATTCCATCGGAACCCCAAAACAAAGAAGTCTGCCACTAGATTGGGAAGCCCTGGGCTATGAACCACTCGTACTGGACGATCTAGATGCCCCATTCTCAGAACAGGAAATAGCACATACAGTAAAAAAAATGCCCCCAATGAAAGCCCCTGGTCCAGACGGGTTCATTGGCTTGTTCTACAAAAAAATGTTGGGACATAATAAAGCACGACTTAATACAAGCAATTCAGCCTTTTTATAACCAAAGAACAGCCAAGCTGCACCTGCTCAACGAAGCAAATATTATCCTCCTAAGGAAGAAAGAGGAGGCAGCAGGCATGGGCGACTACAGACCTATCAGCTTGATAAATAGCGTTGCAAACATCGTAACTAAGATTCTGGCCACTCGTTTAGCGCCACATCTTGACAGCCTAGTTTCAAATGCGCAGAATGCCTTCATAAGGAAAAGGTGCATACATGACAACTTTATTTATGCACAGCGGGTGATCCAATCCTTACACAAGAAAAATAAGCCTGCTTTATTTGTAAAACTGGACATTTCAAAGGCTTTTGATTCCATCAGCTGGCCATACCTGCTAGAGGTGCTTTAGGCATTGGGCTTCTGCAAAAAATATAGAGATTGGATTTCATCCCTCCTTCAGACATCATCTTCCCGTGTACTGATAAATGGCAAGCCAGGAGACAAAATCAACCATGGCCGTAGGCTGAGGCAGGGTGACCCACTATCTCCAATACTATTCATCTTGGCAATTGACCCACTACAGCGCATCATCGAATTACCTGCAAAAAAAAGGCTTCCTTCACCCATTGCTTCCGAAAACGGCAACTCTAAGATGCTCATTGTACACAGATGACGCAACAATTTTTGCAGCACCAAATGCCACTAAACTGGACAACCTGCAAAAAATCCTCCACGTTTTTGGAGAATGCTCAGGCCTGTCAGTTAATATGGCGAAAACGGAGATCTTCCCAATAAGAGTGGACCCAGTTGTGGTTACACCCCTCCTGCAAAACTTCCTAGGAAAGATTAGCAACTTCCCAGGAAAATACTTGGGCATGCTGCTGCATATAAGGAAATTGCGAAAAGTAGACTTGCAACCTCTCATCGACAAAATAGGTGCTAGGCTGCTAGGATGGCAGGGCAAGATGTTATCGACTGCAGGAAGAGAAATGTTGGTGAAAACAGTCCTCACTTCTCAACCCATTTATCATCTCACAGCCTTCCGGGCACAAAAATGGTTACTAAAGAGGATCGACAAAATCAGAAGAAGTATCCTGTGGCGAGGTGAAGCGCCTGAAAATGTCAAGGGCGGCCATTCTCTCATAAACTGGCTGACTACTTGTCTCCCAAAGGAAAAAAGGGGGGCTGGGAATATTGGATCTAGAGAGATTTGCAAGAGCACCTAGATTGCGATGGCTTTGGTTCAGGTGGAAGCACAAGCATCGAGCCTGGAACAAACTAGACATACCATGCGATAAATTTGATATGGAACTTTTCAATGCTTCCACTGTGGTCACGGTGGGCAATGGTCACTCGGCTGTTTTTTGGACCTCCAGTTGGATCAATGGTCGGACAGCCAAAAGCATAGACCCCAGGTTATTTGCCAAGTTCAAAAGAAAGAAAATAAGCGTACATAAGGCTCTCATTGGCAACAAGTGGATAGAGCCTGTACTGCCTATTGTGACCAGAGAAGAACTAGTAGAATATGTGGAGCTATGAGAAGCCATACATCAAATTTAGTTGAACAACGACATCGAAAATGCAATAAGATGGTGATGGACAGTGGATGGAGAATACACGACAAGCAGAGCTTATAAAGTGCAATTTACGGGAACCTACAGCAAGCTGAGGCTAACACCAATCTGGAGAGCGCGGACAGAGCAGAAATACATATTTTTTTTTGCTTGGACACTGCTTCACCGCAAGATTTTAACGGCTAATAACTTGATTAAAAGGGGATGGCCAAACGATCCCATTTGCAAGCTTTGTGGACTGCTACCGGAAACGCCACAACACCTATGCAACGACTGTACCTTTACAAAGGAGGCTTGGGCAATTTTACAAAATTAGTGCAATATTGACCAAATTCGGACTATGCACCAAAATGGATCCATCCACAGCTATTGGAGGAGATGTCGAGCTACCTTTGATCGGACGTAAAAGAAGACTTTCGATGGAATCATAATCTATTTCTAGTGGCACATTTGGAAGGATCGAAATAGAAAAACTTTCCAACAAAAGTCCAAATGACCAGTCGAAGTCGCTTCTCTATGCAAGGATGGCATATCCCAGTACAGCTTGGCAATGCATTCCAACCTCTCTACAGTGCAGTAGTTTTTCCCTTTGCCGCCTTTTGTGCTCAGTTGTTCCTATGCCAAAGCCGGGGTCCAGTGGTGTTCTTGGTCGTCGTTTTTTCTTTCATCTAGGAGTTGTTAGGGGTTTGCTATCATGTTTTTGTATTTCCTTTGACCCCGGCTGAGGCTGCAGTTGTTTTTTCTTGTTTCTATGCTTTTTTGCTTTCCTCGTCTAATAAAAGTTACGGCAAATCTTTTGCCGTCCTTAAAAAAAATTGGATGTATGGCATGTTGTTGGTACTCTAACGCCCTATAGTATATATCTAGTTGGTTTCTTCTCCCTGTACCTACTACAGTACTCTAGTAAGAGAACTTCGCCCTGTTCGCTTGTCTTATAATCTGTACTTTTTAACTTATTTTTTCAGCCGGAACAATGCTTTTCTCTCACAACAAATCAGCAAATAGTACTTTCAGTCATGGCGAATGGGCTGAGCATAGCAACAGATTCGGAGGGCCCATTCTCATTGCACAAAGAGCAGCGCCGTACTGTCAGTTTGGTAAACAGAGATAGTGATGGCACCGTGGCACCACATGGAAAGGCTGGCTAACCGCCAGCAGCAATCCATTATGAGTCACACAATCCTGCACGCTGTCGCGTCTCGTGTTGCGCAGGAGACTGCGGAAGCGGTGGCCGCCGCCGGTGGAGGAGGGTCGAGAGCTCGAGGCCCCTCACGGCCGTCGCCGCCCCTCATGTCTATCCTCAGAGGTCGGAGCCTGGCATTCTTTGCCTCCTTCCGCTTGCTCCCGGCCGACGAGCGCCATGGCGTCACCGGCACCGGAACAGCGGCATCACGGACCACCATGTCATCTAGGCAACACGGTGCAAGATGACCATACAGTGCATCGACCGACCCGACGACTCTCTGGGTGTAGTCTAGCAACCGGCTGGTTAACGCTGGGAGCTCGTCAGTACAGTATTAGCGTTTAATGAGGTTTTATTCTCATCTATGGCCTTGTATAGTTTCCACATCAAAATTTTACACCCTATCACATCGAATGTTTAGACACATGCATAGAGTATTAAATATAGACTAAAAATTAATTAATTACATAGATTGCGTGTAACTTGCGAGACGAATCTTTTAAGCCTAATTAGTCCATGATTTGATAATAAAGTGCTACAGTAACACATGTGCTAATGACGGATTAATTAGGCTTAATAAATTCGCCTCGCAGTTTACTAACGGATTCTATAATTTGTTTTTTTATTAGTATCCGAACACCCCATGCGACATCCCCATGTGACACCCGACGTAACACCCCAAAACTTTACACTCTAGAACTAAACAAGGCCTATATGGTCTAGTTTGTTTTAGTTTTGTTGATGTTGCTTAATCTTTTCGGGTTATCGTTGATTAGGTATAGTACCGGTTTTATATATCTATATCTATGTATACCTAATACTAAAGAGGTAAAATTTCTGTCACCAAAATTTTTTCGTCCAACCTACTAATCCGCCTCGGTCTCAGCATCGCCTCCCACCTCCACCTGGAAGACTGGTATGATTCGGGCGACCAAACAACAAGGAGTTGAAGGAGGAATTAGAAACAAATAACAGTTCCAGATGTAAAGGTACCAGAGACAAAGAAATAGTGGAAGGGCTTAAACGGTTTTAGAAACAAATTTAGGGTTCCTAATACAAAACTTCATTTTTCTTATTTTCCTTTTTTTCGCTTGGGCCTGTTATGGTGGGTCTCGGGGCTCCAAGCTGGGCTGGCTGGGCAGTGGTCTGGGCCAAAGCCCATGGCCTAGCCACACAGTCGCCCTTTTCCTTTGTTTTATGTTTTCTCTTCTTTTAAACCAGTTGAGAATTCTAAAAATCATACAAAATTATAGAAAAATAAAAAAATACCAAACCATTTTGTATCTAACGACCTTTGATGTTAACGCATGTGGTCTACACAAAAATGGTATCTCTCAACATGATCTATAACTTTGTAGTTACAACTTTTTAATGTGATCCTTTTGAGCCCAAATTTTTTGTTGTTTGACTAATTAAAAGATAATTTCAAAATCTGAGAATTTAAAACCAAAAATTTGGCCCTCCAAAGGACCCTAGATGAAAATCTTATCAACTACAAAGTTGAAGAACATGTTGAGAGCTACATCTCTGATGTAGACCAAATCAAAATAAAAATTCATTTGAAAAATTGAAAAAAATTGAATTCAGAATTAGAGAACTTAAAACACATATTTGGGCCTCTAAATGATCTTATATTAAAAAAAAGTTGTCAACTATAAAGTTATAGATGTCACCGGGAACTATAGCTTTGGTATAGACTATGTCAACATCTGAGGTTATTTAAACAAAAAAATGAATTTTAAAATCTCGTTACTTAAAACCAATATTATTTGACCCTTTAAAACATGTTAAATAAAAATAATATCAACTATAAAGTGGTAGATCGTGTCGAGTTACAACTTTGATATGGAGTTTGTATTCATACGACTTTATATGAAATTGTTATGCTTTTTTATATAAAAGAAAGAGGTAGACCAAATGATAGGTGGGCCCCACTATCGCGTCACAAGATCACCCAAGAAATTAAACCATTTGAAATGGTCAAGGTTTTTTTTTCTAATTTTAAAAATAAAGATGTTTATGTTATCCAGGATTGAAATTGGAGAGGGTCTTTCAAATTCAGCGATTAGTTCATGGGGTTGAGTCGAACTTTGCTAAAAAAAGGCTCGGTAGATTCCCATGGACTCTCATAGCATTGAGCCTTCCATGATCCGATACTCCTGAAATTGCATTGTGACATGATTTTCCTCATCGTACTTTAAAACTAGACATCTTACCCACTAAACTCTCAAAACCATTCAAATTATCTCTGTGAAGCAAAATTCGTATTTTTAATGAAAAATATGGTAAATACTTGAACATATTTTAAACCATACAAAACGTCTATAAGCTTTCAAAAATCTAATAAAAATCCTAGATATGGATTGAGACACAAATGATCCAAATAAGATATTTAGAGCTCATGAAAATATTTGCGGACACTTTTTAAAAAATATTTAGATACAGGAAAATGAGAAAATATCAAGAAAAATTATAAAACATTCTAGAGCTTTTTACCTGTATGGCTCTGAAAAACATGCATCTTCCTTGTAAAGCCTCTCTTTTTTTTGAACTTACTTTTATGGCCCAAGACGAAATTTCCTTCCTTCTATGGCCTTATGTCCGGTTTTGACACTTGACGGTGTTAACTCCAGGGTAAAATGACCATTTTACCCTTGGCAAAAAAAATGCAGAGTTTACCCTTGGCAAAAAAATGCAAAGTTTAGTTTGTCAGATTTGGAGTAATATTACACAAATAAATCACACATAATAGTTCATAAATTATTCACACATAAGTTGTTGACACATAAATTGTTCTAAGTCATTTTCTGCATAGAAATAAACTTAAACAAAAAAGAAAACACTATCTAAGCTAGGTGCACCCAGTCTATACACCCAAGGGGGCTGGCAGCGGGGCCCTAGGTCAACCCGGCCCCACCCAACAGCCAGGCAGGGCAAGGGTAGAATTTTGATCGGCCAGACTTCGTCGGCATTGAGGTTGCTAGCGGCGGGGATGGCACCGGCAGGATCACCCCGGTGTCCCGCGTCAGCCTAGGGGTTTTGCTAGTCCAGCCGCGGCGCTAAACGACGACGGCGGCGACAAAAGCGGCGCAGTGGTGCTAAAGGCGGCTCGGCGGTGCTGGCGTGGAGAAGACCAGCCATCTCCGGCGACGGGACGGGCAGGCCGCGCGGGGCTGGTTGTGACCGCAAGAGGTGCTGGCTGCACCGAACCAGCCCTGGCTCACGCGCTTCACCAAGCGGGCCGCGGCGCCTCCCCCATGCGTAGGTAGCCGGCCAAGGGTGAGAGGGGGGCTGGCTGGCCGTGGATCCGGCGGATTAGGCGGCAGGGAGGCCGATGGCTGCCCCTGGCTGGAGATCACGTCGGCTCTGTCCTCCATCGTGGGTCGCTCGTGTTTTTTTTTCTCGACCTGCGTTCGTTCGTTACGTGGCCGATACGGCGGAAGCAGAGGAAGAGGAAGGAAGTAAGTAGAAGGGCATTTTAGTCAGTTCGCATATCCAACAGTAGGGAAACTAACAGGAGACACTAACAGAGTTGACGGAAGGCCATATAAGGAGGGAATTTTGTTTTGAGGCCATACATGTAAGTTCAAAAAAAAGAGGCCATAAGGAAGTTGCATTTTTTCAAAGCCATACAAGTAAAAAGCTCAACATTCTAATTGATGTATAAACATATTTTGAAAATATTTCACACCAAAACATAATACAAAGACCAACATGATTACATAGCATGAATGCATTCAACTTGCATTCATGTTGGTTGTATCTAATAATTTTGCCATAGAAATTTTTAAAATACATTTAAACATAGAATGTTTTTAGAGTTTACCAAATGTTCTTATATTTATACCATTTTTGTAGAGCTAAGTCTATTTTTAAGCTTTTATAGATATTTTCACGAGCTCTAAATAATTTTTTTGGGTTCATATCCCAATCCATCTCTAGGATTTTTTTCTCATAATATTTAAAATCTTAGGGATATTTTTGTGGTTTAAAAATCTTGTCAAGTATTTGTCAGATTTTTACTAACTTAAAACAAGATGATGCCACCTATAAAGCCACTTCAATCCAGAGCAGGAAGGTAATTAGAATGGTTTGTGGGTTTAGAAGTTAAAGAAGATGTCTGTTTTTTCAGTTTAATGAGAAAATTCAGACTATAATTTAGGGAGATAAAATGAACTTTTTGAAATGAAAATTGCAGCCCAACAGCCCAACCCCAGTGGTGTCCGTCACTTGCAAGCAAGCAAGCATTTCTTAGCCAAGGCCGTCAGGTGAATCAGGCCTACACACGCAGAGTCCCGAACCCAACAAACTGAAGTTCTTAACAGCCCAAGCACATGACCAAGGCCCACGACCGGTTGTCCCACTTCCAAAAAAAAATGTAGACACTGTTCCCATGGAGCAACCTTGAGTATATGCCATGGATTCATACTACGTGTCTATACATAATCATCTAATGTATGAGAGAGCTGTAATTTTTTCTTCCTAGCTATCCCTCCTTAAGAATTTATAAAGTTGTCTCATAAGTTGAAATGGCATAAATCTGTGGCAGATACCCACAACTGCATCCCAACTATCCCCCCACCCCACACACACACACGGGGTACACGTGGCGTGTACTTTCTCCGTTCCAAAATATGCGACATTTTCGTTATGAATCTGAACTCTAAAATTTTAGTTCTGAATCTGGATAAGTTGTCTAGAATTCATAGCTAAAAGCTCACTTATTTTATTTTGGGATGGAGGGAATAGTCGTTAACCACTTCAGTATTTCCGGAGTATATCATTCTGTAGTTGTCCTCTGTACAGAGTGGAAATTCCTTGAGCCAACGAAGAGTCTTCGACCACCGGATAATCCATTTGGTACGTCACATGAGTATCAAGCAAGCCAATAAATATCGGTGTACATACACATGTTGCTCTAGCACACAAGTTGCGTCGCTGATCTACACAATTTGGAGCATGGGGGCAGGCATATTGTTTTGCGCGAGCACTTCCTGCAATGCAACAGCCCCCGCTATGACTTCTCAGCTGCTAGTGACTTCTCAGCTATCCTCCGGCCCTCGCCGCATCTGTAGTGTAGGACCGTGTGTTCTCTACTACACGGCCCAACTCCACGGTGTACGAGTAGTAGAATATCTTATCCAGACATATCCAAGGTGTAGCGCTCCCATAGGCGGCTTGCCCGGCGACGAATCTATTTCATCCGCTGCAAGTGATCCAACATCAGGCGCGCCCCCACAACAATCCGCGGCGTCTCATCCCGTCCTCTCGCTCGCTCGTGTCCACTGTCCACACCACCGCGTGTCCCTGTCCCTGTCCGCGCCGCGCCTCCGCACCACAAAACCAGGGGCTAGCCCGCCGTGCAGGGCCATTCGTTGCAGCTGACAGACTCAACCGACAGACATGGCCGCCTCCGCCTCCACCGTCTCCGGCCTCGCCGGCGCCTCCCTTGCCACCCGGCCGGCTTTCTCCACCAGTGCGTTCCTCGTTCCCATTCCGTCGTCTGCAGAATGCACCTTCTTGCAGTTGCACCACTGACGATAGATAGATGTTGTATTTCCTGATGAGATGCTCGCTTGGTCGTCGTCCTTGCGTTGCAGGCTTCGCGAGGGGCAGCCGGGTGTCGGCGAGGAACCCGCTGATGACGAGGAACCTGGCGAGGAACGGCAGGATCACCTGCATGACGTGAGTAGCTCAACTTACGAGAGCTCGCTCTCTGTGAAATCTTTAGTTGCTGATCGCGCGCGGCGGTTTCGTTCCTCCGACCGATCCTGTGCACGCTGGCCTGCAGGTTTCCCCGGGACTGGCTGCGGAGGGACCTGAGCATCATCGGCTACGGGCTCATCGGCTGGATCGGCCCGTCCAGCGTCCCGGCCATCAACGGCAACAGCCTCACGGGGCTCTTCTTCTCCAGCATCGGCGAGGAGCTGGCCCACTTCCCCACGCCGCCACCCGTCACCTCCCAGTTCTGGCTGTGGCTAGTGACGTGGCACCTGGGTCTGTTCATCGTGCTCACCTTCGGCCAGATCGGGTTCAAGGGCAGGACCGAGGACTACTTCGAGAAGTGAAGCGACGATCAAGCTCCGATCCATCTCTGATGGATGCTGCGTTGCGTGCGTGCATGCGTGCCGCCATCGATCGGACCTTCGTTCTATAGCATATGGTTCTGATTTGGTTGAATGTGTAATACTGCTACTATTGAGCTCAATGTAAATCTATATATGCCGCCCCCGCGCGCTCTGTTTTAATTGATGAATCTAGCTAGCCTTCTCAGATACTCCCTCGCTCTGGTCGCAAAAACATGTTTTGTTTAGGACAAGATTTGGTCAAACCTTAAAATGATTGAAAAAATTCATGAATTTGAAGGATTTTAGAAACACACACTAGGTTTTAGTTGCCAAAGATGGTGCAAAATTGAACGTGACAAATATTTTCGACAGGAGTAAGTAACTAAGAACTCTTTCATTTTTGCAACACAAACGCGACAAGAAAATGATCAAAGAGAGCTCTAAAAAGCGTGTATACAAACCCAAAAATTTGCTCATATATCGAAGACCGTAGCTTAGGATGACATGTTAATAGAGAGGCCACAGCATCCGGTAGCATCTATTTGTGGATTGTCTATAACTTCTAATCAAGAATTTGTTTTTTTTCTATAAATTTAATTAAACACAAAAAATGATATAAATGTTGATATTAATTTCTATAAACTTAAAACAAAGAAAAATCCGACTTACTCGAACCTAGAATTGCACTCTTTTGAAGACCGACAGAGTAATACTCCCTCCATTCTAATTTATATGTCGTTTTGACCTTTCTAGATACACAACTTTTGTTATGTATTTAGACATCGTACATCTAGGTGCATAGCAAAAAACTATTGGATTTAGAAAAACCAAAACGACCTATAATTTAGGACAGATGGTGGTAATGAATAAACTACTTTTCTTAAATCAATATGGCGGACTTTATCCATTGAAGATAGCTACATCGTTTATCAGAAAATCAAGAATAAAGCTAGGAGACTCATTGTTCCAAGTACAATTTTGCTTAGAGTGCATAGCTCTCCCTATCAATTCAATTCATGTGCCACCTGATTTACATCCCTACTGCAATGTTCAGTTGTATGTCCGCTCTATATGATGTTACATTCAGCATACAATGCAGCAGTTGAATTTGCCGAAAATTCTCCATCCTTCATTATTTCTACCACCTCTAACCCTCCATACAATTCGATTGGACGGTAAGCCAATTACACCCTATACATAACTTTTATTATATATCTAGACATATTGTATATCAAACTACTTAACAAAGACTATGAACGTCAAAAAGCCAAAACGACCTATAATTTAAGAGAGAGAGGATAGTAATAAATAAACAACTTGCTTATGCGCAAGAAAGCGAGGGAATGTTTTGTTCCAATGGATAAAAAACCGTAAATTTCTTTCGTGTGTTCTTGACCTTCGTTTTTGTTGAAGGAAATCAAATTGTTGTGTGATTGGGATTTGTCAAACACGAATCGGCCGAAGTGCCCCCAAAGTCCAAAACTAGGAGCAGCATCCATTTCAAAAGGCCGAAAGGCAAGACAAACGCAAATGCCACAACCCGCCGTCCGACTTGCCGCCGCAGCCGCATGACAACCGCCGTCGGTCGGCCATCCCCTCCGGTTGCCACCCTCTTCGGCCGCTGCCGCACAGCCCGCCGCATCGTCAGCCTCGGCCTCCACAACCACCAAGCCCTCCTACCCCGCTTCGCCGCCACCTGCAATGCCCTCGCGTCCCCACCCCACTCCGCCGCGGCCGCCGCCAGCCGGCCGTCCCCTGCGGTCGCCACCCTCCTCGGCCGCTGCCGCACCGCGCGCTGCCTCGCCCAGCTCCACGCCCGCATCATCCGCCTCGGCCTCCATAGCCACCACGCCCTCCTCGCCCGCTTCGCCGCCGCCTGCGATGCCCTCGAGTGCCCCTCCGTCGCCGCCTCGTTCGTCGCCGCGCTCCCCGACTCCCGCGCCGCCCCGCTCCGCCTCCGCAACGCCGTGCTCGCGTCGCTCGCCCGCCACGCCCCGCTCCACGCCGCGCTCACGGAGTTCAACCTCCTCCGACAGGCCGCGCTGCCGGACTCCTTCTCGTTCCCCTGCCTCCTCCGCGCGTGCGCCCGCGTATCCTGCCTCCCCGCTGGACGAGCCCTGCACGCCGCCGCTATCCGCCTTGGCGTGCACGCCGACCTCTTCATCCGCACGGCGCTCATCCAGCTCTACGGCAGGTGCGGCGTGGCTGGCGCGGCCCGGGCGCTATTTGATCAAATCGACATCCCCAGTGAGGTTTCCTGGACTGCCATTATCGTGGCCTATGTCAACAATGGTGACATCATGGCCGCCAGAGAGCTGTTTGATAGAATGCCTCACCGGAACGTGGTGCACTGGAATGTAATGGTTGATGGTTATGTGAAGTGTGGGGACCTGGAGGGCGCAAGGAGGCTGTTTGATGAAATGCCTGAGAGAACTGCCACAGCATGTACATCTTTGATTGGCGGGTATGCAAAGGCAGGGAACATGGAAGTTGTGAGATTGTTGTTTGATAAGTTAGAGGACCGTGATTTGTTCTTATGGTCAGCGATGATATCAGGTTATGCACAGAATGGTTACCCTGGGGACGCTTTGAGGACTTTTGATGAGTTCCAAGGGCAAGGGATACACCCAGACGAACTTCTTGTTGTTGGCCTCATGTCTGCATGCTCCCAACTAGGTAACATCAGGTTGGCAAGGTGGATTGAAGATTACATCACAAATTACCCTATAGATATGAACAATGCCCATGTGTTGGCTGGTCTTGTGAACATGAATGCAAAGTGTGGGAACTTGGAGAGGGCTACTGCTTTGTTTGAGTCTATGCCGGTTCGAGATGTGTTTTCATATTGTTCACTGATGCAAGGACACTGCCTCCAAGGTTCAGCTAATAAGGCTGTTGAACTTTTCTCTCAGATGCTTTTGGAGGGCCTCTCCCCCGATAATGCTGTGTTTACAGTTGTTTTAACAGCTTGCAGTCATGCTGGTCTAGTAGAAGAAGCGAAGAAGTTCTTTGATATGATGAAGAATGTGTACTTGATCGTGCCATCTGGTGAGCACTATGGTTGCCTTGTCAGTCTTCTTGGACGTTGTGGTATGCTAGAAGATGCATATCAGCTTATCATGTCGATGCCTGGGAAACCTCATCCTGGAGCATGGGGTGCACTGTTGGGTGGATGCAAGCTTCACTGTAATATTGAGCTTGGAAAAATTGCAGCAAAGAAACTTTTTGAAATTGAACCTGATAATGCTGGAAATTATGTTTCCCTGTCAAATATGTATGCTAACATTGACAGGTGGGGAGATGTTTCTGAAGTTAGGGATGAGATGACTGGAAAGAGAATAACGAAAATAGCAGGCCGTACCATAGTTCTGCCGTGAAGCAATGTTGACCTGAATGGTGTATTTATCTTGTATCATGTTACTGGCCCCCACTGAAAACTTGATGAGGCTGTGAATGAAGAAAAGAGACCTCATGACGGTTATGAAATAAACAGAAAACGAGATATCATGCTCAATGCATATGGTCGAAGTTCATCATATGATGATATAGACCTGCTGGTCAACAGGCTGAGTTTATACATTGGAAACTTTTTTTCTCAAATACGCAGGGGAGCTGTGTTCCATTGGATTGAGAAAAACACCAATGTACAAAAACCAAAAGACCACCACACCAACACAGCCATACCAAACACAAACACATACACTCAAACCCAACCTCGTTGGTGGGGGACATCTGGACTGAGTTAAGACACTTCTATTAGCTTAGTGTTCACATTTTCTGACTCGGAGCTGGGAGGATGCTTTGATTTTTGGTGTGATCATTCACTCAAACCCAACCTCGTTGGTGGGGGACATCTGGACTGAGTTAAGACACTTCTATTAGCTTAGTGTTCACATTGTCTGACTTGGAGCTGGGAGGATGCTTTGATTTTTGGTGAGATCATTCACTGTTGCCATTGCTGATGAAATGATTTATTGTGAGTGCTTCTTCCCACTTAGTCTTTCCTTTAGCTTTTTGTTGTTCAGACTGCGTCAAATTATTGCTTTTTAATCCTAGAGTTCTTTTTCGTGATTATTACTAGTGAACTCCGACTTCCAGCAAATAAACTGCTGTTGTTGATACAAGTAAATGGTTGCCGTCCTTGGATTACTTATATAAGAAGTTTGGATTAGCATATTCTGTTAGTTAGCTGAGGCTCTTTTGAAATACAAATTTTTTTCTTGCAACTTGAATTATTTTATAATAGGTGCTTGCATCCTAAATGTCCTATGGTCTTGCATTAGCTGAATGTCTAAATTGTTTTGAGAGCACCCTTTCATCTTGTTATAATATCAAAATTTAACTTTGGACCACACTATGTGAAATTCTACCAAGTTAATTTAGCTCTACTTGACCTTTTGTAAAAACTTATATCAGCTGTCAAACACCACCTCTCAAGAAAGAAAAGCTTGTGCTCTTTTTGTCTAGGGATATAGGCGAGTGTTGATACCACGGTTTCATTTGAGCCTTGAACTTCCAGTGCCTGGAATATTCTTTTGATGGTTGTATCTGTAATTCATTTCAGGTACTGTGAAAGATCAGGGTGCTGCTGTACAAATATTGAAATATGGCCCTGATTAAGACGCGAAGTTTTGACATTTGCTATTAAGGTACTTCTAATCTTGACCCTTAAGAATCAAAAGAAAAGTTGCATTGCCTATTGATAATACTGTGCAGCACACACTTTCCTTATGATTAACTTGTCAAGAACAGGAACACAGTTTATCTGCTCTTCTGTCCAATATTCTTAGTGCTCCCATGGTCTGCTGTTTGCTACTGCAAATATATGTTTAAGTTGTACCTACTAGTTGACACATCGTTTGAAAAAAAATAGTAGGTTGCATTCATTTTCAAGAGGTCCAAAGTAACGGGCCATATATAGAGTAAATAGGAAGACCAAATTTGAACCATAATGTTACACTGTTGAATTTTAACATAATATCTTCCTATGACTCAGAATGTTTGTGCCTAAAGTATAAAGTTGTATACATTTCCATCGGGTGTGAATGTGCAAGCATACTCACATCTAAAATGTGATGTGCACTCAACATGTTTGTGCCAAGTGTGATAACTGCATGACTGAGATATTGATACGGCCTAAGCTTTTTTCTTAAGCAGCTTAGAGAAGCAGCTTGTTGGAGAAGTGGAGATGAAACCTATGTGTTTGGCAACCTGGCTTTTCTATGGCTTTTTCATGGGTGCCCTCCTTTGGGACCCACATGTCATAGCCTGTACCAGAGGAGTGAAGGTGCCATCCTCTCCACCGACTTGTCAGAGCAGCAGGGGCAGCATCCAAGCCTGGTTTCTCTTTTCTTACCGTTCTGCCACCGATCCTCTCTGACCCAATCTCCCTGCGCACCGCTGCCAGGCCAAATCAATGCCTACCTCATGCCCTCTCCTGCACGCCCGGCCACGCTTACGTGACCTCTGCCTCCCCTTCTTCGCCCCCATGGAGGCAGAGCTTGGGCCGACAGGGCCTGCACTAGTCTAGAGGCTGCTCAGCTCCTGCCGCCACCGTGGAGGGGATCTCATCTTAGGAGAGTTGAGGGACACGGAAGGAGCGGTGGGTGGAGGTTGAGTGGGAGTGGAGGGAGGTGCAGCGAAGAACCTGACCCATGGCCAGAAAAAGCTGCACGCCCTGTGCTTTAGAGGAACATGGTTTGGCAGTAGAAATTGGAGAAGTGCTGGACCATTGTCAAGTTCATGGGTGAAAAATTGAAAACTGTTAGTTCCTGTAATCATAGTGAGAGCCAATATTCAGGTGGAATTTGTTTGAGTTTCTGTAGCAATAATACGCACAATCCTTTCTGATTACTGTCACGTTTGAAAAATCTGAAGGCACACCTTGTATTGTTATCTGTCAGGGCTGAGACCAATGGTTTCGTAGTTTCAGGCTTTCAGTTCTGGAGAAGGGCTTGAAAAGATGACTTGTTGATTTACTCTATGCCAAACTCATAGAAGTGTAGTGCCTGTTTGGTTCATATACAGTTCTGTCAAAAGATCTCAATGAGCTCAGTTCAAACTCTTCATAAGCCGAGCTCATGCCCAGAACCAAGCTCGTGGGCCTCATTATATTGAACTAGATTCGTGTGGTTAAGGCTTGACTCAGTCCTTAGTTTCCCCCAAGACATGATGTATCCATCCCAAAATTTTGAGCTGAGAATGAGATCATTCTGCTAAATCTTTGTCCAAGCTTGCATACAACGTACTATGTTAAAATATAGTTGCTCAGTTTTCATGAGCTGAGCTTGAGCTTTTGTGAGCTTTCATAGAAGAATTTATATTGAAATTCAGTTCTCGAGCTTCCTTCAAACAAGCTTGAGCCTCCATGAGGGCCGAGCCACTTGTGCCCAGCCCTAAGCTCAAAGGCCAACCAGTGGTTCATGTGAGCCTAGGGAGGTTCACTCTGTTCGACTCATCTTTCTTGGCTGTTTGGTTGGAGCCCTGGTGCCAGGCAACTTGGCCAGGCATCAATCTCCACCCCAGGTCTCCAAAATCCAACGCCTGGGATTGTTGCCTGGCCCAGGCAAACCTTGTCAGCTCCAAATCAAACAGGAGCAAGTTTGGTGGTGCTCCGCTCCGCCGGCAGCTCCACCACTAGAGCAGGAGGAGCTGCACCAAATGGCGACGCGAGGAGAAGCGCTTCTGCGCGTTTGGAGGAGCTGGAGCCCTTTTTGTGTACGGGGACGGAGCCACAATTTGCAGCTCCAGCTCCGGCGGAGGAGTCCACAGATGCGGAGCCGTGCCAAACACACCCTTAGCTGTTCTCGTAACTTGAAAGTCCACTAGGCTATGTTTTAGTCATTACACTAACATGTCAAGCAGCTGCCATTAATTCTCACATGTTATTTATGTTCTGGTTTGAGGAAAGATACTTTCAGATGCTTCCATTTGGGATATCTCTGGTTATGGCTGGTTGCAGAATCGGTGCTAGAGTGAGTATGCAACATGTCACCTCTGTTAAATTATGGTCTCGTCCTAGTCTTAAAGAAAGTGATTAGACTGGTTTCTTTATGGATTAAGTGGACCACCTTTCACAGTGCTTGCCTTTTCGGTTGCATACCAGCACACAAGATAACTAATATGTGATTTTGTAGTCTAGTATTATATGTTTGAGAAATGTCAGAGCTTATAGTAATTTTCAGACTTTATAAGGCCATGGTATTAGAGTAATAGATCTGGGATGGTACATGTTTGTAAATCAGTAACTTACTGATTTCCTTGTGAGACATGTTTACTTGTAAAATGGTATGGAGCTGATCTAACTAGAAAACGGGCTACTCAGCACATGTTTAGTAATTTGGCAGACCATGAATTGATTTATTATATTTGCTTTGCTTTATGACATTTTTTTTTCATTATTATGGCAAAAGTACAATTTTGAGCTGGAGTTGAACTTGAACATATCCATGAATGAAATGTGGTGGGATCATATCCATGATGTTCCTCAGCCTTTTTGGATTATAAAAGAGAGATTACTACATTCGTAGATACCAAATATCTGTGCAGCTGTTCTTGTAGGCTAGTGCTTACATGTGCTATCCTAAGTATATAAACCTCACCTAGTGGCTACCCACCTAGCCTGTTGGAGCCTCTTCCATAGGTGGTGCACGACCTTTTCTTTTTTTGGTGTGTGGATCTGTTACGGCCCGTTACTGGCAGACAAACTTATCTTAATGTCGAAGGTATTAATAGCTTTGCCCATGCATGGTGCTGCACCAATACTGCTCTCCCAGGTCAATGATCTTGCTGCACTTGGCTTCAAACATTGACTTATGATATTCATATTAGTAGCTCTACAACAGTAAAAATAATTTGGCAGCATATAAAAAATATTTAAACTCTCTGCTTATCTGGTTGATCCGTGTTAGATTCTTAGTGGGATGTGTGCCTGTGAGCACTATGTCTTCTTGTGGGCATGCACACGAGTGTATGTGCGTGTCTTGGGCTCGTGGCACATGTCTACCATTATGATGCACGTACTAAATCCTGTAATATTCCTCTTTGAAGGAGTCCTCACTCCTCAGTACTCGGCGTGATAAGGACGGGGTGCTAAAATTTGTCCTGCTTGATCTTTGTTAGGTGATTGAGGTGTGATTATTTGACTAAAAATATTATGTGCATATGAGGCTTCTGAAATATTTAGGGAAATCTGATGAAGAAGGGTTCTAATGTATGTTGGATTATTATAATGACGAGCCTCATACAATTCACTTGTATGAATGACTAAACCGTATGATATACATTTTTTTTGGCAGGTGGCTTGAAACCATTCAGCTTTTGATTGATAAAACTCTCCGCTTGGCTTAATAATTTCATCAACTGCCCTATCATTTCAATAATATTATGTCATGTTACAGCAGTGCTTGAGAGTATCTGCTACAAAAATTTGCAAAAAAATATAGAAGCATAGTTGAACTATTTAGAGCATATAGGACAAATGTAAGAACAGTACATGAACCATAAAAAATATTGAATAAGATATAGAGTGGTCATATGGGTTGACATTAGGACTACAGTTTGAACTAATGACACTTATGGTGGTATTATGAAGGTTCAAAACTTGGTGTGTTGTTTATTCAAGTTGGGCTATGATGTTCATGGCAGTATCTTCAAGCAACCGGGGTTAATGCTGTGTTCCCTCTAACAACGTCAGTTTCTTGCAGTAGTCTATTCCTGGGTTCGTACTAGCATTAAAAGGAAGATTAATGTGATGCCTGCACTCTGAGTCCACTATCTTCAAACTAATGGGTTAAACAAGTTCTTAAGCTTAATGCTTCATTTTATTCTTTCTTTTAGTTTTTGAAGGATGCTTCCGATGCTTTAATGCATCGTTAGTTGGACGCGCTCGTGCGTGTGAGGGCATTCACAATGCAGACTCTATCATAGAGTCTAAAGCTATTTATTATCTCGAATATTATGGACTTAGAGTCTAAATAAGACTTGGAGTCTTGTTTTTTCTTCCTCTTTCTTCAATAATTATGTTGCCACATCAGCAAAATACTATAAATAAGGTGTAATAAATAGTCTTGGACTCTACGATAAAGTCTTGCATTGTGAGTGCCGTGAGAAGATTAGGCGTTTGACTCACCCTTGCAACATTAATGCGCAGGATCTTTTCCTTTGTGATTAGAATATGATATTTAGCCTTAACTCGCTTTTGAACCGCGAGTTACAGAGCACTGTGGCACTTAAACCCCGCGGTGTCACGAGGTTAAGATATTGGCAAGATGTCCCCTTCGTGGGTGGAATGATGTATTTGTCTATTCTTCCAACGCAACAGTAGGGGAAGTCATGGAAACTAATGCCAACCACCAATAAGAAGATTGCTCTCTGTTTTTCTATGTATCTTTTCTTTTATTGACAAAAATGTCAGCATCAGGTAAATTGGCAATTAAATTAGCATCAGGTAAATTGGCAATTAAATTAGCATCAGGTAAATTGGGAATTGAATTGTGATTATATGAGTTTAGAGGTTCCTAGTACAATAATTGGTTATATAATTCTTTTTTTTCTCTCTCTTTTCGGGATGAGGGGATTGCAGACAGTGTCACATTTACATATCCTGGGCTATGGTACACATAACTTCAAATTCTTGAGATCTTGGGGCAGTCACGATACACATTAGTTCAAATTATTGAGATCTTTGGGCAAATGTTTTACTGATAAGTTTTTGCTTAATGTTACCGGTGTTACGTGATTAGCTGTGCTGATCCATATCGCCTCATTGTATCTAGAACAATTGAGGATGAAACATCACAGATGTCCTTGAACAATGAAGTAATAATTATTCCATCTTATGTTTAGAGTTATTGGGCACCAAGCTGCTGCTGGCAAGGTAAATTTTAGACCAAGAGGATTGCTAGATGGCATAGATGCGGTGTTTATAAGGAATTACAAATGACATTAGTAGAAATACTTCCTCTGTCCTAAAAAGAATGTAATTCTCGTTTTCCGTAGAGTCAAGGAATTTCAACTTTGACTAAAATTATACAAAAAATAGTAACATTTATAATCCAAACCAAGTATCAACAAATTAATGACAAAATATATTTTCATGATAAGTCTTATTTGAGACATAAATGTTAATACTTATCACTATAAACTTGGTCAAATTTTAGTCATCTTGACCGGTACGAGCCCCGTAGTTGCATTTTTTTTTAGGACGGAGGCAGTAAGTAGGGTTAACCAAGGATATATTTCAGGAAAAGGCGAGAAAGCTTTAGGAATGCATGATTTCGGAAGTATGTAGAAATTTCTAGACAGGAAAAAACATTAGGATTTAAAAATTTGTTAGTGGCACATTTAAACTGCAGTACGGTAATTTCCCAGAGACAGTTTTGTTGCTGTGGAAAATAAAAATAGCAAATAATTACAATCCACAATTGCATGAGCTAAGACGTGTGTTGCCAACTGGTGTGTTTTATGCAGAACAGGAATGTTTACGACACTACGAGAGCAGTCCTCAGCTCGATCGACTATCCTACATATCCTAGCCACCTATGACTTAAGAATGGAGTATAAAATTGCACTCAAATCACGGAAGGGTAAGTCTTAAGAATCAGTGGCGGGCCCAGGATTTTGAGGCCGGGTATTCGAAATGTAAAAGGATGATAATTTTTTTAGACAACCAAAGCTTAAAATTTAGCATCACAATTGATATATTTTGTGCGAGGATACCATATATGTAATTGCATAATATTTAACACATAATTGAGCAAGTTTTCATATATTTTAAGAAAACGAGCATAATTTAAAATTATTTAATGAAAGGTACGAATAGTCCAACATACCAAAATGACTATATATATAGTGTCATATAGAGGAATAAGAAAACTTGTACAGTTAAACTCAGCAATTGAGCTTGAGCTGCTGCTGTGCCCGTTGCTCGGCTGCTCCCCAATCCCTGACCAGTGACCAAACTAGCTTCTTTTTTTTGTGAGAATCAAACTAGCTTGCCAGTATAACTTCTTCGGCCGCAATGGACCATTGGGCCATCAAGTGGGGAGAGGAGAGGAGTTGAAAAGTCTGTTTCTAGGCCGTATTCTCACCGGATGTTTATTATATCTTCATTGTTTTCTCCGTTCCAATACATATACACATATACACTATATGTCTATAAATTTTCTTGCCAAAAAAATTTGGGTATTCAACTGAATACCCTTGAATATAGCTGGGCCCGCCCCTGTTAAGAATAGGGTTTAAATTGCACTCAAATCACGGAAGGGTAAGTCATCAACAGTTAACACCATATGGGCGTCATTTATATATCATTTTAGCGCCACAACCGGCCCACACCAGAAAGAATACTCAAGATAAATTACTACACGCAAAAAGGAATTCACAAGAAAAACTTAGTTGTCCATATACATTTCCATAAATTGCTCCGCAAACTTCTCCATGCACAAAGAATAGTATAATAATAACAAGTTGCAACAGATGAATGCACACGGCATGACTAAAGCATGGGTCTAATTTTCGTTAAGCTTTAGTTAACACCTTAGATGGCGCCACGAATTTAAAGAAGGGCACATGGGATTGGTCCCAAAACACCGACTAATCACAACTTATACATGCAAAATCATTTTAAAACTATATCCTGTACTAATACTAACCTAGTGCCACAGTTATGAGCCCACATTCAGGTCAACCCCCCATGTCTCCGTAGTTGGGTTGAAGTTGCATTCAACTCCGAGCCTTCTCCTGCAATGTTAAACACGTCAGCATCAATCATGGCAAATGATGGCAAAATAATATGCGATCGGGTAAAGCGAATTATAATCTTTGAACCCAAGGCGAATACAATTTGGCTCTGGATCCCAAAACCATTAATTACTGCTTCTATTTGCCCCAAAAGTGGCATTAATGCCGGGATTAGTTCCAGCAAAGGCACAAGAAAAAAAGAAATGCACAGATGGCTCTCTCTTAACCATGTAGATTAGCAGGGCAGTACCATTGACCAGACCCAATGCAACACACAAACCAAAACAACTTTAAGTGAGTTGTGTGTCATCATCATTAACCAAGGTGGGATATGGAAGCAATCTTAGGGGATTACATTAGTGGGTTGCTACTATGACTTGAGGAACAATTTTTCACCCTTTTCTTAATCGATTTAAGTCGCAAAGCCAGGATGCAATATCTCCAGAATACTAACAAGTCAACCATCGAATTTAATATATACGCTGTCAGCATTTAAACACTGCAAGCTGGAAACAAGCAAAATCCCAGAGCTGCAATTCATAGGGTGGGAAGGAGATGACATTAGAGGAGGCTGCTCTTATGTGCATCAAACAAAGTGACATTAATGAGTTTGCTTATCTCTTAGCCATTGTATCAAGATGCGCACCAGGCAATGTATGGGTGCACAGCCCTTGCCTTACGTCATTCAAAGACCTAAATACCTAATTTCATAAGCTAGCAGCATACTCCATCATCTATATTCAAGAGCCTCATTTATTTTTTTTCTCGAATACGCGGGAGAGCTGCGTATCATTGCATTAAGAAGAAGAAGAGCCTCATTTATTCAAATAAACAAGAAAAATGGCTCAACATTCAAGCCCATTTAGTGTTCTTTTAGCAATACTGTGCATTTGAAATACTGTGCCCAATAAATTCCATTCATGGTCACATCAAGTTGTGAAATCAATTAGAAGCCAGTCAAATTTCAACTGTACAAGCTTTATAAATATAATCAATTGGAAGCCAGTCAAATTTCAACTGTACAAGCTTTACAAATAATCAAAAGGAAACAAAATTGGTGGTTTCAACACTCAACTACACAACAAATAATAATTGTCATAATTATCTGATTGGCCCAACTAACTTTCCAGTGGCCATAAGGTATTTATTCCTAAAATCTGTGGGATCAGTCATTTTCAAAAATTTGGAAAATGTTTCAAATATAGATAGCGAGTTTAACCTCTCACCCAAATGCAATAAAAAAGAAGCCTAAATCTAGAAAATGTTGTGGAGCAAGTGCATTGCAAGGTGGCTAAAAATACTGATTAACAATAAAAGAAATACCAATTTACTTGTTAAGCACCAGGTAAAAGTTTCCCAGGACTGGTTAAATGTTGCGTAAAAAGCAACGCAAAGAGAAGCAAAAACTCAACTGTAGATTTGTGTCCCAGGTCCTGTTTTCCACATTCAGATTTTCATATGACCCAACAGGTCACCACAAAACCTCTCACCTAGCACTTCTCTTCCACCCAACACATATTCAATCCTTCCTTTGCCACTCCCCAACCATGAATATGATAGGCAATAAAATGCGTACAGTTGTACTATTGCTACTACCATGAGATAGTTGAGAGTAATAATTAAGTGGGAGCGTAGCTCTTACTGTCACATTAAAGAAAACCAATGGACCTCCCATCCTTCTCCCCCTATAAATACCAGCCATCTCTTCTCCAACAACACCAAAGAAACACCTCTGAGCATTCTAAAGCTCATAGTCCTCTCCTTCCAGAGCATTTCACATCGCTCTCATCTCCACCTGCTTGCATCCAGCGCCTCGTCACTCTGCAAAACAGTAAGTCCCCTTGCTATCTGTATCTAGGCCTCTAATCCTCGTAACAGTAGAGCATCCATTGTGAAAGTGTATCTCAATCAGCTGATTCAACATTTGATGGATGCAAACAGCACATACCTCCAAAGGATGAACCACAGCAACAAGAAGAACTCTAGGGGCCTTGATCTGAAACTGAACCTCTCGCTTCCTGCAACAGGGGGCTCCTCCAGGAGGGCGATGGCTGATGAGGAGTCATCCCCGAGCTCCTGCCTGTCGTCAGAGAACGAGCATGGCCTGCAGTGGTCCAACAGCCCTGAGGCCACATCCATGGTTCTTGCTGCCTGTCCTCGCTGCTTCATCTACGTCATGCTCCCACAAGATGACCCTCGGTGCCCCCAGTGCAAGAGCCCTGTGCTCCTTGACTTCCTGCAGGACAACAACAACAATAGTAAGAACAACAGTAATAATAGCAGTAGGAGGAGCAGGAGGGGATGAGCAATATGGTTCCATTAGGCGGCACAACATCATGAAAAAGAGTTATATGAAGTCCTAGGTCCAGTAGTTCTATTTTGTCCAGTCATTTCTTCAGTGTAACTGTGATATATCCATACTAAAATTGCGAAGCTAGCATCCATACGCTAGTATCACAGTTTTGATATATCACAGATACACTGACGAGTGAGGACTATATCTTTCATCCTTGTTTCCTTCCTTTGCGGCTCTAAATGTAATAGTTTTGTTTAGACATAGGACCAGACTTCCTATCTTTTCGTTTCAAGATAAGAAAAGTTCACCCTGATAGAGTGAAATTGAGAAGTAACTTCATTCTATCATACATAGGAGCTTCAAATCCAAGCTTCCAAGTTTCGGTTTCAATTTCCTCATTATTCTGAGTTGGACAAGGTATCCACGCCCAACATAGGAAGAAGGGGATAACACAGGAAGAACAGTCAACCCCAGAAATGGGATGGTAGTATCACAGGTTAGCTGGACTGATCAACTGGCATTCCTGCGTCCACGTTGCAACAAAAAGATGTGTGCTTCATGAACTCTATCAACTACCCATGAAGACATCAAGTATTGAAATGGTCATGGAATTTCAAATTGGAAAGAGATATGCTTAAAAAAGGTTGAAAAAAAAGTTGGTGTGACGCCATGCAATAAATACTGATTAATTTCAGCATGCGTCACTCTGTTTCCATAGTGCATCCATCTGAATATGAGCATTATTACGCAACAACCTTACGCAATGCTGCTTTGGTCAACTTTGTCAAGCCAATATATTTAAGTTCACTTCATAAAGACGCCTCAGGTTAAGTCCAGATCATCATTATCAGATAATACAAGTGGATTTGAATCACATCAAAAGGAAAAAGATCAAAAGATCAAAGAACATGTGCCTATATAGGATGTGCCCATTAATTCATGTTAACTCGAAATAGCAAGCTTGTCCCTTTCATTTCATTCATTGACGAAAACAACAATGTTTCAGGCTGTAATATGGTGGTTCACTGACAAGACAACAGAAAAGGAATGAGCTGTTAATAGGGAAAGGAAGAAAGAAACATGAACAACATAAGAATGAAACAAGAAACAGAAAAATCAAATGTCATGCTGAAGTGGATTACAATATATTTATGGCAGTAAAACACAAAAAAGTAGCTAATTTAACAATTATTACCAAGTTAATCAAATAAGCAATTCATTTGAATTTCTTGTACATATAAAAAAGGAAATATAACATTGTGACCTTGCATGTTTCTACAAACATCAAGAAGCTTCATCTCAAGTTCCCCAGTGCTCCAAGAGGATATAACAAATGCCTAACAACACTACATGTGCAATAGATGAATAACAGATCTAAAATTGTGTACAATTCAACATAACAGATAAAACTCAATAAGAAAGAGAACTGGGAGTTACACCACTTGAACATGTATTCTAAAAGAACTGAAACTAACACAAGTGATTTTTTTTCCAGCAAATTCTAACTACATGCATTTTTTTTGTTTAATATAGAAACATGGAGTTGGTGATTTGGTGAGTGCTAGCTCGCCGAGTCACCAGGTCCTGGGTTCGAAGCCGTCTCTCTGCAGAATTTCTGCGGGGGTAAGACTTTGCTTCGGTTATTCCCTTCCCCAGACCTCACCCGTGTGGGAGCCTCTAGCACTGGGTCTGCCCTTTTTTTATAGAAACATGGAGTATTAATATGTAGTCTACCAAAATTGAAGTGCGGACAATATTCGACATTATCTCAGAACAATTTGGAAAGTACAAGTTAGACGCACACCTTTAGATTATATATAGCCACACCTTGCCAGGTGAAAATGATATTACACTGAAGATTCTACAATTTTACACTCTGAAGTCTGAACATGTTCACAGCACCCTTTCGAACACAATGCGTTAACGCCACCTAAAGGGCACGATATTACCAACGCCCATGAATGACCTGATAATTCACAAAGAGCATGCCTTGAGTTGGATAAACAAAAAGTACAGTGCACTTAAAAAATGGCTGGAGCCCTCAAGTCCAATTCCCCTGACTGCTTGCAGTCAAAAGGGAAAAGGAAATCTATCAAAAAAAAAAAGAGGGAAAAGGAAAACAGAGAAATCCTTGGCTGCAAAGTGCACTAAAAAAATGGCTGAAGCCCTTAAGCTCCAATTTCCCTGACTGCTTGCAGTCAAAAGGGAAAAGGAAAACAGAGAAATCCTTGGCTGCAATTATCCTGATATGTCCAAGTCCAATGGAACATAAGGGGCCTAAGCGCAACATCTGAAGACGAAAGACAAGAACATTCACCTAATGCAGACCCCATTCATCCACCAAGGGTCCCAATGCCGACAGGTTTGGCTGTGTGTATGCAATCACCCAAAGGTCGCTGAAGCATGTTGCCGACTATGATCCTGCGGAGATCAAATCACGTCATCACATGGCAATATCTAAACGGGACTACAAGATACAGGAGGAGAAAAGCAGTCTCGGCCTGACATACAGTCAAACAACGATATTGGAGACGCGCACGAGAGACCTAAATTGCAACTAAAGCACGAATTTTAGCTTAAAACTAGGATTGTATGAACCGAAAGAAATACACTTAGCTAAAATGCCCCCCTAAAAGACTACAAACAACTCAAACTAGAGTTGTATAATTTTGTTTTTTTAAAATAACCTAAATGCAGGTGAAAATACCCTATTTGCGCACCTTTCCCATTTGCAAAAGCGCAACCGTGGAAACTGGCTCACCTATTTGCGCACCTCGATTTCAGAATCCCCTCCGCCGAGGATAAGGAGAAGCTCCTGCCTCCGGGCGGCGACGCGCCGACGAAGCCGAGCGCCGCCTGCCGCTTCGCTTCGCGTCGCCCGAAAGCGACGGTCACAACCGGCAACCGCTGGCTGGACATGGGCTCGTTTGGCGTTAGACCAAGCAATCTCAGCCTGGCCCAACTTGGCCGGAGGTTCGTCGGTCTGAACACAATTGGCCCGGCCCGTAGCTTGACCAGAGGAGCCTTTTTCGGCTGGCGCCTTTCTTTGTGCCAACCCACCGAATCATCGGCCCATCGCCGCCGGCATGGTTCATCAAAAATCAAATTTGTTTGCTCAAAAATCAAATTTGTATAATAGAAGTGCAAAACTGTTTCAGATCCCGGAGGTGGCAGATAAGATGCACAGTCAAGCTAGTCTGGAAAGCAGCAAAAATTGAAAAAGGAATCGCATAATTGTAAAGAAACGAAACGATTGTGGAATCTGGGGGAGGATAAGCTAGGCAAACGACCGCCCGGTGAATCTTTGCTGGTCCGACGACATGGATAGAAAACACAGTCTACATGCTCCCTATCATTGGCATGCCACAAAAAACAAAGAGGCTGCCTACCTACTATACTCCTACTACCAGCAACCTCTCTGATTTGTTTAGGCCACTCTTGTTGGTCGGACCAATGCATTTTCACCATGCCATTGCCATATGTAGGTCCTGCTAATGCAGTTCCCAATGCTGTACTGTACACGATGGATTCATCAAACACTAAGAGTGGAAAACTATGTGCACGCTTGGTGGTGCTGTTCATTTTGATCTTGCATGCCATGGAGGAGTCGTGGTCATGGACAAGGACCAGCAGGCTCTCAATTCCAGCCAGTGTCCCTCGAGCAATTCAACATGCTCGAAGCTGGTGATCGGTGGGAATCCCAGGGGCGACACTTCTATACCGGCTTGATGCGCTAGCGACAAGGAACTAGTCAACTTTGCATGTGCAGACGGAGCATCATTATCCTTGTGAATTCCTTGTTATACGTAGCTGTTGACTCCGTTCCATCATTTACTCATTTGGATTGGAACTTGTTCTATGAAGATTTGGTGTATATAGAACGTTGATGTTGTTAATTAATTCAGGCCATCAGAGATGTATGTGTCTTCTGCTCCCAATCTAATGCAATAAATCTGTTTCCCATAATTCGGCACCATCAGAGGAACAGCTAATGACCTTCATAACTAGTTAACTAATCCGAAGGTGACTACGTGTGCAATGATAAGTAGAAGAGCCATTTCTTTCTAAACAAACAAATTCTTCTACTTGTCATTTCATTTCTTTCAAAAGACGCTGATCCAACGGTTGCAAGTCAGAGTTTGTTTGTTCAGACTTGAGAGAGGCTGCGTTTAGATCTAAATTTTGGAGTGTCAAAATACACTGTAGCATTTTGTTTGTATTTAGTAATAATTGTCCAACCATTGACTAATTAGGCTCAAAACGTTCGTCTCGCAAAGTACAACCAAACTGTGCAATTAGTTTTTGATTTTATCCACATTTAGTACTCTATATATGTATCGCAAGTTTGATGTGACGGGGAATCTTTTTTTGCATAATGCACTTTTCAATGCATCTAAACACTGCCAGAGTATGCATGCATGCACTCTCTGATCTTCCTGGGATTTCTCACATGCTGACGATAGTATACGACAAAAGCTACTTATATATGATGATGAACAGACTGAATCCATCTGTAACCTTGTTCAGTTCCAAAATCGGGCACCCCTGATTTGAAACAGTTCGCTACAGTGCGCATTTAGGATTCGTTTGTATTTGGTAAAAATTGTTCAAATTTTGACTAATTAGGCTTAAAATGTTCGTCTCGCAAAGTACAATAAAACTGTACAGTTAGTTTTAAATTTCATCTACATTTAGTACTCTATACATGTGCCGGTATTTTGATGTGATGGGAATCTTCTTTTTGCATAGTGAAATTTGGGGTTGAATTTGGGAACTAAACAAGGGCTAAAACAGATCAGCTGCAACACACTGAACAGCCAGATTATACGGCTCTTCTTAATTAAAATGCCAACACACTCAACATTATCACTATACTTGTGAGCTTGTACTAGTAGGCTTTTTTTCATTTAGTTTAAAACGCCTGCAACAGCAGACATGCGGCTTCTGCTCCACCCACATAACCTGAACAACAACAAAGCTTTCAGCAAGAAGAACAACAGCATAAGAGAACAAGAAGGTGGCACCCAAAAACATGGAGAAAAGCTCCTCCAAAGCTAAATGGCCGTGCGCCCGTGTGTGTTGGCATTTGTCGGCTTATAATTGCCTGAAACCTTGTTATTCTTTTGCCAAGGGAACAGGCTATTAGGCCCTGGAAAGAGCCAGCACTGCCACGTTGGGTCAACCTTAGCCGTAGGATCCATCAGCTTTCTCTGTTGGAATTGGAACCAAACCAATGCAAGTGGCCCGGTTGTATTGTATATTCCATTCCAACCTAGCTTTTTCTTGTCCTGAGGAACAGGGAAAGCCTCGCAGGAGACATTTCAGGGACCATATGCATTACGAGGATTCATGGCCATTTGCCCCTCAAACCAAATTTTATACACTGCATTATATTCATCTTTTGAAACCTGCATCTGCACTGCACTTGAAGCACTTCCTGGATACATACACTAGTGGCAGAAACACAAAGAGAGGCAAAGACATGTAGAAAAACTTAACATGCATGCACTACTAGATCGAAAACGGGTGGACCGTCGGTTGGTTGATCCGACGGCCCCGGACACCCGCTGGCGGCGGCCTGTCGTCACACGTACGTGCACGACTCCCCCTCGACAGCAGCTTAAAAGAACAGCCGAACGCTAGTGGCAAACAGTAGTATACCTTTTAACCATGACAATGACACGAGCAGACAAAGCTTTTCCTCCTGAAAAGCAGCAATGGCGGAGGACTACGCATAGTTAAGCAAGCGAGCGGACATGGCCTTTTTCTCGCCTTGAGAACGACGACACGCCCGCGCGCGCGCGTGGAGGTTAAGCTCGTCTCGAGGGAGCTGCAGGCATGGCCACTGTGGCGTTGGGCCTGACGGCGAGAGCAGGACAGGGGTGGCGAGTATGCCTTGTTTATAATCTCTCTTGGAACTGGGAAGAAGAGGCCAAGCGAGAGATTTTTGTATGGGACGTTTCAAATTTTTGTCACATTGCCCAACCCAACCCAACCCAACCCAACCAACCCTGTGATTGTGATTGTCTGTCAGGCATGGATCTCTCCAATCTCCGTTTATAATCTTCACTTCTTTCTTGCATTTCATTCATGCCCGTTCACTTCCCATGCAAACCCAAAATATTTCTTCTTCTACCCATCACATCGAATCTTTGAACGCATGCATGGAGCATTAAATGTAGATAAAAAAATAACTAATTACATAGTTTGTCTGTAAATATCGAGACGAATCTTTTAAGCCTAGTTAATCTATGGTTAGATAAATTTTGCCAAATAACAACGAAAGTGCTACATGAATTTTTCCACAAAAATTTTGGCATCTGAACACGCCCTCATTCATTCATGCATGGCTTACCTGCCACCTTGCATTCATTCAATTTTTCCACGAAAGTTCAGATGGATGAATGAATGTCCTGGTGCCATGCAAGTTTTTTTTACTACCGGACTTGCAGGACAGCAGTGTAGCATCTTACCTGCCACCTTGCATTCATTCAATTGCTTGCAGATCGTGCCAGGCATCCTGTAGATTTTTGCATCTGCCGTGTTTAGTTGGCTCAAATCGGTTTGTCTACAGTCTGCACAGTAAAAGATTCATTAATATAGTATTTCATTTATATTTGTGAATTTTTGTCCAAACATTGACTAATTAAGCTCAAAAGATTCGTCTCATAAAATACAACTAAACTGTGCAATTAGTTTTTGATTTCATCTACATTTAGTACTCCATGTATGTGCCGGTATTTTGATGTGATGGGAAATCTTTTTTTACATAGTGAAATTTAGAGAAAAATTTAGCATCTAAACATAGCTTTTTTTTACAATCGAAATCAACAGGAGAACAGATACAGTTGTAGCAGTTCAGGAAAATATTGAATGCGGGATTCAGGGATGGCAGCATGAAGCAGAGAAATGCATGTGGGTGCACTGTAAATGCTCTCAGGAGATGGACAGCAATCCACAGGTCAAAATAGGACCAATGGCCTTGTTTAGATCACCGCCAAATCACTGTTCGGCACTGCAATAATTTTGTTTTTATTTGGTAATAATTGTTCAAACATTGATTAATTAGGTTCAAAATATTCGTCTCGCAAAGTACAACAAAACTGTTTAATTAGTTTTTGATTTCATTTACATTTAGTACTCCATGTATGTGCCGATATTTTAATGTGACAGGAATCTTCTTTTTTATAGTAGAATTTGGGTATGAATTTGGTGATCTAAACTAGGCCAATGCCCACAGGACCTGTAGACAGCATGACATTATTTGACCAGCACAGCTGTTTAGATTTTGTGCTCTCTTCCTCAAAAATAAATAAATAAACAAATGACTGAATTTTTTTCTTCTAGCAGGAAGCCAGAAAAAAGCTGCTAGGCACAGGAATAGTTTATAAATGCAGCTTTGGGACGTAATTGAAAATGTCTTTTGCAACAAACATGTGAACACATAACTTTCTGCCAAGAATTAACTACTCTCTACTCTGGAGCTCTGTCAATCTGTCACAAAAACAGAAAGCCTCGACTGTTTAAAAAGTTCGCTAACTCCTTCGGTACAATAGGCATTTTCACTCCTCGATTGCCCAAGGTTTAGTTTTAGGGTTTTTTTATCTACGCCATTGTAATTTTCCAACATTTGAGAAACGCCATTACAATTCGTCTATTCGGAAATATGCCATTATAATTCTATGTCTCCCTGAAGCATGCCATTCTGTACAGCTGCAGCGTACAGAGCCCACTAGCAGCATCGTATGTATACGGGGGCACAAACGGGCGTTAACTCTTTGCCTCCTCCGTTGAGTCCCGGCCTCTTGACGCGCTTGTGCTTCTCCGTCGGCCATGGCGCGGCGAGGGGGCGGGGACGCTGCCGGGCGAGCTCGGCTCCGGCCATGGCGCTGGCGGGCTTGGTCCCGAAGAAGGCAGCCGCGGCCACGGCCACGGCAAGGGTGGGCTCCGGCCTTGGCGCGGCGAAGGGACGGGGATGCCGCCGGGCGAGCTCGGTCCCGAAGAGGACGGCCACGGCAAGGATGGGCTCCGGCCTTGGCGCGGCGAGGGGACAGGGAAGCCGCCGGGCGAGCTCGGCTCTGGACATGGCGCGTGCGAGCTCCCGGAGAGGGCACCCATGGCCACGGCAAAGTCTGCAACGAAGATTCCAATCAAGGAAACAACCACGGCAGATGTTGTAGTTGTAGACTCGCCAACGCCCTTGGCTCCTCGATGGGTTGTGACTCCCCAGGCACAGCTCACCACCGCGATAATGGCACCAAACACTTGAGCTTTCAGCAAGGAACTGATCAAGTCCCATGGCCGCAGCGCCCTGCACGCGGACTCCAAAATGATGCTGACGCTGACGACAAAGACAGAATCGGCCAGGGACACCGAGGACGCGAGACCGAGCGCGAAGCTGATCAGTGTCAAGACCGGGAGCGCAAGCACGCAGGCGAGCACGAGAGGGACCACGAGGTAGTCGACGGGTGGGCGCTGAGGACACGCAAGGTGTTGTCTGCTCCGACACCCACATGGTGCCGAGCTCGGCGGAGAACGCGGAGCCGACGCGGCCGGCGGCGACGACGGCCGTGACGACCGACGAGAGCTCGCGCGCGAGCGCGAGGGCGAGGGGACGCCGCTGGGCAAGCTCGGCTCCGGCCATGGTGCAGGCGAGCTTTGTCCCGCCGCGGGCGAGCTCGGCCCCGGCGGCGGCTCGGGCGGCAACGACGGTGGCGCAGGAAGCCTCGGTCCATGCCGCAGGAAGCCCCAATGGCCCAGACAGCGGTGCAGGAACGCTCCGCGGTGGCCTGCGCACGAGCCAAACCGTCCAGGAAATGGCCGTCGCCGCTGCAACGCCGGAGCTGACGGAGGAGCACGAGAACGTCTGACGGAGGAGGCAGAGAGGTAACGCCCGTTTGCCCCATCTAGGTATACGGTGCTGCCAATGGGCCCTTGTATGCGTCAGCTGTACAAAATGGCACGCTTGAGGCAAACATGGATTTATAATGGCATATTTCTGAATAGCCGAATTATAATGGCGTTTCTCAGAAGTTGAAGAATTGTAATGGCGTCAATCAAAAAAACCGTTAGTTTTATGTTTTTATCCCTCAACATCTATTAATTGGCCACTGAACCTCCAAACTTCTCCCTTTTTTAATTTATGTAAAAGGACAGAACCTGCCGTTTATATATATATATATATATATATATATATATATATATATATATATATACACACTACCCTATAGCTGGCTACAGAATAACTTATTCTGTAGCCACTTGGAGTTACGATAATTGCTATGCTAATTTACGAGATTATAGTAACTCCTTACTAGGTGATTTACTATAACATTATGGTAAATATCCTCATGTGTTATAGTAATTTAATTATCATAAATATATACTGACATTATCGTAAATTAGTATATAAAATTATCGTAAATAGAGGTGGCTACAAAATAACTTCTTTTGTAGCTAACTATAGAGTATACTATCCCTATATATATATATATATATATATATATATATATATATATATATATATATATATATATATATATATATATATATATATACACACTACTCCTACCGTAGTAACGGGTTCCAGAATCTAACCCGATAGCTCCTTTATTCTCGGTTAATTGGTCTACCTGTTAGTAGTGCTTCAACAATTATCGTTAGAACCGTATATTTGTACACTACACGTGGCACGGAAGTATAGGCACTAATAGAGTATATATGAATACTTTTTTTTCTTGCGAGCACCATACTTAAAGGATGGAAAGAGTCATATATATTATACAGATGGCTGCATGTATGTATTAAATTCCGGATGAGTATGTGTGCATACTCCTTTATACTTTTGAGTACCTGTACATACAGAGTATGTCTACATACATGGTTAACAGAAGTATGCAGACATACATATTATATTCCTGGGAGTATATGTACATACATGGTGGGAGTATATCTACATGCATAGTCAAGAGAAGTATGCAGACATACATATTATTCCTGAGAGTATATGTACATACATGGTCGGAGTATGTCTACATACATGGTTAAGAGAAGTATGCATACGTATTATTCCGGGGAGTATATGTACATACTCACATGCCGAAATCAAATCATCTGTAACACAAATCCAAAGATAAGCCTTCACTGCCAATGCCATATTGCCAGCACCCGATCCGCATGGAGCCGCCGGTGGGCTCAACAACTCATGCGGGCAGGATTGCAGGAACAAATCCCACGACGACGGCGGGCAGCGGATGCGAACGGATCCAAATCGGAGCAGCTTCACGCAGCCGGGAGGGTCGGGGCTCGCCGCCGGTCACGCCGCTGTGGTGTGGGGGCCGCGCAGCCACCAGGGGACGCCGAGCACGCTGGCCTGGCCGCGCCACCGCCGAGGGCCGCGGAGGACGCTGGCCTGACTGCGCCGCCGCCAGGGGCCGCGGAGCGCGATAGCTGGCCTCGCCGCCGCAGGGGGCCGCAGACCGCGATGGCTGGCCGCGACGCCGTCGAGGGTCGCCCAGAGCGCACTGGAGGGGAAGAGGGCCCGCCGTCGGGCCCATGCCCCCTGCACCGCCGCCGCTGCATAGGGCCGCCGCTGTCGTGCAGATCGAGATCTGAGCTGAGAGAGGAAGGAGAGATAGGGTATGGATTTATTTTATACGCTGAAATTTCAGGATACGTCGTCCGCGTAGAATAATACTCCGCATAAAAACGGGTCCGCATAAAAACGGGTCAGCTGCACCCGGCTTGTTCCTCGTCGGCTCGTTAGCTACGACTAAGGCGCGCGGCCTGGACGTCGCGTGCGTATACTACCATGCGGAGTAGATACACGTACTCACTAAAAGTCATTATTATTTATTTCTCTACTCTCACGTTAAGTCACGTAGTCATGGGCAAAACTCTGTCTGTCATATTGCACAACCACTTTCGATATTATCGGTCCATTCCATCCATTGAGAATTACTTCTCAGTTACGCATCCATTAGCTGAGCTAATGTGGAATCATCCGCACTAGCATGGCTAACAGGCTACCCACTAGCAAACGCAAAACAAGCAAGAACGTTACCTGAGTTAACATGGAACCATCCTCACTAGCAAACACAAACAGGCTAGTTAACATAGAGGAAGGAACCTAAATCCAAAACTGTCCGTTAAAACAAGCGTGATGAAAAGAGAGCAAGGAAAACTAAGGGCATGTTTGGTTTGCATGCAAGCGCGAGCAAGCCAATCCTTGTTAGCTCGGACGAGCCAAATTGGCTTGCTGATGGTAGCAATTATATTCTAACTTGGCAAGGTGAGGCGAGCATTGTTTCCGGAACCAAGCAAAACCCCTAAGAGGGTGTTTACTTCCCTTCAAAATTCTAAATTTTTACACTCTCTCCATCACATCAATCTTTAGACGCATGTATGGAACACTTAATGTAGGTAAAAGAAATAACTAATTACATAGTTTGGTTATAAATTACGAGACGAATCTTTTGAGCCTAATTAGTCTATGATTGGACACTAATTGCCAAATACAAACGAAAGTGCTACAGTATCAAAATTCTAAATTTTTTTCATCTAAACACCCCTTAAGTGCTTGGGAAGATATTCTTAAGGTGCCTTGCGCCCACAGTGGCCCAAATCGTCAGGTTTTCCTTAATTTTCACCGCAAGGGAGACCACCGAAGAATGTCTTCGGTTGACAATTCTAGCATGTCGCTCATTCTAGATTTTCCAACTTGTGAGGATTAGAATCCGAAAGGCCTTTCATGGTCAACCTTACGAAAGTGCAACTTGAATCCACCATCCAGGCACCAACCCTGCATGTCTCTAAATTAGTCGCAAACCAAGCATAAATTGTGTCCCAAATTCGAACGGAATAGCAACAGAGTATGGAGAGGTTTCCAAACTTTTCATTTGGGTCAAACTAATTCTTGATCCAATTTGGAAGGTCATATTGGCTCTGTACATCTTTCCCATCCCAAGCTTCTCCACGTCGTCCCTAGTGAAATAAACATACCTTAGACCTCACGAGTAAGGTGGGTACTAGCAAAAATTGGTGTAGAGTGGATTTGTGGAATGCTGAGATATAAAAAAAATGTTTGTTCTGTTTCAGCTTGTGATTATAAAACTACAGTCTAAAAACTAAAGATGAAATGAGCATGCCCTTAGTGATCCGCACATTTGCTTCACAACCTGTATCGTGATTGGACGCACACTATTCGAACTCCTATAAGCACGGGTCGTGAGTTTGGGTCACCGACTGTATAATAAACCGATTAGAACTCTTATCTCTAATTTCTACACCTAAAAAGACTCTAACGTTATCATCTACTTGGTGATATCAAATCTTATTCCTGCTAATGCATCCGTGTCTGATAAGAATCATCCTCAACTCGGAGCTCACGCGTCTGCATCCTACTCGATTCCAGTACAAAGACCGGACCCACCATCTGTGTTAGCTCATATGTTCACATCCGATTACTGAGGTTCGGCTTAAAAAATTATGACCCCGATGCAACGCACAGGCATATATCTAGTTCATCACGTACAACTACTTTTTAGTAAAACCAGACATGGTTGCGCTACCTCGGGGGGGGGGGGGGGGGGGGGACAGAAGAACTCATGAGAAAGTGATGGACGTAAAATCTAAGTGAGAAATTTTCGCTATACTAGGTATTAATGCACAAAGTGACAGATTTAATTGATTCTGAAGGTCCTTCCTCTATTCTTCTTTAGATATATTCACTTAGGATAAACGGTATAGGGTTTCCTGATCTAAGCCGTGTCGTCCCATGCTCTATTGCTTATAAGGTATACCCTCTGTCTTAAAAAAATGTCATTCTAGCTATGGAACCTAACAAATTGTTTAGATTTATAGTTAAAATAACATTCTTTTTAGAACAAATGGTGTATATTCATACAAAATGTTTTATTTCATCACTCCAGCACTAGATGAGCGGGGGTTCTTCCAATTCACTCATTCTATTCTTCTATTTCTCTACCTCTTTTCCTCCTTTATTAACCATGGCAAAAACTTATATCCCTCATCCCGCCACTGGATCGGCCCATGTGATCCATATAGAAACACATATTGATGTAGTTATTTGACTTTTCTAACATATTAAAATCAACTAGGCATGTAAATTTGTTGCTCAACATAAAAGCAAGGACTCTGAAAAAGGAAAATACGGAGGCTCAGTTGTATTTCAGAGATGACATATGTATCCATCAAAACTTAAGGGATGAAAAATACTATTTCGCCTTCTGTTTCCTAAAAGATTATCATGTTACCGTATATATACTTTGTTTAACTAAGAAAAATAGGAATTGCTGGCGCCCAGACGTCCGATAGGAGAGGATTCCATCAGATCGGCCCATTAGAGACGCGCCGCACTCTCCCACCGTATCGCTGCAATCCTTTCCCGTCTGCCTCGTCCCGGCCCGCACGCGTACCCTGCCCTGTCCACCTCGCCTCGCCAAGCCCCGCGCTCGCCGCTCCTTCCCCCTGACCCCCTCCTCAATCTCTCTCCGCGCGGGCGGGACCCGGGAGCCGAGACGAGGACGAGCATGCCCCGTCCTCAGGACCCTAGGTGCGCCGCGCACCCCATCCGCCGACCCCTGGCTCGCCTCGCCCCTTCCCACGATGCCCGGGCCATGCCCCAATTACTCTCTAAACATACCTCTAAAACACGAAACACTTGTAACATGAAACACTTGAATGCAACAACGTCTAAAGCAAATGAAACATTTGGAACATACACTTGCAACATGTGTGGTGAAATGTATGCGACATCCAGATAAAACACTTGCAACTTGCATCATGAAAACACTTATTGCAACATAAGACTAAAACATTTCGAACATACTCTTGCAACATATGTGTGAAATATACGCATCATCCAGATAAAAAACGCTTACAACATATGTCCGAAACGGATAAAATAATTTGAACAAATGCTTGCAACATGCCTCTGAAAAACTTGCTACATGCCTCTGGAACACTTTGCTACATATGCAACATTTTGATCTGCTTTTGCAATATCCATATGAAACACTTGCAACATACCTCAGGAACATCTGAAACACTTAAAGCATACGCTTGCAACATGTCTGTCGCGATTCTATTGGGAGGCGGACACCATGTCAGGAACATTGAGGAACTCGATAACTGCCTCGATGGATAGATCGAGGCTGGGAGGCGGTGGAGCGAAGAGCACCACGGGCTTGACTGCCATGAGTTTCTTCTACTAGGGGCACCGGGGTGTGCGGAGCCTCGATGGGAGCACGAAGCACAGCACGGCCGCAACACCCTCACGATCTCCAGCCGCAGGAGGAGGTGATGAGGAGGACGCCGGAGCTGGCTCCAACGATGAGGGCAGGGGCGGGTGGCAGGCGTGACTCCAGCGGCGCAACCTGGCGTCACAGAGGCAAGTGAGGGCCCTGGGGTGGAGGAAGCGGAGGTGGTCGCCGCTGGAGAAGGTGAGCGTCAGGCGAGTGGTAAGGAACGCTGCGAAGGCTGTGCTAGTTAGGAATGTCACTGATTTTTTTTATTTTGAGAAACAGTGAAAGAATGAAGGTAAAGGGAAATAAGCCTATTGGGCTAATAGTGCATAGGCCGAGGAAGCGTGCCGTCCGGATGGTCGGATGCCCGCACTATAGCATTTTTGAAGAAAAATAGTATCTATTTTATGAAAAAAGAAAATAGTATGGACTTCACTAACGCGTGGACGCACACGCAAAAAGTACTAGGCCAGCTCACTCCTTTCTCTACCTTATCTTCTCCGCTCTGCACTCCCCCACCAGTGGCCCCACTCCGCCTAGCTCTGGCGGCACCCACACTGCCTCCACCTCTGCTCTTGCTAAATCCAAGCTGGCACTAATTTGAGCTCTGGTGCCCTTGCCACTGCACCACCCCACTTGGCACCGCCTCCTTCTGTCACCGTTATCGCTAAATCGAAGTCGGCTTCTCCTCCTCCTCTGGCCAACACCCCCACCACTCCCACTGCCCCACTGCCCTCTCCTATTTCTTCGTCAAGCAGGCCCCCGGTCCGGTCACTTACGTTGCTATCGCCGGTTTGGCATCCTCTCCGACGACCCCCTCCTAAATCGTACACCCTCCCTCCCCCAACCCCCCCACCCCCACACACACCCTCCCCTCAAAAAAAAAAAACTAACGTCAGTGAACTTCTCCGTCTCTGGCGGCGATAGTAGGTGAGTTCTTTATTTCTTTTTTCTTTGTCTATTTTTGGCTTATTGTTTTCTATGTGTATGCTGTGTTGGCGGAATTAAACATTTAAATATATTTTCCTAATCATTTTTTTCACTTGGTCCCATGAATATTGGCCGGTCCTGGTAAAGAATTTCAGAACAAATAAAAAAAAGATTTGACGTGGTCTTGTACATTTTACCAGTAGCCATTCAATGGATGTATTCATTTCCTCACTGAAACCTCTCCAACACCTACAGTAAATAGGCATGACGATTGACCAAGACCTCCCTCTCGTCTTCTTCTCTCCCCTTCTATAAAACAAGGCAACAGAACAGAGCGGCAAGGCCAGCTCCCGCCGGCCACTCGAGACTCAGCGGCACAATGCCTCCTTCCCTTCACCCTCCCCACCTCCACTTCCACAAGCTCAAGCGCCGCCACCACCCCGCCGCCATGGCCAAGAAGGGCCTGGCCGCCATCCTCTACAAGTTCCGCGACGTGCACCGCCCGCCCTCTGCCTCGCCGCCGGCGCCGTCGACCCCGTCCGCGCACTACGCCCAGCGCTGCTACCCGCCGCCGCCGTCCGCGTGGCCCTGGCCGTCGTGCCGGCACCCGCGCACCAGCTCGTTCCGCGGGCCCAAGGACGAGGACGATGACGCCGCGGTGTTCCAGACCGTGAACAGCGTCTACGACACGACTTCGGAGCAGTTCCTCCGGCGCTCGTCCATCGATGAGGCGGCGTGCATCGACCGGAGCCCCCTGTTGTTGCTCGAAGAGGCCGTCGCGGAGCAGGTGGACGAGGTTGAGAAGGAGACGGAGCTGCGAGAGACGGCCGTCGTGCGCGGCATGCGTTCGGAGCGGCTGTTCTTCGATCCGGCCGGCGCAGAGTTCTTGCCCAAGCAGGTAACGCATTCTGCATGTCTTCTTGTGCAGTCCGTCGTCCGACGACAAGGCACCATTGGGGTCGGTCGGTTCTGATTCTAACTCGACAGAGGTTTCAGGGCGTGGCGCCGGCGAGAGGCAAGAACGAGACGGCCACCGTGGCAGTGGCAGGCGTTAAGAGCGAGGAGCCAGCGACAGACGCGCCGCGCGACAAGAACGAGTCGGCGGTGGAGGCGGCCGTCGCGGCGAAGGGCGGCGCTGTGGTGGTGACAGTGGAGTCCAAGGACCCGTACGGCGACTTCAGGGCGTCCATGGCGGAGATGGTGGCGGCGCACGGGCTGCAGGACTGGGAGGCCCTGGAGGAGCTCCTGGCGTGGTACCTCAAGCTCAACGCCAAGGGCGTCCACGCTGCCATCGTCGGTGCATTCATCGACCTTCTCGTGACCATGCAGCCGCAGGCGTCGTCCCCGCCGTCGCTGCCGTCGCCGTCGCCCTCGTCGTCGTGCATCACCTTCGAGGAGTACTCCTCGGCAACCTTTGACGAGGAAGACGGCAAGAGCTGAGCCGGGGCCGAGGTGCTCCGTGTTCGCCATTTTTCTTGTCTCATTCAGAGATTGCAGTTTTTTTTTGAATTATTTTGTGCGCCTTATTATGGAAGAATGGAAGGTGAGGCCATGATGTACAGTTGCTAAACCAGTTGATGCTGACCATTAGAATAGATTAATGCCTAGACAACTAATTGACCATATTTTATTTTCTCTGCATGTTTTTTATTTGTCCTTTTGATGCCTATCTCTTGCGTGTGAACTAACTTGTCTACTAACTCTGAAGCATGTTCGTCTCTGTGCCTGTTGCTGTTAGCAGCTGCGATTAGCTTAGCTGTTTTCCCAACGATTTTCATGGCATTTGAGCAGCTCAGCTTGGCCCAAGTTATGCAGAAAGCTGAATCATTGAGGGTGTGTTTAATTGTCACTGTAAAATTTTTGGAAGTACAGTAACTCTTTCGTTTGTATTTGGTAATTAGTGTCCAATCATGAGCTAATTAGGTTCGACAGATTCGTCTCGTGATTTACAACCAAACTGTGTAATTAGTTATTTTTTACCTATATTTAATGTTTCGTACATACGTCCAAAGATTTGATGTGACGGAGAATCTTGTAAAATTTTTAGAACTTCGAAGGAACTAAACACAGCCTGAATCAACTTTGGCCCTTTTGGTCTTGCAGAAGCATTAGGCACTGTTGGTGTTTTCCTCAGACTAGCCGCAGTGGATACTCTCTTTAGAGTATGGATATAGAGTAAAAACTACTGCACTGGATACTCTAAAATGATACTTTATTATTTCTCTCGCTCTATATTTAGAGTAGTACAGTGCTTACTCTATACTCGATAGTGGCAGACCCCACTAGCTAAACAAAGAGAAAAATGCTATAACTCACAAATCAAAAATCCAAATTAAATTTCGATTGCACCATTAAATTCGTCTCAATAAATCCTTCAAAACTAGATCACACATGGATATATTTAGATAAAGTGACAAGTGGGTCCTACAGTGGATAGAGTAGATAGAGGATGATATAGATGATGGAGGGGTGCGGGAGAATTGAGTATAGATGAGAGAATCTTGCTGACTAGAACGTATAAAGGATGAATATAGAGGTCTATGAGTGCGGGCAGTCTCACTTCTGTATAAATGCTTCACCAACATGTCATGATTTTGAGATTTTTTTTTGCATGCCCTCGATGCGTTAGCAGAGGTCGTCTCTGGTCCGAGCAAGTTGGTGTGTTGAATGCTGCTGCTAAAGTTTTTCTATCACATTGACCTTTGACACTAATCTGGAGTATTAAATATAGATTAATTATAAAACTAATTGCACAGTTTGAGACTAATTTGCGAAACGAATCTATTAAGCCTAATTAGCCCATCATTTGAGAATGTGATGCTACAGTAAACATAGGTTAATCACGGATTAATTAGGTTTTATGTTTTCACCGGATCCCAGCCATATTAATCCTAGGCAACCATTGTATGATCGAACCCATGGTTGCAATAGCTCTTATTTAAGTCCAAGACTTGGGTAAAAATCAGTCTAGGTTTACCACTTTTGGCTAATTTTGAGGGTTCATAGCTAGTAGATTTTTTTATTTAGTACCTCATTGTAAACTATAAGACATTTCAATATTTTTATACATAGTTTTTGCTTTACTATCTCTGATATATAGATACAATAATGTATTAAAAAAGCAAAAGTGTTTTAAAATAGAACGAAGGGAGAGCACATTTTGCTTACGCACTATTCTTCTGTCAACTTTGTTTTATATACATTACGTTTTCTGTTTGTGGTCAATGGTCGGTTTCGTTATGATGTGTTTGGTTTGTGGAGTCACTTCATAATTTATGATCAGCATCATGAATTCATCCATTGAGTTTTGGTGAAATCAACTCATTCCCCATACATATATACTAATTATTAGCTTGTGGCGAATGAGGTGATGATGCATCAACTCATTTCATTCCACAAACCAAATAAAAAAAGTGAGGAGTGAGAAAAAAATAGGCCACCTTATTCCTCCAACCAAATACACCTTAGAAGATGCAGTTCGCACGTTCTCTCGAAATTACTGAAACGGGGAATGTTAAGAAACTCATTGGTATGCAAGATTGTTAAAATATACATAAAATAGAGATTGGGAAAAAAACTCTCATGGAACACAATATTCTTAAAATGTACAAATAGAAAAAAATATAGAATTGGAGTGATGCGTCTATCTTACATAAATCTAGTGACGGAAAGTTAGAAGGATTTGAATGCTACTTAGAAAGAATGCAGAAATTCTAATACACAAAGGAAAAAACATGATATTAGGTTAGGCCTCATGCTTATTTCCCAATAATATTTATATAGAAAAGCTCATTCCATAAGAATTTCAAGAAATTTGTGTGATTACCCATGATCGTATTATAAATATCCGTCGTGAGAATTGTGCTCCGTATGATCGTCCAAGCAAACAACTTACACTTGTTTTTGTGTGAGCTTTTCAAATTACATTTGGCTTGTATCTTCTATATGAGCCTTGGAATTGAACCTGAGACATTGAACACGTGGAATATTGTCCATCCGGCGTCCATCTCCAGGTTATGGAGTCTCTAATCTCGGGCTGCAAGTGAACATTTTGAAGCCTAATCTACAATGAGACGAACTCCTTAATTTGGATTTTTAAAGCTCTCATAGGAACAATTTTAAAAAATCCAAAATTCTTCTGTTCTTTTTTATCAATTTCAATTGGAGTGTAAATCTTTCTCAAGTGTGTCGATACTCCTTTCTAGTGGTGTGCTCCCTTTAATCTCTTAAGAGTCCATGTAAGGCAAATTGACCTAGCAATGCCGATGGACAGAGAAAGCGGGAGTTGACCAAGTTTACATAGACAAGTATTAATATGATAATATATACCATATCTAAGGATGAAAACGGTCGGAAACGGTCGGAAACGGACTTACGATATGGAAAAACGAAAACGGTCGGTTCGGAATATTTCTACATTTAGCAATTAAAGAGTACAAAAAATGGTTGAAAATGGTTGTGAAACCAATTGAAACTGACAATTTTTCATGTTAAAAAACGGTTCATAATATAGAAAACGAAAACGGTCAAATTCGGAATATTGCTGTTCCGTTTTCATCCCTAACCATATCAAAGAGGTAAATTATCACCTTGTTCGGCAGGCTGTAAAAGCACTGCTGAACGGCTGATGCTGATTTGTTGTGAGAGAAAAACACTACCGAACGGCTGGCTGATTTTGGCAGATAAGTTTAAGCGAACAGGGTGTATGAAAATACAGGTCATAATGTATTTAATGTAGCTTATTTGGTATTATAAATATTATTAATCTTCCTATATGTCTAATCAAACTTAAAATTGTTCACAATTTCACACTTCATAGTTCACAGTTCACACAAACTCACACTAATCAGTAATCACAGATAAGAGATGAACTGACAACATGAGGTATAAGTTGAGTAACAGAAGGTCGATGCTCACAAGTCACAATATATCACTGTTCACATGAATACAGTACAAACCACGGACTCAAGTACATCAAAATTCACACAAATAACGCAAGGACTTATAATAGTTATATCACATTTACACAATCATTATCATAGTCTTACTGTATTTTAGGTACCCGATAGATACCGGCAAATAAAATTTGGTACCCAGAGACACTATCTGCTTTCAGGTATCTAATCTTCGAGGACCCGCGGGCAGGATTTTGTACATGTACACCCACAAGTCAGTCGTACGAAAGCTGCGGATACCCACATCCACAAAGAGGTTACCATCTCTAGCTGAAATACACCCTCTTCTTTTATGGCGCAAATTTGGATTTGAAAACATTAAACTTTCCAAAGCTTGACTAACAATAATTCAAATTATATACCAACTTACTGTATGAAAGTTGATGCAGAAAACCTTTTAATATGGCTATGATTTTTACAATAGGTCTTGTTTAGTTCCTCCCAAAAATTTACGCTCTATCCCATCAAATATTTGAACATATGCATGGAGTATTAAATATAGACTAAAAAATAACTAATTGCACATATTGCGACTACTTTGCGAGACGAATCTTTTAAGTCTAATTAGTCCATGATTTGACAAGAAAGTGCTATAGTAACACATGTGCTAATGACGGATTAATTAGGCTTAATAAATTCGTCTCGCGGTTTACTGAAGGTTTCTGTAATTTATTTTTTTATTAGTATCCGAACACCCCATACAATACTCTGTGTGACATCCGATATGACACCCTAAACTAAACGAGGCCTGATGAATGTTGTAAGAGAAATTGATTAGCTAGATGTAGTCATATTAAACACTTTCTTCTAGACATTAATAAGCCTTACGGAGATGAATAAGCAGGCCTTGTCCCCACGTCCGTCCGTCCGTCACCGGCAGTCCCTCTCGGTTTGAATGCGCGCGTGGAGCAGGCTGTCCATTAATCTATAGCTGTTCATCATGATTTGACAACAATTTAGGTGAGGTCCCAGCTGGTTCCGTCCAATCCAAGCGAACAGCTAGCCAATGCAAAAGTCTCATGTTGACCGGGCTTCAAAAGTTACCACGTGTGAAAATTTCCATGGGGGCGTAGTACAATACAACCGTAGAAGTAGAACATGTCTTGCTGGCTGCTGCACTATTAACCTGGACTCCCAAGTTGAGCTGAAAAGCGTTGCTTGATCTGTTTTCATCGCACTAATAAGGCAGTGTTTTGCGGGGTTCAGACTTCAGAGTTTCATTCTGAACTTCGGTTGCCAGAGCTCAGCTCAGAAAGCGCCCGCTCAAACAAAGCGCGCCTGCGACCGCCGTAGCAGTCAGTTCTAGGCAAGAGTTTTCTTTCAGTTCAGTTACTTAAAGGGAACCAAAGATGTAGAGATGAACCGAAACTCAATGCCAATTTCGAAGAAGCTTAACATCATCTGTAACTAAAGTTCCATAACGCGCTATCTCATTGGCATTCTACAACTCCACACGAATCGTTCTGTGTCCTGACCGACAGCCTCTGCTTTTTTTTTTTTACCGCATTACAGACAGTACACCATTTGCAACTGTCCTTCCAGTAGTTCCAAGTAAAACCCTCCTCCTGTGTGGCCCTGGAGAAACACAAGCTTCTACGTAGCTTTCTAGACTGCTGCAGCGATGCTTGCACGGCTGGAGCCACGGCCTCACAGGCCAACAGGTGCTTGCACGGCTTGCTGGTTCACGCAACAGCAACAGCACAAGAGCCACGTCGGGGCCGCCTGCTCCCCCTGATGGTTCCCCAGACAGATCGCAGGACGCGTGGCTAGGGGCGTGTTTAGTTCCTGAAATATCTTACGAAATGCTATTGTAGCATTTTTCGTTGTTATTTGATAATTAGTGTCTAATCATGGCTTAATTAGGTTTAAAAGATTCGTCTCGTCTATTTCGTCTAAACTGTAAAATTAGTTTTATTTTTTATCTATATTTAATGCTCCATGTATGTATCTAAAGATTCGATGTAACGGAGAATCTACTGTTTTTTCATGAAATATTTTGGTAGCTGCAGAGCACTGGTCACCGTCACCTCCGGGCTCCGGCCCACCGGGCTTCTGCGCCTTCGCCCTTGTTTAGTCCCCAATTCTCCCCCAAATTTCACTATAAAAAAAGATTTCCCGTCACATCAAAATATCGGTAAATACATAGAGTACTAAATGTTGATGAAATCAAAAACTAATTGCACAGTTTTGTTGTACTTTGCGAGACGAACATTTTAAGCCTAGTTAGTCAAAATTTGAATAATTTTTACCAAATACAAATGAAATGCTACCGAAATTCTGATACAGTATTTTTCACCCCAATTCTCGAAACTAAACGAGGCCTTCTTTGCACTGCACTGGTAGGGCGGGCGACGCGGCGGCGGCAACAGCGATCGCGCGCGCGAGGACCAACAGCGCGCGTTCCGCCGCATCGAAATCGCGCGAGCACCTAACGTAACCAACCAACCGTGTACCGCTCTGCCAGCCAGCCGTGTGCCATTTGATGCGCATGCGTGTGTGCATGCCATCGTGTGTGAGATGAACAAGTACAGTCAAGCCAGGACCAGAGGTTGTTTGGTCCACGCGTGTTGTGGTGGACACCACGAGTATCAGGCCAGGCGCAAAGGGAAACATCCAGTGATGAGTTTTTTTTTTCTGGAAACGCAATTCTGAAAGCTGTGTTTGCACAAATCTCGCGAATGCACGTTTTCAATTTGTTTGGTTCGGCTGTCTTTGCACGTTTTCATCTCTCTGGGAGCTCGCTTTCTGACTTGCTTAGAAGATTAACCCACCGCTTTGTTTGTTCTTTGCAAGTCAGTACACTACAGGGAATCCGCTATGGTAGAGTTGGATCGGATTCAGGTTTCAGGACAGACAGCTAAGATAGATTAATCCACTACTTTGTTTGTTCTTTGTTGTTCTTTCTTCTACTGCAATGCTGCCTTTGTCACTGCCAAAAAAAAAAAAGAATCATTCAGTACCTTCAGATCCACTGCACCAAAAAAAAATCTTTCATTCAGACATTCAGTACCTTCAGATCCACCGCGCTGGGCGTTCAAAAAAAAAAAATCCACCGCGCTGAAAAAGAAACAATTTTAAACATCCAGCTTGCGTTACTGATTGATGGATTGGTGTTTCTGAAGAGAATCTATGGAAGGTGGGGCATATATCATTCATCATAGTTGCACCAACCTGACGAAAATTTCAGCGCCGAAGACATTAGTTGTCAAAGTAGCTTATTACTGTTAATAATTGGTCTGCCTCCCTTTACGGAGACTGTCAAACTTGCCCATGCCACTCCCAATACTGTAGTACCGTACACTATGCTAGCTGCAACATAGTTGTAAGGTGTCCCAGCATCAACACCACCCCAATAGCAATTGGAAGCACAAACTCATGGATAAGGATTTAGAGGTGCATATATGCTTGGCCACTATCTAAACCTTATCTCGCTACCGAAGGCAGATTATATTACAATAATATATACACAATTTAGACTTCAGTAATATGTAGTACATACAGAAAACATCACACCATCAATATCGCACCGCTGAATAAAAGAAAACTCAAAGAGCAGTGCCCTCCTCTGCATGCTATTAGTTCAAACGTAATGCTCTTGAAATTAATTCAGCTATACATCAGAAACCACCTGAACACTTCTCGCAAAGTAAATCGTCTCATGACTCAGTATGAACAGTTCATTTCCAATTGGATTTGATAGAGTGGAGCATGACTACAAGAGAAGATACCGTCACTAATTGACTCTCCCATAAATAATTCTGACCTCACTTTCAGTTTTGGTGGGTTTTATGTCACATCACACCAAACAGCCCCAGATTATGCCTAAATTATTCAGCTCCTTTTTCTGAGTTTCTACTTTCCACACCCCCAATTCAGCTTTCCCTTTAGTATATTCACAAAATTCTCCCCTGATCCATAACTCATCAATCATCATGTGTCCTAAATCCAAAGCCAGCAAAGCCCCCAGCTGATGTCCCACACACCATCGGCCATCAGGTGCAGCTGCAAGGGGCAATTCGGTAATTTCCCCCGCCCGAAGAAGAGATTCTGCCGGTGCCGGAGCAGCTGAGCTAACCACCTGCCGGGCTCTTGTCTCGTCGTCTGTAACTTGGCTGGTAAGCAAGCAAGTCGTCACCCGTCAGCCACCAACAAGTCGTTAGGATAGGCTGTTTGCCCACCCATCCATCGTTTGCGTGACCAAGAAATCGAGAACTCAGGCAGGGCTCGCCCTCCTCCTCTTCTTCCCGTCGTGAATTCCACGCTGGTTCAGGGATGTCGACCGAGCTCCTGACGAAATTCCTCACGTAAGTGCCCCCCTTCCATCCCTGTCCAGGCCTTTCTTACCTGAATTTTGGTGGGGCTTTGGCGGTGCCGGGCGATTGTGTTTGCTCTCTGTTCCTGCGCTGGGCTCATCTGTTGACTGTTGTTTGATTTTACTTTATTGCAGATTGCTGTTCGGGTATGCCATGCCAGCGCTGGAGTGCTTCAAGGCGATCGAGCAGCGGCCCGGCCGGGCAGATCAGCTCCGCTTCTGGTGCGAGTACTGGTAATGATTCAGAAGCCTTTTTCTTTGGGTCATTGGTGATTTGCTTTAGCTTCATGTGATTTCATTTCCTCAACTGGGTGTTGTACTGTTGTTGGGTGGTGATCCGAATTGGAACTGGTACTAATAGAAAGGGTTCGATACTTGGATCTGTCGAACCTGGTGCTCGTCCACAAAAGGGGATCGATTTCTTCTATGCAGTAGGTACAGTGTTGTTGCGCTTGATGTGGAATTCAGTAGCAAATTATTATTGTTTACCCCCTTCTATGAGTCAAAAGAATCATTTAAAATAAATTCCGTAGAAAATTCCATTACCCTTTTATGATATTATTAAGGATTTATATGTAGCAAGTTTGTAATTGGGATAAATAATCACACCATCTTCTAGTTCGTTGCTGATTTTTTTTTATGTGATGGTTGACTTCAGACGATAAACTGAAACTGAAAGTCTGCAGTATCATAACGTTCACTTTTGGGTCTTGGTCTTGCTAAGTTTGACCAGTTTCAGCAATCTTGCAGGATCATCCTGGTCCTCCTTGTCATGTTCGACGAAATTGCTGGTGTTCTCATTTCTAAGTAATCACCAAAACACAAATCTGAAACTCATGTTTCTTCAGAAAAGTGACAGTGGTCTGACGATGTCCCCCCTGCCATTCCTGTCACAGGATTCCAATGTACTACGAGCTGAAGCTGGCCTTCCTCGTCTACTTGTGGTACCCAAAGACAAGGGTACGTACTAGAAACACTCTGCCTGCACCTGCAGTTCACCAACAAAGGGCTTGTTAAGTTAGTGAAAAAGTTTGGGTTCGGCTACTGCAGTACTTTTCGTTTTATTTGGCAATTTGTGTCCAATCATGGACTAATTAGGCTTAAAAGATTTGTCTCGTGATTTACAACCAAACTGTGTAATTAGTTTTTTCTTTCGCCTATATTTAAGTACTCCATGTATATGCCGTAAGATTCAATGTGATTGTATTGTAGCACTTTTTGGGTTTGCTTTTTGCAACTAAACAAGCTCAAAAAGATGTGCTAGCTGTGCATGTACTCCCTCCATCCCAAATTATAAGACGTTTGACTTTTTTGACACCAAGTTTGACCACTCGTCTTATTCAAAAATTTGTGCAAAATATCAATTCTTTTATCGTGGCTTGGTATATTAATAAAAGTTCCTCAAGAATGACTTAAATTTAACTATGTTTGCATAAATTTTTTGAATAAGACGAATGGTCAAACTTGAGATAAAAAAGTCAAACGTCTTATAATTTGGGATGGAGGGAGTACTTGCAAGCTATCAAATCTCTGAACTGAATGTTGTTGTGCTCTGAACCAGGGAACGGACATCGTGTACGAGACCTTCCTCCAGCCGCTGGTGATGCAGTACCAGCCCAACATCGAGGCCAGGTTGCAGTACCTGCGTGCCAACGCCGGGGACATCCTCGTCTTCTACCTCAAGAACTTCACCGAGAGGGGCTACGACCTCTTCCTCCGTGTGCTCGACTACGTCCGGTCGCAGGCGTCCCGAGGGTCAAGAACACGGGTACACACCAATTTGGCTATATGTTCTAATCTTCTTCAGAGGTTAGTGCAAGTGTTGTGATTGTTGTTTCCGGTGGCGCAGAGATTCTTCTCGTTCCGAGGGGAACGGGCGGAGAGGCCAAGCTTCGCCGATGACGACTATGCCACTGGCGGCGACCGGAGGGACGGGGGAAGGCACCGCCGGCCACGCAGTGGCTACTAGTAGACCCACCAAGTAGTCACTGGATGTATAGGATGTGCACAGAAACAGAAACAATTACTCGTCTAGGCTTAGGTAGGATCAAATCAAGCAAACCATTGTGAACCAGATTGATTTGAACACAGGTGGCTTACGGGCGAAAACTTTGTAGGATTCTATCTGTTCATTCAAGGGTAGGAAACCTTTGATTATTTGAGCAAGTATATTTACCATCTGACATTCTGATCTCAATGAGCTCATTGTTAGCAATTATGGAATCAAACAAATCGGAATATCTGTTAATTGTAAATTTGTAACATGCCATATTGAACAGAAGAAACTTTGGAAGTTCTGCACAAAATTTCAAACACTGAATCCTCAAAGGGACTTGCGAGTACAAGCAACCGTCATAAGGCATAAGGTGATGGATGTACTGAACAGCAGAATTGGATAGAAACCAAATATTCCTAGAGAAGTTCACTTTTCAAACTTAAAAAATACCAGCAAGTCAACGTGAGCCCCATCATTGACAAAAGCATAACTGTAACATGCCAACTCACTAAAACTGTGTTAGTAATAGCTGAACATAGTGAAATGATATGTTTCCTATCTACAGTAAGTATCCAAAAAAAGCAACTTAGGAACAGAATGGTGATCCTTCCAGACGGTCATGACTGTCAACCACTTAAAATTGATCTCACTCAGAGCCCACATCAACACCCTTCTTTGCTAAGAATTCCTTTGCCTCCACAATATCCTGCATAATACGTCAATCTCAGACATAGAATAAAACACGAGGTATGGTCATACAGCCAAAACAAAAATCATTTAGCAATTAGCATGGATTTCTTTGTTGTGATCTGTATGAAGATCCATGAGATGTACTGCAAAGACAGCTCAAGAAGTTTCCAAGGTTCCTCAGTTTAGTCATGGATAGATTAAGAAAAGAAATTTAGTACCGAGGGCTAACATAGCTAACCTGTTGCAGTAGTACAGCTTCTTGAGGACAAGTTGGGAAGAACATAAGTCCAAATCCAACCATAAAAAGGCCGTAGCATCCAAGAGCCACTACCAAGTAGATGGGAAGCTGAAACAGGAACAACCACATTCATAAACAAACTACTAATCGCCTTGCACTATTTTTTTTAAGATATTTACTAGCAAAAATCAGTGACACTGACCAGCCAGGTATAACTTCGAGGAACAGTTGAGGTTTCAAGTAGAGCAATCCAGATAGCTGAGATTGCTACCAGTATTGCAGCAATCTTGAATATGTGCTTCATTTGGGGATGAGGTGCTTTCCTGTCATAACACAACAACAACAACATAGTCTTTTGTCCCAAGCAAGTTAGGGTAGGCTAGAGATGAAACCCAAAAAAGACGAGAAACAGGGAGCATGACCATACCTCGTTTTCCTGTCATAAAAGAAAAAAAAATAAAAGGATGACAAACAAAACATAGCTGATACGATTACTTATTCCTAACATACAAGCCGTTACACAGCTTAATTATGTTCATGCTGCTGCTGGTGGGTTTAGTTGCACACGGTACTCTAGATTGATTTAAGCTGGACAAAATGTATACGTAAGACCTTTGAGAAGGATGCACTGCTGTAGGGGAACCATAAATGCTGGCACCTAGAGCATTACAGTTGCGATCCAGGTGGTTAACGAATAGGTACACTACATGAGTGGTGATCCTATGCACCTTCTCTTTGAGCAGCAGCTAAACATGTGGATTATTGTGGGAGCCTTCGTAATTTCATGAACAGATCTAGGTCACTCAGCAGCATCAACATAATATGTGGTTTTGTGCTATCAATACTACGCCAACTTCATGGGACCGGACAGAGGGCCCGTTTACCATAAACTCGATAGACTTTGAATTTTAGATCAATAGACTTTGACTTCTTCATTTTCTTGAAAGGAAATGCCACTACGTACAAGGAACCAAATGCGTATCTATGAAATTTTGCAATTGGCAATGACACAGAACATAGCAAAGGCCAAAGGGGGTTTGAATTTTGATTACCTCGGACTCGGAGGCTCGGACAGTCGGACTTCGCAGCAGACCGCAGACAACTGGAGCAGCTCCTGCGGGATCTCTCCCAGCGGGCGGCGGCCGAACGCGCGGCCGCGGGGGCGGGGCGGTGGCCAGGGCGGCTGGCAGCGGCCGGCGCCGCGAGCGGCCGCGTGGCGCGGCTGGAGGGCTAGAGGCGCGGGCGGGCGGCCTGGCGGGTGGCGGTGGCGCGGAGCGATTCCGCGTCCCGGCGTCCGTCAAAGCTCGGAAGCTGCTGGCGGCTCGCCCTACGGCGGGCCAGATGGGTGGGGGAGTGGGGGGAATTGGGGATTGGGGAGTGGGAAGGCCAGATGAGCCATTGGGCCGTCCGGCCCGGTGTGGCCTGTGGACTACTTTGTGTTTGACGTGAATTAGAGTCAGAAGATAACTAAGGCAAGTCTCAGCAGAAGTTTCACGTGAGTTTTATTTACATTAAATAAGTTATTATATAAATATTTTTAATGACATGATAGTGTATTTAAGAAGAGAGAGAAAAAATGGATGAAACTCTCTTGGCACAATTACCAACTCTCTATGAATCTTGTAATTAAATGCCTATAAAACCACGAAATGAAACTCTCCATTGAGAGTGAGTGTTTCATCCAAGTTTCATTTCATTTCAAATGCCATGGCAGTCTTAAAAACAACGTGATGAAACTCCGTATTGAGACTGGCCTAAGAATACCAATTTTGAGACCATAACTATGTTGACCCTATTCGCTTGAACTTATCAGTTTGAACTACTAAACATTTTCACAAAATATTAGGTATGCCCGAGAATACCCGGACACAACTGTGGATCCGTCCTTCTCAGAGTAATAATTTCTAAATGGTTATGCTACATGTTCGGAAGGCCGGACACCTCACTAACGCTCGGCTCCGCTCCCGCATGCAACGCTCGACCGGTCCAACCCTACCAAATGCGGAGCACGACTGCCCTCTTCTGGTTTCGACGCGCGGCTACCGACGAGTCGCGGCGACGTGGTTGCCAACCTTGCCAGGCGGGTAGCCGCCTGTGAGTCATTGCGCTCGGCTACCACCCCTGCCAGGCGTGCGTGCGAGGCCGCTGCCTCCCCGCCCTGTCGCGCAGCTACCACCGAGTCGCTGCCTATAAGCACAGTTGGGCTGCTGCCTCCGGTGAACTCCACATGCCGACGACCCTCTATTCTCCCAAGCAGGAGATGTTTGCGCTAAAACTACATATTGCAAGCATCTGTTTCAGGTGTTTCAGATATATATTTCAAGTGTTTGATATGGATGTTGCAAAAGTAGATCGGGATGTTGCACATGTTGCAATGGTTGTACACATATGTTGCAAGCCCTTGTTCTCAATGTTTCATCTATTTTTTTCAACGTATGTTGCAAGTGTGTTTATTAGATATTGCATATGTTTTCACACATATGATGCAAGTGTTTTATTTGGATATTGCTAATGTTTACAATGGTTTCAAGTGTTTTTCAGGTGTTTTCGCAAGTGTTTCAGATGCATGTTTTAAATGTTTCATTTGTTTTTAGACGTATATTGCATTTGTTGCATCTAGATGTTTCAAAACTAGATTGAGTATTTGCATCTTCCTCCTCGCCTTTCTGCTTTCTCGTCTCGGTGTCAGGCGTGGGAAGGCGAAGGCGGTCCCCACTAGCGCGGGTGGTCCCCACGTGCTTGCAGGCGGGCGCAGCATACAAGATGTGGGCGGGCAGACACGGGACGCGGGATGGAGGGCAGCGGCGCGGGCGTCCGGATGGGAGGATAGTGTCTAGACGTCCGGGTGCTAGCCATGCCCATTTCTAAACGAGCCAGCTCAAAATGCTGGCTATCACAAGAAAGGAAAATGATGCTGCGTGGAATGGTTGTTTTCCAACTTTTTTTAATTTAGGGAAGATCAGAAGATGCAGCCACTTCTTTAAGGGCTGAGCATGCCCAATAAAGAGGTTGCGCTCCATTAAAACTCGATCGTCTATCTTACTAGCAAATGTGCACGTGCGATATACATGTGTTTCTAAAAACTATTTCAAATGTAATTGAAATGTTAATTGAATTGTCGTATACAATAAAAACTGAATCCAGGGAAGGTCAATCTATTTTTCCCAGATCTGGAGCACCATTGGAAGAGGCTCAGTAGTCGGCATCTTTCTCACGTGTTAGTTTTTTCTTCCTTTTTTTTGTTATATAACAAACAAAATAGTGCGTTCGGATTTTTATTATTTTCTTTTTAATTGCTAATACATACATGGGGCTAGACTTAAAACTTATACAGTGCATGTAATTATTTTATTAGTTGCATTTGTATTGACGTGCCTTTAGGACTCAGGAGTCTTAAGAAAAAAGATGATGTATGTCAAAGATAGAAGTCGTACGTGACTCATTCACATAAAATGAACGTGAAAAAAAAGAGAACTGCTCCAATACTTCTCTTTCTAAAAATCGCACGGATCTAAAAGTAGCCAGGCTAAGTAATTAAATATTTTCTTAATTATGTTTATAGTCCTGTTTGGGTCCGCCCCATCGAAACATAGCCCGTGCCCAGACTAAATGAAGTCCAAATCATCATCTCCAGGAATTGAATTGATCACGCGAAATGGAAAGGCGTTATCAAACAAAAGGGATTCAGAAGGGGGCCGGAGGCGCCGCGGTAGATGACCGTCGATGACGCCATGACAGATATGGAGGTGTCCAGGAGGTGCACTCCTTATTGCCTTATTGGCTACCAACGTATGGTGAAACGCAAGATCCAGACAATGGGTACGGGGGGAGGAGGAATGTGGACTTGATTTGCCGGCACACGAAAACGAGGGCGGAGGCAGCGTCGAGCTCCCGACGGAACTCGGACCACACGGGGAAACGCTTGGAACGGGCACCCAAGACCAAACGAAGGGAATCGAAGAAGAGATGAGTTTGGGCTCAACACATAGCGCGGGCCACCGGGTGAGTTTGGACGGGACAGGCCCAAGTGGAACCCAGGAGAAAGTAATTAATAAATTATTTAATTTAATTTAATTTAATTAGCTTGATTGCTTTGAGATCAGTGCAATTTTTAGAAGGAGGAGTATTGAAGCAATTCTCGAAAAGAAAGATGGTGCATGTCAAAGATAGAAGTCGTACTTGACTTATGTACCTAAAATAAACGTGACTTATGGCAGGTGGGATTTTAGACGTATTTGAGATTGAATAGGAGTCTTATATCTTACGTGTAAGATCTCAGACGACGGAGGGCTCATATAGCACGACGTGTAGATCGAACGGTTATTAATAAGGGAGAATAAGATCTTGGATGATGGAAGGTTCATATGACATGACATAAAGATCGAACGGTTATTATAGAAGGAGAAAAAAAACTCCTTTTAGAGTGTGATGATCAATCCGCCTCTAACACCCCGCGTGATATTAAGACGTCAGATACTATCATATAGAAACAAACAGAAACGATTACTCGTATATGTAGGCTTAGGTAGGACCAGATCAAGCGAACCATTGTGAACCAGATTGATTTGAAGTTTTGAACACAGGTGGCTTACGGACAAAACTTGTAGGATCCACTGGAAATATAGATAGCTTCATGCAGTGCCGTACATTGTCTCTAGCAGTCCATCTGCGTGCTCTCACACGGGTACTCATTGGTCTCTGACTAATAAAAATTAAATATATTAAAATGCATGTTTTTTTTTTATCTTTGTTTACTTTCTAGCTCAGACATAGTATATATTGTGTAGTCTCTATTCTTTAGCCTCGATCTACTCCTTCCGTCCCCTTTTAGCTGTTGTTCTCATTTTCTGAGAAGTCAAATATACTCAACTTTGACCGAATATATAAGAAAAATGTTAATATTTATGGTACATAATTTATATCTATTAGATAGATCGTTAAATCTATTTTCTTAATAAACTTATTTAGAGATATAAATATTGCTAATATTTTCTACATATCTAATTAAACTTAAGGAAGTTTGACGGACACGAATACCATGGCGATGCATAAAAAGGGATAGAGGGAGTAGTTGTTATAAATTTATCAACTACTGATTTATATGTTTTTCATTTGTATTCAGAGTTCTCTTTGCATGGTACCTAGTGTTTTCAATGTACATCTAGTTGAAATCTTAGCTTACTTAAGTATGGTGAATTTTGTTGTAGCCTATACCTTATGACGTCATGAATATAAATTTTGATTTTCAGATCTTAATCTTATTAGTTCCTATAGTTTTTTATCCTCAAGTTATTTTAAAACTCTTGTGCTTATTTTGTCTTTTGTAAACTCTTTTTTTGTACGAATAAAGATTTTATATTGTAGGCAACACTCTTATTATGTACTACGATGATATAAACGATCATTTAAAAGCTATACACATTTCCCAAACTCAGTGGTAGAACTTGAAGCAAGATCTAGGCTAGGGCAGCGGTGCTAACCTCAAGAAAAATATTAATATTTAAGCCTATAATGCCCATTTACTTCAATGGAATCTCAAAGGCCGAGAAGATATAGCCACCATTGGTCTGCAGTACCCTTTTCACAAAATGTTTGAGTTTTCTTATCAAGGAATTATATGTGGATAATTATTTTGTATAAACATAAATAAAGCTACTAGATATATAAATTGTATGTCATGGTTAACTAATAGGTTAACTAATATAATTTTAAATACTTTGATAGTATAATTAGATATGTCTAATGAATCATTAAGGAAATATTTTCCTTGCATCATCACTAAAACATAACATATATATCTATTGTTCATGAATACATGTATACTTGATCTGTATGAAGACACAACCCGACATGTATGGCTACTCTAATAAAAAAATTATATATTAGTATTAATAGAATTGGGTAATGTAAAACACATATATATGCTTTTATGGTTTTTAAAATAATTCTTTTGTAATATAAGATGTTGATAATTTAGATGTAGATTTGATAGAATATTTTAGTTTTTTTAATAACAACAGTAGTATCGGGTATCAATAGTAGCCATATCCAATCAAGGGCGATAATAGCGTGTCAGCTACTAAATCGCCGAGGCTTAGGGACGCCTTCCGCCTCGTCCGAGCCCCATGACATCATCAAAGCGCCCGACCCCCGCAACGTAAGCACGGGAGCGCTCGACCCTCTTGGCATACTTCTGCCTCGCCTGAAGGACACGTGGAGCCCTCTGGCAAGGCGGGGAGTCACGGGGGCCCTCACCACGGCGCCCATTCCCGCCGATGGGACGGACATGACCGTGCACAGTAAACAGGAGCGTGGGAACCGTGCTCTGATCCAACATGACCCCGGTCATTCCATCACGACGACGTCTATACCTCTACAGGGACGGGGGTAACAGCAGCTATACCTCCTACCACTCTCTCTACGCAAATCCGGGCGCACGTACTGCCCATCCACGACGGCACAGAAGCACACAAGATGAGGCATGGCCACAGCATGTTGCACCAGCAGATGGAGAGGCCAAAAGCTCAATGACCATAACGTCTCTGCGCTATAGGGGAAACTGCTCACACCGGATAAAGAGGAAGACGGCCACGCCCGAGGTCATCTTTTTTTTTGTCTTTCTCTTTCATCTTTTCCCTATTTCATATTTTTACCACAAATGTAATCCGAGCCCTCCCCTTGGAAACTATAAAAGGGGAGGCAGGGGCCACATCTAATGACGGACACACACCTCACTAAGTCAGCACACACACACAACCCGAAGAGACCTGGGATCCGTTCCCTCTCTCGAAAGTTTATAACCCCTACTACGAGCACTCCGGTGCAAGGCAACACGAGCAACAGTAGAATCTACTGAACGTAGGGTCGTTCTTGCCCAAACCAGTATAAACCCTTGTGCTCGTTTTGCACACCATCCGGGCCTAGACGTGCAGATACAAATTCACTCGTCGCTCTGCCTATACCCCCGATTTTCTAGACACCAACAGTTGGCGTGTTAGGTAGGGGATTTCTACGCGTCACGCTCCATCTCCTAGGTCTCGATGGCCACCCTCCGCATCCGCTTTGCTCTAGGCTCCCACATCTAATTCGGCAGCCTAGATTTCCTCTGCACAGGGGTGGACTACGATTTGGTCCTTCTTTTCCCTTCCGTCGACATTGACGGCATCTCTGAGGCCCTGTCCAGCCTTCGCCTGTACACCGACGAGGGGCAGGCCCGGAGGGCGACTGGCTAGGAAGTTCCCGTGATAGATCAACGCGGCCCGGTAAGCCGCATGGCCACAGGAAAGCCCGCGGCCAGTCCTTGACTACTTTTCACCTCAATCCATCTGTGGGAGAGATTCCCGCGGATCTGCCGACTTACCATATGCAGGCTATCGCGGAAGTCCTCGTGACCACCGAGATGGCCTTTAACACCAGCTTCAACGAAGATGACGACTGTTGGGCTGACGCCAACTTCTCCAAGCTCGACCACCCAGGGGCTCTACGTCGCTTCATTGGCGTCTGTGACTACCTCCTCGATGGCGGCGACTCCGACAATGGCGGCTACAAGCTCACGTGGCCATGACGCTGGGAGGCAGAGGCTGCGCACGACGTCGACACACCACGATCGGTAGGTCACCGCATCACCCCCTGCTCAGGATCTATTATCTTGTTTTTAGGAAGTTAATCAGTCTGTGCATGGGTACCAAATCTAAGCACGTTACCTGCTGTAATTTATCATCTCATTTAAACCATGAGTTAAATCGTCAGCAATAATTACGTAATGTGGTTTGTCCCCTTTACAGTCCGTTATGACATGGAGTTCGAAGGCTGGCCCACGGAGGGTTCGACAGCCGCTCTGAGCCACCCGAGTGAGGGATGGCATGAGAAAGGGCACATGAGCGGCCAATACCTGGACGCGCTGAGCGTCAAGGGCCTTCTCGAGCCATGTTCAAGTCCAGGCCGGTTTACTTTTCATGAGTTTTTTTTCGAAAAAAGGTAACGAGCCCTCGGGGTTGGTCGAACAACCCCAGGAACTCCCTGAACCAACCGCCAGGAATTTTTGAAGCCGGTCACTAGCTTACCTCCGTTGGATCCCTGCGAACGGGAACTGGGGCTTCACTTGAGCTAACCCGATTGTAACTCAATGGGCACCACGGCTCGACCTAGCGAGGGATGTTGTGGCATTGTCCAAACCCTCTTCTTTGCGAAAAAGATGTGTGAGGGATACGTTAACTAGGCCTCTTGACCGGGTCCACGCGCGAGCAGGGATTTCAGAGGACCTAGGGGCAAGATTGTCCGACCCGCGAACAAACCTTCCCGAGCGCCATGTCAGGCCTATGACCCTAAGTCTAGGTAGAGGCATCAATGAGGGTGTATGCGACCCTGCCTCGAGACATGGGAAACCACAGCGCCTAAACGTTTGATCATTCTATCAAAAATCGCATAAGCTACACGCACAGAAGTTCTTCCTTTCTAAAACCCTTCGGCTCTCCGAATGAACGAAGTCTTGGCGGCCAAGCGGCCACCATTGCTAATCAAATCGAAGCAAACAAAGAAAGACATGGAGTGATATGAGCACAACAGCAATTAGATGAGCCTAATTTTTAGATAAGGTTTTTTACATCTAGGGGAGGAGAGTGGTCCTGAGCAAAGCTTACGGATCCTCGTTGAGGACCTGGTCCGCAGGGACAAGAGCAGCAATGATGTTCGCCGCCAGCTCGAAGCCCTTGAGAAGGTCCTCATAGTCTCCCAGCCTCTCCCCCATGGGGAAGCCTTCAATGTCCTAGAGCTCCATGTCGGTGGCCACCTGGGCCATCGTCAGCGCAATGGTCGCTCCCCGACGGACGCCGCGCTCGATCGCCGCCCAGATGCGTGCCCGTGCACTGAGAAAGCACTCCTCTCAGTGCCCCGCTGGAGCACGAACAAAGTTGGCGAGGACATCAGCGGTGCCACGGAGGGACTCCACCTCCACGAGCAGCTTTACTCACAAATGAAGCCAAGAATAAGGCAAAACACTAACTAAAGAACCAAGGGAGGAAAAGGAGGGCCACTCATCGGTGCACCGACGGTCGGACTCTGTCCGCTGTGAGCAGCGAGCACCGCCTCCTCCTCCAATGATGACACCATCGCCTTGACGGTAGCAAGCTCCTCTCGGACCTCCTGCAGTGGTGTAGGGACGCCCCGGCACGCCACGAGCTGGGCCTGGCCATACCTAGATGTGGAAATGGCGCCGGAAATGAGACGACGGCGGCGGGAAGGCATCCCGCCCCTCCCTTCCGGTGCGTCTACCCACGAGCCCCTAGAGGAGTCATTGTGTTCCATGACGATGGCTGAAGTGGCAAGGGAAGACAGAGAGCAGGGGTGGAAGAAAGGAGATGCCGGGGTTGGGCGCGTCGCCCATCCACCAACCACCCTACTCGTTCCCCGAGGGAACCGCGTCGGTCTCACGCCATGCCTCGAGAAGGAAAAACGTCTCTCGGTAACGACATACGGTCCACTTAATAACGACAAGTGAGCCGTGTGAAAAGGCCGGCCTTGCCCCATTCGTCTTCCTCACAGCCGCATTTGTAAACGACATTGAGTCTCGAGCGCTTTAACTCTACGTGGGTTGCAAACGATGCGTAGTGGATACACGGCCTAAGAGAGTCCTTAGCCCGGTAACGATCCTGCTCCTGGCGAACGGGGGCCGGAACACGCCCTAGGGCACCGCTCCACGTCGCACCCAGATGGGATGACGAGGGCTCACGCGTACCCCTCCGTTCTGCTAAAGGATGCAAGGAATAATGACACGACGGCAGAAAGGCCACCCGGTCAGTCTCTTGCAACGCGCAGGGGCTCAAGGGCTGGTTCCGCATTCGGTCAAAACTAAAGACTTGGGGGCTCCTTGTACGCTCCTGCAGTCGCACGAAAAACACCTCACTCGCTCGATAAAACCCTTGAAGGGATAACTCATCCCTCTAAGGCCTCGGGGGCACACCCGGCGGGTGCGCTCGCGCGCACCCACCGGACAGCTTCGTTCAAAACAAACAAACCACAACTACCCATGGGCACTCGTCCTCAAGCCTCTGAAGGAGTGCTCCACTCTTTCATAGGCTCGGGGGCACACCCGGCGGGTGCGCTCGCGCGCACCCACCGGACAGCTTCGTTCAAAACAAACAAACCACAACTACCCATGGGCACTCGTGCTCAAGCCTCTGAAGGAGTGCTCCACTCTTTCATAGGCTCGGGGGCTACTGTCGGGTATCAATAGTAGGCATACCCAACCAAGGGCGATAATAGCGTGTCTGCTACTAAATCGTCCGAGACTTAGGGACACCTTCCGCCTCGCCCGAGCCCCATGACGTCATCAAAGCGCCCGACCCCCGCAACGTAAGCACAGGAGCGCCTGACCCTCTTGGCATACTTCTGTCTCGCTCGAGGGACACGTGGAGCCCTCTGGCAAGGCGAGGAGCCATGGGGGTCATCACCACGGCGCCCATTTCCGCCGATGGGACGGACATGACCGTGCACAGTGAACAGGAGCGTGGGAACCGCGCTCTGATCCAACATGACCCCGGTCATTCCACCACGACGACGTCCATACCTCTACAGGGACGGGGTAACGACAACTATATCACCTACCCCCTCTCTACGTAAATCCGGACGCACATACCGCCCATCCACAATGGCATATAATCACATAGGACGAGGCATGACCACAGCATATTGCACCAGCAGATGGAGAGGCCAAAAGCGCCATGGAGGATAGATGATTCAGCATGTGAGTAGTCACGCCTGGAATTAGACCCAGGGCCCAAACTGAAGCCTGAGGGCCCTTTGCTCTTGCGGTGACTGATAAGTGGCTAAGGACCGCGCGTGATCCTTGTTGGTTCCAGCTCCAGCCAAAGCCCAACGGCTGAACCCGCACAACAAGGCGCAGTTATGGCTCCGAAAGATTCCCGCACGGGCCGCACGCCGAGACGCTGCAAAACCTCAGTCGAATCGATTTTAAATACGGACGGCACCGCCGTGCGATTCGGAAGCGACAAACAAGCCTTTCCGGGTCTCCTCCTGCAGCCAGCCAGGACACGTGCCACTGACAGGTGGAGACATCACTCGTGCCCCCATGCCAGCCTGCCTACGTGTACGTGTAGTGCAGCACAGGCGCCTGCAGCACTTTGCACGGTGCGCAACGAGTGCCACGCTGTCGACACGGGCCGCAGGTGAACCGGAACCACCCTGACCGCCTGACGGTATCGGCGTATCGCTCCCGGCCTCACGCGCGCGTACAAATGCCACTGGGTCCCCGGCTTCCTCTTCTCCTAGGCAAGGGCCGGCCAGTTGTTCAGTCACGAGACGGGCGCTGCCCGCGGCCAAGACCCTGCCTCGCTGTTCGCCCAGCCTCGCCTCGCGATTCCCCTGATCTCTCGCAAGTCGTCACGGGCTCGCGCGCCTCCAGGCCGTTTTAATCCAGCCTCTTCCGACCGGAGTTGGTTACGGACACAGCCAGTTCCGCTCGCTTCGCTGCAGCCAAAGAACTCGCCCGTCCTTGTTATTCCGGTCCAAAGATCCAGCAGCAGCGATGAAGGGCATGGGCCCGATGGAGATGGCGCCGGCGCCGCCGACGACGGGCAAGGCGGCCGCGGCCGCGGCCTCGTCTCCCCACATGCCGATGATGCACATGTCCTTCTTCTGGGGCGACCGCGCGGTGGTGCTGTTCCCGGGGTGGCCCGGCGCGCGCGGCGCCGGGGCGTACCTCCTCTGCCTCCTCTTCGTGCTCGCGCTCGCCGCGCTCACCGAGGCGCTCGCCGCCGCCTCGCGCTGCGTCGCGCGCCGCGGCGCGGGGGGTGGGGCGGCAGGGCGCGTCCCGGCGTCCTCGGCCGCGCTGCTCACCGCAGCGCACGCCGCCAGGATGGGCACGGCGTACCTCGTCATGCTGGCCGTCATGTCCTTCAACGGCGGCGTGCTCCTCGCCGCCGTGGCCGGCCACGCGCTCGGGTTCCTCCTCGCGCGGAGCAGGGTGCACCCTGGCAGCGGGGGTGCCGCCGCCGCCGCCGGCGGTGGCCACGGGCTCGGTGGCATGGGCGTTGGACATCATCCGGATGGCTCCAAGGCCTGAGGCTGCAGGGCAAATGCACTTGGGTTAAACAAATGACTGTCTCGTCTCGTGTTGTCTGTTGGTGTAGGCATCTGAAAATTCAGGATACTCTGTCCATGGTGCTCAAACGCCAATGTCATATCCCTGCTATCGTGTTATGGATTAATGGTTTATTACTGTGTGTTGTAAAGATGGTATGATGTGCTAAGTTTCCAAGTGAATCGATTATAACGTCGTATTTGTATTGAAGAAGAATTTCTCTTTCTTTTACTGTATTTCTCTTTCTTTTACACTGCAAGCGCATGATAGCTAAATCTTTTACATTGCAGACTCTTTACCTTGATTGCTTATGCTGAAATTTAGCTTATATTGATTTGTTGTGAGAGAAAAACACGGTTCGTTAGGGTGATAAGAGTCTCCTCGAATCAGCCACTATAGTGGCTTTTTAACGATTCGGGAGGCTGCTATAATCATCTCTTCCTTCCACGATTCCAGCGCCTCTGGCCAAATATTCCCTGCTGTCGTTTTCCATCACCAAAGATAAGATGCTATGTGTTGGTTCTCCAAGATTTTTTTCGCAGCGAGACCACTGAAAAGCAATTAGAATCACAATAATATCAATAACATCGTATTGCTAAAAAATATCTATGACATTATCTTTTAATGATGGAATAAAATATTATATATCCTATACTCTATCAAAAACGATTTTGGATGTTCGTTATCACAATAGATGCATTGGCAGCAACGAGTTTCATAACAGTGCTGAAAAATGATAATGTGCCCATTTAGTAAATCCAGTTGCTAAACCTCCGTCCATCAGAAGCAAAGATTTGTCTCCCATGCACCGCACGTTCACAGGATCTTGACCTTCCTATGTCTGCAACTTGCAAGAGTACCTAAAACATTGTCCAATGTGTAGCCCTAATTAAATTGCAACTACATGACGAAGCTATATTTTGCGTGGTCATCTGTACGTTTGCTGCTCAAAAATTTATTCAATGGTAACATAATCTTGCGTCATGAAATTTATTCAATGGTAACATAATCTTGCGTTATGTATTGACTGGGCTGCGACATTTTGCTGGACAATATGGATCACAAGGAACAATGCGTTTTTTGATAAAGGTCACCCAAATTTTTTTTTACAGATTCTTTTCAGGGGGACACATTGGTTACGGTTTTGGGCTCTATGGCAGCGCTTGGATGATGGCAAGGAACAAATTCTTGATGCTTGCAAGCTACTAGAATCGAGAGTCATGGAGTTCTTCGCATCTCATGGATGGTCTTTTATTTACCGTTTTGGACTTTAGTTCTAAATCTGTAATAAGTTTTAATTATAGGTGTACTATTGTAATAAGTTTGGACTGAAGCTTCTTCTTCTTAGAAGAAGACTAAAGCCGAAAATTTTCCATTATCTAAAAAAAATGAAATTAAACTCCATACTATTGCTAAACGTGTGAAGTGTGCAATTCTATCTCGTATGAGCTTAGGTCCTGAGTCCGGGTCACATATGGGATAGAAAGAAGTGTGAGGGTATTGTGGGAAGTAAAAAAAATGATTATAAGAATTCTTTCTTCTTTAATATGTATAGGTATATATATAGATACAGAATAATATAGATATAGATACATATATAGATATAGATATAACTGTAGATATAGATATAGATATAGATATAGATACGTGGAATAAACTTATACATACACAACAATGCTCGTGTGGTTTTGTAGCTTCAAATGGCTAGATCAAGGAATGAAAGAAGGGAGAGAGACATGACCTTGAACGCAAGAAAAGTGGGAGAATAAGTGACAAAACAAGAGAGGTTGAGAGTGAAGGAGCGACAGATTAAAGGAGAAGAAATCTTCACTCTGTAATATTAAATATAAATATACAATGTTGTTTCTACTGAGTCGTAATCTAACTCTATATTCATCATCGGCTCCTTAAATAGAAGCGGCTGCCACGTCACCCCAATTGTTTTCAGCCGTCAGATCTTCGATCATGTGGCCATCGTTGCTTGTAGCCGCTTCGGTTAGGATCTGCTTCTTCCAACTTATTGTCACTCTCGGTGGATTTCCCAGCTTCTTTTGATTCTCGTTCGAATCCGGTCCGGCAAATATATACGTCGGCTTCTAATTCTCCTTCAGGAAACTTCTCTTCCCCCTCCCGTCTCTCCTGTATGCTCCCTCCCTCTCTCCCGACGCGACGGAGCCGACGGCACGGGGCGACCTCGGCGATTGCTGGCCCTCGGCGCGGCGGCGGCCACCCTCCTCCTCCTACTCCACGCCCCTTCCTCCTCGCGGCGCAAGGGCGGGGCGACGGTGGCCCCACCGGGTGCTGCGCCACGCGTCAGCCCCCGCGGCAGCCGTCCCCGGTGACGGCGCAGAGCAAGCTGGCCCCGCCATTGGTCACCGGCACTGCGCCGCGGCGCGGCCTCCTCATGCCGCCGCATTTGCTGTTGTCATCGACAAAACCCTAGTCGCCTGGCCTCTTCCTCTCTGGCGATGGCGCCAGTGAAAGGTCCTTGTTTGGTTTGGTAATTGAGTGACAACCTAGGTCGACTAATTATGTTTGATGTGAGATACATAGGTGATTAGTCCACAGGTACATGTGCGTGAGCAACATATGCCATAAAGGTAAAAATGGCTCAGAGATGTTGCAAAGCTCACACATGTGATGAAGGAGCTCATTGCATATAAAACATGACATTGAGTTATGTGATCAAGGTGGAGAAGATCAAGACATGGCTTGGCTCGATGGACCGGTTGCAAGTGTGAAGAGCAAGTTGAGTGATGACTTGGCGCCGATGAACCAAAACAACGGTGAAGAGCAAGTAAAGTCAAGATCGATGAACCAATACGGTCACGTGATGATATGAAGTAGATCATATCATTTGTTGATCAAGGTTGGTGCATGTGTTGCATCAACATTGAAGGAGATGAAATGGAATGCGCAAGGTAAATGTATATTTGTAGGGCATTTTATTTCACCGGTCATAGGTGTGTAGAGAAGTTTATGACCGGGTTTAGGATAGATGGTTGTACTATCAAGAGGGGCAAACTTGTTTGCATATCGGTCATCTAGTGCCACTCGAGTGATCTAACTTTGCATCATTACTAGGATCGAGTGATGTGGTGAATTGAGTTATTAAGTCCTTAAAAATGATTGTCAAAATGCTAATACACATGCACATGGTGGTGTACACTTGGTGAAGTTGGCACATTTACAAAGGAGAAGAAGTTGGAGTTGAAACGGATCAACTCGGCGAAGAAACGGAGGCAGAACAGGTCACTGTGATTGACCGGACACTGGCCTCGTGGGCACCTGCGCGTCCGGTTAGTGGCTACTATAGTGGCGCAGCCTCGGTCAAATGATCGGACACTTGGCCTGGCCTGACCTGCGCGTCAGGTCACCTTCTGGAGGCGCACGGACGCAGGCGGCCTAACGCGGGTAGTTCACTGTGCTACGTCCGGTCGTCCTTGTGACGTGTCACCTCTGGCGTAGTTGAGGGGGTGAGCAGACGCCGGCCTATGTCCGGTCACCTATAACCAGACACGGTAGGTCACGCAAAACCCCCTTCGGGAGCTCTCTGTTGTTGATCGGACGTTGCTCGGCGCGCGTCAGGTCATCTTGAAGAGGCGTGTCCGATCGTGGGTGAAGGCGCGCGTGCGAAGTAGCCGTTGGTGTCAACAGCTAAGTTCAAACGACTAGTACATGTGGCGGTGGCAGAGCGACCGGACGCAGGGACCGACACGTCCAGTCATAATGACCCGCGTGTCCGGTCGTCTCGTGTTTTGCCCAGTGAAGGGGTAACGACTCTATTTGGCCATGGGGTTATAAATAGATGCCTTGGCCAGCCTTAGGCCGGTTGCTAAGCACACTAGAGCCTTGGTGGCTTATGTGGCAGTGCTTGGGAGCCCTCTAACTCACTTGTGATTGATAGTTTTATCCGGTCGAGTGAGTGAGCGATTCTAGTGCGATTGCATCGTGAGGTTGCATCGAGTGGCACTAGGTGGTCGTCTTGCAAGCTGGTGGGCTTGTCACTCTTGGAGGTTGCCACCTCCTAGATGGCTTGGTGGCGAGTTCTCCATCATGAAGCCCGCAAGAAGATTGTGCGGAGCTCCGGAGAAGGATTTGTGAGGGGTACCATGCTGACCCCATGGGAGCCGCGAAGAGCAACACTAGTAGAGCGTGTCATTGAGCTACCCTCACTTATGGGTAGGTTCTTGCGGTGCCCGACGTGCAGGCTTGGCGTGTGATGCCAATTAGCCACCGAACCACCAAGTGAGGAGTTGACACAACGGGGACTAGCGTATTGGCAAATACGTGAACCTCAGGAGAAAAATCATCATGTCAACATTATTCTTCCCATCGATTTGCAATCTCTGAACACAAGCCTTGTATTTACTTTTTCATACATAGTGCTTGTGTAGTTCTCTTGTGATTAGTTAGCTTGTGTAGCTTGCTAGTTACCTTCTTGCTTGTGTAGCATAGAAGTAGCTCCCTTGCGTGTCTAATTTGGTTTTAGTAATCTTGTTAGTCACATTGCTTAGTTTGTGTAGCTAAGTAATTTGCGCTCTCTAATTTGGCATTGGTTGCCTTGTTATTGAGCATTGCTAGTGAGATTAGGAGCTTTATGCTTTTGCTTACTAGTTGAGTAGGAGCTCTCCCGGTGTGCAGAGTACTAATTGCATAGATTTGTGTGACCTTGCCACTAGAATTGTTTAGGTGAGCTCTAGCTAGCCTGACACCTTAGTTGCTTAATTAGTATCTTTGCATGGTACTAGAGAACTTAGATAGAGGGGTGTAGTCTTGGCTAGACCGATAGTTTTAATTTCGCACTCGAATCGGTTAGCCGACGCGATTAAGTTTTATAAAGGACTATTCACCCCTCCTCTAGTCCGCCATCTTAACCCAACAAGTGGTATCGAAGCCATGGTCTCTCATTTGTGGTCTTCACCGACCCGAGAGGATGGCGAACTATGTGCTTGATGTTGAGTGTTCATACACTTTGATGGCACACACTTTGCACGGTGGAGAAATTGGTTGACTTGCAATTTTAAGTTTATTTCTCCCCAAATGTGGTGGATCATAGATGTGGGCTTTTCTCATGCAATTGATATAAAGGATACAACTTGAGCACAAAAGAAATACCAACATCTTGATTGCCAAGCTACTAACATATTCTTTCAATCTATGGATGATAGCATTTTTAGTGAGATCATGGACTTGAAGTCCACCCATGAGATTTGGTTTTCTCTCAATGAGAAGTATGGGGCAGTCTCCAGTGATGATGATGATGATGATGAGCTCATGGTGGAGGTTCATGAGAATATTGAGCATAGCCACAATTTGGTGATTGTGGAAGATTGCTCCACCTCATGGTCAAGGATGATGATGATCATACTACCACAAGATCACTTGACAAAATTGATGTTGATGGCCCAAGTTCAAGTGATGCAATTGATGTTTCTACTCCAAGCACACTTGATGATGATGATTCATGCTCGAGCTATGAGAGTGATGTCTCTACAAGCTCTTCTACATCACCACATTGTTTCATGTCACATTGTGACACAAAGGTATCAATCGGTAACGTGGTTGTTGATTGTGATGATCCAAATTTTGAGCTTGTATGTAGACTCACCAATGCTTTAAGAAATGAGATGGCTAAAACAAGTAAATTGAAAATGAAAACTCATTTCTAAAGACCACACGTGAACAACAAAAGAATCTACTTTATGTTACTACTTGTTCACATGAGGAGCTAAAATTGGCTCATGAGGAACTTAGTGTTGCTCATGATAACTTGGTACAAGATCATTACTTTCTCACTAACAAGCTTTCTAATGAAGAAAATAAAACTAGTGAGAGCTCATCACATGGGTCAAATGATCAATCACATATTGCTGCTAACCTTTGTGATGTAGAAAAGAAGCATGCATCCACCTCTTGCGATGATTTATTAGCTATGCCATGCTCTTCACATATAGATGCTTGTTCTACTTCTATGTCTTGCAAGACTAACCTTTTGAAGGAGAACAATGAGCTTAATGAACAAGTGAAGAAATTGAACAACAAGTTGGAGAGGTGCTACAACTCAAAGGCCACCTTCAAGCTTATGTTGAGCAATCAAAGAAGCTATGGTGATAAGAGTGGTCTCGGGTTCAAGACAAGCAAAGTCAACACACAAAGAAGCCAAGATGATACACGTGGCATAAGCTTCAACAAGAGCAAGATCAAAGGAAAGATATGGGCAAGAAAAGATATGAAAGAGAGATGAAGAAGCAAGAACAAGAAAGGCTATCTCATTTCATGTGCTTCAAATGTCATGAAGTGGGACATCTTGCAAATGGTTGCCCCAACCAAGAAAAGCTCAAGTTGAAGAAAGAGGAAGAGAGGCTCAAGCATGTCAAGTGCTTCAAGTGCCGCACATGGGGCCATCTCACCTCCATGTGCCCAACCAAGCAAGTGGTGAAGCAAGAAGAAGAGCCTCAACCAAAGCCACAAGTTGAGCAAGAAGAAACACCCCAAGAACAAGTCAAGATCAATCATGAAGATGGTGGTGACTTGATGATGATGAAGAAGAAAACAAGAAGGGGTGGAAAGGCAAGGCATCCAATGCAAACTCAAGGTGCCAAGATGATGAGCGAGACACAAGATAAGAAGGTGAAGGTGTATGCTCACATCAAGTGCTTCAAGTGTGAAGATATGGGACACTTTGCCTCGAGGTGTCCTATCAAGCTTGAGAAGAAGGCTCAAGCAACTCATGAGAGGTAAGGCAATGGGAAGCACCACATGAGCAATAAAGAGAAGGCTTAATCAAAGAGGAAGTGCTACTCATGCCGGGAAAGGGGACACATGGCACATTCATGTTCCCTAGGTAATAATTCTAAGCCCATTTCAATTGATGATAACATTGTGCTTAGAAAGGATGACAATGGTACCTCATTGGTTGCAATTGCAAAATATCCCGCTATGCATACTAAGGCTTTGCCTAAGTATGTTGCTCCTAACTTGAGAGACCCAAACTTGTTTAGGTACCATCAAAAAGTGGATGATTGATTGTAGGTACCGTCAGCATTGGAGGCTTGATTCAATTGATTTCATATCAATCATCATATGTTGAGTCAAGTTGTGAAGCCTAGTGCACATCTAAACCCAATGCCATGATAATTGAATGAAGTCCAAATGAGCTACAACATACAAGTGTATAATTCAAGTTATGGTGGTTTATTGATATATTTGATGGCTTGCATAAACATAAGTTGAAGCTTGCTAATTGGATGATCATGAGGTAACCAAGATATATCTCTTGTTGATCATTTCATTTGGGTGCATATGAGTTGATTGAATTGGATAAATATGCAATGTTGCTTGCTATAAGATGTTTGAATGGATAAATGCTTAGTAATCAAGTTTGGATTGATTTGTGTTGAATAAATTCATAAGATGACTTTTAGTAAGTGGATTGAATGGATATATGTCTTGTGAAAATGTCCAAACAAATTGATTTCAAGATTGATTCACATTTGATGAAGTATAGCTCATGTGAAGAAATCTGTCCTATAATTGAGGATCTGAGCTAGCCGTGATCTTAGCCATGTTTGAGTGATCAAATCTTATTGGATTGGCTTGAAATTTGGTATGCATGCTCTAGACTCATGGTATAAGATGTTGTACAAATCTTATGAGAATTGGATAAGGGATGCTTCAGTTTTGGAGTATCTTGTCAGCTATGGTGCAGTAGTTTTCAGCATGGAGCAGTGGTGGAAAATTTGATTCCGATAGTCCATATAAGATAAAATGAAGCTTAAATTTTTACAGATGCTATATGACTTTGTGAAGCACATCTCCACCAAATTTCGTGGCATTTTGATATGTACATTGGGAGATATGAATTTGTCACTGAAGGGTACAAAATATGCGAGAAAAGTGACAATTATTAGATTAATTTGGAGTCACAGATTGAAAGGTCCTCAAGTTGGAAACATGTTTCAAGTGTTTGAGGTACCTAAGTTTGGTTTTGGATTAAGCTAGAAGCATGACAAGCAAAGAGTACAAGACCATTTGATTGTGGAGTGTATTTGGCACATATTTGGTACTCAAATTGAAGATCAAGACCAAGCTCAAGGTGGAGATAAAGTTTAAGTTCTAGTGCTCATTGAAGATTATTTAGTAGAAAGAAAATGACTTAAACAAGTAGAAAGAAAAGGACTTAAAGAAGGATTCATGAATACTCATTAAGTTATGTCCATCACTTGGATTAATCAATCAAGTTATTTTGGTTCTTTGGATAGAGGTCTCTTCTCCATAGTATAGGGGGTTGCCATCTATGTTTAGGTAAACTAAGTGTGGTACTTGAAAGGCTAACATGGAAGTGGTGATCCGAGGAGCATTTGAGATGCTTAGTTGAAACAATCAAAAGTGTTTGATCTAAAAATCAAGCAACACCCAAAAGAGAGATAGTCATGATATTTCAAGTGGTATTCTCATATTGATGCTCTCATGCAAGCAAAGATGATTTGAAGAAGCAAGCCAACCACAACTCAAGATAGTGCATTTGATCATTAGTGGTTCTCAAATCATATGGGTGAAGAATAGATTTCATTATTATTGGTCTTCACCAAGCTATAAATTGGACTTCACATTGCTATTAGAGTAATGAATTGGAATCTATTTGACTATCCTCTACTCCAAGATAGCAAGGTATCATTGTAATGCGCATGATCATTTTTATCCCTTACTAGTATGCAGTTAGTGCATATATACATATCAGCTAGGGTCATGCATGACAAATGAAAGTTTAAAATTCATAGCCTACCACTATTGCTTGAATGATTAGTTGAATCTAGTGGTTAGCATATGAGTTTGTTCATGAGCTACTGAACCCAAGTACTTGATTTAATTTGGATTGCTAACAAGTGACAAGTACAACCTCGATAAGATAACCTCTAAATGAGTGTGAAGAAGCTTAGAGAGGGTTCAAACCAGACTTGGAAGTTTAGGCAAAATAATTTAGTTCAAGTCAACCATAGAAGCTCATGATAGTGATAAGAGTACAAGAACAAGACAACAATGCAAATGGATATCTAGTTTGTTTGTTTCAAGTGGTATCTAAACTCAAGTATTTCATAAGAATTCACGAGTGGTGTCTAGATCAAGCTACAAATGATATCCTACAAGTGGTACTCATGAAGATAGCAAATGTTCAAAAAAAATGATTTCTATTGACAAATCTGACAAGTGGTTCCATGGTAGAAGGTTCTTTCAAATGGTATCACATCTACATGTGGTATCAATCATGCAATACAATGGTTCCACAAGTGATCCTCAACTTTAAGTGATCATCAAGTGAAGAATGCATCCCTCACAAACAAGAGCTCAAGTTTATCAAGTGAATGACTCATGCTATGATATAAGGGGAGGTGTCCCACTAATTGGTATCAAGGTCAAAGATCTTATGTGTGGTATCTCAAGAACCCTACAAGTGATGTCATTCCAACATAAAAAATAAAGATTCAAGTGTCAACCATCTACCCAAATGCTAGTCTTTACATCAATAAGAAGCACACCTTTTATGAAAATGGATGACAAAGGGGGGAGAGATTATATAAAGATATGAAAGCTTTGGGAGAGATTGAGATTGGGACATAGACAATGGACAAAGAGGGAGCAACATTTAAGAATGTGAGGGGATCAAAATTCTTAAATAAGATAAGCACACAAGTAGGGGGAGCAAGCTCATGAACTTGGTTGTTTGCATTTGATATGTGCATAGTCATGTGCTTGCTTGCATTGCATAAGTTTTTAAATTTGTTATGCATGCTTGTGTGGTGTATGCTAGTTGTAGAACTTGAATGATGATATGATAACTAGCATGCATAGGATGGTAGCTAGACTTGTGTTTATCATGCAAAAACTAGAACCTTGCTTATAATGTTGATCTCACGGGGTTCTTAGTATTTTTGTTGTCTAGCTACTCATGGTGCTAAGGATGAACTTAAAGATGCAACTCCGATTGGTATCACGCTTCAAAGGTTTATTCTATACAGCTTAGCATTATTTGGTAGTAATTACTCTCCCACAATTCCAATCTTTGCATATGTGCATGCTTAGAACCAAACACTATAACACATATGTAGGGGGAGCAATACTACCAATTCGGGTTTGTGGTACTTGTCCAAAATTATTTACACATGGTAAAATTGTTTGGGCAAGCAACATGAATCCAAAAGAGCTTAATTTCTATATCTTTGTAGAGTTGTCATTAATTACCAAAAAGGGGGAAATTGAAAGATCCTTGTTTGGTTTTGGTAATTGAGTGACAACCTAGGTGGACTAATTGTGTTTGACATGAGATACACAGGTGATTAGTCCACAGATACATGTGCGTGAGCAACATATGCCATAAAGGTGAAAATAGCTCGGAGATGTTGCAAAGCTCACACATGTGATGAAGGAGCTCATTGGATATGAAACATGACATTGAGTTATGTGATCAAGGTGGAGAAGATCAAGACATGGCTTGACTCGATAGACCTATTGCAAGTGTGAAGGGCAAGTTGAGTGATGACTTGGCACCGATGGACAAAAGCAACGGTGAAGAGCAAGTGAAGTCAAGATCAATGAACCAATACGGTCACGTGATGATATAAAGTGGATCATATCATTTGTTGATCAAGGTTGGTGCATGTGTTGCATCAATATTGGAGGAGATGAAATAGAATACGTAAGGCAAAGGTATATTTGTAGGGCATTTTATTTCACCAGTTATAGATGTGTAGAGAAGTTTATGACCGGGTTTAGGATAGATGGTTGTACTATCAAGAGGGGCAACCTTATTTGCATATCGGTCATCTAGTGCCACTCGAGTGATCTAACTTTACATCGTTACTAGGATCAAGTGGTGTGGTGAACTGAGTGATTAACTCCTTAAACATGATTGTGAAAATGCTAACACACATGCACATGGTGGTGTACATTTGGTGGATTTGGCACATTTACAAAGGAGAAGAAGTTGGAGTTGAACGGATCAACTCGGCGAAGAAATGGAGGCGGGACATGTCACTGTGAGTGACCGGATGATGGCCTTGGGGCACCTACGCGTCTGGTCAGTGGCTGCTGTAGTGGCGCAGCCTCGGTCAAATGACCAGACGCTAGGCCTAGCCTGACCTGCGCGTCAGGTCACCTTCTGGAGGCACGCGGACGCAGGCGGCCTGACGCGGGCAGTTCACTTGCTGCGTCCGGTTGTCCTTGTGATGTGTCAGCTCTGGCGTAGTCGGGGGGGGGGGGGGGGTGAGCGGACGCTGGCCTGCGTCCGGTCACCTATGACCGGACGTGGCAAGTCGCACAAAACCCACTCCGGGAGCTCTCTGTTGTTGATTGGACGCTGCTCGGCGCGCGCTAGGTCATCTTGGAGAGGCGCGTCAGATCGTGGGTGAAGGGCGCGTGCGAAGTAGACGTTGGCGGCAATGGCTAAGTTCAAACGACTAGTACACATGGTGGTGGCAGAGCGACTGGACGCAGGGGCAGGCGCGTCCGGTCATAATGACCTGCGTGTCCGGTCGTCCCATGTTTTGTCCAGTGAAGGGGTAACGGCTCTGTTTGATCGTGGAGTTATAAATAGATGCCTTGGCTAGCCTTGGGCCGGTTGCTGAGAATACTAGAGCCTTGGTGGTTTATGTGGTAGTGCTTGGGAGCCCTTTAACTCACTTGTGATTGATAGTGTACATCCGATCGAGTGAGTGAGCGATTCGAGTGCGATTACATCGTGAGATTGCATCGAGTGGCACTAGGTGGTCGTCTTGCAAGCCGGTGGGCTTGTTACTCTTGGAGGTTGCCACCTCCTAAACGGCTTGGTGGCGAGTTCTCCGTCGTGAAGCCCGCAAGAAGATTGTGCGGAGCTCCGAAGAAGGATTTGTGAGTGGTACCGTGCTCACCCCGCGGGAGCTGCGAAGAGCAATACTAGTAGAGCGTGTCATTGAGCTATCCTCACTTGTGGGTAGGTTCTTGCGGTGCCCGACGTGCAGGCTTGGCGTGTGATGTCAATTAGCCGCCGAACCACCAAGTGAGCGGTCGACACAACGGGGACTAGCGTATTGGCAAATACGTGAACTTCAGGAGAAAAATCATTGTGTCAACATTATTCTTCCCGTCGGTTTGCAATCCCCGAATACAAGCCTTGTATTTACTTTTTATACATAGTGCTTGTATAGTTGCTCCTGTGATTAGTTAGCTTGTGTAGCTTGTGAAAGCATCTAGGCCCCAAGGTTTGGTTTCGGCAATTAATGACAACACTTTATTACCATGACTAACGTGTGTTTTGCAGAAATATTGGTAAGTTAGGTCATGGAAGTGATAACTGCTTTGGGCACTATGGTATTCGTGTCCCTTGATGGAAATCGTTTCGGTTTTCAAAAGAGTGACGTCAAGATTAAGGACGGTTAGTTCCGGATGTCGAGGTGTTGAGACACATTCGGAATAGTCGTTAGGATCTTCGTTTTTCTCTTTTGGCCGTACTATAAAGGGGGGCATGAATGGGTAGCTTGACCTAGGCAAGTCCTATGTTTAGGTGTGGTGCACACTTGTTAAACTTGGCGCTAGGCAACCCTAGAATAGCTCAAAGTTCAGTTGGAAGCAACTTGGTTGAAGTTGTGACGTGTTTCGGAAAGTTTCGGGCTGTTTTCCAGTGACCGGACGCGGTCTTCGGCAGCACCGGACGCGTCCGGTCAGTACGTTACCGCGGCTAGGGTTCGGCCCTGACCACCGGACGCGGTCCTCGCGAGGACCGGACGCGGTGGTCAGCGACCGACACGTGTCACCTGGGGAGAACGCCCGTCGGACGCGACCTGGACGTGATCGGCGCGTCCGGTCATAGTCTAGTAAGGTCCAGAGAGGACCGGACGCGTCCGGTCATCAACCATCGGACGCGGCCTCGCGTCCGGTGCGAGTACAGTAAGGTCCCTTGCACGATCGGACGCGTCTGGTCACCCCTGACCGGCGCGTCCGGTGGTTCTGTTCAAAATCGGGTTTTGACCGTTACGGGCGACCGGCGCGTCCGGTCAGTTCGACCGGCGCGTCCGGTCAGCCCGTGTCAGAAAGTAACGGTTCGTTTTCTTTGAGGGGTGTATAAATACAACCCCTCCACCTCTTTTAGAGGTCTCTTGCTCATTCAAACATCTGAGAAAACCCTTTAGAGTGCAAGGGAGTGCAAGAGCTCTAGTGAGGATAGAGATTTGAGAATCAAAGTTTGAGAATTCCTCACTAGTGATTAGAGAGTAGCAAGTGTGCATCCATCTCCTCATTTGGGCTTGTTGTGGTCAAGTGAGAGTTCTAGCTTGTTACTCTTGGTGATCGCCATCACCTAGACGGCTTGGTGGTGATTGGGAGTTTGGTGATCATCCGGCGGAGCTTGTGGATGACCCAACTCATGTTGTGAGCGGTTTTGGGTGATTCGCCGCGACGGAGTGTTGAAGAATCAACCCGTAGAGAACACTTGATCCTTGCGCGGATCAAGGGGGAGCGACACCCTTGCGCGGGTGCTCCAACGAGGACTAGTGGGGAGTGGCGACTCTCCGATACCTCGGAAAAATATCGCCGTGTTCCTTGCCCCTTTACATTCAAGCAATTACATTCTCGTATTTACTTTCATTGCTTGATTTACATTCCTAGAATTGCCATGCTAGACTAGGATTGGAAACTAGGGTGCAAAACTTTTTATCGGTAGACTCTCTAGGAACACAAGTAGGCACTAGGGGTGAATTCCGGCTTATAGGATTTAATTCTTGCAATTAATTTTTAGAAAAGCCCAATTCACCCCCCCTCTTGGGCATCTTGATCCTTTCAATTGGTATCGGAGCCATGTTGCTCCTAATTTAGGCTTTACCGCCTAGAGCAAGATGTCTAACGGGGAAGGACCACCTCCCACCTTTGAGGGGGATGATTTTCCATATTGGAAAATCCGCATAGAGGCGTATCTCGAAGCCATAGATGTCGGGTGCCTTAGAGCCGCAACCCAAGGGCTTCCCGCTATCAAGGATCCCGCAAACCCCATTGGTGACGAGGAGAAGTACGACCGGTGGAATGCAAAGGCAAAAAATGCACTCTACCGGGGCTTAGGCAAAGATATCTTCAATCGTGTGCGTAATGCAAAGAACGCTCATGATTTGTGGCAAAATCTTTGTGCTCTCCATGAGGGAACTAAGAGTGAGCGTGAGGAACGCTATCATATTGCTTTAAAGAAAATTAATTCTTTTGAGATGCTTCCCAAAGAAAGTGCTAATGACATGTACACTCGCTTGAATGTTCTTGTAGAGGACCTCAATGCTCTTGGGCTCACTCAAATGAGCCAATCGGATGTTGCAAGGAGGATCTTGAGTGTTCTTCCCGTTGAGAAGTATGGTCACATTGTCACCGTGCTTCATCAAAGTGATCTCTCCACCGCAACACCGACACAAGTATTGGGGAAGATCAATGCTCATGAGATGTACATGCACATCACTCCGGAAGAGGGCTCATCATCTTCCAAGAAGAAAGACTTGGCCTTCAAAGCTAGCCATGACAAGAAGAAGAAGGGCCAAGCCATGATCGTGCAAGAAAGCTCAAGTGAAAGTGATGTCGATGATGAATCACTTGCACTCATGGTGAGGAAGACCACCAAGATGCTAAAGAAGCTCAACAAGAGTGGCATCAAGTTCGACGGCAAGAAAAATAAATTTTTCACAAGTAGCAAGAGAAAGCCCATCTCGGAGATAGATTGCTACAATTGTGGTGAACTTGGCCACCTAGCTCATCAATGCCCTAGACCACCAAAAGACAAGTTCAAATACAAGAACAAGGGCAAGAAAAATGATTCAAGCGATGAAGAAGATGAGAAGAAGAAGAACAAGCCATACAAGAAGAAGGATGGCAAGAAGAAGGAGTTCTACAAGAAGAAGAAGGGTGGAAAGGCATATATTGTTGGTGATTGGCTCACCGACATTGAATCATCTTGTGACTCCTCCGAAGATGAGAGCGATGATGAGAAAGAGAAGGTTGCCGCATTTGTGATAGGGCCATCATCTTCACCGACATCTTCACCACCACCTTCACCGTCTTTTTCACCATCATCGTCCACTACTCACCTGTGCCTTATGGCCAAGGGTGAACGAAAGGTACAAAACCATGATAGTGATGATGATGATGATAGTGATGATGAATTTGATGCACCTTCTTATGATGAACTTGTAAAATTGCTAAACAAATACACTAAAATCATAAGAAGGACTAGAAGTGAAAATGATGATCTTCAAAATGAAAATGAATCACTCTCATATAAGCTTGAAAATGCTCAAAAGACTAGTGGTGAGCTTAGAGATCAAAATGAAATTATGTCTTCTACTCTCAAAGAGCTCAAAACCTCTAATAAAGAGCTTAAAGATCAACATGATAAACTTGAGAAGAAGCATGATGAGCTCATCACTAGACATAGCTCTCTAAAAGACAAATACACCACATTAAAAATTGACTATGATAGTCTTGTGGTTGCTAATGAACTTGCTCTTGAGACACATGATGCTACTAACCATGTTGTTAAGTGTGATATAGCTACATCATGTGATGACTTGATCATTGAAAGCATTGAGCAAGGTTCTAGTAGCAAAGGCAAGAGTGTGGTTGAGTCAAGCAACCATGATGATTATGCCAAGATCAAGTGTGAGAATGAGAAGCTTGCAAATGAGAACAAGAAGCTTAAAGGTTTGATGGCTCTTGAGAAGCAAACAACAAATGAGTCACTCATTGAAGAGAACAAGAAGCTAAAGCAAGAAAAAGAGCATCTCAAGACCGGTCTAAGCAAGTTCACAAGAGGTCAATATTTGCAAAGTGAGCTCCTCATGAACACCGTAATGAAGATGGATAGAAGTGGTATTGGGTACTTGGCAAATCAAGAGAAGAAGGCAAAAGCTCAACATCAAAGCAAGTCAAAGCCCAAGCCAAAGAGATGTGTTGAGTGTGGTCAAGAAGGTCACTTTGCTCATGAATGCAAAACTCCACCACCACAACCCTTGCCCAAGCATGCTAGACCCTTTGCCTTCAATGCTCATTACATGCTAAGAAAAGATTCAAATGGAAAGATGAAAGTCATGTTTTTGGGTCCCCCAAACAAGAATAGGCCAAAGAAAATATGGGTTGCCAAGTCACTAGTTGAGAAAGTCAAGGGCCCCTCTCAAGTTTGGGTCCCTAAACAAAAAGCTTGATCTCTTGTGTGTAGGTGAACTACAAGACCGGTGGATCTCATTGGGTTATTGATAGTGGTTGCACTCAACATATGACCGGTGATCCTCGTATGTTCACCTCCATTGAAGAGAATGGGATATGCCAAGAGAAGATCACATTTGGGGATAATTCAAAGAGCAAAGTCAAGGGTATAGGCAAGATTGCAATATCAAATGATCACTCACTCTCCAATGTGCTCTATGTTGCTTCATTGAGTTTCAACTTATTATCCGTCGGGCAACTTTGTGACCTTGGCTTCCAATGCTTGTTCACACCAAATGAAGTTGAAGTTTCAAAGATAGATGACAAGCAAGTGATATTCAAAGGCTTTAGATACAACAATCTTTATCTTGTTGACTTCACCTCCGAAGATGCAAATTTGATGACATGTTTGTTCACCAAGACCTCACTTGGTTGGCTTTAGCATAGGAGGCTTGCTCATGTTGGAATGAACACTCTCAACAAGCTATTGAAGAAAGAGTTAGTGAGAGGATTGAAGGATGTAAAGTTTGAAAAGGACAAACCTTGTAGTGCATGTCAAGCGGGCAAACAAGTTGCAAACACTCATCCAACCAAGGCTTTCATGTCAACCTCAAGAGTGCTAGAACTTCTACACATGGATTTGTTTGGGCCTACAACATACAAGAGCTTGGGTGGTAATCTCTATTGTCTTGTGATAGTGGATGACTACTCAAGATATACATGGACTTTCTTCCTTCATGACAAATCCGAAGTGGCAAGTTGCTTCAAGAAGTTTGCAAAGAGAGCTCAAAATGAATTCGAAGTCAAGATAAAGAAGATTAGAAGTGACAATGGCAAAGAGTTTGACAACACCAACATTGAAGCTTATTGTGATGAAATTGGAATCAAGCATGAGGTTTCTTCAATCTACACTCCTCAACAAAATGGTGTAGTTGAGAGAAAGAACCGGACTTTGATCACCCTTGCAAGAACAATGTTAGATGAGTACAACACTCCGGAAAAGTTTTGGGCCGAGGCAATCAACACCGCATGCTATGCTTCAAATCGCCTCTTCCTCCAAAAGTTTCTTGGCAAGACCCCCTATGAGTTGCTTAATGGGAAGAAGCCGGACGTCTCATTCTTCCGGGTGTTTGGTTGCAAATGCTACATCTACAAGAAGCGTCAACACCTAGGGAAGTTTCAAAGACATTGTGATATTGGTTTTCTTGTTGGTTACTCATCAAAGTCCAAAGCATATAGAGTATTTAACCATGCCACCGGTTTGGTTGAAGAAACATATGATGTGGAATTTGATGAATCTAACGGCTCCCAAGGAGCAATTGAGAATTGTGATGATGTAGGTGATGAACCCTTGAGGGAGGCCATGAAGAACATGCCCGTGGGAGACATCAAGCCAAAAGATGATGAAGACGATGTGCAAATCATTGATCCACCATCTTCATCACGTGTGCCTCAAGATGATGACAAGAATGAGAGAGTTGAAAATGAAGACACCTATATCTCTCATGAACAAGCCGAGGCACAAGCTCAAGATGTTGATGCTCCCCCTCCACCTCCTCAAGTGGTTGATAGAAGAAATTCACCTCTACTTCAAGCACATCCACAAGAACTCATCATAGGGAGTCCTACCAAGGGAGTGATGACTTGATCTCAAAAGCTTGCTTCTTTTGTTGAACATCACTCTTTTGTCTCTTGTGTTGAACCTAAAAATGTAGAAGAAGCTCTTCAAGATCCGGATTGGGTGAATGCCATGCATGAAGAATTGAACAACTTCACCCGCAATCAAGTATGGACACTTGAAGAGCATCCTAAAGGTGCAAGAGTCATTGGAACCAAGTGGGTGTTCCGAAACAAGCAAGATGACCAAGGCATAGTAGTGAGAAACAAGGCAAGACTAGTTGCAAAGGGGTTCTCTCAAGTTGAAGGCCTTGATTTTAGAGAGACCTTTGCACCCGTTGCAAGACTTGAAGCCATTCGTATCCTCCTTGTATATGCATCACATCATGATATGAAACTATATCAAATGGATGTGAAAAGTGCATTCTTAAATGGCTTTATAAATGAACTAGTCTATGTCAATCAACCTCCCGGGTTTGAAGACCCTAGATATCCTAATCATGTTTATAGGTTGTCCAAGGCGCTATATGGGCTCAAGCAAGCCCCTAGAGCGTGGTATGAGCGCCTCCGAGACTTCCTCATTGAGAAGGGTTTCACCATTGGGAAGGTCGACACCACACTATTCACCAAGAAGCTTAATGGGGAGATCTTCATTTTTCAAGTGTATGTTGATGATATCATCTTCGGGTCAACAAATGATGATTATTGCAAGGAATTTGGTGAATTGATGTCGAAGGAGTTCGAGATGTCAATGATTGGTGAGCTCACATTCTTCCTTGGTTTTCAAGTCAAGCAAATGAGAGAAGGGATTTTCATCTCTCAAGAAAAGTATACCAAGGATCTTCTCAAAAGATTCAAGATGGAAGAATGCAAACCAATCAAGACCCCAATGCCATCAAATGGACATCTCGACCTAGATGAGGGAGGTAAACCGGTTGATCAAACTCTCTACCGTTCTATGATTGGTAGCTTGTTGTACCTTACCACATCTAGGCCCGATATCATGTTTAGTGTGTGCATGTGTGCTCGCTTTCAAGCGTGCCCTAAAGAACCTCACTTAAGTGCCGTAAAAAGAATCCTAAGATATCTTAAGCACACCCCAAGCATTGGTCTTTGGTATCCCAAAGGAGCTAGATTCCAACTAGTTGGCTATTCCGATTCGGATTATGTCGGTTGCAAAATTGATAGAAAAAGCACGTCCGGAGGGTGCCATTTGCTTGGGAGATCCTTAGTATCTTGGTCATCTAAAAAGCAAAATAGTGTGGCTTTGTCCACCGCCGAGGCGGAATACATTGCCGCGGGGGCTTGTTGTGCACAAATCTTATATATGAAACAAACCCTCCTAGACTATGGAATTGTTCTTGAAAAGGTGCCACTTTTATGTGACAATGAAAGTGCCGTTAAAATTGCTAACAATCCGGTACAACACTCTCGCACCAAGCACATTGATATCCGCCATCACTTTCTAAGAGATCACGTTGCTAAAAATGACATATCACTAGAAGGTGTACGAAGTGAAAATCAATTAGCGGATATCTTCACTAAACCTTTGGATGAGGCTACCTTTTGTAGGCTAAGAAGTGAACTTAATGTGCTTGATTCAAGTAACTTTAAAAAATGAGCGCGTGTTGTCCCTTGCATTGCATTGTATTATGTGTCATGTTTATTTTATCGCAATGCATTTAGGGCTTGGCTAACACGGTTACGATAACCCTCCTTCGGAGGAGTGAAGAAGCCTAACCGTGGATCAAACTTGACAAGCGACCTAGCTTTACTTTCTCGTATTGCATTGCATATGCATGGTTGTTTGTTTGTTGTTTCTTTTCAGTTTAGCTTTGAGCAACCTCTGTGTTCGTCCATGGATAGAGAGAGCATTTGACGCTCCTAAAGGTCCAAAAACTCTATTGCATGGCCATACGTTGCTCCTCGGGTGTTTATTGCCTATTTTCCTAAAAATAATACTAGCCTAAGGCAAACTATTTTGAAAAATTTGAGGGTTTGAGTGAGGTCACTCATATCAGGTTCCAATTGGTGTTTATTTGTGTCTCTTTGAATTGGAACTTGATTGGGAGAAGTCGTGTCGAAGTTCGGAACGAAGAATGGCGAAGAACAGCGACCGGACGCTGGACCGGACGCTGTGATGCTTCACCACCGCGTTCGGTCCCGGCGTTCACCAGTGCGTCCGGTCATCCAGAAGACCTATTCCAGACCTAGGCACCGGACGCTGCACCGGACGCGCCTCTGACGACCACCGCGTCCGGTCCCGGCTACCACCACCGCGTCCGGTGCTTCGCGATGAATTCCCGAGCTCTCAACGACCGGACTCTGACCGCGTCCGGTCTGTCCGCACCGGACGCGTCCGGTCACTCCAGGCGCTTACTGGAGTGTGACCGGACGCTGCACCACCGCGTCCGGTCATAATGACCACCGCGTCCGGTCGTCACGCGTCGAGCGGATCTGAGCCCCTCATAAAACCCTTCGTTTTCAATAGGTTTTTCCTCATCCATCGCAATCGCCGCCGCCGCTTGATTTCTCGCCGATTCGCCGACTTTCTCACCGCCAGCGAGCCCCCACTGCAGCAGCGCCACGCCATCCTCGCCCACTCGCCCCCGGCTCGCCTGCATCTGTGCCCTCGCGCGACCCCGTGCCCGAGCCGCGCCCGTGCTACCGCTATTGAGCTCCATCGCCGCACCGCCGCATCCGCCACCTTTTCTTCACCGCCGGCAAACCGTCCACCGCCGTGAGGTTCACAGCAGCCACCACCTTCTCCCCTCGTGCCCTAGCTCCACTTCTCCACCCGTGCCCGAGCCTTCTAGGGTTTTCACCCAAACCCTAACCTAGGGTTTCCAGGGTTTTGCCCTAAACCGCTCTCCAGGTAACGAAATCGATCGTCCTCGATTCAATTTCATTTCGTGTCATTGCTAGGGCTAACCTTGACCGATTTCATCCATTGATTATCTCACTCGGTCGTTTCAGAGCTCGATTGTCGATCTCGGGGGTTCTCGCGACCTAGGTCACCGCTTCTACTCACCGTCGTCTCGTCGTCCGAGGTAGCTTCGCGTCACGTTTCACTTCGTATCTAATTTGCTTGCTATCTCTAGGGCTTCGCACCTTTTAGTTATATATGTGCTTATAGTATATCTTTCTATTCCATACGTGCAGCGAGTCAGTCGGTGTGTCAGGGTCAGATCTGTTCGCTAAATCCGAGGCCAAGCCTGCGGATACGGATTGAGGCCAAGCCTCTCGAGTGTCAGTTCATCATCTCACAGAGGTTTTCAGGCAGTCGATCAGCATGGTGCGTTGCAAGAACGCCGGTGGTGCTTCTGGTGACGGGGACAACAGTCCTCCCCGCCGTGATGAGATTGCGCGTGGTAAGCGCGTCAAGATGGCAGCCAGGAAGAAGAGGAGGACGCTTTCAGAGGCAGAGGTTGCTCAGGCCGTGGCAGACGCTGCAGAGCAGGCAGAGAGAGGTGGCAGACGCAGTGGCATACACATAGGCGAGCGTCGCTTTCACCTTGAAGGTCGACAGCTCGGCACTGAGGCCACTGAGGGTTCTGAGGATACTAGAGCTACAGAGCAGATGTCAGTAGATCCACCCACAGAGCCGACAGAGGCTACAGAGGCTACACAGGCTACCGAGGCTCCACAGGCTACTGAGGATACAGAGGAGCAGGCAGCTCAGTCTCCACCACGTCGCCGCTCCACACGTGCGCGTACTCAGGTGACACCTAGGCCAGAGGGCCAGCGTCGTGGAGCACGACCTCCTCCCAGGGTTAGAGGTTCACCTCCGGTCGAGCGTTTTGACCTGAGGGCTGCTACAGCACGTCAGGTGCAGAGTTTGAGGTTTGTGGAGGTCAGCCGTTGGTTCCCACCAGTCAGAGATCACAGAGCTTCAGAGGGTTTCTATACCCCACTTCAGGAGGACTTCTACAGGGCCCTAGTTGACAGTGGTATAGCTTTCAGACCTCAGAGAGTATGTCGACTTGAGGCACTGGTTGATGTTGTGGGAGAGCAGCTGCGACCGCACCTGTCCTATATGCCTGGTCTGTCGGATCTTCTTGGACGGACAGGTGCATACTGCGGCACATGGGTCAGAGAGTTCTATGCTTCACTTTGGATTGATCCTGCCCATGAGTTCATTCACTTTGCTTTCAGAGGCCGCGATCACAGACTGTACAGCTCCAGAGCCCGAGAGATCCTCAGACTGCCAGCTTCTGACACGAGGATCCATCAGTTATGCTATGGACAGACTCCACCTCCCAGACGCCCTCACGGCGGTTCAGTGCCACCTACCGACCTGGTTCGACCCTGCTTTCGCGAGCCTTTTGGCGAAGGGTCACGTCGTACGCCTGCTAGTCTGACGCCTCTTGCCAGGGTCTTGGATGCTATTCTCAGACGCACTTTACTCCCCAGACTTGGCTACAGAGAGGGACTGACACGTATGCAGCTTTGGGTTGTTCACCACCTCCTTTCACAGCGACAGTTTGACATCTGGGATCTTATCCTTAGTGAGATGGAGGACACCATTGCTGAGGGCTTCAAGGGTAACCGTCAGCTTCCCTATGCACACTGGATTTGTTTTATCATCAGATCTTCTATCCAGATGCCACCAGAGATCAGGGCGGAGATAGCTAACACTACTACAGCTTTCCCTGATTACGATATTCGTCAGCTTTGGGCCTCTGTTACTAGAGATCAGGCCCCAGCGCCAGGACAGCGTGAGCGCCCAGATGTTCCTGAGACAGCAGCTGAGCAGGACGCCAGAGTTGACGAGCTTGCCGAGGCAGAGCTCGCGGACCTTGAGGCTCAGACTGCTGACATACCTGAGGATGTCACTTCAGACAGTACAGATGAGGACTACCAGCCCATCTCCAGGTACCGGTCTCCTCGGTCTCACGACCACGAGGCCGGTGGATCTGGCTCAGCCTCCCGCTCAGACCCAGCCATGGTGGCTATTCTTGAGAGGTTGACCCAGGCTCAGGAGCAGCAGCAGCAGCAGATTCAGCGACAGGCACAGGATACAGCTGCAGCACTTGCACAGATTCAGGCTCGTCAGGACGAGTTTCAGAGACAGCAGCTTGAGATTCAGAGGCAACAGGTTGAGATGCAGCGACAGAGTCAGCAGCAGTACATGGATCTCCTGCGCCACCTTATCACAGTTGGGGTTCCTCCACCTGCATCTGTCATGACTCAGGCTTTGCATTCCAGTGGTCCGTCGAGTCAGGGACAGCCGAGCTTCCAGTTTACATCTCCACAGCAGCAGGTTCCCCAGTCCTTTCAGTCCCCGAGCTTCACTCCTATACATACGGGGTTTACACCGTCGGACCAGCCTCGCCCGCACCTTCTGACAGGCACACCTATTGGTGATTTCAGTGCCACCTACAGCGAGTTGACTGGTCAGCCGACACCCTCGCACACTACTACGTTTCACATTTCGTCAGGGTTGTCAGCTCCCGAGGCAGTCGTTCCTCCAGTGACAGGGACCGGGAGTACAGAGACCATCCCTTCTTCAGTTGCCTCGACAGATCCCCCAGCTACTGGCGCACTTCAGGCTTAGGTTACTCAAACAGATCCACTTGTTGCTACACAGTCAGTACCTGCTCCTGCTCAGACCCAGATCGCTTCGCAGCCACGTGCTTCTTCAGAGGGTCAGCCAGATAGCTCAGACTCCGAGGGCGATTCGCTTCACTTCGTGATTACTCCGCGCACCTTGGCACCCGACACGACTCCGTCTGTCCCCCCGTCAGATCATTAGATTAGTTTTTGGCGCTTGATGCCAAAGGGGGAGAGAGAGTAGTTTCAGGGGGAGTTTGTTAGTGGGTTTTCGTTCTTTGTGTGCTACATTCATGCATATCATGTTTACTTTTCAGCATTGCATTCGTGTGACATTGTCGTCGAGTCGTAAACTTTGAGTCTTAATGTGTTATCTGTCTCAGTGATTAATATATGTCACCGTTTTAGCTATAGCTCTAAGGTTGTGCTTCCGTGCCTTACTCCGATTACTTATGAGCTATATCTTTATGTGTACTAACGCTTTTTTGTCTTATCTTATGAAGTACACTCTTTTGGCTTGGAGCACATAAGCAATTCCTAACCTTTTATGCTTATTGTCTTTTGCTTATGTGAACCAAGCATGCTCGAAAACCTTCACTCTAATCCTTTGAAACTTAGTGTTGTCATCAATCACCAAAAAGGGGGAGATTGAAAGCATCTAGGCCCCAAGGTTTGGTTTCGGCAATTAATGACAACACTTTATTACCATGACTAACGTGTGTTTTGCAGAAACATTGGTAAGTTAGGTCATAGAAGTGATAACTGCTTTGGGCACTATGGTATTCGTGTCCCTTGATGGAAATCGTTTCGGTTTTCAAAAGAGTGACGTCAAGATTAAGGACGGTTAGTTCCGGATGTCGAGGTGTTGAGACACATTCGGAATAGTCGTTAGGATCTTCGTTTTTCTCTTTTGGCCGTACTATAAAGGGGGGCATGAATGGGTAGCTTGACCTAGACGAGTCCTATGTTTAGGTGTGGTGCACACTTGTTAAACTTGGCGCTAGGCAACCCTAGAATAGCTCAAAATTCAGTTGGAAGCAACTTGGTTGAAGTTGCGACGCGTTTCGGAAAGTTTCGGGCTGTTTTCCAGTGACCGGACGCAGTCTTCGGCAGCACCGGACGCGTCCGGTCAGTACGTTACCGCGGCTAGGGTTCGGCCCTGACCACCGGACGCGGTCCTCGCGAGGACCGGACGTGGTGGTCAGCGACCGACACGTGTCACCTGGGGAGAACGCCCGTCGGACGCGACCTGGACGTGATCGGCGCGTCCAGTCATAGTCCAGTAAGGTCCAGAGAGGACCGGACGCGTCCGGTCATCAACCATCGGACGCGGCCTCGCGTCCGGTGCGAGTACAGTAAGGTCCCTTGCACGATCGGACGCGTCCGGTCACCCCTGACCGGCGCGTCCGGTGGTTCTGTTCAAAATCGGGTTTTGACCGTTACGGGCGACCGGCGCGTCCGGTCAGTTCGACCGGCGCGTCCGGTCAGCCCGTGTCAGAAAGTAACGGTTCGTTTTCTTTGAGGGGTGTATAAATACAACTCCTCCACCTCTTTTAGAGGTCTCTTGCTCATTCAAACATCTGAGAAAACCCTTTAGAGTGCAAGGGAGTGCAAGAGCTCTAGTGAGGATAGAGATTTGAGAATCAAAGTTTGAGAATTCATCACTAGTGATTAGAGAGTAGCAAGTGTGCATCCATCTCCTCATTTGGGCTCGTTGTGGTCAAGTGAGAGTTCTAGCTTGTTACTCTTGGTGATCGCCATCACCTAGACGGCTTGGTGGTGATTGGGAGTTTGGTGATCATCCGGCGGAGCTTGTGGATGACCCAACTCATGTTGTGAGCGGTTTTGGGTGATTCGCCGCGACGGAGTGTCGAAGAATCAACCCGTAGAGAGCACTTGATCCTTGCGCGGATCAAGGGGGAGCGACACCCTTGCGCGGGTGCTCCAACGAGGACTAGTGGGGAGTGGCGACTCTCCGATACCTCGGAAAAACATCGCCGTGTTCCTTGCCCCTTTACATTCAAGCAATTACATTCTCGTATTTACTTTCATTGCTTGATTTACATTCCTAGAATTGCCATGCTAGACTAGGATTGGAAACTAGGGTGCAAAACTTTTTATCGGTAGACTCTCTAGGAACACAAGTAGGCACTAGGGGTGAATTCCGGCTTATAGGATTTAATTCTTGCAATTAATTTTTAGAAAAGCCCAATTCACCCCCCTTCTTGGACATCTTGATCCTTTCAGCTTGCTAGTTACCTTCTTGCTCGTGTAGTATAGAAGTAGCTCCCTTGCGTGACTAATTTGGTTTTAGTAACCTTGTTAATCGCATTGCTTAGTTTGTGTAGCTAAGTAATTTGGACTCTCTAATTTGGCATTGGTTGCCTTGTTATTGAACATTGCTATTGAGTCTAGTCTGCCATCTTGACCCTATAGCTGGCAGCTCAGCTCGGCGGTCGGATTTGGCTATGCCTCACCCATCCACCCGGGGTTCCACAGCGGACGCGGCAGCGTCAGGTCATCCCCTTCTCCTCGCCTCTCTCCCACTGTACAGAAGCCCAGCCACCAGGTACAGATGCATATGGGTACTTCCCCTACCCTATTTGTGCTTTATCTTTAGTGTAAAATTCTAAAGACTTTTTTCTCTTTACGGTGGTTGGCACATTCAGTACCTATACACTATTTCTACTCATTGTTTTTTTAAGGCTCCGATAATAGTGTGGTTATGAATCAGCAAAATACTCAACCAGCTGCAGCTTAGTTCTAAGTTCCTCTTAATTCATGCAGACCCTTAATATAGTGTTTCCATTTTTTACTGTTCCTCTTAATTCATGTAGACCCTTATATGGAGCAGTTAAATTACAGAGTCTTTTTAATTAGTCTAGGATCATATATTCTGCTCTCTTTGTTTTATGTTAGTAGCTACACGTCCAGAATATCTAATTATTATAGCAGGTACCATAGGATAGTTTTTCTTCAATATGTGGCCTCCGATCTTGTGCTCATGTTTCCAACAGGTTGGAGGTGATACACAGTTTAGTTGAGTTCATCTATTGCAGATTAAAAGTTTTACTTCCAATCTTCACTATGCTGCTCAAAGAAGTGTAATTTTCTACCCTTGTTTTTTTTAGGATGCAGAGTTGCTGTAAATCAGGTTTGTGTTGTTTTTGGATCCCTGCTGCCCACCTTTGTGTATACCTTCTACAGCCTGCAATTGCTTAATACACAGCAGTTTTCTATGTTTTCATCATTCGCAAAAAGGTTTTAGCTAGCGCAGGTGCTGCTGGTCTTGTGTTGTCACAATTGGACAATTTACGTTAGCCTATTGTGTACTGCACATTCTTTTTATAATCAGCTTCCCTATGAACACATTTCCTTTTTCTCAGAAGTAAAATTAAACTTACATTATGTCTGCCTGGGGTGCTGGACAAATTTGGGCCTTGGTTTCTTGTATGTGGCCTCAAAGATTGACACTGTTAACTGCTACACAGGCAGCATGCTACCTAAATTGTGTTTCTGATCATATAATTCGGCATGCTAATACAATATTTTCTTTGACAAGTTCTCAAATTGCATGGACATAGGTAGCCAGGCCATTGGGTACTTCTGGTAACACAGTCAATGCAATGACGCAATTATTTGTCACTTAGATCATGTGGAAAAGGAAATTTATCTTGAAATGAGAAGGAATGTATAGAGATTGATATCAAGTACGAAGGTTTCATCTCATGACAACAGAGTCAATTACGTCAGGTAATTGCTTATGGTTATGCAATTTTTTTCTGCAGTAGATTTATGAGCGAAGTTAAGCTGCTAGAACAATGGTACATAATTATTCAGGATGTCCAATAGTAATGATCATGCATTATTTCATTTGTTTTGTTTATTATTAAATTCAAAAGGCAGCTAACTCTTTCTTGTTTGTTCCTCTGTCTGTTAAGATTGTGAACCAAGAAAACAGGAATCTTCCTCAAGATTTGGATTACCACTCAATGACAAATCTATCACTTGAAGCTTGTGAGAAACTTTCCAAGGTAAGTTCAGGATATGTACAAGAAACCTTATGAAAGATAGCCTGCAACTAAATGACGAGCATAGCAGTTCTCTATTTATTAAGAACATGTTTTCTGGGAGGTTTGCCTTGGGATATGTACATGAACCAAGCATTCCGCAGCTGCCCATTTTTTATGAACAATTTTTTACTTCTTGACATATTGGTTACTAATTATGAATTTCAACTTAGTAGGCCACATCTTCTCTAAAACTTGGTGTCATGTGAAAGCACAAGGTCAAAGTAGACCATATAGAAGAAAACATGATAATATGCCATTACTGCAGTCACATCTTATTCCATTGCGATAATGTAGATTGGGATCCAATTTTGTGGCCTCATCTTATCTAAACCGTACCCTGTAATTCATTTGTAGCTGCGCCCGCAAACAATAGGTCAAGCTAACAGAATTGGCGGTGTGGGCCCAGCAGACATGACAGTTCTCGTCATTTGAATGGAGAGCAACCGACGCATGGCTAACCACAGCAGATAGCAAGACCAGCTGAGATCAGTTGTAGTCGATGCTGATGGTTCTTCAGAAGAGGTGGTCCATGCCAACAGTGTATAGACTGGAGAGCTCCTGCCCGATGCACGCAAACTGAACCACGAACAACGAATTCGGTAAGGCATTCAAGGACATCTAATTGCTATTGATGGTGTCGCTAACTTTCTAATACTAGTACTACTTATACATGATCTGTCCCTGATCGGTAAGTCTTATGTGTTTTGGGGGCTCTTATTGTAATGCTAACTTTTTTTTAAAAAAAATGCTGGCCATACCGATTTAGGCTTCCACGATGTTTCCTCTGCTGTTATATAGCTTGCTTGGCTGTGAGGTTTGGTGCTTCGCCTATTTGGCTATTTCAGACTAATTACATTGCATTTGTAAGTGTACTTGCTAATAGTTGGTGATGCCTGCTAGCCCTACACTATGATGCCTGCCACATGTTTGTTAGAGTGAGTACGCTGACAAATGTGCAGTACATAATTTTTTTCCGACTTATATAAAATTAGAGATAAGATGATCATTTAATTTTCTTTTATCTTCAATCTTAATATTTATAGGTTTCATCGTAGCTAGTTGGGCACCAGGCTTCCTCTAGTCGCTAAAGTGTCAGGTTTAGTTACAGTTCACAGCTGCGCCGTTGTAGCCAGCGACGTGTGTTCTGTGTGCAGTCTGTGCGACATGGCAGCTCGCCGTGCCGCCCGACCATCGTTGTCTTTCCTTTGTCAAAACTCTAACTTCGCTTAATGAGACACGTGCGACGCACGTTTTCGAAAAAAATCGTGGCCTTCTGTTCCATGAAACTGACGTCACTGTACAAGCTTCATAGTCTCCTCTATGAGATCCAAATGCCGAGCGATTGCATTTTTGTTAAAACAAATCTATTATATGGTGATATGGAAGTTATCTCCTGCATTTCCGGTTTACAAAATTGGGGATTTCAAAAATTTCTGTGGCCCTCTACCTTGGTACAATACTACAATGTACAGAGTTATATTTGTGGTCCTAGCAGTAAGGCAGTGAGTATACGTATGCTTCAAAAGGGGGTAATTATCTTACGTTTTGCAGTTGGATTGCTGTCCAAATATTTATGCTCTGGGACAATGTCTAACAAGCTGTTCAATAAACCTGGGGACCTCTGCCGCCTTGGCAGGTTTAGATTCATATCTGAATCTACAGTTTCAACACTAATTACTTAAGAGAACAGGTGATTAAACGTAAGACAGAACTCTGTGTTTCTCCTTCATATGATATTGGCCGTCACCTTTAGGTTTTTGGGTCCATTTTCACGCCTCCCGTGGTTTTATTTTTTTTTGATAAAGGAAGCTTTTATTAGAACCTCGGAAGCAATACATCGAGTTGATACAAAGCCAAAGAGGGCAACTTCCGGCCTTGATTACATTGCAATACATCGAGTTTTATAATTGGTCTCTTGCTAAATATGTGTGCCTGGCCTTGATTCAATTCCGCCGTAAAATTATTTTGCTATCGTGGACACCTCCTGACACACATATTACCAAAAACCACATTACCTTTACGATTGCACGCGGTAAAATTATTTTGCTGTTGTGAACAAATCCTCATGTGATGTCTCATTTTGCCTGTGAGATAGCGTCCGTACGTACCTGTTACGAATTTGTTTTTTTTTGTTTCATTTCAGACTGCAATTCAATCCTACGGATAAGGGCTTATGGCTATAACTTGAGAGTATGCCATTATTTTAAAACTATCAAGTTTCAGTGACAACCTTATTTTCGGTTGGCTGTTTCTTTTTTTCAATTTCAAATATATTGTTTCTGCCATGGCTGCTTGGGCTCGGCTCTTTCTTTTGATCGCCTTTTCGCTGTGCTCATACATTTACCTAACATTTATCTTTCATATGGCCTTTTCAATTTGTACAGCTCAAACAACAATTGAGAGTGCTTCATGGTGTCTTTTGCTTACACCTGTTACCTATTACTTAGTCCCTTACCTCTTTTATACCTGTTCATAGCCATTTTTTATGGCCTCTCTTGTTTTTCCAGTTCGTACAACTGCGACTAACTTTTAAGAATATTCTGCAGGCACTTTCCCCTGATAACACATATGGTTTTCATACTGCTGGGGACCCAACTGAAATAGCAGCCCTCAATTTTTAAGAATTCAAGGTTTCTTATCAATCTGGATCCAAATTTTGGCTTCTCACTTATTGATACTTACCATGCTGTTTGCTTATATATAAGTTGCAGCAATAATGTAGTGCTCCATTCTATCTTCTGCTTTCACATGTTAACTATTGCTTGAGCCCTTACCTCCTTTATAATTCGTTTTAATAACTGGTAGCTTTCATTGTGATTTATGAAAGCTTAGATGCTAGATCACCTCACCAGATTCCATTGCAGCACCAGCAAAAATTATCTCTATATTTTTGGAGTTCCACTAAGCTAATATCAGTTACTATGTCATTTGCCTGTATAATGAAGCAGCAATGCAGTGCATCATGGTGTTTTTTGTTTTCACCTCTTCTAATAGTAACTTCTAAAAAGCGGTTATCTTAACATATAGACTTCTGCCTTACTGCCTATGGTGCCTTTTTAAAAAAAGCGATCACTTCCCATTTAGCCCTGCATTTTACTGCCTATTTTTTACAGGGAAAAAATGCTTCTCTGTATGCAAAGTCTGGCCGGGAGGCATTGGATGCAACCAAAAATAGATGCTTGACTCAATATAGATCCATGGTGAGAGTCCTTGCTATAGGCTCATGTGATTTGCAGTGAATCTGCGTTGGCGCTGGTTGAGTCATTATCAAGGTACACTTTTTGAAGTTATATTGTTTCCAATTTTTAGTGCGCTCACATTTACATTGTCTTTTGTTGCTCAAAAATGTAAACTTCCATATTTTCTGTATGACACTTCTATTCATAAAATCGGTGTGTGATGCCTCTCTGTTTGCCTCAAGCAGTCTAATTGTCTTAGGTAAACTCACAAAATTTAGGAGAGGAGTACTCTGGCTTGCAGAAAATCCATGTGAGCCATCCATGAATAAACCAAACTATGATCCTTCGCCCTCGCGCGCGAGGGCGCGCGCCCTTTACCAGTACTCAATATAGAGCACCGACTTCCACCAAGATTTAATGCTTTGTGTTCTATAGCAAAAACCAAACATGTGTTGATTACTATTATGTGAGTTGAAAACAAAAATAATATAAATAATTCTCTAAAGAAACTTGGCACATTGATCGTCAAAAAAAAGATGCTGAATTGTCTTATCACGGTTACAAGGAAACATCTCTTGCTGCATGTCATCTTTTATCCAAACTGCCAATGGTAAAATAACCACCTTATTTTTAAAGAAACTACAGTTCCAAACAAAACGAATGTAGTGAGCCACATTGAAGCACCCTGAATGCACCACCGTGCCTATAATGGTCTTAAGTGCCGTCGTCCAAACAATCTATTAAGCCAATCTCAATCAAAGTTTCATGAAAGTTTTATAGACATTAAATAAACCATAGCGGTAACCCATGAGGTGGCCCATAGCGGTGACTACAACATCTCTGACACGGCTGTCCAATCCCAGCGTGAGAGCAGCCCTTGTGTGGTGACAACGGCATCTCAACGCGGTTGTTCGATCTGGGTGTGAGGAGAGAAAGGAAAAAGGTTCTTTCTTTGAGGGCTTGAGGGCCGGCTTTTCTCGATTGAGAAAAAAATTTAGGTTAAAGGAATTTGGTGGAGCTCATTTTTTCATCTAATCTTCTTTATTGCTTGTTATAAGGATAGAGGATTGAGTTTACTCAATTGGCTGGTGATACTCTTAACTTTATCTTAGAAAACCTGTCCAATGCACCAACAATATACCGGGCCTGGCATAGGAAACCGGTTGTCCCTAGGCTTAGCTTGCTCTGCTAATGTGGCAGCATAGAATCGGGTGCTATAATTTCTATGTTTATTTGTTTTTCAAAAGGGAAACACTAGCGCCCCGACGTCCGGACACGGCGTCCGTCCGCGCCTACTGCTTGCCCATGCGCCTGACGCGCCAACGGAAGGGACGGGTGCACCGCGCCTCCGCCTCCCACTTTGCCTAGGTGGGCTCCACAGCCCATGCATGCAGCTCTGCCCATCCACCGGCACGCTACTGCTGCTGTTGTCGCCGTGCGCTGTTGCTGCCGCGCTTGCTGGCCCGGCCCCGTCTGCTACTCTTGTGGGGGCCACCGTGCCCGCTTTGCTTCCCGCACGCACGAGGGGACCACCTCCGTCTGCGTCCAATTATCGTGTCTGTTCATGCAACACTTGTAACGTAAAGCATTTACTGCAACATATGACCAAAACAAATGAAATATTTACAAATATACGCTTGCAACATATGTGTATGACCACTGCAACATATGCAATATTCAGATAAAACACTTGCAACATACGTTTGAGACAACTGAAACATTTAAATCATATATTTAGCAACACACGTGTATAGCCAGTGCAACATTATGCAACATCTAGATAAAATACTTGCAACATACGTTTAAAACAACTGAAATATTTGAAACATACACTCACAACATACGTATATAGCCATTGCAACATATGCAACACCCAGATAAAACACTTGCAACATACGTTTGAAACAACTGAAACATTTAAAATATACGTTGACAACATACGTGTATAGCCATTACAACATATAGAGCATCCAGATGAAACATGCAATGCAACATCCAGATAAAACATACGGAGCTAGATGCCATTAAAATTTGGACCAACACTCAGCTACCATGCATATGTGGGCCCGAGCTCCTCTCACAAACAAGCAATCGGCCTGGCCAGCCCTGCAACTGGCTAAGCACCTCGGTCAGCCAAAGCAGCAACGCGGCAGGCAGCATGCCTGGGCGCAGACAACGCAGAGAGAGAAAAAGAGTGGCACGACACGCAGCAGCAGGCCTAGGCGCTACGATGTAAGCAACAGAGGGCAGGCACAGCAGGGAGGCCTGCGGCCCAGGGCGCATGCGGCTAGGGGCATGGCCGGCTGGTCCAGTTAGCAGTGGATGCAGCAGGCAGGCAGTCCTCCTTCTGTGGTCACGCACATGCACGGCCCCCACACGCCGCATGCAACCTGAAACAGTGGCCGCATGCGTTTTCAGGGTGCAGACCTGTCTGACTGTAACTACGTGCCTCTTTTTTTATTGGGCGTACACGCGCGGGGTCGGTCCTTCCGTATGCCCTCAACCAATCATTATCGTTTTAAATTAAATGGATATTCCTTCTAAACAATGAGTAACTTGCAATCCGTTTGCAATATCTTTCAACTTGTGACGAACGCCAATTAAATATCCATGTTAGTATGGTTCGAAGCTTTAAACCGTTATATGTAGCGCATATTCACATGTTTGAGAATTTTCGCATAACTTGTTTGGTAGCATTCTAAAATCATAGTTTGGCCATGTTTTTTGGCCATTTTTTAATAATTGGCCATGCTATAATTTGGCTTGGTTATACTACTAATATCATGAACCAAGCACATTTAATTCCTTAAACAACAAATGATGGCATCCACTGAGTTGACCTTATTAGACAGCCGCTTCACAACGCTTTCTAAAATTTTCCATGCTCTCAAAGCGGCGGCGCGTGCTGATCAGGTCGCCGACGCCCAATATAACCTGCCATGCCGTTCAATTCAATCTCTGTTCCTTTGGGGATGACCCGCCACCCACCAGCGCACTGAAGCCGGGCGAGCTAGCGAGCTCCGTGCTGCCACGCCGCGGGACGGTGCGCGCTAGTGCTCGCTCCACCTATCCTCTCGGCGGACTCCGCCATCATGAGGTCAGACGCTGCTCGCCACGCTTGCACGCTCCACGCCACTATATAAGCCACAGCGCAGCGGCCATGAAGCCACACAAGTCATCCGAGAAGAGAAGCAAGCACCGCACCACACGAGCAGCGAGCGTGTAGAGGCAGGCAGGCAGGCAGTGGCAGTGGGAGTAGGAGACATCAAGACGATCGAGATGAGGGGCCTCCTGGTGCTCGCCCTGGTCGCGGCCGCCGCGTGCCTCGTGGCCGTCCGCGGCGCGGACGGCGCGGGCGAGTGCGGGGCGACGCCGCCGGACAGGATGGCGCTGAAGCTGGCGCCGTGCGCGTCCGCGGCGCAGAACCCCAGCTCCGCGCCGTCCAGCTCCTGCTGCAACGCGGTGCACAACATCGGGAAGCAGAGTCCCAAGTGCCTCTGCGCCGTCATGCTGTCCAAAACCGCCAAGAGCGCTGGGATCAAGCCCGAGGTGGCCATCACCATCCCCAAGCGCTGCAACCTCGTCGACCGCCCCATCGGCTACAAGTGCGGAGGTAAGCAAAACAATGTCTGCTCCAATTGCTTCTTATTGCAGAATTGTCAGTGGTATAAGCAGAATAGATTGATCAAATGATCAATGAGTGTGTGATACTCCTATTTTTTACAGATTACACTCTGCCATGAGCTGCGAGAGCTACTTGCATTGAGCACGTGTTCACGATCCGTCGGAGTTAGCACGACGTCTGTGGGAAGTGACGGTGACGTGTCAGTGTATGTGTGTGTTGCCAGTAAACGAGACTTGTGATTACCATACATGTGGAACTCCAGTATGATATGGCTGGGTGTCTCACTAGATACGTATGTACTTGTACTCTCTTGTAGTCAGAGTCAGGGTGTTCCTGAGATGCTGTCCTGCATCCTCGAAATAAAACTTGTCTTCTTGGACAAATTTGGTTAAGAGAGCTGCTTGTGTCTGTGTGCACTCATTGTTTGGTTAAATTGTTATTTTTGCTGTTCGGCCATTTAATAAAATAAATAAATTAGCACGAATTGAGAGTTGTTAGGTTATTTCCGATGTATGTAGAACAGTTGGACAACGATTTGTAAAAGGTGTCATATCCCACCCACTGTAGAATCCTACTCCCTCTGATTTATAAGACGTTTTGATTTATTTGATTCATTACTTTTGCTATATATCTAGACATAAAATATATCTAAGTACATAACACTATGTACCTAGAAAAACCAAAACATCTTATAATTTGGAATGGAGTAAGTATACAAGCACTATTGGAAACTGTATTTTTCATGTCTACTGGTTATTTTTTTGAGAGTGTATCGGCGGCAGCTGCCTGAGGATTTGTTTCCGTGTCAGTCACCTGTCTGGACCGCACGATTCTCATCTAACGGCCGAGACCCTTTCTTCTTCCTTGCGTCCAGATCCCTAAAACACCACCAGCCCAGTTCCCAGTACACTCCTCTACGCCACAGTACAGAAGCGGCTAGCCGCTGCCTAATCTCCCCAGCCCTTTCTTCCCCTCGCCAGGCTGCCCACAGCTGCCGCGTCATTTGCCCGTTGTCGGCCATCGTTGCCTGACTCGTGGCTTCCACCCCCAGTCGCCGCCGCACCACAGCGGGCCGAGCCACGTCCCAGATTGTCGCTGCGCTTCCTGCCGGCGTCGGCGTGGCGAAGGTACCCCGTCCTCCATGCATCCCGGTGGCATCGCCTGTAGATTAGTTGTGCTTGCAGACTGTGGTGGCTTTGACTCTGGATACTTGCTCGTGTTTGGTAGTGCCGACTGTTAGCTGAGGTGTTTGGTATCGGCAGCGCGCGTCTCCGGCGTGGGTGCGTGGGAGGCGGGTGACTGACGCGGATGTGTTTTATCAGGTGACTGCGATTAAGTAAATCTCATTTTTTTCTGTCGAGTACAAAAGAACTCGCAAGGAAATTAACATCTAACCTGTGAGTCCACTTGCCTCCACGGAAAACGAAATACCCCTGTAGGTTCTGATGGAGCACACAGGAAAATTGGTTCATAGGGTAATCAAATTAATTATTCTATGTGCTTTATGATTTTTCGGTCAAATTTGACACATAAGGTAATTAATGGTGCCAAAAGTTTGGTTGCGCCCGCATTATTCTTGATGGTTCGCACCTCCAAAGCCAAGAATCCCTTCAAAAGCCCTCTCCTTATCCTTTCTTTTTTTTAGGAACGTTCTCCCCTTCTCTCCCAATCCACCATCCGTCGCCACTCTCTCACATTTCTCCCCGACCCATGCTCAAGAACGTGGCAGCTCCTCCAACTCATGGGCGCCTCCGGCCGCATCCTCCTAGCCACCGTCGGCCGCGTCCTCATCGCCACCGCCACCTCTTGCACACATGCCGCCGACTGCCCCCCCAAGGATCCACGCCTCTCCCGCTGGCTCGAGCATTTAACTTATATCCTTGACGAAAAAACATTTAGCTTGACGGTTTCCTAAACCTGAGGACGCACAATTTTCTATGAGCTTACCGTCAAAAAAATTCCGTCAGAGATATCTTTATCTTAGAAAATGCATAGGCAAGAAGAATTTCTCTGTTGGGCTGTCCTTGATAGGATTTGCCTGTCACTTGCCCGACAAAATTTATTTCCCTGACGGTTTTTTCGGTTTCCTTGAAGATTTTTCAGCACACACGGATAATGTGGTTTCCACTAGTGAGGATGCAAACTATATATATGCTAGCTAGGGCGAGCTCGTGAAATGAGATGGGAAGAGTATGAAAACGAGCTATTTCTGTTTTATGATCTGAAATGTGTACTAAATGATCCAATAAGCATACATTTGTATATACATACTAGTTTTTTTTCCAGAATCATTGAGTGTACATCTGTACACCTTGTCCACCCTGCACTTCCCCTGGCAGTGCACCACCGACACCTCAAGCACAGGCCGGTAACAAACAATTGCCCTGCTACGTTTTTCTTTGCTAGAATGAGCGCAGCCGCCGCACTTTGAGACGCAACATCAAAAAGTGGCGTCCACTGAAACGACCGACCGCGCACGCCGATCGGTTTACGCCGGCGCCCCATAGAGGCATGCCATGGCGTTCAGCCGTTCACACTCTGTTCCTTTGGGCCCAAAGCTACCTCACCGCATCGAACCACCGGGCCGCACTGAGCCGGCTGAGATGTGTGTGTGGCCGAGCTTGCACGACGCCACTGGCGGAGGCGCCTCGTGCTGCCACGCGCCCACGCCGCGTGACGGTGCGCGGCTAGTGCTCGCCGCACCGATCGTCGTCGCCGGCCATCACGAGGTCGGCTCATGGTCGCTACACCTACACGCTCGACACCACCGCATAAGAAGCGGCCTGGTAGCCATGAAGGCACCGGCTTACACAGCTGCGCACAAATCACTAGGAGAAGCAAGCAAGGGGAAGGGGTGAGGTGACGATGAGGAGTCTCTTTGTGGTCGCTCTGCTCGTGGCCGCGGCCTGCCTCGCTGCGCCGAGGGGTGCCGACGGCGCGGGCGAGTGCGGGGCGACGCCGCCGGACACGATGGCGCTGAAGCTGGCGCCGTGCGCGTCGGCGGCGGAGGACCCCAGCTCCGCGCCGTCCAGCTCCTGCTGCAGCGCGGTGCACAGCATCGGGAAGCAGAGCCCCAAGTGCCTCTGCGCCGTCATGCTGTCCAACACCGCCAAGAGCGCCGGGATCAAGGCCGAGGTCGCCATCACCATCCCCAAACGCTGCAACCTCGTCGACCGCCCCGTCGGCTACAAGTGTGGAGGTAGGTAATTAAGGAAGCAACAAACTAATGTGTGATGTCTACAATAGTATCTCATTCTTGCTGATCTTCATTCTTTACTGTTTGCTCCGGTCGTTTATTCTGTGATTATCATGCATCAGCAGTATCAACAAGATGCAGTAACACTGAATGTGTGTCTGTCTGTGATTCTTCTTTTAATTCTTTACAGATTACACTCTTCCATGAGCTGTGAGGACTCCAGCCTCCAGGGGTTTGCTGCATGACATGCATGTTCGAGTATCAGTGTATCACCAAAGCGCGAGCTCTTGTGTCGTGTCCGTGTCTGTCAGTCTCTGTGTGTTGCCCATAATAAACAAGACGTGCGAGTACCACACATGTGGAACTCTAGTAGTATGATGTGTGTATCACTAGATACGTACTCATATAGTTGTGTTCAGGGTTCAGAGACATAGCCCTGCATATCCTGTCTTTCTGATAACATCGATTGAGAGATAGTAGATGTGCAATATAATTCATGTCTCCACCGTTTGTCAACTGAAAAGCTTGATGCTCGACTATATAAGATTTATCCTTTAGATGATGAGAACTAAGAACATGCAATACAGACCTTGCAAAAGAAAATCAAGGCACGTACGTAAGCAACAAGAACAACAAGCAAGCACAGGAGCTCCTATACATGCTAGTGATCAAAAGTAAACAACAAGCTACACTAGCAAGCAACAACACCATTACAAGATAATGCAAGTAAATGGGGCTAGTGTTAGGAAGGCGCAAACTAATGGGAGAAAGTGATGACGCGATGATTTTTCTCTCGAGGTTTGGTGGCTTGCAAACCGCCTCCTCCCTATTGAGGTGAGTCCAAGGATTGCCTCTCCTCTCTCTAGCTCCCAAGCCCGCAACCTCGGACTACCCTACAAGGTAGACTCCGACGTGAGCACTAGACTTGAGTCGGTCAATCAACAAGGCACTTTCCATGCCTCCGATCAACTAGAGTTGCTCTTCGCCTTCCTCTCGCAAGCACGAGCATAAGAGCCCCAATTGAATCCTTCTCTAGAGTTCTCACGCAATCTCCTTGCGTGCTTCCACAGAGTTGCAGCCACTAAGTCATTTAGGTGGTAATGACCCTCCAAGAGTAACAAGCAGTGCTGCTTGCAAATCAATTTTCTAGTGCCACTCAATCAATCTCTCAACAATCCACACTAGAGATGCTCTAACCTCACCACAAAGAGATATCAACTAAGTGTATGTGAGTGGAGGGCTAACCTTGGCTCTAAAAGGTGTGGCTATGATCCTTAGGCACTAGCAAACCTCAAACACATGGCCACAACACCTATGTATTGAAACCAAAGCCAAACTAACCTTTATGCAGCTCCGCCAGCAACCCAACGGCTCTAGCGGTCTAACCGACCCACCCGGTGGTTAGACTACCCGACATTGGTCTTTTCTTTAGTCAAATTTGAAACTCCTTTTCTCTGATATTTTATTTGGTGAAATCACTAGAAGATTCTGATGCTAATCTAAACCTTTTATAAAAGGTTCTAGCCCCCTCTGGAAAACTCTGGTGCATGACACATGGCATCATCGGAGAAAGAGCCGCTAATTTTTGAATTTCAAATTGTTTCAGTGTGCCTGCTCAGCACACCTTCACCCTGCGTGCGCTTAAGCTTTGACTGTTTCCTGGAAACGATGGCACCGCCTCGAGCCCGCGTTTTCCTTCCTCGGCATTGCAGACTTGCGGTGCTTCGCCCACCGCCCCCACCAGGGAGCTGGGACGACAACCGAGATTGGGGCATTGCCTCCCATTGGCAAGCTGTTTCCAGACAAGGAAATCTCTTGGAAAACAACAGGCCTCATTGCCCAAGCCCATCAAGGTGTAGCCGCGTGCCGACGTGCCGTGCCATGCCATTCCTGGTATCCTCTTTCACGGCCTCACCGAATTCCGGGTGCTCCAACCATGGCTCGGAAAGTTAAAAGTACAGGGAGGGTGCAGACACGTACGTGCGCAAGAAATTACAGTGCAATCTTGCTGTCAAAAACTAACAATAATAGTCCACATTCTAAACTGTACATACCTGTGTCTAGAATGTCAAAATCCAAGCTCTTACCATGCATTTCAACAACCAAAAAGCTAAGAGTAGCCCGATCGAATGCTCGACTGAGCCTGAGCCTTGTGTGCGCGACGCACGCATTCCCGCCATGGCCTGAGCTTGCACAACTCTACTGGATGACACGTACGGGTTCGCGAAGTGTCCCCCAAACAGATAGTGTTCGACCCATTTGGGCCTCCCGCCATCATGGGCATGGCTTCTGTGTTCTCCATCAACGCTCGACGCTACATAAGCAGCAACAGCTTAGAACGTTAGCATGCCATTTCAGCCACAAGAAGACACACGGATAGTTAGAGAGAACTAGCCTGACGACGGTGCAGGCAACGATCGACGAGGAGAGGAGATTGAAGACATCGAGACGACAATGGCAATGAGGTCCCTCTTCGTCCTCGCTCAGGTCCTGGCCGGCGCCGCAGTCCTGGTCACGCCGCGTGGCGCGGACGGCTCCGGCGCCGGCGCCGGTAGTGGCGAGTGCGGATCGACGAGGCCGGACCCGGACCACCTGGCGCTGAAGCTCGCGCCGTGCGCGTCGGCGGTGGAGGACCCGGAGGCCGCGCCGTCGGGCAGCTGCTGCCCGGCGGTGCGGGACGTCGGGCGGCGGCACAGCCCGGAGTGCCTCTGCGCGCTGCTGCTCTCCGACGTCGTGAAGCACTCCGGCGTCGACCTGGAGGCGGTCATCACCATCCCCAAGCGCTGCAACATTGCGAGCCGCCCCGTCGGGTACAAGTGCGGCGGTGCATATTCGTTTCGTAGTTTCGTGCAACAACTGGTACATTGTATTCTGCTATACTATGAATTTGGTGGTAGAAAAAGTGAACGATCGGTTCTTGTTTTCATTTTGCAGAGTACACGCTTCCTGGTCTGCACGATTGATGGGCTTAGGTTGTGCCACTGAAGCTGCTGGTGTTCTACGGCGTACGAATAAATGACACTAGCTAGCAAAGAACTCTTTAAGCATGCATGTGACAATATGTAGTATATACGGTGAAATACCGAAAATGGTGTGCTTGCATTGTCAGCTTGTGTTTATGTTGTCAGAGGTGTGTGATTCTCCTATTGGCCTTGGTGGCATTTGTTAATGCCGTTTCCGTATTTGCAGGCATCGGTATGGAAAACCTCCGCCCTTCATCCTATCTTCTGCTGCGTATAACATGGTGTATGGTAGTCGATGCTTTAAAGATTTTTGTTGGTGTTGTTTTATGATGGCTTTTTCTCGCCCCACCCCCCCCCCCCCCCCCTCCTCGTTCGTGAGGGTGGTTTTTTCTTATGTGTAAGTTGTGATTTTATACTGTGCTCCTTCCTTATCTATTAATACATGTCTGGTATATTTTTGGCAGTTGCTTTTTAAAAAAATATTGTCAAAGGCTAAAGAACTGTTGCTCAGTCTCTAAATATAATATAACATATGTCAACTCTATTCGACGAACAATATTTTTCAAGTTGATCCATTAAACTTAAATAATGATATGATAGACTAAATAAATTAAACAATAGTACCATGAACATAAATGATATTATACAAAAGTTATTATTAATTGGTACGCTATTTATCTACAAACTAGGAAGCACGTGCATGTGTATTAGGTGCATATAGACGAACAAGGAAGCGTGTATGTATTATGAGCATGATTTAGTGATACATGTGCATAACATGAATGAATTTAAAGATCGACGTCCTCATGTCCAAGCATCCATGCATACTGGTGGGAGGTACTCACCTTGAATCTACGGCGGCCTAAACAAAACAAAAGAAATAGCGTACTCTTGTTGTTTATGTTTTTAATATATTTCAGTAGAGATCAGCCTTCGATCCCTCCTATTTTCTAAAAAAAATAATAAGAAAAGAAAGGACATGCGGACTAGGCCAGGTCAAAACCTTACAAAAACCCATTCTAAAAAAGCCTTACAAAAACCCGGCCTTTTATAGGATTGTGATTATTATAGGTAGAAATTGTTCTTCCTAGCTTCTTCAAAATCCAGAATCGTGATTATATTGTTGGCAAATCGATACACAAATTCATGAAAATCCAGAGGCTATGAAGTCCATACAATATATATACTCCTAATTAACACCCGTAAAGTCCATCTCATATACTACTCTCGGTCAGTTTCATCGTTTTCCAAATCAAAACGGAATTTAGAGTCCATTAAAGAGAATATACACACATATTATACATTATATATTATATATATACAAACAAACCAAATGAAATCCATATATACACACGATGAGGTCAATCATTCCACACCCATTACCCACCCAAACCCTCGCGCGCGACAGTGGCGGAGCCAAGATTTGAAACTTGGGTATTCCCACTTCCATCTCATTAAAAATCGAATCGATAGCCTTAAAATATCTAGGAAGCAAGGTCGAAAGGCTGATTTTTTTTGCTTTTTTGGGCTAAATTGAGTGGAAACGTTGCAGAATGTTGTATTATACAGTTATACATATAAGTATATAGTCATATATACATCAAGGTGTCCTAAAATAATTGGGTATTCCCGGGAATATTCCCTTGAATCCGCCCATGGTGCGCGAGGGCCCCAATAGCATGGCACCGCCGCGCGAGCTGCCGGAGTTGAACGACGATCTCACTGCGGAGATCCTCCTCCGCGTCGGCCCAGACAAGCCCTCACGCCTCTTTCGCGTGTCCCTCGCCTACAAGCGCTGGCACCGCATCCTCTCCGACCACGGCTTCCTCCGCAGCTACCGTGCCTTCCACCAATGCCCTCCTCCTCCACTGCTCGGCTTCTTCTACAACCTCAATTTCCCGGGGCCCTTCTCTTCCTTCGTCGCCACCACGCCAGAAGCCTTCACGCTCCCCCTCCACGGGTTCAACGACCGCCGCGTCTCGTGGGCCCTCGACAGCCGCCACGGCCGCGTTCTCTTCAAGAAGACGGGTGGCAGCAGCAGGGGCCTCGTCGTGTGGGACCCAATCTCCGATGTCTGGACGGACCTGCCACCGCCCTATGAGAGAATGGAGGAACCAGATGACTTTCCTAGTCTCTGGGCTGCATGTTATATAGTCAGGGAAACGCCCCCTGAGTGGCTTGGATTACATCACGGTAGAGACTCAACAACCTCATGTGTCTATCCTAACAACCTCTAACAAACTCTCCCTATACATATGCTGTACACCGGATGACTCGGTTGTCTAGGATGACTACGATGCATATCATCTAACACTCCCTCTCAATCTTAGCCACTAAGAAGGTTAAGATTGGTTCTGAACTGTTGAAGCTTGGCAGCAGGAATGGCCTTGGTGAAACCATCAGCAAGTTGATCACCTGAGTTGATGAATCTGATCTCCAACAGTTTTGCAGCCACTCGCTCCCTAACAAAATGGAAGTCGATCTCGATATGCTTAGTTCGGGCATGGAAGACGGGGTTTGCAGAAAGTACTTAGCTCCCAAATTGTCACACCAAAGGCGTGCAACTGAAGGACACCGAATCTGCAGTTCTTTGAGCAATTTCTGAACCCACATAATTTCGGCAGTTGCATTAGCCAGCGCTTTGTACTCCGCCTCAGTACTTGATCTAGAAACAGTAGCTTGTTTCCGAGCCATCCATGAGATCAAGTTGCTGCCCAAAAATACTGCAAAGCCCCCAGTGGAACGGCGGTCATCAACACACCCTGCCCAATCAGCATCTGAGAAAGCACTAACAAGCATAGAACTCGACTTCTTGATTTTGAGCCCCAAACTAACTGTGCCACGCACATAGCGTAATATTCGCTTGACTGCACTCCAATGAATGGTTGTAGGAGCATGAAGATACTGACACACTTTGTTGACAGAGAAGGATAGATCAGGTCGTGTTAGTGTCAGGTATTGAAGAGCTCCAACAATGCTTCTGTAGCGAGTGGCATCTTCAGAACTAAGTGGATCTCCAGCAGTAAGACTGAGCTTCTCCGAGACACATAATGGCGTGTCAACTGGTTTTGCACGGTCCATACCAGACCTGGATAGAACATCAGTGGCATAGCGCTCTTGAGACAACAGCAAGCCATCACCAACTTTTTTTACTTCGATGCCGAGGAAGAAGTGAAGATCGCCCAAGTCTTTCAGAGCAAACTCAGCTTGGAGATCTTTAAGTAGAGCTGCAGTAGCCAATGAAGAGGAACTTGCCACAATGATGTCATCCACATATACCAAGACAAACATGGTGTATGAGCCCTTGTTATAATAGAACAAAGAGGTATCTGCTCGTGAGGGAACGAAACCAAGTGCTTGCAACTTATTGCAGAGTCGAGCATACCAAGCCCGTGGAGCTTGTTTCAAGCCATAAAGTGCTTTATCCAACTTGCATACATAGGTAGGATGAGCCTTGTCAGTATACCCGGGAGGTTGATGCATGTAGACCTCTTCTTCAAGAAAGCCATGAAGAAACGCATTTTGAACATCAAGCTGACGTAACGACCATCCCTTTGTCACAGCCACGGACAAAATCAGATGGATAGTGGCTGCTTTGACAACCGGGATAAAAGTTTCTTCATAGTCAATGTCATAACGCTGTTTGAAGCCCTTAGCAACAAGTCGTGCCTTGTAGCGGTCAATTGTGCCATCAGCCTTGCGTTTGAGCTTGTAAACCCACTTACAGCCAACAATATTCTTGCCCTTCGGACGAGGCACAAGATGCCAGGTTTGATTCTTGATCAAGGCTTGATATTCATTATCCATTGCCACACTCCAATTGCGATCATGAAGAGCTGCATCAAGGGTGGACGGTTCCTCTGTAGTGTGACTGGCAAGCATGCCCCAACGCACTGTGCCATCAGTGAACTGCTTGGGCTGGCGAATACCATGTTGAAGTCGAGTGACAGGGCGATCAGACATCGGTGCAGTAGAAGAAGCAATTGTCGAGGACGAAGGAGGCACAGACGTAGTAGCCGCAGAAGATCGGGCGGGGAGAATCTGTACAGTAGCCTCAGGAGGAGACGCTGTCGGGGTGTCGACGATGGTCCCCGCGCCAGCAGGATCTGGCTGTGGAGCATTTAGCCCGGCGGGTGAGGGCTGTGGCGTGGGAGTTGGCGTAGAAGATCCCGCGGCCGCCGAGGGAGTCACAGCGGCCCCGTGGGACGCCTCCACGCGGTCGCGACAGACCACCGTACTGCCACCAGAATCGGTGCCGCCGACGCTAGCAGACCCGTCAGGAGAATCGTCCTCGGATCGCGCGCGGTGCCCCGACGGGGAGCACAGGAAGTAGCGTGTGCCAGGCTCTGTTTGCACCGATTTTTCGCCGCCAATTGTACCTGTGTCAACACTGGAGACAGGAGAACTTGCCGAGGCATTAGCAGTGTTAGTAGATGCACCCTGCAGATCAAGTAATTGTGAATCCCCGAGGCTAGTAGAGTGGGTTAAAAAGAGATCGGGTAGGAGCTCAAGCTCCTTTCTAAGACGAGCACCAGCGTTGGGGTGGAGGGACGCAAAAGGGAAAACTTGTTCATCAAAGATGACATCTCGAGATACATATACACGCCCTTGTTTTGGATCTAGACACTTGTATCCCTTGTGAAGTGTGCTATACCCAAGAAATACACACTGTTTAGAACGAAACTCAAGTTTCCGAGTATTATAAGGGCGAAGATTAGGCCATACTGCACAACCAAAAACGCGAAGTTGGCTATAATCTGGAATCTCACCAAACAAGCGCTCAAACGGAGTATCATTATTGAGAACCTTAGAAGGTAGCCTGTTAATAAGGTAGACAGCAGTCAAGAAGGCTTCATCCCAAAATTTGAGAGGAAGAGAGCCATGGGCAAGCAGGGAAAGACCGAGTTCTACAATATGGCGGTGTTTTCGCTCGGCAGAGCCATTTTGCTGGTGTGCGTGAGGACAAGAGACGTGATGGGCGATGCCAATTTTATTAAAAAAGGAATTAAGCGTTTGATACTCGCCACCCCAATCAGATTGAACCGCAAGAATTTTGCGTCCAAACTGGCGCTCTACAAGGGTTTGGAACGTATGAAAGCATTTGAATACCTCAGATTTATGACGAATTAAGTAAATCCAAGTGAACTTGCTATAATCATCAATGAAGGAAACATAATATTCAAAACGTCCAACAGATGTGGGAGCACGACCCCAAACATCAGAGAAAATAAGATCCAGAGGACTCTTGGACCTACTAACAGACTTGGGATAAGGCAATTGATGATTTTTGCCTTGTTGACATGCATCACAAATTCGCTGGTTATTGGAATCAAGAACAAAAGGGAGTCTATGCCGATCTAAGACGTGCTTGACGACCCGAGATGAGGCATGGCCGAGGCGGTGATGCCACAGGGAGGTGGAAGGCTTGACGGCAGTGTAGACTTGTTTATTGGAAGATGAAAATGATGGCGAGGTGGATGATGCATGCAACGGATAGAGCCCTCCTTCACATCGGCCTTTGTGGAGAGTTTTCATCGTCCCCTGTTCCTTGATCAAAAAATGATCGGGGTGAAACTCAAGATAAACATGATTATCTCTAGCAAGTTGATTTACTGAACAAAGGCTCTTATTTGCTTGTGGAACGTGGAGAACATTATTTAGATGGAAAACTCTACTAGGGGAAGACACAGTACTATGACCGACATGTGTAATCTCCATACCTGCGCCATCCGTGGCGTGAACATTGTCGCCGCCATGGTACTTGTTGCGGGTGGTGAGGCGCTCCAGTTCGCCGGTAATGTGGTCGGTGGCACCACTGTCCACATACCAGTTCGTATCTACACCGTACGAACTGGACGTGGCCGAGGAGACGCTCTTCTGAGGTGGCCCGCTGTAGTTGTTGTCGAAGCACTTGCGGCAGCGGTACGCCGGGTGCCCTTCCTTGCCACAGATTTGGCAAAAGACCCCAGGCTGGAAGTTGCGGCCATGTCTGTTTCCGCCGCCGCCATTGTTGTTGCCACGGCCACGGCCTCCCCCGCCGCGACCGAAGCCACCGCGATTGCCGCCGTCGCGGCTGCGCGGATTGCTGGAAGAGCTCGCACCGCTGCGGTTGCCCTTGGTGACGGCGTTGGCAGAGTACTGGGTGCCGCCGCCAGAGTTCAGTTCCTTGCGCTGCTCGAGCGCGATCAGCTGAGCATAAAGCTCTGGAACGGTGATGGGCTCGGCCCTGTTGGCAACAGCAGTGATGACAGATTCAAATTCCTCACCAAGGCCGGTGAGGATGTAGGTGACGAGATCGTCGTCTTCCAGCTTCTTGCCCGCCGACGCCATGTCGTCGGCGAGGCCCTTCATCTTGGTGTAGTAATCGGCGACGGACAATGTGCCCTTGGACGCCGTGGCCAACGCCATCCGGGTGGAGATGATGCGGGCACGAGACTGGGAGGCATGTTGGGCATGGATCGCAGCCCACAACTCGGCCGCGGTGGTTGCAGACGACACTTGCGCAAAGATTTCCTTCGACAAGGACGAGAAGAGGTAGCTAAGGACCTGTTGATCCTGAGTCACCCACGTCTGGTAGGCGGGGTTGGGCACCGGGTCGCCCTTCTTGCCGGTCGCATCGACAGCGCCATCGATGAGCGCCGCGGGTGGAGAAGCGCCGGTCTTGATGTAGTCCCCCATCTGCGCGCCCTTGATGGTGGAGGAGACTTGCGCGTGCCACATATTGTAGTTGGCACGAGTCAACTTCTCGGAGACGGGCGGCAGGAAGCCAAAAGCGAAGGCCGGCATGGCAGCGGATGGGGAAGAGCCGGCGGCCATGAGGATCAGTTCCGGGAGGAACAAAAAAAGCTCGATACCATATGAGAGAATGGAGGAACCAGATGACTTTCCTAGTCTCTGGGCTGCATGTTATATAGTCAGGGAAACGCCCCCTGAGTGGCTTGGATTACATCACGGTAGAGACTCAACAACCTCATGTGTCTATCCTAACAACCTCTAACAAACTCTCCCTATACATATGCTGTACACCGGATGACTCGGTTGTCTAGGATGACTACGATGCATATCATCTAACACGCCCGACGTCTCGTACGTTTCCTACTCGGCCGTCGTGCTCTGCCACGTGGCCGGCTGCGACCACCGTGGCTGCGGTGGTGGTCGCTTCCTCGTGGTCTATATAGGCCGCGATGCGAGTTCCACCATCGTCCATGCCTGTGTCTACTCGTCAGAGGATCATACCTGGGGCGTGCCGGTTTCCGACGGCACACAGTCCTGGTCGTTCGATGTGAAGCGCCCAGCTCTCATTGGAGACGGAATCTATTGCACTGTTGGTCGGGTTACTGCGTTCTCAAGTACGATTTGGTGGAGCGCCGCTTTCTTTGATCGACATGCCCTACTGGTACAGAAGGGATACAGTGCTGATGCAGAACGAGGACGGCACGCTAGGGCTTGCCGGCGTGAGGGGTTCAACGGTCGAGGACATGGAATAATGCTGAGGGAGGAGTTGCAGGATGGGTACAATGGAGGGTCATCAAACTTAGGAAAATGTTGCCTGCAGCAGTTGACGAATCTGCTATGAAAGCTAATGTTATTGGTTTTGCTGAGGGTGTGGGTGTTTTCTTCATAAGGACAAATGTTGGTGTCTTCACGGTTGAGCTAAACTCAGGGCGGGTGATGAAGGTGAGCGGGCCAAGCAATAACCACCGCACTGCCTTCCCCTTCATTAGCTCCTTCACTCCAGGACCAGGTACGGGTCTAGGCCTTTGCTAGTTTAATTTGCAATCCCCTTTATATGTTGTTCTGATACTGGTTTTGTAGATATTCCATTGAATGGAATTAATGACACCTGCTAGATCAAGTACTTGACGGTCACACCTGATTTTAGTTTGGGTACAGTTATTATTAAGGATCATTCTTGAGATTAGCAAGATGTGCCAACTTAACTAAACTCATCTTTGTGAACCTCTGATGTCGTTGCAACTATTTTTTATGACCACTTATCTTGTGCATAATTTTGACCCTTTGAAATTTTATATTACGAGTGGACATGCCCCTATTGTTGAGCTTCGAAAAACCTTGAGCTTGTTTGCCTTGTACACACATTATCTGTTTATGACAATTTACTGATTCTGACTCTTGGAAACTGACTCAATGCCACATCACATAATGTGTTCACATTCTTCTGTTGTCATGAATGATTGATAACATATTGGCAAGATAGTTCATTTTTTTAATTAACTGCAACTTGTTGATCTAATAATATTTTTGATATTTGGGTTTTTTTACGTTCTTTAACTAAATAGTAAGGCATCTCAGTAATTGTTTTGGCTCAAGGAACTATGTATTCTAATATATGGAACAATTTCTAACTTTTATTATTGGTACTTTTTAGATCATGCTTGAAGAGTTGCTATTGGCTGTGTGGAGATGAATTATTAATCACTTTGTACCCAAAGGATGGCAGTTCCAGGCTAATTCACAAATCCTCAAGCGCAGTGAAATGATAATTATGTTGGATAGTTTACGTTTAATTGATGAAATTGTAAGCCATCGTGCATGGTCTGATATGGTCCTTGTGTGCATGCATGCTCACTAGTTGGTTATGAACGTATAATCATTACCCAAGATTTTGTCAAAGGCGCATGCCTAATCTTAGTTTTGTTATTGTTGTTTTTATTTATCCCTGTTCTATCCCTAAAAATAAAGAGACAAAATTTCTGCCATACTTTTTTTCTGCCTCTTCCTCCGGTATTCTTGTATATTTTTTTCCGTTCCAGTCCGGTTCTATTGTATTCAGTATTTAACTGTTCTTTTTTCCGGTTCCAGTCTGAGTCTGCGTTTCGTGTGAGAATCCGGCCCAAACAAAAATGTTCAAGTCCAATCCAAGTCTACGTAGTTCAAGTCCAATCCGAGTCTGTGATGCGTGCGAGAAATCCGGCCCAAACAAAAAAGAAAAAAAAATCGCTCGTACTCCCCTCCATCCGCACACAGTGCCGCCCCCGCTTCCCTTGCTAGTCTCGGTATAGTATAGACCGGCTTTGCCAAACATTAATAATTAATTAAATATATTATATAGAGAAGGGGAAAAAAGAGTTGTCCGCTTCCCTTGCTAGCCTCGGTATAGCCAGCTTACCCAACATTAATTAATAATATATTATATAGAGAGAAAAAAGAGTTCTTCGAATTCCACTCTTACACCAATTACTGAGTGCGTATAGGACTATGGTCCTTGTCCAAATACGAAAACATACAACGATTCTGCTACCATATAATGAGAACAAATAATAACCTAGAGAGCATAAAGCACCGGAACAAAAAAAAAAGCAAGCATTTAGATGGCAAGACAGCACTCCTCCAATTTCCAACGTAATTGTAATACACAAACACTTTCCCTTTTCTGTTAGGTGTTGTTTTTGTGTCCGTTCCGTTCTCTCTTTTTTCATTTTTTTATCTTTTTCTTGTTTTTCTCTTTTTCTTTCCCGGTGCTGCAGCATGTCCCTTTCGTGAATTTTTGAGCAGACCTAGGCGGCAGCGCCTTTGTGGCGGCACAAGCTTGCGCACGGGAGAAGGTGCGGGCGGTGGCTCGAAGCGACGCGTGCTCGCACACACGGACGAGAGGAGGCGCGGGCTCCTGCTCCAAGCGATGCGTGCTCGCACATGCGGCCTCGCACGGGAGCGAGCACGGGTAATGCATGGGAGGGAGGCGCAAAGCTCGCAGTAGCGGCCGAGCAGCCCTACGCGAAGGAGAAAGAGAGGATTTTGTTGTCGATTCATGCCACGTGGTCGTAGCCGTTGTGTCAGTGCGCGGCTTTGCCGTCCACGCTCAGGGGTGTTTGGTTTGCGGTGCTAAATTTTAGTTCGTATCATATTGAATGTTGACTGAGTTCGATCATGGAGTGTTCGGATACTAATAAAAAAACAAATTACATATTCCGCGACTAAACCGCGAGACGAATTTATTAAGCATAATTAATCCGTCATTAGCACATATTTTTACTGTAGCAATTAGTGCTAATCATAGACTAATTAGGTTTACAAAATGGTCTCGCAAATTATCCTCACCCTATATTTTTTGTTTCATAAATAGTCTATATTTAGTACTCTATGCATGTGTCTAAACCATTAGACTAAATTTTAGTCCGTGTAACCAAACACGACCTCATTGCTGCTGGTAGTATAAAAGATTATAGTCCCGTTGCAACGCACGGGTAGGCCGGTCGCAGCAGCCAGAGGCCGGCTGTGGTACGGTCGCCGAGTCGTCGACCGTCGACGCGCGTCCCCCGAGGCCCTACACGGCAAGTGCTTCAATTGTCTCTCTTCCTCCCAGCGTGTGGCAACCTGCAGGCTGCCGCCACGCTGTCTGCGTTGCTGATGTTTCCGACACATCGCGCGTGACTGCAAGCGGCGGCGTTCAGTGAAGATCACTGACACGATGGGAGGCCGCACTGTGGCGTCCAGCCCACGTGTTGACCCGGCTGGTCTTGGCATGCCGGCGGTTGGTCATCTGGGGCACTTGCAGCATGGTGGCAGCTCGTCGTCGTTCACTCCAAGACAAGATAGCCCTGGGAACCCCATGTCTAGTGAGTGCGGCGTGGTGACAATGCCAGTATCACCGACCGTCGCTATGCAGGGAGATGAAGTGCTGACACGAGTGGTGCACCTTGAGCATGTGCTTGCGGTGGACCGTTGCTTGGAGGCTCCGTGTCGTGACTTCGATCCCATGCTGGACGAGGTGGAGGCATGTCTGACTATGAGGTCACCTTCGTGTCCTTTGTTCGATGATGCCACACAACCATACTCGCAGGTGACTGTTACGCCAGGGCCGATGACATCTGCAGTGTACGGTGGTGAGGTCTCGCCATCGTCGGGTGATTTGGCCCCGCGTCGCTCCCCCTTGGGTAAGAAGCAGCCGCGGATGCCGCAGCCGGATTCGGAGGTTACGGAGCTGGAGTTGCTGAGGCGCAGCCGTGGATCATCGTTTGACGATGATGGCCACAACACTCAACTGCCGTCGGCTGAGGCGTCCCTGGTGGCACAATTGGAGGCGCAACTATGCATCCCGCTCGAGACCCCGTTGCTCAGCAAACCAAGGCTGAGGAGGTCCAGGACACCTTCAATGGTGATGTCGGTGCGACGGAGTGGGAGGCTGGCTACTAAGACCAAGGCCTCCAACCCGACTGTTCAAGCACAAAATGTGTTGAAGCAAAAGCTGGGAATCACTGACATGCCGCAGGGTCCAGACCCTATGGCCATGGACAGTATTAAGGCCTTCTTTGCTGAGCCGTGGTCGCCCTCTAAACAGGAGGCCCTTCAGGCGCTCTTCGCTCCAGACTTCGATTCCGTTGACATGGAGCTAGACCTCACCGGCTTCGAGCACGATGCGTTTTAGCCGCTGAGTTGCCCTGCACGCTGCGTAGTTTTATTTTATTGTGTAATCACAACTTCGTGAGCTCTGTCGGTTGTTTCGGGTTCGGTAACCATAAATTACCGTCCCAGCTTTAATTTGTAAAACTCTATTTCTGCTTAATGAATACCGTGCCAATGGCACGTTTGAGAGAAAAAAAATATTTGCTAGTAATAACAAAGAAGCAAAATTTCCGTCTCTTTTTTTATACCATTATTTTGGTTTGGCCCTCCCTAACTAACTAGCACTTTATACAAACTACTTTCATTTGCGGTGGAACGGAAAGCATGTCCTAACACGTTTCTTTCTCCAACCAAATCTATATCTTTTTTTGGTTGAAAATGTATAGAAAATTGCTTTCGAATTTGAATCCAACCGAAAGTCAAATTCCCCCCCCCCCCAAAAGAAAAGGCAGAAGGGGAGAAACATGAGACATCTCATTTCTCCATACGTAAACCGAATACAATACAAGTATACAACCAGCCAACAAATCAGATCAAACACAGACCTACCAAACAAACTGAATAAGAACACAAAGAAGACAAGCAGCAGGTCGAAGAAAGGAAAACTGAGTTCCTCGATCGTGAAGAAAGGAAAACTGAGTTCCTCGTTCGCGCAGATGCACCGAGCCGAGGCACCGCTCATCGCGGTCAATGCCGCTCCACTGCTGCCTATGCTCAGCCCTGGTGCGGCCGCCCCACACTACATCCGAAGCGCCGCCCTGCGACGGCCGTGGCCACGCCACCAGCCCACCCTACCACTGAAAGCCCAAGTTTGGTTTTGGTAATTAATGACACCAAGTTGCTAATGCCATGTGTTAAGTGTTTTGAGTTAGGCATAAGCAACACATGTGATGAAGGTATATGTGGCAAGGAGTGGTGGCCACAAGATCACAAAGAGATGGTGCATGGACATGAAATGATGATCATGGTGATCAAGCATGAGGAGATAGACATGGAACAAAGTGATCAAGGCAAAGGTATAATCATAGGGTTTGCTTTTGCCGGTCTAAGATGAGTAGAGAAGTGATTGACCGGGTTTAGGATTGATAGCCGACTATCAAGAGGGGCAATCACGGTTAGCTCGTGAATCAAGTGCTACTAGGTCATCATCTTGAGCATATGCATTAGGATCTAGTAGAGAGCTAACGTAACGCCTTGAAAATGATTGTGAAAATACTAACACACATGCACATGGTGATATACACATGGTGGTGTTAGCACATTTGCGAAGGCGGTGGAGTTTGAGCGGTAGAGAGAGGTTTGGGTTCCTCTCTCCCTCCCACCGAGCTTGCGAGCGCGGGATTCAGGCGTTTTCGTGTAAATGAAATGCCTATTTTCCACTGCGCCGGACGCTAGACCGGACGCGGTCTCCGCATGACCAGCGCATCCGGTCAGTAGCAGCTGCTACAGAGACACGCGGTGTCACATCCCAGATGTTAAGAAATAATTAAAATGTGATAATGATGCATCATCAAGCATAAGTATCAAGTGTTATGCCATAAATGCATTCATATTGCAATAATAGATATCATATGTTGCATATGTAATGTTGCCATATGACATGTTTCATATGTTTCTTTGTCATGTTCACATATTGCAAATCTGGTATTTTAGTTAATTCCATGAAATGATGGCATGTTGATACATTAGGTTCTTTATGAATTTATATATGAGAATTGGCTTAAGCAAATAAAGTTTTGTTTAAATAAAAGTTGTAGTGTTAAATGTGCTTTATAATATGGGATCAAGGCTTGATAATAATTTGTAAGTCAAACATGTTTAAAATGGAGCTTCAAGTTTGAGTTTGTATTTGGGGTCCAAAACTTGTCGCAAGTTTTCCGAGTCGAATTTGAATTCAAATTTGGGGAATTATTAAAAGATTTTTAAAAAAATCAAATTGGTCAACCAAGAGTGACATTTGGTCAACCATGTGATGCTTGACTCAATGATGCCCTTGGGTGATGGTGTAATCACTAAATAATCACCAATTAATAGAGTATCAAGTTTCAATTTGAAATCTTTCCGAAAACCCTGAAAAGCAAAACCCTGATTTTACCCCTTTTTGATTAATTCAAAATCTAAGCAAAATTTGGGAAAAAGTGTAAAACTAAGTTTGTAGATCTTTTCTAGGGATACAAGTTTGGTGTTTTGAGTTTTCAAAGTTTCAGTGTAAAATTTGGAGTAATTTTGAAAAGATTCAAATCTCAAATTTGACCCCTTTTCATCTCCCTATCCAATTTCAAAATGGAGGCATAATTTGAAAATGTTTTGAATAGAAAAGTTGTAGGTCTTACCTAGATGTACAACTTTGGTATTTAAAGTTTTTGAAGTTTCAATACAAAATTCAAAGTAATTTTGAATTTACAGAATTCTAGAAAATGTCCCCTTTTAAATTCAAATTCAAATTTCAAAATCTAGGCCGAATTGGAAAATGTTTATATTGAGAAAGTTGTAGAACTTTGAAAATTAAACAACTTTTGTATTTACAGATTTTCAACTTTTATAGAAAATTTGAAAGTAATTTGCAAAATGGAGCCAGTGGCATTTCTGTAAATTTTTCAAAATCGTCTCCAACCGCATGCCGCCACCTCAGCTGTCGCCGGCGACCTTCCAACCGCTTCCAGGCACGCCCGTGGCTGCCAGCGGCTGCTTCGACGTGGCCTGGACACCCAGAAGCCGCGCCGACGTCCCTAAGTCATTGGGCCGGTCATTTCCTCGTCTTCTTCTTTCCACCGACGGCGAGTTCACCACACCAGCGAAATTCCCGGCAGCCATCGCATTTCTTTCCAATTCCTTGCATCCTCTGCTCTGCCTTGCAGTCGCGCGCGCATTGAGCCAGTGAGCAGCGCCTCGCTCCACCGTGATCGCTCACGCGTGCTGCCACCGTCGTGACCGTGTCGCCGTGGCCACTGCAAGCCACTCGCCATGGCCGCCGTGCCCCGCTCACACGTGGCTGGCGCGCCTTAGCTACCCTCCGTGCTCCCTATCTTCTGTCATAGCGCGGTCGTGGGTCACTGAAGCTCAAGCAGGAGCCTGCTCGACCGCTACCGCGCTACCTTCGCCAGAACAGGCTCCGCCGCCTTCGTGATCTGACCGCCGCCCGCCATGCGCGTGGCTGTGCTTTGCTGCAACTCAGCCAGGCGCCAATCCTAACCCTAAGTCTCCGCCTGGGCTCCCTAGAGCTCCTGCGCACACGCGCAGGTCATTTCCTCGCTGGAGACGGTGAGTCCACCTCACCAGCCGCACAACCGCGCCACCGAAGCCGCCATTAGCGCCATCGCTGCTCTCAACCACCTCAATCGGCCAAACCACCCATTCCATTAGATGCGGGAGACCGAGAGGAGTCCGATGGTGGTGGTTCCATCACCGGAATCCTCGCCGGCGTTGGGCTAGCGCCAGTCCACGCCACCCCCCTGCTTTCCTCTCACTGGCAGGTGGGGTCTCTTTGACCACGGGCCCCATCCGTCAGGCGCGCCTGATCCCCTGCACGGGCCGGCCTGCGACCACTGCACGTGGGCCGCGCGCGCACCTCCGCGCCTGGGCCGCGCCTGCTCGCGTGGTTGGGCCAGTTGGGCCGGAGGGAGAAAAGAGGAGCGGGCCTGGAGTGGAGTTTTCGCTTTATTCTTTTCTAAAAATATTAATTAGTACCGAATTTTGTTTATTTCATTGTGAAATATCTAGGGCTCCACAAATATCGAAAATTTTTGTGTAACCTCCCTGTGATGTGTATTATTTAGGAAAAATAGGAAATGTCAATTTTGATTACTTTTTGTATGTTAATTAATTAGCTCAATCAATTATTAAATGCAACTTCCATGAATTTTATTAATTGTAATAAAAGTCCTAAAATCATAAAATTAATTTTGGGTACTGTTTTAGGGTAAGATTAATCTTTAGAAAAAGTTTGAGATTAATTGGATAACTCTGATTTTATGCTTAATTTATGCTTTATTAATTAATTAGTTAATCAAATGATTAGTGTTTAATCATTTAGGGATTTGTGTGACTTTGAGATTTCTTGTTGACCTTGGATCATTAATATGTGATGATCCATGGCATCTTATTGAGTTGCTTGAGCTCACGATTAACTTGTTAATTAAGTTTTGTTAATGATAATTAATGTGTTTAACATAGATCATTATTGACTAATGATTTCTTGTGTAAGTAATTAGTGGTCTTATGATAGACTTACTTGTTATTAGATGCAACCTCTTGGGTAAAAACAAAGTTATGGTTAGTTAACCTTTAAATTAACCTTGTTGGCTTGTAACTGTACCGCGAAGGAAAGTTGTACTCAAGTAGATAACTAATGTTTATCCTTTCTAAATGTCTCTTGTATGCTATGCTTTGTTCATCATCATGCATCATGACATGCATTCCATCATATTAAGTCTCGCATCATTTATATACGTGTAGTTTGTACGAGAATAAGAAGATGCGTGTTGATCAAGTATCGGAGTAGGTCCATCCACCAAAGGTGTTGGTGTCTATTGGAACTCTCTGAGGGAAAACTAACTTCTCTGCAACGAAGGCAAGCCCCGGACATACAACCACTCTTCTATTTTTAAATGCTTTATTACACCTTAAGTCTAGTGTAATGTGCATTATGTTAGTAAGAGTTGGTTGATACCGTTGCTGCATGATTATCTTGATCTACATTTATATCCAGATGATATCCCACTAATATATGTAAGTCGATCTCTTATGCTTAGTGTAACAACCCAGAATTTTCCAGAAAACAAAAATCACAGCTACAAATTTTTTTTCTAAAAATAACCTATGTTTGGGAGGTGTCATGTAGAAAACCTACCCTAGTTGCACAAGTAGCACCTAGTCTAGTTAAGTACATTCTTGCATTTAACCAAACATGCTTGAGTTGGAATTTATGTTCTTTGTATTGTTAATTGAAAACAATAACATATCTTTAATTAATTGCCTAATTAAATAAATGTGGGAATATAATCTTATCAAATAGTAGGCCCCATTATGATATACCAGTGGAGGCAACATATTGTCTTACATACAAATGCCTTGGCACAATTGGAACAAAGGAGATACAAAATAGAAAAGCTTGATGTTTAAATCAGAAAAAGGAGAAGAAACCCTATGTGGCCCAGCCAACCCCGCCGAGCTGGCCTACCAAGCCGGCCTGCCGAGCCAGCCCAACGAGCCGTAGCACCACCCGAGCCGCGCAGCAGCGTCCCCGCACCAGCCGGCCTAGCTCAGCGAGCTGGCCCAACTCCCGTCTGAGCCGTAGTTTCAAACGCCGGCTGCACATGGGTCGGCCTAGCAAGGCGCCACATCAAGCCCGTCGCCACCTTCTTCCCTTGCCTCGCTGACTGGTGGACCCCGTCAGTCATCACCTTCCTTCCGCCTCCCCCTGTCCTCTGTTCCGGCCGTTGTGAAAAGGGGGGGAGACAGGGTCACGATAAGGGCGTGGGAGAGATTCTCCCTATCCCCGCTACTGCCTTGTGCGCCAAGGTACTACATCAGCTACGCGAGCGCGCTATCACGACCAATCGCGCGCCCGCTCTACCCATCATGCACCGCATGGTGCCTGCCATGGCCTACGGCCGCAACCACCTCTGACGCCACCGTACCGCGCTAGGCCAGCCGTGGTGAGAAATCAAGCGCACCGCGACGCCATCGTGATCGCACCATGCCCCAAACCCTACCACAACACCCTTGATTGCCTCCACGTGTCTCCTCTGCCGTATCCGCCGTTCACCCACCATAGCCGAGCTCGGCTATAAAAACAGAGCTTCTCGGTCGCTCTAGCCTTCCACCCCCCAAGCCGCCGCACTGGTGGCACCGTAGCCGCCCCACACCGCAAGAGAGAGGGAGAAGAGAAGAGGGCGGAAGAGAAGGGAAGAAGGGGAGAGCAGAGGACGCGAAGCCGTTGCCGCCGTTCAAAACGTCGGAGATGGAGAAGACGCCGGACTTCCTCTTCTCCACCAACGGTCTGCACGGCACGGCCACCGCTCTTCACTGCTTCAACTTGCCACCGCACCACCATCTAGTCACCACGAGCCCAAGGTAGTTCACGCCTTGCCGTACCCTCCCGCCTACCATGCTCGCCATCGTGCCTACGCCGGCCCCGCCACGACCGTTCCCGCACCGGGAATGATCAAGGCCGAGGCCCGAACATCGTCCACATCTACACACACGCACACGCACGCACACGATGGACGGCAACAGCCTTGCGGAACCATAACCGCTCAGGAACGCTGCAAAGTTGAGGATGGGCGTGGCACACCACTCGTTGAGGATCGTTGAGGATCCGGGACCTTCGTGCACACCACTCGCTCCTGATGGGCGGGGGACGATTACCCGACTGACTAGGGCAGTACCACTACTACTTGGATGGAAGGTGACAGTGTAGGGAGGTATGGGCATGGGGACCCACACCCTCCTAAGACAGCGTAGTGACCTTGGGGGCCCGGTACTACGTCTCACAGTCTCAGCGTTTCGGTGGACTCTGGGGTGACCCAAGGTTGAGTGGTAGGGTGGTACTGTACCGGTTGGGAGGCAGTTGGAATCAGCCTAGACAAGCCGGATCGTCGAGGATGGCGATCTTGTGGATTACCAGGTGTACACACTATGCAAAGTTGATCGATCTATATGTATAGCCGCGTCCGCGGATATGGACTGTAACACCCCGGTGTTACTCGAGCATTATCATTGCAAATCATACGCATGACATGTCATTGCATTCATGATCATCTGTGGAATTAGAGTACACTTTTAGTTAAAACATGTGTGCGGGAAAATTATTGCATATAATGCCTATACTTGATTCATCCTCATTAATTTGGTTTGACTCATGAAACATGGGTAGTTATAAATTTTAAATCACTTAGAAATATTTAGTGCAGTTTTTGGAGCAACTTGATAACTAAAGTTTTGTCAAAAATTTGCTTTTAAAAATATTATTAGAATTGGTCAAAAACCCTTCCTAATTAGCTTTTATTCTCTAATTCAAAATATGTGGGGATTTTGGAGTTGGCTCTTTTATAAAAGTTGTAGAGAATTAAATTCTAAGCCACTTTCATTTTTGGGCCATTTTCAGAAAAGGTCATCTTCTTACTCAAATTTGAATTTGAAAACTGAGAATTTAAATTATTAGAAAAATTCCTTGAAAAATAAAATTTAAAAATGAGTTTCAGTTTAGTGGGCCAGCGCCTCGCTTTCAGCCCACAGCCGCAAGCCGGCCCAGCCCACCATCACGCCGCACGCCGCGCTCCCGCGCGCGTCCGTGGTCCAGTGGACCGGGCGCACGCCGCTCGCCCGCCTGCACCCCGCGCGTCGTGCCCAACCCGTGCGCGCTCTCCGCCGCGTGGACGCGCCGCACCGGCGGCCGTGGACGGTGGCTGACCGCCCGGTCGGAGCCCCCGCACCGGGACGGAATCACGTCCAGGGACGCTCCCGACCGCGCCTTAACCCCCGCGCCCACTCCTTCCTCCCCCACGCGCTCTCCATTTCCGAACGCAGCTCCCGCTCCTCTGTCACCGCCACCGCCATCGCCGACGTTGCCGTTCCGGCCACGCTAGCTCACCGCAAGCCGCTTCATCTCGCCCTGAGCTTCTCCTCCCTCGGGCGTAGCCTGCACACACTGGAATCGGCCGTGGTAAGCCTTCTTTCCACGTGAATTGCTCGTCGGAGCTCCGACCGAGCTCACCGGACTTGTCCGCTCCGTGGAACGCCCCTCTCCACTCCACCTCACTCCTTTCCAGCACGCGCATCTTGCTCGCCTTGGCTCACCGGTGCTCGAGCACCTTTTCTTGTCCCGTTCCTTGGCCGGAGTTGGCCGGCCGGCGGTCAACCGCGCCACCGTTCCGCCATGAACGGCGATGACCGGTCCCTCGAGCTCCGCTGGCCACCCCATGTGCACCACTGGGTTCGCAACCGTGCGGTGGTTCGCGTGATGCCTCTGGCTTGGCCGGAGACCTCGCTGCCGGCGAGCTGTGGACGCCGGAGTTCCCCTCCCTTTCTCTGCGACTGACGTGTGGGGTCACGGGCCCACCTGTCGGTCTCGTGTTTGGTCTCTGTGTTCAGTTTCTGGGTGCACGTAGCGTTAGCCAGCCGGATTTCAAAAAGGGATTTAAATAATTGTTTTCCAGAAAATGTAAAAGGGTTTCAAAAATCCATAACTTGCTCATTTTAGCTCTAAAAATTGTGAAATAAATTTTTATAGACTTCTTAGAATCAGATCTACAATATAAAAATATTACATGTGAATATTGCACTACTTTTCTGTAGGATTTTATTTAATCATTGAAATTGATGCTTTCTTGATAAATATGTAATAAATCATAGAAAACTCAGAAAAATGTGGTTTCAAGTTTGTTAATCTTTTTGTGCAATGTACTTGCTAGGAAAATTATGTATCATGCCTGTTCTGTAGAAAAATTTTTATGTGTAGTTCAAGTGCTTTTTATTGCTAATATTTGTTATTTTTGTTAAATATAAAATTATGAATAAAACATGCAAGAAATAATTTTTCTACAGTGATTGTTTACTGTGTAGACTCTAGAAAAAATGATAAATCTTTTGTTTGATAGTTTTCTTAGTGTAAAGTATTTTTATGCTCATTTTTAGACCCTAGATTGTTATTTTTGTGTAGATAGTTCTAGTACTCAAATTGCAATGGAATTTTTTTGACATGCTAATGTACTTGGTAGTAATCCACTGTAATTTTATCAAATTTTTCCAGGTTAGCAAAATAAGTGTTGCTGTTCAAATATAGTGTCAACTAGATTTTAAATTAATATTTTAATGCAAGATTAATTGATAAACTTTGCTTTGGTGTATCTTTGAGGCCTCTTAGGGTGCTAGGGTGACTTTGCATGGTAGAGACTGTTGGTGGTAGTTTATGAGTACATGTTCTTGGATGATGTAGACTACCTTGTAGAAGAGTTGTAATTCCACTCAGTCCAAATAAAGTAAACATGTGCATCTACATTCCATTCATCATCATCATCTCATGTCATCTCTGCAATGCACCTAGACATGAGCACTTATACATCTGCATCATACAGGATCACAGGAAGCGACCCCAGTAGCAGTTCCCGAGGATCCGGAAGAGCAGACCGAGGTGCAGGAGCAAGAGGTGCCCGAAGCCGAAGAGGAGGTCGGTGAAGATCTTCCAGAGTGCCCCGACCACCGTCCGAGCTCTTTTGAGAGAGGCAAGCCCCGGAGCATTTCTCTCCCAGTTTGCGAAATATTTATTAATGGTTCTACTTAATTACTGCATTAAGTTTAGGAGTTGTTTGCAACCGTTGCTGCATTATACCTTGTTTACCCTTGATTTACCTTATCCTTGTCACCTTGGTATTCGCAGTCAAGAAATGCTTAGTTTGCTTAGATCGGTAGAAGTCGGGTGATTGCCTGTCACCTGCGAGCCATAGGTGGTTACCTGGATCTGTTTGAAAAAGTATGTCATATGAGAATAACTAAGTGTCGAAGTGAATTTGAGACCGGACGGAGACTTGCAGGGTTTCGAACTGTAGTGTTTTCTGTCTGAGTCGATTAAGGACCGACTGTTGTTGGGCCTCGAGTCATGTTGAACGCATGCCTCACATTTAGCTGGCCGAATAATGTACCTTTCGACCGCGAAGCTGGGAGATTATTCGGGCCGAGTGGATTGCCCGCAACGCACTGTATCGGAGCAGTAGTGGCAGGATACGGGGCGCGATGATAAGGCCAAAGAGCAGTCGGGCGGCCCCCAGGTACATGTGGTTCCTGGCAAACTCGTGACTTTACCTGAATAGTTGACTCGGTGACCAATACCTCACTTTAGCGGGTGAGTGAGGTTTGTGTGAGGAATAAAATTACCAGCTGGTTAATAATCGATTCGAATCGCCATCGTTCACTGGATAGTGAACACTTGACTTGAGTTACTTCATCATAGTAATGTTAATGGAACACTTGGACAGTTATGAGAAATATGACATTATGGAAGTTGTTAATGATCATGGGTTATCATTCCTTGTTTAATTATATGTTTACTCTAGCACAGGTGCAAATGTAGTTGGCAGGTTAATAATAATTAACTTGGTGTAATAGCTTCTAGAAAAAGGTTCTTTAAATGATAAAAATGCTTTCTGCAAATGAGTCAGCTACCCCACTATCAAGCCATGCATGATTCCTTGGTGTCACTTTATTTTCGGTTATGTCGGGTAAGTCTAGCTGAGTACCTTCTCGTACTCAGGGCTTTGTTCCCACTTGTTGCAGATGGGCAGATGTATTACGACTACTGTATCAACTGCCTTTACCCTGCGATGGGCGAAGCTTAGGACCATGGGCAATGGTCATTCACTACTTCTCGTCTGATGCTTTTGCTGGAGATGATCATGAGCTGGCACTTTATTTCAAACACTGTGTGCGTGTGTGGTTTGAACTAAATGCTTCCGCTACTTTTATTTGAACCTGGTTTGTAATAACTATGTTTAAACTCCGATGTATTCTGTGCTGCAAACTTTTATGTAACTTATGATGGTGACCGCTAAACTTAGTACGATCTTGGCTGTTATGTGAATTGGTTTGAAATCCATCGTGATTTCACGGACTACCGGGTTATACGGGCTTAAGTTTGCTAAATCGTCCGCTTTTGGGATGATTTTCTTACTTAATTTCGTATAATTGGGCGGTTCTATTACATGGACATTCCCATGACCTACGCTTCACTTGATTAGAGAGAGGAGTCCTTTCTACTTTTCCCCCCGGGTTTTGTATTGGTTTCCGGCTTTGGCCGTTGAGACGAGATCTGAGCGGGAGTCAATCTCATCGCCTAGAGAGAGAGTGAGATGAGATGTGTGGTGTGTGATGGGATTTGGGTAAAAGGTGTGTATAAGATGGGTCAAAAACTGATGAATATCTTATTATTAAAATATTAACTACTTGCATAGGAAACCCATAGCCTAAATAGATCTCTTTCTACTTCCCTCAATGCATTCCACTTTCCACAAAGCATTGCAAGCATAGGGTGGGCGATGCGTGGTCAGTACCAAGTGTACTGATAGATTTTTGACAGGTTCTGAGCCCGAGTATGACTACGAGGGCGATGATTGGGAGGACTAGAGGGTCTGTTCTACGCTCGAGCTGGTTTCAGGAGATCGTTTTTCACTGCTATCTACGTCAGATGCTGTTCTGGATGCTTGTGTGAGTGTGTTCCGCCCTGCGAGGCGAAGAGAATAATTTATGTAAAACTCTCTATTGTACTCTGATATTCGTGCATGACTTTATGTATCACTGAGATTTGGGTAAATTGACGGAATGTTTCATCATTTTACACTTCGTTTCTGTGGATTTCCCTTGGTGGAAATCAAGGACGTTTCAGTTGGTACCAGAGCTATGCTGGACCCTAGGACGGACCCGTAGGATTAGACAATAGAATTAGGAAAGATATTGACACTTTCGGTTATATTACCGACCGTGCTGCCTTTTCGTGCACGGCTTATCTCAATTTCACACCCTCTTACCTACATTTCATTCTACCTTACCTATCACATCGCTCCGTTCCACCCTGAATCACCCTGTTTCACTTAAGAATTCACCAAGTATCACTTTGAGTTACATTGATTCGCCTTGTCTTACCAAGTTTCACTCTGTAATACTCAAGTTACTACATACACAACAAGGTACTGACTCCGTCTTACGGTTAATTTGCAGATGGCCCCTGTTGTCGAGCTCCCTGTGGATGGACTGGCCAACCGTGGGTTCGCCACGATCCTGTATGACGTGCTGGACTCACTAGGCATTCCCACAGAGCAGATCGAGTACGTGTGCCGGGGTGAGCCTGGACCCAACGGGTTCAAGGGCCACATCGTGGTCCACCTCAAGGTCCCCGCCAGCGAGTTCATACCCGTGCTGTGTGCCTTCGAGACACTAGAGGTGGAGAACTCCATTGCTTCATGCGTACAGTCCGTCTCACGCACAGCTCTTCGCAGTGTGATGCGTGACGCACACGACTACCTCAAGACGGGACCGTACCGCCTGCTGCCTGCTGCTCTGGACCTCAATAGGTTCTTGGAGCCGCAGATCACTACTGCAGACCATACTGCGCGTGACGAGGTCGACCCCTGTCGGAGGGCCTCCACGCAGTACATCATCGCCCAGGATCGCTACATCATGGATGTAGAGATGCAGAACCGCCGCTACCGAGACCTCCTGTTCCGTTGCAACGAGGAATTCCTCAAGGTGGAGCACAAGGAGGGGGAGATGGTCGGCAAGCTCAAGGAGGAGCGCATGGGCTATGAGAGGATGAAGACTTTCTACGAGAACCGTGAGCAGTCACTTCGGAAGGAGATCGCCAATCTCAAGGACAAGGTTGGGGAGGCTGAGCTTCGCCATGACTATCTTGAGTCCAAGGTGCTTGAGTGCGAGGATCGGATTGAGCGTCAGAGACTTACCCTAAGGGAGTTCCACGAGAAGGAGAAGCAGCGTGGCATCAGGAAGCTTGCCCTGGAGGCCCGTTGCAACACAATGGAGAAGCTAGCTGTGGAGGCTGTTGTCACCACCACATACAACATGCATCACCTGGTTCACTACATCAAGAGCACCGAGTACCTTCAGGACAAGGTGAACTGCATCAGCCAGGCTTGGATCGACGCTGATCGCAAGCGCGTCCAGGAGATCAGGAAGGTCCAGGACGTCCTCTTACCTGGGATGCGCAAGAAACCGCGCAGACAGCCTTTCCACGTTGAGGCCACCAAGCTCAACTTCAAGGCTTGCCCGACTGAGGGTTACTCAGAGGTTCCGAGGACGGAGATGCTGAACTACGCTCTCACCTACGTCGCGAGGATCCACCACTCCGACGACGAGCTCCGTGCCATGGAGGGCACTCCCGAGGCTTCCACTTCTGGTCCTTCTGCACCACCCGCCACTCCCGGACTCACTTCTGGTCCTTCTGCACCACCCGCCACTCCCGGACAGGAGTAGTTACCTTTTTTCACATAATCATGTAATAAGGTAGTAGCAGACATGTTGAGCCCTGCGTGGCTAGAGATATGATGCACTTATGGAGTAATGTAGGATGTCCCACTTTTGGAGCTGCCTGCGAGTAGCACGATTCTCGCGAATCTGTCAGTGTAGCTACTGGAGATATCGCTATGTAATAAATTAATGTAATGGATGTTTTGGATCTTATTGCATCTTATGGTTCTTATTTGCATCTTTGTATGAGTGTTGGATAGTGATCTCTTTTTAAATTGATAAAATCGCTTAACAATACATCTAATGAAAATGTTAAATAATAAACTGACCCTGCAGAGAGATGTCTTGCCGCCGATCCGCTCGTCTGAACAACCACTCGCTTTCCCCCGCGCCTATGGCCCATGGTCGTGGTCATGGCCGTGGAGGAGGCCGGGGAGTTCCCTTCGGTGTCAGGGAGGAGCCCGCACTAGAGGAGCCTGCACTGGGGGCGGGTGCCGCCCAGCATCTTGGAGGAGGAGCACCACCGCCGCCGCCACCACCACAGTTGGCCGAGGTGATGGACCGCCAAACCCACCTCTTGGAGACACTGGCTCAGGGAATGCTTCACCGCCACGGGGGTCCTCCCAATGACTTCCAGCGGAAGTTGGAGGGTTTCCTCAAGCTGAGGCCTCCTACTTTCGACACCGCCGACGATGACCCCATCGCCGCTGAGGACTGGCTCCGTGAGATGGAAAAGAAGCTAGACCTCACCACCTGCACTGACGAGGAGTGCGTGGGGGTAGCCGCCCACCAGCTCACTGGCGCTGCACGCGCATGGTGGGACAGCTACTGCGACGCCCACGAGGACCCGGGGAGTATCTCTTGGGAGGAGTTCGCCGAGGCCTTCCGTGAGCAACACGTGCCTGAGGGCGTCATGGATGCCAAGGTGGAGGAGTTTCGCAACATCTCCCAGGGCTCCCAGAATATTCAGGAGTACACTACTCGTTTCACCCGCATGATGAGGTATGCTCCAGGTGAGACCGATACCGAGAAGAAGAAGATGTACTGCTTCAAGAAGGCGCTGAACCCTCGACTCAAGGTGGCCCTTTCGGGTCATGCTTGCCGCACCCTTCGTGAGATGGTCAACAAGGTGCTGGAGATGGAGAGGGATCGTCTGGAGGCGGACGCCTTCCACAAGGAGAAGAAGTGCCGGTTCGAGAGTTCCTCTCGTGGCCCGGCCCCGTAGAGGCCACGTGCTCACGTGCTTCCTCCGCCTCGCTCTCGCTACACCCAGGGGGCAGTGATCGCTCTGAGCCGTGGAGGTGATACCTACACCGCCAACTACCACCGCCTCGCTCAGAGCCGTCCCGCTCCGAGTCACCCCACTCAGGGAGCTGGCATGTGGAGGACCGCTACGCCCACCCCCACAGGTAGCGCGCCCTTCACCTGCTTCGGTTGTGGCTAGCCCGGTCACAAGATCACTGAGTGCCCCGTCAAGAATGGCACACCACCTGCTTCGACTTAGGTGAGACAGGCTGCTACACCTGCTGCTCCGCGCAAGAACGTTGCTGGGGCTGTCCGCAGTCGTCTCAACCACATGACCGTGGAGGACGCCCAGGATGCTCCCGACGTGGTGTACGGTATGTTTTTGGTACAGGGAGTTATAACTTCAGTCTTGTTTGACTCTGGAGCTACTTGTTCTTACATTTCCACCAAGTTTGCACGAGAACATAGCATACCTGTGACTCCCCGCAAGGAGCCCATTGACACTAGCTCACCTTTAGGTCGCATTATATGCACCAAGAGATGTCAGGGAGTGAGTATCACCATTGAGGGCTACCCTTTTCTAGCCAATCTCACCTTACTTCCATCTGAGGGACTAGATGTCATACTGGGAATGGATTGGTTGACACAGCATAAAGGAGTGATATCTTGTTCAGCAAGGTATGTAGAGATCACACACCCGAGTGGCCACATAATCCGTTGTAAGCCAAATCAGGGAAAGACAGTCTCTATGTTGTGTGCCTTAGAGGCCAAGACGGTAGAGGAGGTACCCGTTGTGAATGAGTACCCTGACGTGTTCCCTGAAGAGTTGTCAGGCATGCCACCTGATCAGGATATAGAGTTTGTAATTGACCTTCTGCCTGGTACCGGGCCTATTGCTAAGAGGCCCTACCGCATGTCAGTCAATGAGCTAGAGGAGCTGAAGAATCAGCTCAAGGAGTTGTCAGACAAGGGATACATCAGACCCAGTGCTTCACCCTGGGGTTCCCCTGTTTTGTTCGTGAAAAAGAAGGATGGATCCATGAGGATGCGCATTGACTATCGGAACTTGAATGCCGTGACAGTCAAGAACAAGTATCCTCTACCCAGGATCGATGACCTCCTAGATCAGCTGAAAGATGCTAAGTTCTTTTCCAAGATCGATCTCAGGTCCGGATATCATCAGATGAAAATCAGACCCGATGACATTCCTAAGACAACTTTCGTCACCAGATACGGGCAATACGAGTTCACAGTGGTGTCCTTTGGACTCACTAATGCCTCGGCTTATTTCATGAACATGATGAATAAGGTATTCATGGATGAACTGGACAAGTTCGTAGTGGTGTTCATTGATGACATCCTTATCTACTCCGCTACCGCCGAAGAGCATGAGCAACACTTGAGAGTGGTTCTAGAGAAGTTGAGGCAAAATCAGCTTTATGCCAAGTTCAGCAAATGTGACTTTTGGCTCGAAGAAGTTGCCTTCCTTGGTCATGTTCTCACTGCTGAGGGAGTCGCTGTAGATCCCGCAAAGATTGAAGCTATGAAGGAGTGGGAACAACCCCGCAATGTGATCGATATCCGTAGTTTTCTCGGATTGGCTGGGTACTATCGCAGGTTCATTGAGAACTTCTCAAAGATAGCCAAGCCCATGACCAACCTACTAAAGAAGACTAATGAGTTTGAATGGACGCCCGAGTGCGAGCACAGCTTCCAGACTCTGAAACAGAAGCTTACCACCTCACCTGTCCTTGCCTTGCCCGATATCCAGAAAGACTTCGTGGTCTATTGTGATGCATCCAGACAGGGACTCGGCTGTGTTCTGATGCAAAGTGAAAGAATCATTGCCTATGCGTCCCGACAGTTGAAGGACCATGAGCAACGCTACCCAACCCATGATCTTGAGCTTACCACTGTTGTGCATGCCCTAAAGATCTGGAGGCATTACTTGATCGGAAATAAGTGTGATATCTACACCGATCATAAGAGCCTGAAGTACTTCTTCACTCAAGAGGATCTGAACATGAGACAACGCAGATGGCTGGAGCTTATTAAGGACTATGACCTGGAGATTCACTATCATCCGGGAAAGGCTAATGTAGTCGCTGATGCTTTGAGCCGAAAGAGTTACTGCCACAATCTCTCCATGGAAGTTGTACCACCCGAGTTGTGTCAGGAAATGGGTGAACTTCGTCTTGAAATCCTACCGAAGGGTATGTTGAATGAGCTTCGAGTGCAATACAACCTCAAGGACCGGATCCGCAATGCTCAACTGGAGTGTCCAGAAATCTGGGAGATCCGAGAACTCATGAAAAAGGGCAAGTGCCCCGAGTTCAGGGAAGATGTGCAAGGAGTGTACTGGTACAAGGGTAGAATCTGTGTACCATCTGATCCCGCCTTGCGGCGAGAAATCTTGGAAGAGGGTCATGACTCCAAGTATTGTATTCACCCGGGAAGCACCAAAATGTATGCCGATCTGAAGAAGCAGTTCTGGTGGAAGAACATGAAGGCAGATATTATCGGGCATGTCGCGCGATGCGATATTTGCAATAGGATCAAGGCCGAACATCAAAGACCGGCCGGATTGCTTAATCCCTTGGACGTCCCGGTGTGGAAATGGGAAAGTATATCTATGGACTTTATAGTGGGTTTACCTCGAACCCCTAAAGGCCATGACTCGATTTGGGTGATTGTTGACCGACTGACCAAAGTAGCTCACTTCATAGCTGTGAGGACTGACTACAGAGTTGAGAAGTTAGCAGATCTGTACATCGAGCACATTCTCAGACTCCACGGAGCCCCCACTAGCATAGTGTCTGATCGTGGTACGCAGTACGTGTCCAAGTTCTGGAAGAGTCTCCACAAGGTCATAGGGACTCGACTTGACTACAGCACCGCATACCACCCATAGACAGATGGTCAGACAGAGAGGGTTAATCATATTTTTGAGGATATGCTCTGAGCTTGTGTCTTGAAGTATGGGTCCAATTGGGAGAAAAGTTTGCCCCACGCAGAGTATTCATACAACAACAGCTACCAGGCTAGTCTCAAGATGTCACCGTTCGAGGCTTTGTATGGCAGAAAGTGTAGAACCCCTCTGATGTGGTCAGAGGTGGGAGAGAGAACATTCTTTGGCCCCGCAAAGATCAAAGATGCCGAAGAAGGAGTCGCCCAAGTGCGAGAAAACCTGAGGATTGCCCAAAGCCGACAAAAGAGTTACGCAGATAACCGTCGGAGAGACCTTGAGTTTTAGGTTGGGGACTATGTCTATCTCAAAGTTTCCCCACTCCGAGGTACCGTTAGATTTCATGTGAAAGGAAAGTTGGCACCTAGGTACGTGGGACCTTACAGGATTTGTCAGAGGATTGGTAAGTTGGCATACAAGGTAGAGTTGCCCGAGGAGTTGATAGGAGTACACCCAGTGTTTCACGTGTCTCAGCTACGCAAGTGCTTGCAGTTGCCAGAATAAGAGGTACACATAGATGCACTGGATATCCAGGACACCCTAGAATACAAGGAACACCCGATCTGGATACTAGACAGAGCTGAGAAGGAGACTAGAAGCACCGTGATACCCATGTGCAAGGTTCAGTGGAGTAACCACACTGAACGGGAAGCTACATGGGAGAAGGAGTCCAAACTCCGGATGCTTTACCCCTACCTCTTCGAAAGGTATGTCACACCTTAAATCTCGGGACGAGATTTCTGTGAGGGGGGAGGACTGTAACAACCCAGAATTTTCCAGAAAACAAAAATCACAGCTACAAAATTTTTTTCTAAAAATAACCTATGTTTGGGAGGTGTCATGTAGAAAACCTACCCTAGTTGCACAAGTAGCACCTAGTCTAGTTAAGTACATTCTTGCATTTAACCAAACATGCTTGAGTTGGAATTTATGTTCTTTGTATTGTTAATTGAAAACAATAACATATCTTTAATTAATTGCCTAATTAAATAAATGTGGGAATATAATCTTATCAAATAATTGGAAGTCAAAAAGATATTTAGTAGGCCCCATTATGATATACCAGTGGAGGCAACATATTGTCTTACATACAAATGCCTTGGCATAATTGGAACAAAGGAGATACAAAATAGAAAAGCTTGATGTTTAAATCAGAAAAAGGAGAAGAAACCCTATGTGGCCCAGCCAACCCCGCCGAGCTGGCCTACCAAGCCGGCCTGCCGAGCCAGCCCAACGAGCCATAGCACCGCCCGAGCCGCGTAGCAGCGTCCCCGCACCAGCCGGCCTAGCTCAGCGAGCTGGCCCAACTCGCGTCCGAGCCATAGTTTCAAACGCCGCCCGCGCATGGGTCGGCCCAGCAAGGCGCCGCATCAAGCCCGTCGCCACCTTCTTCCCTTGCCTCGCTGACTGGTGGACCCCGTCAGTCATCACCTTCCTTCCGCCTCCCCCTGTCCTCTGTTCCGGCCGTTGTGAAAAGGGGGAGACAGGGTCACGATAACGGTGTGGGAGAGATTCTCCCTGTCCCCGCTACCACCTTAAGCGCCAAGGTACTACATCAGCTATGCGAACACGCTATCACAGCCAATCGCGTGCCCGCTCTACCCATCACGCACCGCATGAGCTCAGCTATAAAAACAGAGCTTCTCGGCCGCCCTAGCCTTCCACCCCAAGCCGCCGCACTGGTGGCACCGTAGCCGCCCCACACCGCAAGAGAGAGGGAGAAGAGAAGAGGGCGGAAGAGAAGGGAAGAAGGGGAGAGCAGAGGACGCGAAGCCGCCACCGCCGTTCGGAACGTCGGAGACGGAGGCGACGCCGGACTTCCTCTTCTCCACCAACGGTCTGCACGGCACGGCCACCGCTCTTCACTGCTTCAACTCGCCACCGCACCGCCATCTAGCCACCACGAGCCCAAGGTAGTTCACGCCTCGCCGTACCCTCCCGCCTACCATGCTCGCCACCGTGCCTACGCCGGCCCCGCCACGACCGTTCCCGCACCGGGAATGATCAAGGCTGAGGCCCGAACATCGTCCACGTCTACACACACGCACGTGCACGCACACGATGGACAGCACCCTTGATTGCCTCCACGTGTCTCCCCTGCCGTATCCGCCGTTCGCCCGCCATAGCCGAGCTCGGCTATAAAAAACAGAGCTTCTCAGCCGCCCTAGCCTTCCACCCCCAAGCCGCCGCACTGGTGGCACCGTAGCCGCCCCACACCGCAAGAGAGAGGGAGAAGAGAAGAGGGCGGAAGAGAAGGGAAGAAGGGGAGAGTAGAGGATGCGAAGCCATCGCCGCCGTTCGGAACATCGGAGACGGAGGCGACGCCAGACTTCCTCTTCTCCACCAACGGTCTACACGGCACGGCCACCGCTCTTCACTGCTTCAACTCGCCACCGCACCGCCATCTAGCCACCACGAGCCCAAGGTAGTTCACGCCTCGCCGTACCCTCCCGCCTACCATGCTCGTCACCGTGCCTACGCCGGCCCCACCACGACCGTTCCCGCACCGGGAATGATCAAGGCCGAGGCCCGAACATCGTCCACGTCTACATACACGCACGCGCGCACACACGATGGACGGCACAGCCTTGCGGAACCATAACCGCTCAGGAACGCTGCTATCTTGAAGACGCTCAGAGCATGCATGCCATGGCTAGAGCACGGCCATGGCAAGGCCGTTCCCTTTGACTCGACTCGGTAGGTTTGGGTAGGAGGGTCGCGATTGCCTTGCCGCGGTGGAAGGAACCCAGCGCTCGAGTGGAAGGAGGGAGGGACACCCTGGAACGCCGGACCGCATCCGCCATGCCGGCGGTATCGCGCTCTGGAGCGTGACCATGGAACAAGGAAAGGAGAGGAGCTACTGCTACGTTGAACCGTGCACTTGGTGCACATGGACCATGAGGGAAGGGAGAACGGTGGACTCGGTCCACTGCGAACCGCGTAGTCGCCCATGCACCACACTGAACCGTCAACCGTGAACCACGCCCACGCGGGCCAGATCCCGTTTTGGACCCAGGCTGCCACATGGACACGGCCACTGCTTGACACATGTCTCGGCCCAGCCCGGCCCAGTCCGGCCCAAATCCAGCCCTAACCCAGCCCACCGAGGCCCGGTCGCGGCCCGGTCAACGTTGACCGTTGATCGATCAACGCTGACCGTTGACCTGGACCCACATGTCAGTGACTCACTCTGTTCCAACCAATCAGAGCTTGACACGTGTCACTGCCTGGAATTTTCTTTTCTTTTTCTTTTTCAGAAAATCGTTTAATCTTTAGAAATTCATAACTAATTCATTTTAACTCAGAAAAATACCAAACCAGTTTCTAAATTTTTCAAAAAATGAGCTCTACATCTTAGGCTTGTGTTTGAGTGCATTTGGATCTTTTGAATTTCTGTTGCTTCTTTATACACCTCTATAGGAGTCGTTAATGCGACTCTACGTTATGTTTAACAGAGCCGGAGGACCTGCCGACTGAGGAGTACGACCCCGACTACAGCGAGGACTTGGGTGATGACCTGCCAGGTGCCACGCCCCACCCACTTCTGTAGAACCTATTACACATGCAAATATAGAATTGCCAGTGCTTTACTTTATATGCAATAATATGATGATAGGTTGCATGGTAGATGCTTTACTTTGAGCCCTTTTACTTTGTTGCAACCTTACTCCTGCTCACCCTGCTGTTAGGCTAGATGCTCGCTTGTTACATATTACTGCTTTTACTCTTACTCGCATTATATCTGTGATGTGATGCCGGAGAGTGAGAGGCGTATATGTATAAGGCACGTAGTGCCGAGAACTTGGTAAACCTGATAAAAGAACTGGGGAGATCTTGGTGTGCATCTTAGGTGAGTGGCGAGGGTTGAGTCGATCGGATAGGATCCTACGACGAGTCTTTGGGGCAAGTCTTGCTAGAGGGGTGTGACCTGGGCATCCCTCACGAGAGTTACCTGTGGCGGGTATGTTGTGAGGTGAACTGGGGTGTTGGTTATCCCTGGTGGAGGTGCTGTCGTGGCACGGGGAAGATGGTGTTTCCCCTTTGAGAAGATATCCTATTTGGTCCCCCTAAGGACTGGTATGTCTTGAGAACCGGAACCATGGGACCTTCGTGCACACCACTCGCTCCTGATGGGCGGGGGACGATTACCCGACTGACTAGGGCAGTACCACTACTACTTGGATGGAAGGTGACAGTGTAGAGAGGTACGGGCATGGGGACCCACACCCTCCTAAGACAGCGTAGTGACCTTGGGGGCCCGGTACTACGTCTCACAGTCTCAGCATTTCGGTGGACTCTGGGGTGACCTAGAGCTGAGTGGTAGGGTGGTACTGTACCGGTTGGGAGGCAGTCGGAATCAGCCTAGACGAGTCGGATCGTCGAGGATGGCGATCTTGTGGATTACCAGGTGTACACACTCTGCAGAGTTGATCGATCTATACGTATAGCCGCGTCCGCGGATATGGACATTCCCATGACCTACGCTTCACTTGATTAGAGAGAGGAGTCCTTTCTACCTTTTCCCCCGGGTTTTGTGTTGGTTTCCGGCTTTGGCCGTTGAGACGAGATCTGAGCGGGAGTCAATCTCGTCGCCTAGAGAGAGAGTGAGATGAGATGTGTGGTGTGTGATGGGATTCGAGTAAAAGGTGTGTATAAGATGGGTTAAAAACTAATGAATATCTTATTATTAAAATATTAACTACTTGCATTGGAAACCCACAGCCTAAATAGGTCTCTTTTTACTTCCCTCAATGCATTCCACTTTCCACAAAGCATTGCAAGCATAGGGTGGGCGATGCGTGGCCAGTACCAAGTGTACTGATAGATTTTTGACAGGTTCTGAGCCCGAGTATGACTACGAGGGTGATGATTGGGAGGACTAGAGGGTCTGTTCTACGCTCGAGCTGGTTCCAGGAGATCGTTTTCCGCTGCTATCTACGTCAGATGCTGTTCTGGATGCTTGTGTGAGTGTGTTCCACCCTGCGAGGTGAAGAGAATAATTTATGTAAAACTCTCTATTGTACTCAGATATTCGTGCATGACTTTATGTATCACTGAGATTTGGGTAAATTGACGGAATGTTTCGTCATTTTACACTTCGTTTCTGTGGATTTCCCTTCGTGGAAATCAAGGATGTTTCACTTAGTAATGCTTAGACTTCGGTAGAAGTCGAATGGTGGTTTCATCGTTCGCGAGAAACAGGTTTACCTTTGCTTCTCCTGACTTAATGACGGGTCATGGGAGCATATGAATATGAATATGGTAATATTAAGCTGAGACCGGGCGGGTGGCTTGCATCGTGAAATGAGTCGATGTAGTGCTCCGCCTGTGTTGATTAAGGACCGTATCGTTGGAGGCCCGCCTGTGTTTCGAGAATTTGCAACTGACCGCATGCTCCGGTAAGCCTAAAACCTCGGTAATGTCATAATGTGAACGACCAACCGCGCACTGGGAGTGGAGAGATGGCAAGAGTGGTGTGTACCCTCGTAGCCAAGGGCTGGATTGGAGGTGTACTATACTCTCGGGTGGCGCTGGACCCGGTCACGTTAGGGAGGATCCGAGTGAAGGTTGATTTACGTAGGTTAGAGTCCTACATATCTAGTGTGGTTAGGGATCCCCAGCTGGGTATAATCGGTTCGAATCATCGTTGCTCCTCGATTATGGAGACTCGATCACCTGACCTACATCGTAGTTAACAATGGAACATGGTGATTATGGAAATGAGATGGAAAAGAGATGGATATGAAATGTGATGCTTGATACAAGTGACTGAGATAGAATAGGTGCAAATCTATCTATAATAAGCTTCACTAAAATTGATGCTAAAACTTGTTTAAAATATTGAAAGTAAGGATCCACGCATAGTAAAGCTTTTCTGCAAAACTCCTCTTTTCTAGCTCCACTACTTCCCTTAAAGCCAGCATATCCTTGGAGTCTTTTCTTTTCGTCGGATAAGTCTTGTGGAGTATAATTGAGTACTCAGGGTTTGTTAACCCCTGTTGCAGGTGCTGACTGGTGCTGCTAATCAGGTCATGTTACTAGGCTCGTCGTGATCTGGTTATCATCCCTAACTTAGGTGCTCTATCTAAGTTGTCTTCTGTAGTTCTACTCGACTTCCGCCATTTAAGTTAAGTTTGTAAAAAGTTAACTTAATCATGATTTGTAAATTTGTTGTTATTCTTCCGCACTCTGATGTAAAGTTTTGTAACAAATGTTGTAATGTTGTAGTTACTCCTTTGTTGATCCTGTGTGAGTTGTAAAAATGTGGATGATTCGGGTTTCCCGAGGACACCCGACAGACTTCTTAAGTACTGTGGTACAAATGTATGGTGGTTAGAGGTCTTTTAAGACGATAACAAGTACATGTGGGCCATATTATTTAGGAGGTTCTGCCACACGCGGGCTAGGGTTTCGCACCGGCACGTCCAGTCACTCGCAGGACCGGCGCGTCCGGTTAGGCGCCCAAAGGGACAGCAGATCGCAAGGTCGATCAGACGCGGTGCGCGTCCGGTCGTGAGTGGACCCTTACTGGACTCAAACCGGACGCCAGGTGTAGCGTGTCCGGTCGGTTGAGGAGCGCGTCCGGTCGCTCATTTGACCATTGAAACGCTGAGTCGACCGTTGAGATTGGACGTTCGGTGTTGAACACGGAGGGACACGTGGACGGCACAGGGCAATCGGACGCGGTGCAGCGCGTCCGGTCAGTTCGACCGGCGCGTCCGGTCGATCCGAAAATTCGCCCAGTGAAGGGATAATGGCCATATTCGTTCGTGGGGCTATAAATAGATGGTGGCCGGGTTTGGGGAGTTCTCTCTTGCACTTTTGAGATATTGAGCCACACTTTGAGCTAGAGAACAACCCCTCCACTCATCTCCTTGCTTGGTTGCATACTCTAGAGAGATTGAGTGAGATTCAAGTGCGTTGCATTGAGAGTTGCATCTAGTGGCACTTGATCTTCGAGTTTGCTGCGGATTGCTTGTTACTCTTGGGTGTTTCCCGACACCCTAGATGGCTTGGAGCAGCGGTGGTGATTGAGCTCGCGATTGGAGACTTGTTCGAGCCTTCACCAAGTGATTATGAGGGGTTCTTGATCCTTCCCCGCGGGAGTTCACGAATTGGATACTCTAGTGGAGCTCGTGGCTTGGAGGATCCCCATCTTGTGAGTGGATGTGCGGCACCCGCTGAGGGTTCAACTCTTGATAGTTGATTAGCTCACGATCCATCAAGTGGGTGCATCACCACAACGAGGAGTAGCTTGCCGGGAAGCAAGTGAACCTCGGTAAAAAATCTTGTGTCATCTCTTACCGAGGATTCTTATTGTGATTGTGTGTAATTGATTCTTGGATACATCTCATCTCTACACCGTCGGTATAAGAATCAATTCACTCCCCTTTTACATTCTTGCACCATATCTTGTCTAGTGTGCTTAGAGTAGTTTGTATCACATAGGAGTAAGTAGCCTAGTGACTTAGGTTGTGGTGTGAATGAGAGATCATAGCCTTGTTAATTAGAATTGTGTAGGTGGCTTGCTTAGCATAGTTGAGCTAGTGCTAGAATTAGCTTCGCTATCTTTTGTACTAACTTTGTTATTGAGTAAAGTTTGTAGAAAATTTAAAAAGGCTATTCACCCCCCTCTAGCCATTTAGGACCTTACAGCCACTACTGACGTGCCGCCCCACACGCGGCTGACGCGCGACGATGAGGCGGGCCGCGGGACCGGCATCGATGGTGTGGCAAACCGCAGGCACGGCTGCATGGCGACCAGAGCTCAGCTGCGAGCCTGCTCCGGGGGCGCTGGGCGAAGGATGCGAGAGATGGAGGCAGAAGGCAAGAAGACTTGTGCGTCGTTGTCTACGTGAAGAAGATAAGAAGAGAGAATATGGTGCGATGGTGCCTCGATGGGTAAGAAATAAGAGAAAAGATTAAAAAAAGTGAAAGAAACATGTACAGTGGAGATAGGAGAGAAATAAGAAATATGAAAAAAGAAAAAGAAAAAAATGGAAGGGTATTATAAACATTTCATCCTCTTATCTAACAGGAGAAACTGTTTTACCAAAACAACAACGACAACTCCACCTCTGAAGCTGCTCCTTTAGAGGAGCTAGAGCCAGAGCCATTTTTGGTGGAGTCGGAGCCTTGCCAAACATGCCCTAAGTAAGAAAAATAAAATAACAAAAAATAGACATTTTTATGTTTTTATTTACTGCTCCCTTCGTTCCGAATTATAAGTCGCTTTGACTTTTTTGGTTCATCCATTTTGGTATGTATCTAGACATATTATTTATCTAGATGCATAGCAAAATAGATGTACCAAAAAAGTCAAAACGACTTATAATTTGGAACGGAGAGAGTATAGAAGAAGCTATTTTGCTAAACCTTTTTTAAAACGACTACAGATTCGCTAATGGAGCTGCTCCACCAACTAAACCAGTAAAACAGAGCTGTACCAAACACATCCTAACTGTACCTTCTACTCATATTTGCATTAGTGTTTAGTATATCAGCATAAATATGTGTTTACTTGTAATATTTTTCTTCAAAAATAAGATTTCTTTTAACATAGCTAGCTTCGTGCATGAAAAAACATTAATCAATTAAGTATTTATATTGCACTGAACAATTGACAACATTGGGTATAGATATAGATAATACCAACTTAATTTTGTGCCTGCTCCTGCAGTAATGCGACCGGTCACGCCCTCAACGTACAGCATGGCAGGGTGGCGCGGTGGACGGCACTTGCGCAGCTCACCTGCTCGCCCCTTGCTCGACGGGCGGCACAACAAGGCTTGCACGGTGGCCGGCGACGGTTTAGCGGCTCGCGGCCAGGCCCTCAACAAGCGGCACGACAGGGCCCGTGTAATGGGCGGGGTTGCATCGAGTTGCAAGTGCGTCGGAGCTTCGCGTCGTCATCGCGCTCGAACTCCTCCTCATCGGTGCAGCCCGCGCCCGCGCTCCTCCTCGCCGATGCAGCCCACGCCTCTGCTCCTCCTCGTCGAGATCCGCGTCTCGGTGTCCGCCGCCATTAGGTGGCTCCGCGTGCTCGCTTCCACCATGCTTCCTTGATTTATGTCTCGGTACGTTTCTATTCAATTTGGTCTAGTTGTCCATGGCTTCGATTTGGTCTCAATCTAGTTCTCCGTGGTGGTTTTGATTTGGTCTCAACTTGATCTGTGCTTTGTTTTGATCTCGATCTGGTGCAGGGTCACCTCAATTTGGTTTTCTGCATCTCATGTAACTAATTTGGAAAAGTCCTTGGTTCGTGGCCGTCTCCAACTCTGCCGACGAACTAACAACAACAGAAGCCCGTGTCGGTCTCCAACTCTACCAATGAACTAACAACAGAAAATGTGATCGTGAATGTGGAAGCGCTAGACCAAACCAAAAAAGGCAGAAATTTTGCCTCTTTAGCATTAAGATTAAGAATAGAACAGATACTTGACGCGTGTGCTTACTTGACGCGCGTGGCCCAACCCAGTAGCTATTCGTCCTTAGCCTAGCCACGACACTCAGGATCTAGGGTCTATTTACTTGGCCTGGCCTAGCTAGCTATTGGGCCTTAGCCCAGCCCGTGACACTTAGCGGACAGGATCTCGATAGTGAAACACAAACTTAACATGGCCTGAGCCCGGCCCAACGTAGTCCATGTAACAATTGTGGGCATGATTTTTTTGACATAGCCCAAGAAATGCCCAAGTCTATTTAGACTTTTGGAGCCCCTGGTGTTATGAGTTCGTTTTGTATGCCACCGTCATTCGAGTATGGCTGGAATGACACTCAAGATCAAACAATTGAAACCATCTTAGGTCTTGTTTGGACGCATGTGTATCCACCTCAATCCACATGTGTTGAAGTGGAATGGAATGAAATTTAGTTTAATTCCACTCCAATCCACTTCAACACATGTGGATTGAGATGAATACATGCGCATCCAAACAAGACCTTAAGAAGTTCATAAATGCATAGAATGATTTATATTGTGTTTGGTTCGGTTTTTTAAAAGTGTTTCTACTTCCAAAAAGCGTAATGTTATTTTTTCTAGAACCTGTTGTATTTACATAATACAATATTTACATTATCTTAAATCCTATTTTTTGCTTTTAATACAATGATACGCAAGTCTTTTAAGTTTTCCTCAAGAGAAAGATAAACGATATTGCTAGAAAGTTGTCTTGGATGTTCGAGAGCTTCCAACTTTTCCAAGGACAAAGGAGCTCATCCTTGTATTTTCCTTCGGGGTCAGGTGCAAGTGCAAAAGGCCCCGTTGACGCTGGTCCTCCGTACTCCATGGCACAGCGGCCGGCAACTTGTCCCCCTCTTCCACCTCACGTTGCCACTCCTGGGCTTCTCACCCAACAAGCCTCGAGGCCCAAATGCATTTCAGCCGTCCATCACAAGCGTACGCAAGCACAACTCCACAGCAAGTCCGCGGGTTCTCTCCTATCTTGTCCGCTACCCCCGCCCGCGGTTGGGTCGTGTCGTGTCCCCACCTCGTCTTCGTTCTGCTCCTACCAATTCCACTCCCCCAGCCATCCGCCAACCATGGCGGCAACGGCTCTGCTCCTTCCCAGCCTCGCGGCGCCGACGGCAACGCAGCGCCGCACCCACAGCTCGCTGCAGCCGTCGCAGCTCCAGCTCCAGCTCCAGCTCCAGCTCCAGCGCGGCTCCCTCGCCTGTTGCTCTCGGTCCCTCCGGCCTCGGCGGCGGCGGCCGCGGCTCGCGGTGCCGGCCGTGCAAGAGACGAAGGAGGGGGAGGCGAAGACGGCCGAGGAGATCACCGAGAAGTACGGGCTCGAGTTCGGCCTCTGGAAAGTAAGCGGGGGACACCGAGGCAGGCAGCCACCCCTTTGAGGTTTCAGCCTCCGTCCGAAGCACATGTGAGCTGAGCGAGTTGTGTTGCGCTCTGCGTGGCTGCAGGTGTTCAGCTCCAAGGAGGAAGAGGAAGGAGGCGAGGGGAAGAAGTCGCGGACGGACCAGGCCAAGGAGCTGCTGGCCAAGTACGGCGGCGCGTACCTGGCCACCTCCATCTCGCTCTCCATCGTCTCCTTCACCCTCTGCTACCTCCTCATCAGCGCCGGCGTCGACGTGCAGGAGCTGCTCGCCAAGGTGAGCTGCTGCCTCAGGCCAGCCGTGCAATCGCCTCACCAACTGTGCCCTCGGCTCACAATTCAGGCCACTGACGGCCCTTGTGCGTTGCATTGCAGGTCGGGATCGTGACAGGAGAAACCGGAGGGAAGGTCGGGACCTTCGCGTTGGCCTACGCCGCGCACAAGGCCGCGTCGCCGATCAGGTTCCCGCCGACGGTGGCGCTGACGCCGGTGGTGGCCAGCTGGATTGGCAAGATCAGGAAGGGCGGCGACTGATGCGCCACCACTCAAAAGTACACCTCTCACTGAATCATGTAGTCTACGCAAATAGCTATATATAAGCTTGTATAGGTGTGTTCTACTAGGCGATGCCAGTGAATCTATCTGGTGCTGCTTTTGTAAAAGCTGTTCAATAACGATTTTGAGCTAGCAGTAATAATGAATGACGAGTGGAGAGTTTTCAAACTAGAAGCTCTGATAATGCAGTTGCTTCAGAGTTTAGTGACGAGATTTACACTTTTCAGCATGGACTTTGCTGAAGATGCTTGACATTACTTACTTTCTACACACCGCCAGCATAGACACAATATGTACACAAAAATTGTGGCGCCATCCAAACGCAGAACCAGATGGACATAAGCCTACCCTTAAAAGTTAAGAGGAATGCACCTCTGTAACCAGCGGTTTAGTCTACACGCCTGATTGGAGCATTGTTCTGCATCCATGCCACTGATACGCTGTATAAGCCACCAAATGTGTGACAGCAACAATCCACAACAAAAGGCCTATCTCACCAGGCATATCTCAACCGCTGTATCCTACCTTCCACACGGAGAAAGGAGTAAAGGACGTGTGACGAGGTAGAAACCACCCCTCCCAGGAGTCTCAAAAGGAACATTTGCCATCCAAAATGAGCTCAGTTCGTTCCAAAACATCCAGCGTAGTAATACCTTCTTTCTTGCCCATGGTTAGAGCCCACAGCTGTAGGTACACCAACTGCAGCTGGCTACTGCTCGAGTGTCTCCGGTGAGCTCACCTCTTCAGCTAAGAAATCATTGGGGTCTATCTGATCCAACTGCATTTCTGCTATTTACCATGTTAAGTAATACTTCAATTCAGGAACTGCAAGTACCTATTGTGTTATTGTAGATGACATTTAAACAAGACCTCATGAATACTAGTATTAGAAAAAAAGGATACGCTCTGTTCCCCACATATCAGTGATGCTAACATCATAATCTGTAAGCAGCAAGTAGTCCGCTCCACTCTGCAAAAGTGTAGTAGGATCATGAATAGCCAAGTCTACCATTTGCTTTGATCTTGTCAGGCAGAAAAGATACAGCAAGTAGGGCCAAACCCAATGTATCTTCACAAGTAAAAAATGATGCAATTAAAGGGATAAAGAGAAATCAAGATGCAATTTAAGAGCATGTATTCAATGTACTAATGTAGAACTGGAGTTCAGAATTGTGTAATTCTTCTATGAAGTCATAAGGCTCGATGTTCTTAGTTAACTGATATGATTATGGAATGCATCACCTTCACCTTGTATAGATAGTATATATAATATAGAAAGGTAAACTTCATAAGTTCAAATCTAACTTACGTCAACATCTGAATGACATGGGGGATTTAGATCTGGAGTTTTCTGGGTCTTCTGAGCCTTAAGCACCACCTCCTCCTCTCTACTCATTTGCCAAGCTCTTTTTGTTCTGGGGCGTTTTATGGAGCCATGCTTTGCCACATTTGTGTGCCCTGCTGGTGCTGCAGCATCATCCAGCTCTCCCTCCATTTTTTCTTCAGTTTCACTAACAATACAGTAAGGATATATGTCAGACAACTTACTTTTCCAGGCACCAGCTTCAAGAGAAGATTCAAACATTACCTAACCAAGTAAAGATCAATTGCACCCGTAGTACTCCGTATTACTATTCTATATCTCCTTTGAAAGCTATTGCCAGTCATCTTATGAAATAAATGAGCTAAAGTTATGAAACAATTATAGATAACTAAACATGCAACGCATCGTATATGGAGTTATGGACTGGTTATTGTTTTCCTGGTTACTTACCACATCAGGATTGGGCACTTCCAAAGAAGACCCATGAGGTGCTTTTATTGCAAATACTGTTTGGTTCTGCAGATTGAAAAAGGATATATGAGTTCACAGCAGAATTAACTATGCTTAGTTATGTTTGGTATTAAGCAACCTGAAATTTACTCGATATAGTCAAACATAGGATTATAAGATGAATAGTCAAACATAGGATGAAATTTACTCGATATAGTCAGAAATAAGATGAAATTTGGAACAGGCAATAATTCAGAATTTCTTTAACATGTAAGCAACCTGAAAGCAGGGCAACCCCTTGATGTCATCTTCAGTAAGAAATAGCCACCTAAATAGGAATAATAGACATGATTATAAAGTAAAACAGTGACTGTGGTATGCAAGCATCTTGACACATTAATATGATTACCCCTGGTTGCTTTCATCTTCTGTTAGGCCCTTCAGCTTTTCCCGTATTTTACTGCAAGGAGAAATACTTTTAGACTGTATCACCACATTCTCATTTGAAATAGCAACATTGAGAACTGCAGTCAATAGTTTTGCAACCTCCAGCGGTTACCAACCTTATATGTTCATCTAATGCTTGCTCCTGTAGATTAAGATTTTCAAAATCTGTCTGCAAGGAGATTACACCAAGTGGAACTTAGACTTGGAGTATCATGTCTAGGTACAGGGACATTTACCATGAGTTCGATAATATGGACATGATTACATGAAAAGCAAAAATAAGTACCTTCAGAACTGAAAGATCATCATCCAAGTTAGGTCCCAATTTATCCAAATCCCTGTAAAATCATAAGGTTAGCGTGTTGCACCATATAACCATAACTTGTAAGCATAGAAGACAATGCTCACTTCCAGCAGATTCTGTTCTTCAACTTCTTTTCTATCAGACCAATTCCTTCAAGGACATTTGTAATGTCATACATGCGCCTCTTTTTAACCTGAGTTTACGTAGTCACGCAGAAGCTTGCATCAAGACTCAAGAGAAACAAAGAGAAATGCCAGCTTAAATGAGGAAAAGTTCCATACACCTAACGTCTCTGCTGTGCTGTTCAAATCTAAAATTCCATCTTCAGCCTCCTTGAGCAGATTGATAAACTTTTTTGTCAACAGTGCTGGACAAATATCACATGTTCACATAAATAGGTGTCAGCAAAAGAATTTATATGAAACAAGACAATAGTAAAAATAATTGATATGAAACAATGTAACCAGAATGGAATATCTAATGAGAACCGCATGGAGTATTGTAAAAGTCAATTTATCATATGAGAGTGCTAAAAATCACCTAATGAACTGTCATAGCGACAAGAACCAGCAGGAGTAGGTGGGTTGCCAGGTGAACCTACTACAACACAAAGGCACTATGCATTTAACTATCAGACAGACAGAACAAATTCATAAGAAGAGGAAGTTGAAAGAACAAACTATGTTGATGTAACCAGAACCAGATCAACGAATTTATACTTGCCAGCATTTAATGTGGGTGTCTGAGGTCCAGCTTTGGTGTATTCAGACTTTGACTTGTATTTCCTAGTAGTATTTCCAGAAATTGGGGTCATTCGTGGACTGCCAACTCCTTGAATGAACCCAGAACTGGCCATACTCAATCCGGTTGACTCAGCTGTATCACATTCTCGATAGGGAGATTTTCTTTTTAACTGGACATAAAAGGAGGAAATGTATTAGTGGTGACTTACACTCGATATAGCCACAGGTGGTAGACTGCAGTATGTGCTAAACCATAACAAAACTTCAATAAATGTAGAAGTGCCATGACACATATTTCAGATGCTTATTAGAGGCTACAGAGATCTTTTGTCTCCACCATAAAGATCTATTAGAAAAAAAATGCAGTATGCAAGATCACAATAGAGTACTCCCTCCGTCCCAGAAAAAATGTCGTTTTAGGTTTTTCAGACATCGTGTTTGACCGTTCGTTTTATTCAAAAATTTTGTGCAAATTATAAAATAAATAAATCATTATTGAAGTATCTCTGATGATAAAATAAGTCATAACAAAATAAATAATATTTATTAAAAAATTTTGAATAAGACAAACGGTCGAACACGATGTCTGAAAAACCTAAAACGACACTTTTTCTGGGACGGAGGGAGTATTCTGTAAGAAAATTACAGTACAGTCCCTGATCCCAAAGAAACTTTGTGGAAGTTGTATCAGCGTCAGGAATAGATGCTTAGATTATACAGAAAGTATCCTGAAGGTGGCTACCCGGTGATCCTAAGGTACAGATCCTTCTGAGAAATTTCAGAATATGTATAAATGCTAACACGACTATATTTGTGGAGTTTCAACATAAAGGTTCTGCTAACTATCCAAGAGCTGCATGTTCCCACATCAATTTGGTACTAAAACCTTTAATTAGAAACATGCATAATGCTCCAAGGTGATCTGCTCTGTTGCATCAAATAAAACTGGTGACACTACAAACCAGCATCCAGGATGTTTTTAGATAAGGGACTAAACTGTATATTCAAATCTCTACGTCTAAGATGCACATGAACATAACCCAGTAGTCGAGATGACAAGCTGAAACTTTAGTTTGTAGAATCCAGCACAAGGAATGGCAGCTTGTAGCAACAAAATAAGTGGATAAACAGGATAGCAAAATAGAAGCGGCTGAATTGAGACCTTTCTTCCTGCATCATGCTTGCAACTAAGCAAAACAACAGTGAGCACATGTCTAAAATTAGCACGAAATGCAGTAATCTAAACTGGCCCGACATGCACCCAATCCTGCTCTCAAAGCAGCTCTGAAGCAACTTGCAACAACCATGTAGGATTTAGGAACATAACATGTAGCATTAGCCGTGAAAACCAAAACCCCAAACCTCAAAACTCACATCAGACCAGGAAGCCACATTTTCTCATTGGCACTGGATACCAGACGGCCGATAGGCCAAGTGCTTCCCATGCGTGAAAGCTTCACAGCCGCTGTATTTTCATTTTTGAGCGTCTCACAAATTATTGGGCTACAAGCAGCCCACAATTGGACCCAAATGCACTTATCCACATGATAATCCTACCCGATAAGTAATTTGGAAGAGGGGTGTATTTCCGCTACATGAAGGTCAATCCTCCGGCAAAACCCCAAAAATTCCGCACCAAGGTCCGAACGAAGAGGAAGCAAATCCGTACACTGTAGACTAAGCGCCAACTCACCGGCATCCTGACGACGATCCCCTCATCAAAAACCTCTCCGCGACCGCCGAGGGTCACTGCCGCTGCCGCTGCAGCGGTAGGTGACGGCGACGGCCGGGGGAGCTGGTGATAGTCGCCGAGAGCAGCGCCGAAGGGCGGACGCTCCAGAGATAGCCGCCCCCACCGCTGTAGAGACTTCACGATCTGCCGCGCGGCCGCCGCCGGCCGGGCGCCTTCCGACATGGTCTCCTCCGGCGGAGGGAGCGGCGGCGCGTGCAAAGGTAGTAAGGTACCGTGAATACGTGACCACCTGGCGCGGAGATGCACCGGGTCCCGATCGTCCCGCCGGGGATCGTCTCGAGGCGTACGGCTGCGGTAGGGTTCCGGCGAGGCGGCGGTGGAGGTGGGCAGTTCGGGGTGGGGTTGGCGAATGTAGAGGGCGAGGGGGTTAATTAAGGGGGAAAAGGCGCGAGGAGAGAAGGTGGCGAGGGAAATTAACAGGGCCGTTTGCGTTTTTGCAGCTTTGGATGGCGTGCAGGGGCTGGTTAGCGACGCTGTAATTTTTCTGAGGTGTCATTCATTAGATGCGAAAGTCGCGCCGGAGCGGTCGAGGCCGCATGGCCAGCGGGGCGTCATGAACCTTTTTCATTTTCCTGTGTAAACATATTGCCTAAAATTGTGTCATGTATATTTTTCACTCGCTAGCCAGCCCTAATGAGGAGAGAGAGAGGAAATCTTTGATATACTTCCTCCGTTCCATATAGATGACTTTATAGGTTCAAACTTTATGCTAAAATACATGTTCTTCTCATTTCAACGTATATTTCCCTTTTCTCAAACATCTTTCTCTTTTCTTAATTAGTTCCTATACCTCTCCTCCTTGTTTACTATGCACCATACTTTTTCACTCTTTAGATCATCGCCAACAATATCTAAAAAAATACTCCCTAAAACAGGCTTTGTAACCTTTGTAAAATATATTAGAAGACATAAAAAAGCTACAACTCCAACAGTTTTCAAAATCTTACGTATAAAAGATAGAACATAATTTTATATCATGAATTCTAAACTATTTCTAAATCACACTAACCGCCTTTATACTTTATTTCTCTCTTGTCCATTTGCATCGAGAACTTGTCCTATTTTTTTTTTCTTCCCACGTTCTTTCACCTACATATTGGCACGACGATACATGTAGTAACTTTATGCGTATGGTGTGGTTTTTTCTAAGTGCCAAAAGATTAGGAGGTGTGTTTGTGAGTTGTTGGAGATGAATTTTTTTTTCAATCTTGCTAAAATTCCTAGATTAGAAGACTGTTTAAGGTACTCTCGGAGATGCTCTTAGTTTTCATGTTCAGATCTATAAAGTCATCTATTTTAGACCAAGGGAGCAGCGGTGATATATGTATATAGGACTATAGCAGTAACTTAGGAACCAAATCCAACCTTGGAAATTGGGTAGTTGCATATGTTCATTTTAGGTTATTTTGGGGTCCGTTACCATAAATGCACAACACTGGTGACGCTAAAATATATTGGTCCTCATTGGCAGAGTGTGAAGAAAATGTTTCTCTAGCAAGCGGTACAGATAAAATAAAGCAAAAATATGATTAAAATAAGCAAGTTTGACATAGGATTTTAGTACAAATGGGTGAAATTGAGAGAAGCGTGGTCAGAGTTTTAAAAACATATCGTTTAACTTTTAATATCATATCATTTTGGTCAATTTATAAATTATAACAAACAGAGCAATTATAGGTTGGGAAAGTAATATCATTCTTGCACTAATATAAGGATATGTTTGGTGCAACTCTCCTTTGAGAGCGCGTTTGGTGCAACTCCCCTCTAAGTGCTCTGTTGATGGAGCCGGAGCGCTACAGCGGAGGTAGTTTTTGGCGTTCTGGCTCTGCACCAAAATGGCTCCATTTTGGCGAACAGGAGGGTAGAAGCACTCCTTCTCGTGCTATTGTTTGGTGTGGCTCCGTTCATAGCCGCACTTGGAACCGATGCAGGAGCCACAACAAACAGTCTCGAGGTTTGAAGAAAAACAAATTATATGGTAGAGTGAGTATATTAAGCAATCTAACAAAAGGCTCCTATTTAAGGCTCTATAGCTTAATATATGCCCAAGCCAAAACACAACTCCAGTAGGGCCCATACTAGGGCTCTGTTCGGCTGGCTATATTTTTGGCTGATGCTGATGCTGATGCTGATTTATTATGAGAGAAAAACATTATTCCATGGCTGACTGATTTTGGCTAATAAGCTTAAGCGAATAGAGCCTAGAGCTCTCAAATTTGGATGGGCACCCAAATCCTTCCTCGGGCCCTCATTCATGGGGCTCTAGGTCAAGCCCACAAATAACGGTTTTCTGTCCATTTCTGTGCATGCCTTCTTCCGCTCGCTCCTTCCTTGCCAGCGCGCTACCACTTTTCCCCAGCTCGTGCGGCTCTTCCCCTGGCGCGACCACGACTCCCCCGGCAATCAGACTCCCCCTCCCCTGGCACTATCGCGACTCCCCAGTCGACCACGATTCCCCACCGCGAGTAGCTTTCCTCGTCCGACTCTCCGCTTCCTCCTTATCTCTGGCGGGTGGTGCTCTTCCTCTCCTGATTCCTAGCATTTTGGCCAAGAAAGTCAACAATAAGCGGATCCGAGGTGTCATTCTCCGTTGGAATGAGTTTGAGGACTATAGTTTAAGAGCCATTGGTGAAGTGCAGTCAAGAACACACAGGGTTCTCCAAAGTGAGAGGGGCCCTTAAATTATAAATAAATAAATAAAAAGTACCAGCCATATTTTTAGTGCTACTGAAGACATTGATAGAGTTTCGCACACCTTGCCAGATGTTAGGTTCATGGTATAGATACCAACGGATCATGTTGGGTGTATCCTTGTAGATAGGAGTTAGTAAATTTACGTTACCTTGCTTGTCATATTGATTGATGGGTAAGATTCCGTACATACAGCCACCACACCTATGGATGGAATTTTGCATCTGCACATACACACGCATCGATACTTACATCTCTTAAGTTAATATACAATGCACCAAAATTTAATTTAAAGAGAACTTGAATGTGAAAGTTTGAGACATATGACCACACCCCCAATTATTGTTGTATCAGGCTCAGTTCCTGTGTTAGCTAGAATAAATAGAGCTTTTCGTATTTCAAGCGCTCATAGACGAAATCGGACATCTTCGTCCGTCGGGTTCAGTACATGCGGATTAGACTGTCATTTGTAATCAACTAAACATGGGTCTACTGAATGAGGTTCGGGATATATGATTTTAAACCCTAATATATTTGACCATAATCCAACGTGATATTTCAGTGGGATGGACTGGCCAAAATTTAAGTCCAATATATGCCAGGCTCGATTGGATTGGGTCCGAAGAAATATCTGACGGTCAAAACATATCATGAAAAAATATCTACCGTTTGGAACAAAGGATTTCTACCGGAAAAGTGAAGGTATTCGAAATGGACGAAAGGTGGTCAAATAGAGCGTTTGAAACAAAGGAAGCAAAGTTATTCTTTTCCTCTAGAATACTGGAGCAACAGTACGATTTTGTAGGAACCACAACCTCCACTTTTACCTCTTGTTTTCTCTTCGGTTGCATATGCCCGAGACAAGTGCAGGCGGGTTTGGGCGCTTGGCCTGGCTGTCCTCCCCGTCGTATGTAGAACTACAAGGCAGCAGCGAGGCTGGTCGTTGGCCCCATCATTGGCATATCAGCACATGGCCGGCTGGATCGCTGATGCGCATGGCGAGCAGGCCAGTTGCGGACACAGAGGCACTACAGGAAACTGGCTCTTTGTCGACTGCAATTTTCTTTACCAACTGTTTTTTTTCGACACTCGGCAAAGAGGTCCCTTTGCCAACTGGAATTGCCTGCAGTCGGCAAAGCAGGATTTGCCGACTGCCTGGCTTTGCCGACTGCCAGGCAGTTGGCAAAGCCATGGCTTTGCCGACTGCTAGGCAGTTGGCAAAGAATTGCAGTCGGCAAAGGCAGGCCATGGTTGACGCCATCCACACCGTCACCTTTGCCGACTGCAACTCCGTCAGCAGTCGGCAAAGGTGCAGGCTTTGCCGACTGCCATCCTCCCTGGCAGTCGGCAAAGGCTCTTTGCCAACTGCCACTGATGGCAGTCGGCAAAGAATTAATTTTTTTTTTCGATTTTCGATCCCAGTTTTTTGTGTTGCCTTGCTACAGTAAGTACATGATATATTCTAAGTTTGGGGTCATTTTGATTTATTTTGCTATATTTCATTGATTTTTGCTGTTTCTTTGATTTTTTCCGGCAGCTCTAGATTTGAACTGCAGGTACATGAAATAATGGAATCCGGCGATTTAGAAAATGATATTCATGATGTTTGGAGCATGTTGAGGCCGTGTGCGGGGCCTCGCGTGAAATTTCGACCGTGTTGGTGTCGGAACACGCCGAGGCACGCGTGTGAAAAGTGTTTTTAAATTTTATAAAATCGAAACGGAGTCCGAAAATGACGAAACTTGACGACGTGTCTTGCCATCGCATGCGGAGGCTGTGGTAAAAATTTGAGAAAGTTTCGAGCAAGTGGCGACGTCGGGTGGCTAAAACCTGGACTAACGTCGGGTGGGTAACTTGTTATCACATGTGGAGATGTCTAGGTTTTAGCCACTCGACGTCGCCACTTGCTCGAAACTTTCTCAAATTTTTACCACAACCTCCGCATGCGATGACAAGACACGTCGTCAAGTTTCGTCATTTTCGGACTCCGTTTCGATTTTATAAAATTTAAAAACACTTTTCACGCGCGTGCCTCGGCGTGTTCCGACACCAACATGGTCGAAATTTCACGCGAGGCCCCGCACACGGCCTCAACATGCTCCAAACATCATGAATATCATTTTCTAAATCGCCGGATTCCATTATTTCATGTACCTGCAGTTCAAATCTAGAGCTGCCGGAAAAAAATCAAAGAAACAGAAAAAATCAAATGGAATATAACAAAATAAATCAAAATGACCCCAAACTTGGAATATATCATGTACTTACTGTAGCAAGACAAAACAAAAAAACTGGGATCGAAAATCGAAAAAAAAAATTAATTCTTTGCCGACTGCCATCAGTGGCAGTTGGCAAAGAGCCTTTGCCGACTGCCAGGGAGGATGGCAGTCGGCAAAGAATTTCTGAGAAAAAAATAAAAAATAACCTTTGCCGACTGCCAGGGAGCATAGCAGTCGGCAAAGTATTTTTAAAAAAATAAAAAAAAATATTTATTTATTGTTCTTAGTAACTAGCAAGTTAAATAAATCAAGTTTTATATAATATATAAATATTATTTATTGTTAATTGTTTGAAATAGTAGATAAATAAATATACACCTGTATGTAGGAAAGAAAAATAATTAAATAAAAAAGAAACTCGAGATATTTATTGTTAATTTTTTCTTGGGTTTTATTTGCACATGGAAAAACTAGAAGAAAAAATTGTATTGATTCACCAAACTCTCCTGCCGGATGGACCGACCGTGGGCGGCAAATAGAAGGCCAATATTTCACCTCCCACGCGCAGGCTTAGTGCTCAATCCAAAAAAGAGTCCAGCAGAACAAAACCACTAAAATAATCATCCAAGAAAAAAAATAAAAAAAAAACATCTCTCCCCAGCAGCCCACGCGTGTAGCATCGACTTACTCTGTTTCCACCTCGAAGGGTAAGCCTTGTTTCTTCTCTCCATATGTTGTGGTTAATTGGCCTGTTGAATAAATAAGATGTACAATATATGTGATCTGCACCATGTTTTGAGGCAGTGGCGGCCCCAGGATTTTTTTAAGACTAGGCCCTAGTTGATATGCTGCTTGAACTGCATGTTATCTTATTATTCTACTTTCAATTTTCAGTCCAGATGAATAGATACACTATAAGAAATCTTTTAATCCGTGACGGATTCTCAATGACAGATTGGAAGAACGTCAAAGATAGTACTCCATCACTAGCAACCTAACTTATCAATTCCATTCCGGTAGCCATTCCGGTTTTGTATTTAGAATGATACGTTTCGGTACCGGTCCCTTCCGGCGTACCATTCCGTTTTTTATTTATTTTATATATTTATTAATTTATTACTGATTTTGACATATATAAATATTTTTCAATGTGAGAAATAACACCACAGACAAATATTATTACTCATGCATCCGAGAAAAGACAAACGCATGACACATGCTAGGCCCGCCTGCTAGTTTTTATTGGGCCTTTGCCCTAGTCAATGCACGTACCTATCGTCACTATATTCAATATGATTAACCTGCGGCCACACGTCCACAACACACGCCGCCGCAAAACCAGCACGACCTCCCCATCCTCTTTCTCGAGCCCAGCACGGAGGCGGAGGCGGAGGCGGAGGCGGAGGCGACGGCACGACGGCGCCCCACGGCCGGCCCCCTCCTCCCCTCCACCTGCTCGCAGAAAGGAAAAAAACTCTCCCCATCCTCATACTCTCATCTCTCCCGATGTGGCGGCGGGCGGGCCGGCGGCGCACCCCACGGCCGGAGCGACGCTTCCCCCGGCGAGCGGCGCAGCAGCGGCCTCCTCCCTCCTCCGCCCGGGCGGCCGACAGCGCCCCCCGCGGGAGGAGCGACGCTTCCACCGGCGAGAGGCGCAGCAGCGGCCTCCTCCCCCTCCGCCCGGGCGCAGCCGTGGGCCGGCGACCGCGATCCTTGCTGCTGCGTCTCCTCATCTCCAGGATCTCTCGCTTCCCTTCGCTGTGCACGCCGATTCATATGTGGATGAAGTGTGCGCCTGTGTTCGATGAAACCCTAGCTGGCTCAGTCGTTGTGCACGCCGATTCATATGCTTTTTTGGTCTGACAAAAATATATTCTATCTGTTACAACAACCTCTTGATGATCTGCATGTACATATGCTTCCCTATAGCTACACTTTTAAAGGGTCTGCGGAAAATCATCTCACTTTACCGTGTATCATGGATATGTGCCTGTTCAATTAGATTATTAGTCTGGTGACGCTGCCTTCAAGACCTTATGCATTGAAATAAAATGATGTAGTTTCAGACTATCTGAATTGGTGGCCTCTGAACAAAATGGTGGAACTCAAGGTACGTAACTGTGCGGTATCACTTCTAGCTGTACCTTAACCTTATGCAGCAAAATAAAATGATAAACTTTCAGGTTATCTGAATAGGTGGCTTCTGGACAAAATGGAGGACCTTCATGTATATAACTTTGCACTGATAGTTCTATATGTGTTCTCCCCATTTGTGACTTGATAAGAGCTAAAAATAACAGTGGGTAAATACTTTTCTTTTCAAAAAAAATTGCTTCATTCTTTTCGAGTAATACATCCATACTGTAAACTTAAAATCTATGCGCTTCTATCCTTGGATTACTTATGTTACAAAGTTGTTAATGCCCATGCTTCGTAATAGTTGTTAATGGCCTTGCTGTTGTGCGGTAAAAAATATGTAATTGTTATACATAATTACTCTTCACATCTTATAGTCATTAACTCTTGTCATTTTCCTGTGCTATGTAATATTTTTTAAAGTCTAATTTTGATGCTGATTGCTGGCCTCCTATACTGCTTAAATAATGATGAGGAAGATTGTGGTTGGGCTTAGGCCTTGTTTCATGCCTTTGCAGGCTGATTTGTACAGCCTCTACAATAGTTTCCCTAGATGCTACTTTGGGTGAGGTCATCCATCGTTGTTGCTGACTACAACAAAAGGACCTACTTTCACTGACGAAATAGAGTCAGATTCAGGTCAGCTCATGCTCAAACAATAATATTGAATTCTTTCAGTCCAGCACCAGCTAGGTCTAACAAAATTATTCAAGTCGATCATGATGATCCTTTTTTTACCTAATCGGAGTGAAATAATATGCTCGAACAATGAAGCTTCAAATTTGGGTCTGTGTTCCAATAATATGCCTCATTCAGACATAGATAAAGCATTTTGGTACGTCTAACATTCAGAAGTAGATAAAGCATTTTGGTACTTATATCATGCCTGTCATTTTCCACTTTCAAAATTATAATCTTATTACCTGCGCAAAGATAAGGGAACGGACGGACGTTTGGAGTGGCCAGCAGCATGAATCCGTAGCTCGGCCACCCGGGTTCGATCCCGCCTCCCACCGTATTTCCATGCACAGTGCATGGGAATGAGGAGCAAAGCTCCCCGGTTCAAAAAAAACCTGCGCAAAGATAATGCCTGCACTTCAGTCGAAACTGCTTAGGTTTTGCGACATCTCCAGTCATTTCATATGTACAGCGATATTGGTCAGAAGTGTTTGGAGTTAATTAGGAAACAAAGAAATTTATCCACTTAAAAAGTATCGAAATACAACTTTAACTATATAGGCCTCAAAGTTTTACTTTCCCATGCTTTGATTGCATCAGCTCTGTGACTGACACTAATGAATGAGGACTGAAAACAACCATTTTGTTATTACTTTTCCTATGCTAGGAGATTTCCTTCTTTTTAGATACTGATCACAATTACAGGCGTGCCTATGCATTCTGAATGTTATTGGAAATCTCATTAAGAGGTTGCAGCTGCACTGAAATTAGCAAGCTGACAAATTCAATCAAGTACAAAAAGAAGGGAGCAACAATACCATAATGACTGTCTAACGTATTTTGCTATTTTCCTTTTGACATTGCATGATGCTCATATAGTGTTAGGGTGTGATCTGCTTTCTTTCCTCATTGCATCAGGTGATTTTTATTGAGCAGTCGAGTATGCATCGGGTAGTTTTTATTGAGCAGTCGGGTATACTTTTGGGCTGGTCCAATTTCTCAGCTTTATATGATTGAGTTAAATAGGTATTGGCCTTTTACCATTACGATGTCAAGACGACCTATCACTCACATTCCCTTTGATGATATATAGATAAAAGTATTTGTTTTTATTATAAAATAATTCCATTCCCCCATATCACACACATATTTGACATCAGAAAAGTTGTATTAAATTCGCTTGTTCTCTAACAGCGTCTGTTTTTCCGTTTCATATGTATTTCCCTGTGCCGTTCATTCACACGAGTGGATTGGTTTGACGCCTATTCCTGTTAAAAAAACTTTTGCAAACCTGTATTCTTTTTCTGCCTAATTTGTACCATCTATTTACGCTGCTTGGTTATTCTTTCGTTGCTACTGACCGCTCATAAATTCCAGATCCAAACATAATATCAAACCTACACGTGCAAGGGACAACCACCAGCAACGGAGCCTCCAACGTGTAGCAGGAGCAATAGACAGACAACAAGGGCAACAGGAAAGAAAAGGTAACCTTGCATTGACTACTATAGATTGCCCTTGCTAGCTCTCGATTTTAGCACAGCCATTGGCTACGGTCTGCTAAAATTACAATCTCTACTTATTAAATCCTGGTCTGATATGCATCTAAGATTTCTAAAACCTGAAGTATCTCAGGCAACATTTGCTTTAGCCAACCAAGGCAGAGCCATCCATTATAGAGATAGATTCACACCATACTTTGTTTTTCAGTGCTTCCAGTTATGGACTTTCAAATAAATTCATAAATACCCTCTTAGATATTTAATTATCACAGCGGTTCTTTGTAACCCTAGACTGTTTTTAAACCTGAAGGGTCAGGTTGTGTACCTACAGCTTGGCAAATAATATCTCACGAACCTTCACTATCTTATATGTTAATTCAAATTTACAGACTCCCTTGGTTGGTTTGGATGTCTTGTCCCTTTTTTCCCTTGCTTTGGGTTGCCATGTTTCTCATTTGAAGACCTTATGCTTTCACTAGGAATTTTCATTGCCTGCTGCCACCCTCCATATGCTTCGTTGGCCTCTCAAGTTGCTGAAGATGGTTCTCTATATGCAGTTGAACTGGAGATGGCCTCCACCCCACACCCTCTTGGCACCCATGAGCTATAAGAACACCTCTTCTACGTCTCCAGGCCAGTTTTGCAGGATGAGTGGATATATGTAAAAGGCCCTTCGAATACCAGATGCAATACATACCTACGAAGTCCTCTTTGGGTTTTCCAGTCTTACACCATATGTAGTACACATACATATATTTGTATGCCACTCTTACCTAATTCCCAATTCATTAATCAAACATATGTCTTCTCTTATAATTAAGTTTCAAATGTACCTAGCTTATTACTTATAATGCAGTCTACATATATTATCTATATTTCAAATCATTCTTGTGCCCGCCTATGCGCGCGATGGCGCGCGCCCTGCCACTAGTTATGTGTGAAAATAGGATGCCTATATGGGTTGTACGTCTATGTTGGGCCGTTAAAAGCTCTTGACTCATTGTGGGCACTATTGTATTCTCTATGCAGTTTGTTAGAAAACATAAGCAAAAAAAAAAATCCAGCTTGCTGGGCCAAAAAACCCAGGACAGAGTCTTTGCCGACTGCAATGGGAGGCAGTCGGCAAAGAGGTCAAACCTTTGCCGACTGCAACTCCGAAAGCAGTCGGCAAAGAACATTTAAAAAAAAAATATTTTTTTTCTTTGCCGACTGTCGAGCTGGCGGTCAGTCGGCAAACAATATTTGAAAAAAAATTCTTTGCCGACTGCCGAGAAACCAGCAGTCGGCAAAGCCTGCCGTTAGGGCTGACGGTGCCACGTGGCTTTGCCGACTGCTGGCGTGGCAGTTGGCAAAGCCTTTGCCGACTGTGTGCCACGTGGCAGTCGGCAAAGCCACCTTTGCCGACCCAGGCTTTGCCGACTACTCTTTGCCGACTGCCACGTGGCTTTGCGGTCGGCAAAGCCTTTGCCGACTGGGTTTAAGCCTTTGCCGACCGGGGCAAGCAGTCGGCAAAGAGACGTTTTCCTGTAGTGAGGACCGGCGACACCTCGTAAGTATGAGAAGTATAAACATCAAATGTATGTCTCAACAACTTTTTTAATATTGAAACACATATAGTTAGTATTCATAACGTGAAATCACAATATTATATAAAAAATGGCGGTGAATTGATAACTTCTATGTTGTGCATTAAAATATTTAAGGGGTGTTAAAAGTTTCTCATTGTGTTAGGGGGCACGGCTCCTGCTAGCCCCATATGATTCCGCCACTAGGCATGGCACTGTATCATCCTTGAAGCGCCTGACCGTCAAACACTGTCTTCTCTCCCTCTAGCCAATGAGGTCGAAGGAGCTGGGGAAGGGTGGGGCGAGGCCATGGCGTGAGGTATTGAGCCGATCGAGTCATGGATTCTACGTTGAGCTTCACGAAGAGAACTTGGGCATATTTGGTTGCTACCCTGGTAGCCAAATACTTACAAGGTAATGAATTCTGACTGAGGCACCCAAAATCAATGGTTTAGATTGCTGCCTGACCAGGTCAACTAGCCTAGGCAAGCGACCAAATAAGCCCTCGATACTGGGCTCAAACTTGCAACCTGCTTATCCACAATGTTTACATGAAAGCTCTGGACAGCTTAAGAGCTAGTAACAGAATGAGAAGTTCCTCACGAGATCCAGTGTGTTGCAGAGCTAATGCCCAGCAAATTTACACTGACAAAATGACATCCTTAGAGGCATCACACAAATTTCCGGAGGGACTCATTATAGTCGTTTTTGACCTTGCCTGGTTTCCGCACAGGAGTACAGCTTGCATAGCTCAGCTAATGATGCATGCAAAGACGATGCTGCTACAGATTGGCCACCGCCCCTGAAATTGACAGCCTGCTACTTGCCTCATGCATGTCTTCCCAGAAGACCAGCAGGGTTTTTTATGCAATGGAAGTAATGGGAGCATAGAAGAGCGAAGAGATGGCAGCATACAGCAAATGGCTGAGACGGTTAGATCAAAGGCGATCAGTAGCTTTGTCCGTCAGGCAGAGCTGACCATGTATCATTACTTGTGTGAATTTGAACTCTGTTGTCTTGCTTTGCTAAGTGCCTATTTTGCTATCATGTATAGATGCGGGGATGGGGATCCCCGAGCGGGGGGAGGGGGGGGGGGGGGGGGGGGGGGGGGGGGGGGGGGGGGGGGGGGGGGGGGGGGAAGAAGTGCTTCCCGCCAGCCTTCACGGGGACAGGGACGGGGATGGCGTAGTACCCCTGACGGGGAATTCCCCGTTGACATTTTGAGGCGTGAACGACCACATCTTCGTTTTTTTCTATGGAAATGCTTCCCGTCGGACGCGGTATCTCACTCCGCTTCGCTCATCTCTCTCGCTCGCCTCTCTCGTAGAAAAACAAAATTGCCGACTCCACCTCGCGTCGTCTCGGCTTCACCGCGCTGTGCGGCTATCTGCTCGCTCCACTCCGCCGCCACAATCCCTCGTGGCGCCTCTATCTCGCGCCGCGTTCCCACTCCGGCGCGCCGCCGCCGCCATCCAATGCGGCGCTCGGCTCCGTACCCCTCAGCGCCTCCGTCCCCTGCAAAGAGGAGGAATCCTCCGCCAAGGTACGCTGTCAGCCGCCCCACCGACTGCAGCAGCTATTGGACCCAGTCACTGGTGCCTCATCCTCCGCCTCTAAGCTCCATGCGCATGCTCATCAACTGTAGTGGCGCCTCCATCCCCGCCGTGCCATGCCGTGCTCCGTCCTCTGTCGCGCCTAGGCCTGGCACCAGGAGAGGGGGTCATCGCTGGCCGGGCCCAGGCCGGGCGCATGCGTAGCTGGCCGCTGCCAGGCCATGCCACCATCCACGGTCGCCGGTGGTCGACACTAGCTGTTCCCCGCTCTGCTCTGCGTCGCACGGAAGAAGGGTGAAAAATACATGTTGCAAGCGTACATTTCAAGTGTTTCCGATATTTCAGAGTTATGTTGCAAGTGTTTCAGATGGACGTTGCAAAAGTAGATCGGGATGTTGTAGATGTTGCAACGATTGTATATGTATGTTGCAAGCTTTTGTCGTCAATGTTTCATCTTTTTTTCGATGTATGTTGCAGGTGTATTTATCTAGATGTTGCATATGTTTTCACCCATATATTGCAAAGTGTTTTATCTGGATGTTGCGTATGTTTTGCAATGATTTCAAGTGTTTTTTAGCTGTTTTTGCAAGTGTTTCAGATGCATGTTTCAAATGTTTTATTGTCTTTACGTATGCTGTAATTGTTGCATCTGGATGTTTCAAAACTAGATCGAGTGTTGCATCTCCCTCATCGCCTTCTGCTGTCTCGCCTCGTTGTCAGACGCAGAAAGCGAGGGCAGGCGGAGGCAGTCCTTGCTTGTGCGAGCGGTCTCTATGTGCATGCGCATGCGTGCGGCATGCAGCATGCTGCATGTGTAGCAGCAGCAAGTTGGGCACACAACAGCATTAGGTGTGGGCTGACAGCCACAATAGGCGTGGGCGGACGCAGCAGGCGAGACGTGGACAGGCAGGCGCAGCGATGTGGGTGCTGTAGGCTGAGGCAAGTGCAGCGGCACGGGCGTCCGGATGAAGGGCTAGCGTCCGGACATCCGTGCCACGCCCTTTTTTTACATATATAGTTGTATAGATAGATTGTAGAGGTTTATTAGTATGGAACTAGGACGAAACTTCTCTTATGTAGAGTACGCTTCTTCTAAATTGGTGCGAGGCAGACATGGGTTGGAGACGAGTTGGGTGTCCTTGGTTTCCACTTGGCTCATATACGTGGGAGCCTCCTCCGCCGTCAGGGGTCAGGGTAAGCAAGGAAGAAGAAGGGAGAAGCCATCATGGCGTCCCTCGTATTGCTCGAATTCCCGGGCGTCACGGCTGCGGCGCCGACGCCGGATCCACCACCGCAGCAGCGCGCCAACAACTCGGCAGATCCACCGGCGACCCCTCACCACGTGGCCTCCCCCTGCTATGCAAGCCCTCGCTACCTTTCTCGGGCGGACGCCATCTTTTTTGTCTGCTTTAAGCTTTTGCTAAGGGTACGTAAACTTGCTTCTCCATGATTGATCTCCTCGGCCTGCTTTCATTTTAATTTTAATTTTTGTTGGTAGTCACTGATATGATATGACAATATTTGCTAATTCTCTTTTCAATTTATTGCAGGCTTATTTCGTTCTTATGGTTGTTGGTACATCGGTTTTTAGCATTCAATCGGCCGCCACAATGACATGGATGGAGGTCCTGGCTTGGTTACCGACATGGGCTGTGATAGCATCCGTCTTCATTATGTGTTTCGGAGTATGCTTTATGACACCAGTGGAACCAACAAGTACTACGTAGTTGCTAGTAGTGATACGTGTGACGACAAGTTCCTTTTCCAATACAAATGATAATATATATTTACTACTTAGCTTAAACTTTTATTCTTACTAGCAAACATGTAAGTACATTGTAAGGAACATATAGTCTATTGTCTACTGTGCAGTATTTATGAGGTAGCTATTTTTGTTAAATTTAATTATTCTTGATCTAACGTTAAATCAAATAAATTATAATAAAGCCCACAACAAATGCTAGTGCAATAAAGAATTAATCTCGTATGAAAAATTGACACGAAGTTGATTCAACAAGACGAGAGACACTTCCATACGCATGCTGCGACACGAACGGGCATTGGTACAACGGCAATGCTATGATATAAGTAGCGAAATAAAGAATTGATCTCGTATGAATTTGTTTGCCCGTTTTCTTGGATTCACCTTGTTCCTATTATTTGGAAATGGAAAATCTAATCACATCAGTACGACGAAACTGCCTTAAACATTGGGGAAACATCGGAGAATTCGCACTTGATGTCAAGATGTTACTTCGCGGGTTGTATAATATCTAAAGACGAATCTTTATACCTGACACATGTTTGTTGCTCAATATGCTTATATTAATTTGTGCATGCTCTTTTTGTTCATCATTTTCTAACACAGTACTCATATAGATAATCTGTAATCTCTATTTGGTTGTAATGACATTATCAATTATTGTATATGTTTTCTACATATACACACATAACTTTTCTTTTTTGCATAGCACCTACATGTGTTTTCAATATGTATTTAGTTGAAACTTCATTGTAAATTATGTCTACTCTTGTTATAGCTTATGTCTCGTGATGTCATTATTCTAAATTTTGATCTTATTAGTTTCTTCACATTTTTTATTGGCATGTTAAATTTAAACTTTGTGCTTATTGTATCCATTATTCAAAGCACTCTCCTTTTGTATTTCATTAAAAGTAAAGATCGTATCCTAGACCACACTATAAATTACTATGGTGGCATAGACGGTTATTTAAGCATCTATGGGGGTCCCATTGTGCTAAATCAAGAGGATGTTGGTATATAAGCCTAACAATCACTATTTACTCCAAAGTAGTTTAAAACACTAAGTTTGCCATAATCATCTTTGGTCTACACTAACCTCCTCCACTGCTCAAGATGTGTTGATTTTCCTCTATCAAGGCCAGAACAACCTTTGACACTCCTATTTTCAGAGAAATTGTCATCACTGCTTGTTGGATTATTTGGACAACTAGAAATGGTGTCATCTTTGACAATGAGAGCTGCAACCTCATAAAATGGAAGATCAATTTCAAGGAGGAGCTTGGGTTGGTGTGCATTAAAGCCAAGCAAAGCCTGAAAGGGCCTTTGGCATGTGCCGAGAGATTTACACTTAGTCCTTACTTGTCTCTTTTTTCTTTGGCCTTTGCAAAAGCCTTGTACATGTACATACTGTAAATTTGTGATTCAATATATCTATAAAAATTAGGTAGGGGCCTACTCTGCTGACCTTTTCAAAAAAAAAACTTTCCTCTATAAAAAATTTTTATGTATAATATTTTTATTGAAAAATAGAATGCCTGCTATGTCCTAATATTTCGGCCATCTAAAGTAACAAATTAAATAAATTGTTGCCATGGGTATTATTACTGTTTTAACGAATTGCTAGTATTGTTGGTATTTGAGTCATTGAAGAAACATTTTTCATGACTACTGAGATATACTCCATAATATATTTTTATTGCTCATGCTTAATTCGTGTATGTTTACTTAAAGTTAATTTTCCATGCATTAATTGTAATAAAAGTGGGTAACTAGAAATATATACTAGTTTATGGTTATTTAGACTTTTTTCAAATATGAGGTGATGGTGTTTAGATGTATATTTGAGGAGATATTTAGTTTAATGGCAAGGTGACTACTTTTGATACAAGTTTAGGGGTTACTTTATGTTATATTTCATAATTGCAAAGGTGGGTAGTTTAGATGTAAATTGAAGGGGTTACTTAGATTATCTATAATATAATTGTAGAGATGATAGTTTTGCTGCAAATTTAGGAGTTTACTTTAGATTATGTTTCATAATGTTAGAGCTGGGTAATTTTCGTGCAAATTTATGGGGTTATTTTATATTGTTTTTTCATAATATTATAGGTGGGTAATTTCTTAAAAAGCATACCTAGTAGCTATTATTTTCCATGAGCAAATTAACAACTAGATGTTTCTGATTTTTTGAGAACTTTTAGAATTTATCTTCTTTTGTAGTGCTTCTCATTAGAATTAATATGGAAACTCTATTGGATGCCTTTCAATTAGTATAATAATACAAGACGGGGATTATAGTCTACCAAATTAACATCCTCTAGTTTTTGTTAGAATTTTTAGGATTTATTTTTTATTCCAGTGTGAATTAATGTGGATGCTTCAAATTAGTAATACTAAGATGTTGGTCAAAATTTTCTTATCAAAGGTTGTATTTTGTCCATAACATTCCTCCGGTCTACTTGTTTGGACAAGCAAATTGATCAGCAATTAGCTCTTGCTTGCTGCCGGAAATGTCAAGTTTTCCATATCGGAGGGCGTATCCTAAATCGTTGAGAGAAAAAAGAGAAGGGCGTTCATTTTCAGCCCAGTCCAGTAGGATAGCTGGGAGGGCACGGGCATTCAGCCCAAATGGTCTTAGTGAGTGTCAGCAGCCCCTGGTGATCCGGCATTGTGTATCATTCCGTCTATCTTGGATGTACTAGTTGTTTACTTCTTTCCTACTGATAGCTCTGTTTGCAGGAGGTGTACAGGAAAAGAGAATGAAGAAACAGGGACTCCAAAAATAGTGGAATTTACAGCTGGCAGTGCTTGTCTTCACCAAATTTCTGCAGGTCCAAACTTTAGTATACAACTGCCGGTACTCCTCCTTCTAAAAAAAATTACACACATCTCACAGCAGCCCATTAAATTAATTAATTATTTTTTGATTGATTTATTGCCTAGGTCACTGTTGGGCTAAACCCGTCCAACGCAACCATGAGTCCAGCCCGTCGGCTCTCAACTCTCACGTCGCTCCATTGATTCGTCGAAGAAGACGGGGCGTCACGAGCTGGCGGCTGGATGCCTCCTCCCCCGAATCCTGCTGCCACGAAGGAGACGGCATCGCGAGCATCGGATGCTGGCGGACAAGGAGGTTCCGCGGCGCCGTCGCGCATGGAGGTTCGGCAGCGCCGTCATCGTCACCTGTCAGTGCCCCCATGCGGCAACGACCCGCCCGCCCCCACCCTGCAATGGCCAGCGGCTTGTGTTGGTTTGTGTCCTTGCTGGGGCAGGAGGCGAGGTACACCAGGTTCTTCGGCGTTGATGCCGACCGCCGACGCAGCTGTCGAGCACTTGGCTCATAGGGCTAGATGAACCGTCCTGCAAACGAGCTCATGCTGGTGCTCGCGACGCCACACCTCCTTTCACGAATTGAACCGATGGGCAGGACTTGGGGCTGGGTCATGAACGGATTGAGCCCAACCGTGACACAGAGAATAAATCAATAAGAAAATAATTGATTAACTTAATGGACTGCTTTGAGATGTGTGTAATTTTTAGAAGGAGGAGTACCGGAGCGGTTGTCACTTTAGTAACCCCTAGACCAAACTTTACATATGTGCCTTTATGCAAGCACAATAATAGAAATACTGTCTTCTCACAAAAATGTTAGATTTTTAGTTTTTTCTGGCGTTGCGTATCAGGGTGTTCCTTTTGTAGTGGGCGGCAACCTCAGCCCGCCATGTTGTAGGCAAGTTGCCATGAGATTTCACGGCAAATCTCTTGCTGTTTTCTCAGGAAAAAAAAAACAAACAAAAACTTACGGCACATTATGGCAAACTTAAGGTATACAGTACCTGTGCTCCAACATTTGGTTCAGAATACAGGGGTCCATCACCTTGCATTGCAGTGGTAAGCATAGTGCTGCCTCTGCTGCATCTTCTGCTCCCATATACCAGCGCGCCAGGGGAATTAAAATTCAGAAGCTTTTCTGCAGATAATGCCACTCATGGGCTTTTTGGCGCCCCCCTCTTGCTGTGCTGCACTTTAAAAAGCTGCCTGCGTCTACACAGAGCTTAGCGCTAGTTTAATTCGGCAGCACGCCACACTGGCCTTTGTCATGCACACACATACAGCACAGATCTGAAAACCGCTGCTTCGATTAAGCAGCTAGAGAAAGAAATAAAAGAGGAGATCAAAAGAAGGGCCTGCAGTGATTACTAGGGTTCTTTTCTGCTTTCGTCTTTGTGTTTTCTTTTGCAGCATTGCTGCTGGCTGCTGGCTGCTGCTCTTCTCTCTTGGTTCTCAGCTGGTTGTTGTTCCTCAAACTGCGCATATACTTTCCCCCCCTTGAAGCGCTCCTTTTGGGGCAAATGGCTTTGTGATGATTAGGGCTTGGCCTTTTGCTGCCCTTTTGGGCCATATGTTACCAAAGATTTCTTTGACTGTGACCACTACCTCTCAGATTAGTTTGAAAAGATCATGCGTACACTCAGAGCTTCACAATACATCAGTGCCGGAATCCTAGAAAGAAGGTAACAGGTTGCTCTCTCTCTCGCAGTTACATACATGCATGTAAATTCAGATGCATTATTAATCACTCCTAATTAGGTTCTTGAGAAGAAGTGTGTAGAATTTCACGAGATGCATGCACAAAACTGATTCATGTATTCGAGAGGCATCTACTGATGATCTACATATCTCTATGCATAACCGCATATAGTTTTGGGAATGATCGATATTGAGCTGGGGAGCTGAGGGAGACTATGATTGAGTAATGAGGGAGATCTCTTGGGATGGAAGGCGTGAGGGGGAAGTCATTTCTGATCGTTACCTCTCTGGGTGTAGTAGCTGTTAACCGACCCCTTTTCTCTCTTCGTATCCCCATAAAGAACAATGTTTCGAGCACATCTTTTGATGCAAATTCACGCAGTAATGACCGGTCAATGATCCTGCAAACCTTGCTTTGTTACCTGCTGCTTTGGCTTTTCCCTGGCTGATAATTCTGATCCACACCATTTGAACAAAATGTTACGAGGATAAAGCTAGCTAGCTCTCTAGTTGGTAAGTGATGATGTCAACATCACTGAACTTCCCTATCTGGTTTGTAATTTCAGTAAGCCAAATGTGCCTTCATGTTGTTACAAATCAACCCTATTATTATTTTCTTGTAATGACAGTGTGGCACTGAAACTTGAGAGAGATTGCCTAAACCTTGCATTGGTGATACACTGAATGTGTTAATTTCTCTGTTTGGCTATAGGGCATACATACCAATATACCGTATGCTTTTGAGGAGCAGGAATGCTGAAAAGCCCCTGCTTTGCTGCTGAACATCATGTGGCTGTTTTTCAGTGCTCATACATACGCTACAACTGCTAACTGCGAGTGAATCTAATCTTTGCATGCATGATCGATGGATACACATACCTACTGCCTACACTACATACAGAGCATATGGGCAGTAAGGGGACGGACGCTTTATTCCTTATACTTTGAGTCCAGAGAGAAAGAGGCCGTACACAGTTCCCGATTCTTTTAGGGCACAAAGATCTCTCTCGCAGGAAAAGAAAACCAATTTAAATGGGCCCTCTCAAAAGATGAGAGGTCACTGCAGGCCACATCAGATCCTATCGATCGATCGATCACGTAAAAGCATCATATGTTGTATCGTCATCATTGCAAGATCAGTCCCGTTTCCTGTGGTTAATGTGATCGGTTGTATATACACGACCTGCGGGAGGTGCTGTGAAAGCAGCAAGTCCCTAGTGTCTCTTACTCTCTTAGGATGCTTATATGTACTACTCGACATGTTAGATGCAGAGTACTTGTCGAATTTTAGGTTACTCTTTAGTTTCTTGTATTTTCTAAGGGGTGTTACACTGTTCAGTTTTTTTTTGGGTGATTCATCAGTGTTTTAGTACTTATAATTGAAAGTGACTTTTATGTGTGTGTGTGTGTGTGTGTGTGTGTGTGTGTGTGTGTGTGTGTGTGAAAGCAAATTGTGTAGGAGTATTTTCTAACACAGAGCCATCATCACCTCATGGTTGTTATCTTAAGAATCTAAAGGAACTCAGTTTGTTAGTTATTGTGTAGCTATTTGTGGACCAGTGTACTATTGTTATTGCAATAGGGTGAGAGCTTCCCCTGATCATTTGTCTTTTAGTTGTTAATTGTGATGGGTAAGGGATGATCAAGTCACTAGCTACCTCGAAGTTGCACATCAGTCTAATTTTCAATCATGAACAACCGTGCAACAAACACCCTCTAGCTCTCTGATGTAGTTATTAGTGGTTAATTAGTACTAGTTTCATATTTTCTCGATCTAAAATAAATTGTATAAATTTTAGATAGTAGAAAATTTATTATTTTTTTATAAAATATAAAAACCTCCTTCGAAACCAATAATAAAGTCCAAGTTGTCCGGTTTTGACAGGTGAAGAACATCCATTACCTCGTTTCATAATTTAAGGTTTTTTTTTTGACAACAGTTTCATAATTTAAGGTTAAAAATTGAACTATCATGCAAGTTGAAGGTTGAAAATGTACTTTAAACTTTATTTTATTCTGCCTACAGAACTGCCTTTGGTGGGAAATGTCATTTCGTATACATAACACATTTATATATGGCTACACATGCAGCTATGCAGGCATCAAAGTTTACATAAATTCGTATATGTCTATGTTGGAAAGATTTGTCCCTTATCATTACAAGGTGGTCATTACTTTTGCATAATCTTGAAGACGTGTCTGCTTTCTGTGATTATGTCGCAATGCATATACATATGATTTTATCCAAATAAAACAATATGATACTTGCCGTGCCATGAATTTTTTCTACGTGTTCTTCTACCTAGTACTCTATCCATCCCAAAATAAGTGTTGTTATGGTATTCGTGCCGGTCAAACTTTTTTTATGTTTGACTAGGTTTGTATAAAATATTTGTAACATTCGTATCTCCAAATAAACTTATTATAAAAATAGATTCAACGATTTATCTAATAATACTAATTATATATTATAAATATTAATATTTTTATGTATTTGGTCAAAGTTGAAAGTGTTTGACTCTTTAAAAAATAAGAACAACACTTATTTTGGGACGGAGGGAGCAGTGAACTGCTTATTACTTTTGCATGGGATGAAAATGGGCGTGCTGTAAAATGTTGAAGTGATCTGCAGACACTACCGGAGACACGTTCTTTGCCTAGTGTCGGATGCTTTGCCGAGTGTATTTCATCGGGCACTCGGCAAAGAGGCCGATTTGCCGAGTGTTACACTCGACAAATAAATACACACGGTAAATCTTAGTTTGCCGAGTGTTCCACACTAGGCAAAGGTAGGCACTAGGCAAACAGGCAGTTTGCCTAGTGTCAAGCACTCGGCAAACAATTACACTCGGCAAATTCTAGGTTTGCCTAGTGCCTGACACTAGGCAAACTGTATTTGCCGAGTGTTTCCACCGACACTTGGCAAAGCGAGAACTTTGCCTAGTGTTTCCACCGACACTCGGCAAAGCGAGAACTTTGCCTAGTGTTTCCACTGGACACTCGGCAAAGTGACAACTTTGCCTAGTGTTTTCTCTTGACACTAGGCAAACTAATTTTTTTTTTCATATTCTAGACTCCAAACTTTTTCCGCTAACATCATACAGTAACCTTGACTCCATGTTAAAGTTTGGTATCTTTTGCAATCTATTTGCTATATTTAGTAAATTTATCTCATTTAATTGAATTTTTGGGGATAACTTAAATTTGAACTGCAGGAGGTTCAAATAATTGAAAAAAATGAATTGAAAATTGATATTCATGTTATTTGAAATAGAAGAACGTTAAAATCCTCGAAGTTACATCAAATTTCGAACATCTTGCTCATGAAACATGAGCACGAACATCTCACCAAATAGTTTTTAAATTATATAAAAAGCAAACGAAGTCTAAAAATCACAAGATTTATCAAGATGTCATGATATCATATGTCGAGGCTGTGATAAAAATTTGAGAAGGTTTCACGAAAGTTGTCACGTACAATACTTACAAATCGGAACATCTTCGTACAAGTTTCAGAGAGTTGAGAAGGATCCGATAAGATCCGGTGTCAAATTGAGTGTCGAGTTGGAGTTTCACTTCAAACTTTTTGTATAGTGAATAGATGACAGAGATTGTTTCGTGTGAAATATTAGTAATTTTTCGGTTCCATTTGCTAATTTTAATTTGTTAACCGCAATTATAGAATGGATTAATTTCGATAAATAGAATTTGAGCTATATATAACTGCATTAAATAATGTTTGAATATTCATGGAAGCATCGAGCATACAGTGTAGAGTGCATTTAAGAAAGTATTTTAGAATTTGATTAACTAGAACAAATTAGCATCTAGTAGATGTAATAATACATCAATATTTATTTGACTTTTTAAAATTTGTATATGATTATTAAAATAAAAATAGCATTAAAAATACATCTATAAATTAGTTAAGAATACTTCTATAAGCCCTAGAAGTTGATTTTTTTAAATATGTACATGATTTTAAAATTAAAAAAAAACACATTGACTTTGCCGAGTGCTGGATCCATGGCACTCGGCAAAGTGTTTCTGGGCCGTTCTCTTTGCTGCACTTCTCTTTTCTGGGCCATGGAAAGCCCATCCGCAGGCCCAACACGGTATCGTTCAAGGCCGACTCCACCCCACCGGCCTCCATCCCTCCACGCCACAGCTCCCACGCCGTGCCGGCCTCCATCCCTCCACGCCGCCGCACCGCTGCCGAGCCGACTGACCTCCTCCTCCCCACTGCTGCGCGCGCCACCTGGGGCCTCCGACGCTGCCTGGTTAGTACTACTCGCCTTCCCCACGCCGCGTCCTCCCCAAGCCGCCGCTCCTCCGCGCCTTCCCCACGCCGCTCCGCGCACTGGACAGGACGCCGCGGGCGCCTTCTCCACACCGCTCTTTGCCCCGTCCGCCCCAAGCTGCCCCTCGGTGACTCGACGCCGCCGCAGCTCTCCCCTGCGGATCCTCCACGCCGACGGATCGAACGCCGCAGCTCCCCCGGACACCACTGGAGTCCTCCTCAGTTTCCGGCGAGGAACACACTGCTGCTCCTACTCCACGCCTACGAGCAGCAGAGGTCCGGCGGTGAAGGCAGCGATACCAGATCTGGAGAAAAGGTTGTGACTGAAGGTTAGCCTTTGTTTTTTTCTCCTTGTGATGTTGTTTGCGTACATTATACTTGTGGCATTTGGATTACCTGCTTGCTTGTCCTAAAAGCAGAGGATTACCTGCTTGCTTGTCCTGCTGGAATGGAAATGTGTATTTAATAGTGGTCCATTGATCTTCCACCAATGTACAAGTACAGCCCATCTCGCTAGGCCTGATTTCTGATTCCCTTTATGTTTATGCTGTTGGAACTTGGGATTACTCAGAGGTAAGAACAATTACATGGCTATAAGTCATGGTTCATGTCAGGGATTTTTCTTTTCTGCTGTCACCCCCACCTCACCCACTGGGAATGATCTCGTTCCAGTATCATCTGTCTTGGGGGCATCTCGCTCCGCAAAGCTGGGGCCTTTTCTTTAGGAGGAGCTGTTAGAAGCAAGCTTGGTTTGTCTAGATTTGGTCTTCGTTACATTTCTCCACCTTTTTGCATTGCCCCTGAGTCCCTGACGCGTGCAGTAATGCTTACTTAGCCTTTCGATCGCTCTGCTCAAGAGAAGAATGAGAAATCCATTCTTCAGTGGGGAGATATCCATTCACCAATATGCGTTTCATAATGCGGCAGATTGGTGAAGACAAATGCCCTGTTTTGTTTTAATGATGATTTGATTTTAGCAGCAGAGGATAACTCAGATGTAAAACAGGTAAATGGCTAAGTCAGGGTTTATGACAGGGACTTTTGTGGTTCTCTGATAAACTTTGCTGGCTCTAGTGCATGCTATTCTTTCGGATCCTTCATTATTGGAATGATTGGTAGAACGGTAGTGGCCATTTGTCTTCGTGTATACACTAGCGGAACCCGGGGGGGTGCTAGCATGGGGCCGTGCCCCCACCACCCCCACCCACAAAACTTTTCTGTAGTTTAATAATCTGCATAGTTCAGTTCTTATTTCAGTACTGTTTTTTTTCTTCTTATTGCCTCCCTTCTCTTGCAAAATGCAGATTAAATTCAGATTCAGATTTTTGCCACACCCTCGGCAATATAGAGTAGCTGGAGCACTCTCATAAGTGTGATATTTTTAGCGTTTACAACACAGGGAAGGGCTGCAGCCGCAGCTACTCTGTTTCGATTGTTCATAGAAGAGTTGGATTTCCAAGTTGAGCATAGATAGATGTTCTTTGTACTTGTCTATCTAATTTGGTTGATGTTTGTGAAATGATTGAATTTGGGGACGAATTCCATAAAGGGGGGAAGAATGTAACATCCTAAAAAAATAACTTAGTGTCTTTTGAGCCTAATGGGCTTAGAGTGGAGAAAGCAAAGGCCTAATTAGAGTCCAGCTAGGGAAGTTAAGGGGTTAGGAAACAAAAATAGACCGTAACTCCTTGTCTCCCTATTGGTCGATCCAATCTTTCCGGTTTCGTGAGGAGTCGGAGGCGGCGCTCTGCTATCCCAGCAATAGGGCCTGGTGTCCAAGGTTCAACCTTCTTCCGCAGAACAGCGCAAGAGAGAAGGGAATTCTTGCTGCTCCTCGTCATCATCCTGGCCTTGTTGGAGGACGGGAGACAGCAGGCAGGAAGGAGAAACGTGGTCAGGCTTAGGTAATTAAGCAGATCAAATTTCGTTGTAGTTTCCCTCCCAGTCAACGTTGATCTGCTTGCAGTAACGCAGAATGGCCTGTAGCGAACGCACATCGCCGTAGACTGAGTACGAGCACAGTGAACGCTGCTGCAGCATGGTGGGCACTGCTGCAGCAGCCTTTGTACTCCCTACTTGTCCTCATACCCCGAAACTGCTGCGGGTGCCGACATGATTGCCAGAATGCACCAGGTTACCATGGAGATATCTGAAACTGCCTTCTGTTTTACCATCAAGATAAACACAAAGCAACTGTGCACATACGTATGCATTCCTTTATAATCCTGATCTCCTGAACAAATTGCATTATTGTCATTTATTTAGGATGGATGACCGTCAGTGGATGTACACGGGCCGCTTAAGTCAGGGTCAGGTCACCGATGAATGGATCAACAAGACCGATGAGTTCTTGGAACTGACATTTGGCGAGGCTGCTAAAGGAGCGAGTAAAATCTTCTGTCCCTGCAGCAATTGTGCAAACAGGAAAAGACAAACAAAGATGGTCATGGGGCAACATCTTTGGAAGAATGGATTTACGGCAGACTATACTCTTTGGGTCTACCATGGTGAAGCTGATCGTATGAGAGAGGAGGTGGTGAGACCACGCGTCGAGCATTATGATGCCGATGCCGGGGTAGCAGATTGGTTAGATGACTTTCATGAGGCACAGTTCGCTGAAGGACCTACAGAGGAGGAGCCAGAGGCAACCGCAAAGGCGTTCTACGATATGTTTTCTTCGGCACAGAAACCCCTTCACGGCCACACAAAGGTTTCTCAACTGGATGCCATTGGACGCGTAATGGCGTTAAAGTCTCAGTGGAGCATGAGTCGAGACGCCTTCGATATGATGTTGACAGTTATTGGCTCCCTGCTTCCGGAGGGTCATATTCTGCCAAAGAGCATGTACGAGTCACAGAGACTCCTTCGTGCACTTAAGATGCCGTATGAGCAGATTCATGCTTGTCCGAAGGGGTGCGTCCTATTTAGGAAAGAACACATGGAAGCAAAGTACTGTCCAAAGTGTAAATCCTCTAGGTGTCAATGGGCCAGATTACGATCCGAGCACCCAGGACTTTGATGGAGAACTCGTCATGAGGGTGGGAGAAGGCAAGAAGCATGGGCGGTACTACCTCGGCGACGGAATAATCGACACTGGCTCTACTCCCACTCTCTCCCAGATCCGGGCCAGGAGCACCAGCGCAAGTCCGGCCATACGACCTCGGCCGGACACTGCACAACGGCGGATAGAGGCACTCCAGGTTATTCCTGTTTTATTCGTCGTTCATTGATTTTTACATACCTTAGCTTTGCATTATTGTAACAATGCAGTGTAATGTTGTAGGCCCAACTGGAGGAGGAGAAGAAGCGACGGGAGGAGCTGGAGGCGAGGGTGGCAGCCGAGCGGGCCGAGCGGGAGGCCGAGCAGCGGGCGATGGCACAGTGGTTCTCCTATGTGACCAGTCTTGGCGCCGCTGTGGGTCATCAAGCTCCGCGCCGCTATTCGCTCCACCTCCACCTCCACCTCCTAATACAGCTACTCCTGTGAGTATAAATATTTTAGTTTGTATGTTCATGCTTAGAGTCAAACCACAACGCTACTTAAAACCTAGGGGAGTATAAATGTTTTAGTCAAGTATGATATATATTTATCTTGTGTCACACATGCAATCTCTTCTCCTTTGTGCAGAATCAATCGGCGGCATCGAATGACGTGGCTCATGCTTCACCAAATCCTTCACCAAATCAGTCTCGTTGGCCGCCAGCTTGATGATATTTGTGGTTGTTAATGGTACTTCTATTTGCACTTGTGGTTGTGATTGATGGAGCACTTGGATTACTTGTGAACTTATTGTGATGATATATTATGTGACATGTGACATTTGTGATATGTTTGTGATGTTGGTGATATATATGTGTTGTTAGTGATATACAAGTGATGTTGGTGATATATATGTGATGTTGGTGATATATATGTGATGTACATATTTCTGTTTGTTTGGATGGAACGAAAAAAACAAATAAAAGCGACGGTTTTAGGTCAGTTTGCCTAGTGTTACACTCGGCAAAGAGTACATTTGCCGAGTGTACAGGTCAAAACACTCGGCAAAGGGAGCGCGCTGAGCATTTCTGGAAACCTGCTTTGCCTAGTGTCTTGAATTTGCCGAGTGTCATGGCAAGAACACTAGGCAAACTTCAAAGGTTTGCCGAGTGTCACGGCAAGTACACTAGGCAAACTTCAAAGGTTTTGCCGAGTGCTGACACTAGGCAAATCAAATTTTGCCGAGTGCTGACACTAGGCAAATCAAATTTTGCCGAGTGCTGACACTAGGCAAAGCAATTTTTTTCCAAAATTAGGCTTTGCCGAGTGCTGAACACTCGGCAAACTAATTTTTTCTTTTTTTAAAAAATGGTTTTGCCGAGTGTCGACACTAGGCAAACCATATGACGCCGTTTCGTATCCGTCACGGCGACTTTTGTTTGCCGAGTGTCAAACGGACACTAGGCAAAGAGTTTGCCGAGTGTCCGAAAAATGACACTCGGCAAAGTCACCTTTGCCGTTAAGAAATTTGCCGAGACGGCTTTGCCGAGTGTGGCACTCGGCAAAGGGTTTGCCGAGTGTTTTTGACCCTTTGCCGAGTGTCGTAGACACTAGGCAAAGCGCTCGTTTCCAGTAGTGGACTATATCTCGGCCGTAAACATCACTGTGCCTTTTATACGGAGAGCGAGAGCCCTCAGAAATCACAAAGTCTGCAAGGGCTAGTAGCTGCTCCAATGATCAATGCATATTTGTACCCCTGTTCGAATCCTTCCAGATCAGGTTCGAAATTTTATGTTCGCCTTTGCTCACTTTGATGCATTCCTGCATAGATTTTAGCTCTCAGCCTCTCACTCTGGGTCATTCTTTAGAGGTAGCTGATCACATACAAAAAAATCTGGTCGCAAAGATACTGCAATACTACTGTACCCTGTGTACATCTCCATATGATCTGCTTTCTCATGGTCATTGAGGTAGACTGAGAGCTAGGTATGGAGAGAGATAGAGAGAGGAGGGAAAGCTGAGGCGCCTTTGTATCTGCTTTGTCAGCACATGCATTCTACCCGGCCTACCCACTTTCTCTTTCCCTCCACAAAACCCACTTTGGACCCGGAAAACAAAAATCTAAGAGTAGTATAGAAAAATGCAGCTAGCCAGCAGCAGCAGCAGCCCTCCCTAACAAGAAAAGCACAAATCCATCCATACATACAAATAATCATCCATCCTTCACCTCCTCAAGACATCACCGGCCGTCTCTGCTCAAAAGATGAACAACACTCACCTACATATAAAGCAGCACCACCATCTGCAGCTCCAGTGATCGATCCCCTCCTCTATATCTACGCACACATCTCCCTGATCGATCTCGTCTTCAGCCTCACAACTGCCACCAGATCTTTCACCACTCACTGCCGTTGCTGCACCAAATTAATCAGCTAGCTATAGGTGGCTGCCCTGGAGAGATGAGGGCCGGGGGGTGCACGGTGCAGCAGTCGCTGACGGCGGAGGCCGCGGCGGTGGTGAAGCAGGCGGTGAGCCTTGCGCGGCGGCGCGGGAACGCGCAGGTGACGCCGCTGCACGTTGCGAGCGCGATGCTGGCGGCGCCCGCGGGGCTGCTGCGCGCGGCGTGCCTCCGCTCGCACTCCCACCCGCTGCAGTGCAAGGCGCTGGAGCTCTGCTTCAACGTGGCGCTCAACCGCCTCCCCGCGTCGGCCGCGGTCGCCTCGTCGCCGCTGCTCGGCGGCCACGGCCACCACCACCACCACCACCACTACCCGCCGTCCCTGTCCAACGCGCTCGTCGCGGCGTTCAAGCGCGCGCAGGCGCACCAGCGGCGTGGCTCCGTGGAGAGCCAGCAGCAGCCAGTGCTCGCCGTCAAGATCGAGCTGGAGCAGCTCGTCGTCTCCATCCTCGATGACCCCAGCGTCAGCCGCGTGATGCGCGAGGCCGGCTTCTCCAGCACCCAGGTCAAGGCCAACGTGGAGCAGGCCGTGTGCAGCACCACAACCACCGCGGCCACGGCCGCTCCAGGCAAAAACCCTAACCCTAGCAGCTCTGTCACCACAAGCCCACCTCAGGAAGCCAAAGCCAACAAGCTGCCGCTCCCGCTCCACCAAGCGCGCGACGAGGACGTGGCCGCCATCCTGGACTGCTTGGCGTCCGGGAGCAAGAGGAGGGTCGTCGTCATCGCGGAGAGCGTGGGCGCGGCTGAGGCCATGGCGAATGCGGCCATGGACAAGATCAAGAGAGCCGAGGCGAAGCACGACGCGCTGCGAGGCGCGCAGGTCGTCAGCCTCCGCGTGTCGTCGTTCCGCGACATGCCGAGGGAGGAGACCGAGCGGCGGCTCGGCGAGCTGCGGTGCCTCGTCAGGGGCAGGAGGCAGCAGGTCGTGCTGGTCGTGGAGGACCTCAAGTGGGCGGCCGAGTTCTGGGCCGGCCACGTCCAGAGCGGGAGGAGAGGGTACTACTGCTCCGTCGAGCACGTCGTCACCGAGCTGCGCGCCCTGGTGACGAGCGGCGGCGAGCACGGCGGCAGCCTGTGCTGGCTCCTCGGCTTCGGGACGTACCAGGCCTACATGAGGTGTCGGGTCGGGCAGCCGTCGCTGGAGAGCCTGTGGGGGCTCCAGACGCTCACCGTGCCCGCCGGCAGCCTCGCGCTGAGCCTCACCTGCGCCTTCGACGACAGGTAATCTATCCAGAGGTCCCATTTCCAAATCGGTTTGCGATGCAAAGTTGTTAGGTTTTTCGATTCAGAATGTCACGTCAGGTGAACGAATCAACCTGCAGAAACGAAATGTCCCTGACAATATTCGTAGTAACTGAAGTAAAACTGAGCAGCTTGCAGCTATAGGACAAGGAGTTGCAACTGTAGCGTCCCTGCAACGAGCTCTGCCCTTTTCTCTCTTTGCCTAGCATGAGTGTGAGTGAAAGCTTGCATCTTTTGCGTGCTTTCTGGACAAAAGCTTTAGGTAGTAGTACTAGCTAGCTCGTCACCTTCACATATTCCCTGTTTGTTTCTCCCTACTTCTATTGATCCAGTATTAATCTTAATACTCCCCTTGGGTTCTGAAGTTTGAACATCCTAAGTTCAAAACTGTATAGGGCCGGGGCTGCTGTACATACCGTATAGTCCCTAAATATCTGTCGTTTGCGTTTTCCAAGAAACAACTTTTATTAAATATATATTAAAATATATTAATATTTATGGTATATACTTAGTATCGTTAGAAAGATATTTGAATCTAGTTTTTTAATAAATTTATTTGAAGATACAAATGTTACACGTATTTTCTACAAATTAAATCAAACTTATGACACGAACCCAACAGCGACAGATAATAGGGATGGAGGGAGTATCTCGACTGGCAGAGCTCTATAGTTTTAAGAAGGAAAAAACTAGTTTTTTATCAACATAATTCCAAAGACAATGTGTGTGGTACACCGGCAAAATTAGCAGCTAGCTGATTTTATGGATATGTCGAGGAGGGTACGTGAAATGACACTGGAATCTTATTCCCGTTTGTTCTTTCTGCAGTGCTCTAGGCACAGTCAATCAGTCCATGAAAGCGGGCTCTGACACGGATGGGAACGGACCGGCGTCTTGCTGGCCGCTTTTGGGCGGCACCCAGCTGATCTCCAGATGCTACGCCGATTGCTCTGCCGCAAGGATCGACACGAAAGCGGCGTTGCCTCGGCCCTTCGTCTCGTCGTCCACCCTCCCTTCCTGGCTCCAGCATTGCCGTGATTATCAGGTACACAAACGTTCAGTCATATGCATGATTCCTTCTCCAATAATCCAATTACTGCAGTATGTTATTAGTCCAACTTGAGATTGTTCTAAACTTCTAATGATCTTCCTATAACTCACTTTTTACTGCACTGCTATACAGGAGCCGGCGACGACCCATCTTACGGACCTTGGCAAGACATGGAGCTCCATATGCAGCAGGCCGTCACAGCGGATGACGCTGCATTTCTCCGCGCCGGTGTCTCCGGCTTCCTCCATCTCTTCTTACGAGCACGGCGGCGATCATCATCAGTCGCAGCAGCAGCAGCAGCCACGGCACTCATCATGGCTCCTCGCTGGTCTCGACGCCGCCGCGCACCACCCGTGGAGACCCAAGCGCGAGACCAGCGGGAAGGCCACCAGCAGGTCCCACGACTCCGGCGGCTCCAACGGCTCCGTGGAGGTGGAGTGCCGCGCCAAGGCCAAGTTCAAGGAGCTCAACGCCGAGAACCTCAAGGTGCTCTGCGGCGCGCTGGAGAAGGAAGTGCCGTGGCAGAAGGAGATCGTCCCCGAGGTCGCCAGCGCCGTCCTGCAGTGCCGGTCGGGGATCGCCAAGCGGCGCGACAAGTCGAGGTCGGCGGACGCCAAGGAGGAGACGTGGATGTTCTTCCTCGGAGGCGACGCCGACGGCAAGGAGAGGGTGGCGAGGGAGCTTGCCAGTCTCGTCTTCGGGTCACGCAACAGCTTCGTGTCCATCAGGCCTGGTGGTGCCTCGTCGCCGCCGCCGACTGCCGCCTCGTCGGGCTCCTCCGAGGGGCACCACCACCACCAGAGTAAGCGGCCACGGATGGCCTACCTAGAACGGTTGCACGAGGCTGTATCCGAGAACCCACACCGGGTCATATTCATGGAGGACGTCGAGCAGGCTGACCGGGACTGCCAGCTCGGCATCAAGGAGGCGATCGAGAGCGGGGTGGTGCGGAACCATGCTGGCGAGGAGGTCGGCATGGGCGATGCCATCGTCATCCTGAGCTGCGAGAGCTTTGACGCCGCTAGCGGGTCTAGAACTTGCTCGCCACCGAGCAAGAAGGTGAAGGTAGAGATAGAGGAAGGCAAGGAAGAGCGCACAGGTGACCATGAACACAACGAAGATGGTGCTTCCTCGTCGTCACCATCTTGCATCGATTTGAACGTGGACATGGAGAGTAGTGATCAGGCGGACGAGCGAAGTCTCGGTGATCTCTGTCTGCTCACGGCCGTCGACAGGACCCTATTCTTCAGAAGACAGGAGAATTAGTGACTGACTGTGTACATTAGGATCCGTGTGCGTATCAAACGTCCTTCTTCGTTCTGATAAGAACCTAGATTAGTTGCAAGGGCAAGTCTAATTAGCATTTTCTTTAGTTTATGTTTTGTTTTATTTTTTAGTTTATCTTTTTTTGGATATCTTGGTTTTAGAGAATTGGATCGCTGGTATATTTGGGCTTCTTCACTAAAGACAAATAGAGCTGCTGTAAATTTGCCTGGAGATTCTAATTCGCGGTTATCCTATTAGACCAAGTTTATTCTCTTTTTTCACCTAGAGATAAGCTTGTAATTTCAAGATTTGTCATTCCAAAATCCAAAATAGTTCAGCTGAAAATTGAGTATCCAGTTGCATATATAGAGATTTTGACTGAAATATAGGTACCGCGAGACCAAATTGGGTAGGCCACAATGTTGGCCTTTCACCTTTGCCATGTGTCCATGTACAAATCCTCATGGTGTGGCCAATAAGGAGAGTATTTTTTTGCCAAGCTATAATAAGGATCCGAGACTATTTTCACAATGTGCAAATTATTTTATTGAGAAATTTTACAGTGCTCGGAAAAAGTAAGAGCCATAATATGTCAAGATCAGTCAATAGGGGTTCGACATTGGGAGATAAAGATCTATCATGATAAATAGTATATTTTCCTTATTTTAAATTCTGAATTTAAGCTATTAATCAGCTCCATTTTTATTCAGTAGAAATTTTATTTTAAATCCAAATATACATCATAATATTTTTTTTACAAATTAAGATATTTATTAATTATATTTGTTATGTACTCTTTGTTTAGATATTTTGCTTCATAATCCATGTGAAAATTGAAATACATTTCCCTTAACTGTATCCCAAATTTAGCTATTAATTAAATTATTTCCATGTATAAATTATTTTTAGTTACATATTTCCATCTATTTTCTGCAAAAAGATCAGCTATTAATAAGTGATGGAATAGGCCGTTTTCCTCCATTCCGGCTGCTTTCTGACCAAGTCAACATCAGGTGGCCAGCCTACATGAACGTGATTACTTTGACATATATGCCTCAACGTTAGGCTTTGTTTAGATGCTCATGTAAATCCATATGTGTTTGAATGATTTGGTGTGACTCCACACTTGGATTGAGGTGAATACATGAGCATCCAAATAAGGTTTTGGAGACATCCTGCGTGGACATGGCAGCAATTTCCTTTTAGCGCTTCAGCACAAGCAAATCCAACTGCAACACAGAAATGCATTCAGACTGCAACAGCTTCCCACCTCTCGGTTGAGCACACTACCATTCAAACCTGTTCATCAAAGAAGCAATGATCATAGCAGCAGATGCGGCGCCATGTACTCTGGTGGCTGATGTGGCCGCTGCCTTGGAATTAAAAGAAAGGCAACAGGAGAGTTCATCACTAGCAAGTAGCCTATCCTCGCAGTCGCAGATCCAGAACAGGTGCATATGTTATCTAACCTCGCAAGATTCAAGAAGGGGGAGAGCAGTAGGGAAGGGGATGAGGAGAGATGCAACTGGAAGAGCCGCCGCCGCCGTCTGACCTCGAACCCTAACAAGAAAAAGATGCGGAGGAGAAGGGGAAGGGAGAGGGGAGCTGAGGAGGCGCACCTGCCGCCGTCGTTGGAGGAAGCCAGGCGAGAGCGGTGACGGAGGTGGCGCATGCACGGGGTTTGGGCCGCGATACACGAGAACACAACGGCTTTTAAATGCGAGCGATTTTGGGCCGAGTGAGGAGATTGGTTCCACGGCTGACAGGGTTACTCGGTATACGCCAAGTTGCCAACCAACCTCACCGTGGCAGTCCAAACCATCTATCAATTCAATCTGCTCCTGCTAGACGCTGCATGCATGTCCACACCGTGGGCGGCGCAAGGGGTGCCAATGTGGTCATCTTCGCCTTCTGACGGAGCGGCTGCATCAGCATCCGCCTTGCCATCGCGTTCCTCTTCGCCCCCGCCCTCGGCCCCGGCTACTGGCAGTGGCAGCAGCGCGTCGTCGTCCTCGTCCCCACACTCGACCGCGGTCCCTGGCAGCAGAGGCGCGTCAGTGCCTTCGCCGCCGCCCTCGTGCGCTGCGTGCAAAGCACCAGCGGCGCAAGTGCGCACCGGACTGCCTCCTGAAGCCCTACTTCTCTGCTGACGAGCCCGGCAAGTTCCTTAACACGCTCGGGTTGTTCGGCGTCAAGAGTATGCAGCGAATACTCACGGAGGTTCCTTCGTCGAGACGCGACGTGTGTATGCGAACCATTGTCTACGAATCCAACATGCGCAGCGCGGATCCCATGGGCGGTTGCAACGGAGTAATCCAAGACCTCGAGAACCAGCTGATGGACACGGCCGTCGAGCTCGAGGTGCTACGGTGACGGCTAGAGTCATACCGGCGACTGAGACAAGGCTTCCCACTGAACTCGCCCCATGGCGTGGCAATCTCCCCTGGGCTCTGGCGGCAGTACAACAGCAAGCCAGCAACTGATGGAAAGGACGCATGACTGACACAACCGTGTGATTCTCGGCAGTTCAGCCACAATGCTTGGCTCCCCGCGAGGCTGCCACAACCGCTAGTGTCAGGCCCAGGCAAATGGCACGTGAGGCAACGGCGGCAAGACGGCTCGACTTCAGCAATGTGCGGGCAAAACGACGAGGGGTGTGATCCTGGTCATATGTGATGACGTCCTCGTGACGACGAATCATACTGTGATGGTGACGATGCTAAGACACTGATGATGTAGTTCCAACAAATCATTCAATTAATTCCATGTAAGGATCTGTTTTAGGTTCTTTCGTTTATAATTTTCACGTCCCAATTCAATTAATTCACGTCCTCATGACGACGAATCACTGCTGATAGTAAATAATGTTCCTATCGATGTTCTCATTCTCAATGCCACGGACGGCTCCGTTGGTAGGCCGCGATGTCCACGAGGTCCTCTTATCTGCTGCTATATCCGCTCCCTTCATGCACTACAATTTCTTAAAAAAATCGCCGCAGTGCCGCGCCTCCCGCCCGCCTTCCTCTCCGCCGCCGCGCCTGGCCACATCCCACGCTGCTCCGCGCTCCGCACTCCGCGTCTTGCCCCCATCCACCTCGCCCGTCGCATAAGGAGAGGCACGGGAGGCTTGCGCTTGGGGAAGCCTATTTCTACGCCCCCATCTAGCGCGCCCGTCGGCAGGAAGGAGAGGCATGCGCTCTGCGCCTAGAGTGTATGTTGGACACTAACGTAACAGCCTACTAGGAGTTAATTAAGAAGAAAATAAGCAGATGAAAAAAAAAGACGCCAACTACAGCCTATATCGAGAGAAGAAAAAGAAACATACAGGGACATAGAAAATAAATATGAGTATAATAATGAACATCATTGTATTCTACGTGAACATTACTAAATAGATCATAGAACATTATTAACAGTACGTGAACAAGGTAACATCTCATGGAATACAGAAAAAATTAAAAGTAACATGAAAAAGAAGATAATTAATTAGAGTAAAATAGAAAAAGAAAGTAAAAAACTATAGAAAACATAAAGGCAAATAGGAAAAGGAAAAGAAAAAATAAAAAGAATATAAAAGGAAAAGAATATAAAAAAGGAAAAGAAAAATAATATTCTACATCGAAATAGCACTACCCGATATAAAGAATATAAAAATGAAAAGAATAAATTCACATAAAACAAAAATAACTAAATAAATTGAAGCACGGAAATAAAAAAGAATAAGAAAATTTCAAAAAGTAAAGAAAATGAAAAATAAAAGAAATAAAAGAAAGATAAAAATATAGAAAATGAAAAGAATAATACAAAGTCACATAAAACAAAAAATTTAAAATAATTTGATGCAGGAAAAAAGAAATGAGAAAAAGAAAAGAAAAGAAAAGAAAAAAGAAAAGAAAAAAGAAAATAGAAAGAAAATCTCATTACGGGGTGCACAAAGGGATTCGAATCGAATAAGATAAGAGCCTGTTCATCTGGCTTATAATCCATCTTTTTTAGCTTGTTTTTTCAGTCAGAACAGTATTTTTCTCTCACATTAAATCAGTCAACGATGTTTTTCAGCCGGTTTATCAGGCTAACCGAACGGGCCAGATTCCGTGTGGAAGAAAAAAGATGGACACAACATCAGGCTGCTGCATCAGGCTCAGTTCTCATCCAATCCCGCTAGGCTTTCAGCAGGAAAGTTCGCCGGGAGCGCTGTTCGGCGCGTGGATCCGGTCCGGCCGTTCGGACCAGAAGGTTTCCGAACTCAATCGGCCGAACGTACTTGCCGCCACTTCTATCGGCAGTACTAGTACTAGTATAGTTTTCTATTTTTATTCTGACAACTATTTTTGCAAAAAGAACTTCATAAAAATATATAAAAGTAAAAAAAAAATCAAAACTTGGCAGTGATGACTGACATCCAGACCAGACGGCCCGTTCCAGCGTTTAGACTCGCCTGATCTGGGTGGGCTTCAAGATCGCCAACGGATGGGCTTTTTCCCTCTCTCGTCGCATCTGGTCCTCTGGCGCACGCGCGCTGCCGCCGGAGGCTGGAGCGTCTCCGTCCGGCCGGAAGACGGCTCGCCTCTCGCCGTCGCACTTCCCAGGTGCGCCGCGCTGTGGTGTCGCCTCTCGACCTGTCACTTGTCAAGTGTCCGCGGCCGCGGCCGCCGGCGGGGCGTACGTGCGCGCGTCGACATCAGGCGCGGTCGCCGGTCGGTCGCTGCGACCGCGAGCCACGCGAAATGCGGCCAGCGCCAGTGTCGGCGCGAGCTGGTTTTTCAGGCTCATAATACGTAAGTCTGGGCAAAATATCCGATACCCATTATCTATGGCTGAATTATTCGAACCTGAACCCGAATTACCCGAACCCGAGGTACCCGATCCTAAATTCAGATAGCAATTTTGATTACCCGAAATTAGTTTGGGTAATTCGGGTAATATCCTCTGGTACCTAAACTACCCGAACTATCCAAAGATTTATTTTTGTCTTTGTATTTATCATATCTTGTTAGTTGAACACTTTCACTTGTCACTTTATTAGAATATAATTCTCTCTATTTGAACGAGTGACTATAATATATTATTCTCTGCAAATTGTTGTTGAAATTTTATACAAATTGCTGCTGAAATTATGTATAGATCGCTACTGAAATTTAGTGTAGTTTGTTGTTTTCCATAAATTTAGGTATATCGAGTAATACCTGACCCGAAAATATTGGATAACCCGAACGCCCAGGCTTAATAATACGAATGGCGCTGCTGGACGTCCTCGTCCTCTGGGCCGATGATTGCCGATCAGTCTCGCTCCATCAGTGTGTTGATAATACACCTAGCGGCCTCTGGATTTTAATTTGCCCCCTTTCGCTGCGCATGCACAGAGCGATCGATCCCGACGTGACGCGCGGCCAAACTAGTGTCATCATGCCCGACCTGCTTCGCACGCAGGAGTGTAGTTGATAGTCGGTGCTGGGTCGCTCTCCGCGCTCTCAAATCCTGCTGTTTCCCTTTCAACGAGTCATCTAATTGTACGGGCCTTAGAAAACGGCCGGCCCGCCGGCACACGTACCTGCTTCTATCTCGTGCTCGAAACTGCCGTCTCGTCCGTAAGGGGGGACATGGCCATGTTACGCACAGCTCAATGCAACGCACAAAATAATAAAGGGGAGACGGTATCGTATCGAGTACAGTAACGACTAGTGGGATCAATTGTACACTCGATTGAGTGGAAATTTACTCTCTCTCTATATAGTACGCACTTCAAATTGTGAGATTTTGTGTGGGTGCATAATAAATTTAAATATGGTAATATAGCAAATCTACGACACATGTAGAGCTAGATATATAGTGTAGCTTATATTAACTTATTCTGCACAGGTTCGGAAAGGGAAAATATATAACAACATCATTTGCTACAAGAAGATTAATTGCTCGATACCGACTACGCGTACGCGCGAGCTAGCGAGTGACGTTGACGATCCTCCGTACTAGCTAGTACGAACGAACGCCCGCCCGCCATCGTCGTCGTCACAACTTCACACCTCGACAGTGCAGTCCGCCGGGTGCGTGAACTTGAGCGAGACGGTGGTGTTGACGCCGGCGGGGACGCCGACCCCCGACGCGGCGCTGGCGGCGAACGCGCCGCCGGCGAAGGCGCTGCCGCTGGTGGCGAGCAGCGCGGGGCAGGTGACGAAGAGGTGGTAGCCGCCGGAGACCCAGCTGCCGACCTTCCACTTGACGCGGCCCTCCACCTTGACGTGGAGCAGCACGTAGCCCGCCGCGATGTCCTGCTTCATGGCGTCCGCCACGTACTGCGCAACGGGCACGGCGTCGCCCGACATCACCGGGGACCACACGGAGACGTCCTTGTGGCCCTGGTAGATCGACGGCAACGACACCGGCACCGTCACCGGCTCGTCGCGGTACGTCGTGAACGCGTCCAGCGTCTTGTAGTACACCCCCACACGGTCGTTCGGGTTCCGCGACGCGATCGTCACCTGCGTACGTCGTCGTGCCGGCCGGCAGCCCGGCAGGTACCACCGTGCGTTAGTTCGTCGCCCTCCGTCACGAAATCGGCCGGAGGTGGCCAAATGCATGCATCAGACTACGTACCTGGAGGTCGAGGGTGAGCGCGGGGTCGCTGAGGTCGATGGACCGGAGCTGCACGTCCTGGAGGTAGAAGGACGGCTTGGAGGGGTGCAGCGCCAGGTAGATGACGAGCACGATGAAGCCGACGACGGCGAAGAGCGTGAGGATGCAGGCGGCGACGGCGCCGCAGCAGCGGCGGAGGATCCAGTCGCGGTGGTGCTTCTCCTTGCTCATGGCGGCGAGACCGACGACCTGCTGCCCTGCCGCGGTGCTGGACTGGACTGGGATGGGAGCTCAGCTGGCTGGCTGCCTTGCTACTAGGACTGTGCGCGCATGTGGGCAGTGGGAAGCTAAAGTGTGGCGCGAGTGGGGGTGGCCTTTTAATTACTCCAGCAGTCCAGCCGGTACACTAAACTAGAAGAGGTATGGTGAGGTGCGCGTTTTAAAAAGGGGCTTTTGTTTTGGGCTCATAGGGCAGGGGATGGACGAAAGGTACAGCTCAACCATCGAAGATTCTTCTGCTTCTTCCCGGGCCCCTTTGAGCATGGAGGTTGCCTATCGGCTAGTGCATCTGCTCTGAGATCCGTGCTGGGCCGGTGGTTAGCCCCGTCTGGTGAGTCGACCACTGGTGCTTGAGCTTCACTCCACGTCGGTTGGTCAACTGGGGACGGTTCTTGCATGGAGACCTTTTTGCATATGCACATCGAGATTACAGGTTGACTCTCGGCCGTATATTCCTGTGCCATTGACCAATGTTGCCGAAATACTCCTACTTCATATAACGGGGGTGTTCTAATAAGCTGTTGTGGCTGTAGCAGCGGCTGCGGCTGCGTAACTTTAGCAAAAGCTGCAGCCACAACCTTCGCTTTATCACAAGCGAACAGGGTTAATATAATTCACATGCAAATTACAAATATAGATTGCTAAATGAATCATCCGGTACGAGCTCTTGATGAAGGCAATGGTCAAGCTAGCACAGCCCACCGTCCCCCTATGGGTCGTGCCTTTAGTCCATGCACGACATTACGCTCCTTTAGTCGTGCCGAGCCAACCCATGGACCCGTTGAGCTTCTATCTCTACCAATGTGCGGTTACACACCGTCGCACGAGTCAGTCAAGGTCGTGGTGTCACCACGCACCCTGCGCAGCTGCTGCCCGAGATGGCCGTGGCTATGCCCCTACGCCGCTAGGCCACCGCCCTGAGATGGTTAGGGTTGTACCCCTGGCCGCCGCCGCAGGTGCTGGTGTAGAAGTCAAGAAGGGAGGGGAGGGGAGCCGGCGATGGAGTAGAGCACGGATAAAGAGGAGAGATGCAGACTGTAGGAGTGCCAAAGGAAGACGTTGTCGAAGAGAAGGAAATGTGGGGCGACAGCGAGCCGCGAGCGGGGAGCATGGTACGGTGCGCGGTTAGATGCAAAGGGAAGAGATTTGAGGACTGGAGTTAGGTTTCAGATATAAGATGTGTTAGATAGGTTTTAGTGAGTCTGCTAGATCCGCATTGTCGTGTCGAGTTAACAGCACAGACACGGTCCCACTATCAGACTAGGCCCGCACAAACATGACAAACAGTCGAGCCATACGTGTTGTGCCTAGGCCAGGGCAAAACCTTAACCATGGACTGTGCGGTCGAGTCGCGGACCTTTTGGTCAACTATAAAATTGTAGCTACTTCACGCACCTATGTACTACTAGTACTTTGCGTGCTAGCAAAAAGTAATTTACGTTTGACCAAATTTATCAAATTTATAGTGAATAATATTCGTATTTATGGCACCAATTTTTTTATTATGAAAATACATTTTATAATTAATATATGGTATTTATTTGATATTATAAATATTAATATTTTTATCTATAATTTACCAAACTCAAGATAGAAAACACGGTAGTGCCCTATAATTGAATTCTTTTCTGGACAGGGGAGCAGTATGAAAGAACTAGAGAGGAAAACTACTAAACTAGTACAGCTCATGACTTTTCTACGGTTGACTGGTCCCGTTCCACACGATGAACTCCATATAGTGTACAGTGTGGTAGTCGCGACCGGCTCCTCACTGCTGAGGCGCAAATGGCCTCCCGCGTGGAGATGGGCGCCGGTCACGAACGCATGTGCCGCAGCGCGCGCGAGAGATATTTCTTTTCGCGTGTACGTATGTCCTCACGATCCCCTCGTGATTTCTCCCATCTCCAGCGCCGCCTAGAGCTGCGGCGCACAGCAATCCCGAGCGACGGAGCGAGGGCCGGACGCCGGAGGGCGTCGGTGCCCGCGCCTCCCCTCGTGCCGTCGCGTCGTGCGCACTACGGCCGATGGATGGGGATGGATCGCTCGCGCGGGAAATTGAGGGGGTTGGTGCGGCGTAGCACGCAAGCTTGCTTGCGTCGTCGACGGTTGCTACGTCGTGTCATGCGGTGGTGCCACGCGCGCCGCTCGGCGGCTGAGCCGCATCGATCAGCTGCGCAACCAAACAAGGGAGGCGCATGATATGATGCCCTGTGCGCTCCGGTGCCCTCCGTTCCTTATCCCCACTCCCACCGACTGCCCTGCCCTGTGTCCTATGCGATATGGCAAGCGCCACCTGTTTCGGCGCACCAGCACGCATGTATGCCCTGTCCCCTGACTAATCACTCGATTTGCCTGCGCCGAGCTATCACTAGCGTCATAAACCAACACATCGTTAGCTCTAATCAGAACGAAAATCACACTGTGGTGCTATCAATGGCTGTGGTGAACAAAATAGTAAATCAAAGGGAGGTTGATCGAATCACTCCTGTTGGTGGGGATAACGCTGTGGCACGTACAGTACATTTCGTACGTACACTGCTCTTCTTTACGAATTCTTTTACCAAAAGCTTTGGATCAAAAGCATCAGACGATCGAGGGGCACACACCCAAACGGCTGTGGAAAGGACTTTTGGATCGTTTCATTTTTGTCCATTCCTATGTGTAGTGTCTCCGTGAGTCAGCATGACTTGCAAAGGCCGTCTCTTTTGCCATACAAGAAAAGAGAGGATCTGTTGGGTAAATCAGCGCCGGAAAAAAAAAACCCAGGAAACTATCCTTCTATCTCCTCATCAGTAGTCAGAAGTGGGGGCAGAAGGAGGCACAGCCTGCAGCTCTACTTAAGCCAGGAAGTAAAATGAACCGGGGAGAGTTGAAGCCACATCGCACCATACTGTTTCCGCGGAATTTCATCTGATTTGTCGACTAGTGATGATTGATTCCAGGAACACCAGCTTTCAGGCGCAAAATAATTCAGAACAAAATAATGATTAAATAAATACAACAAGGCTGGAGCAGGATGCATCGTCATCATCATATATACATGCCACCTACCCTGCACTGCATCCAGGACCATAGAAAAGAAGATACATTAGATTCAGGACCATTAGAAGCTTGTAAGTACAGAGCAAAGTAATAACCCAGACGATTCCCGGAATCCTTCCGGTCCGAATGGCCGGACCGGATGCACCGTCCGAACAGCACTCCTGCCCGATCATCCCGCGCTCCTGCCGATCTTTCCGCCGAAAGCCCCGCTTATCCGAGTGGACCGAGTCGGACGCAGACGCTGTAGCCAGATCCCGTGTCCAGGTAGTTGTACGTTAGTTTCCCTTCTATTTTTCTTTTTTTTTCCTATTCTTCTTATTTATTTTTCTTTTTCTTTTCTTTTCTTTTCTTTTCTTTTCTTTTATTTTCTATTTTGATTTTTCTTTTCATGCTTCATTATTTATTAATTTGTTATGTTTTTCAATGTTATTTCCTATTTTGATTTCTTTTCTTTTTATTTTCTTTTCTTGTTTTCTTTTCTTTTTCTTTTTCTTCTATTCTATGTAGATGGCATCTTTTTTTATTTTTTCTTAAGTCTTGGATGTTACGTTAGTTTTTTTATTTCTTATATTTCATTTTCCTTTTTATTTTTCTTTTCTTTTTTCCTTTTTCTTATTATTTTTTTTATGTTCGCGTGCTGTACATGTAATATTCTATTTTTATCTTTTCTTTTCCTTTTTCTTTTGATTTCTTTTTATTTATTTTCTTTGTTTCTTTTCTAATTATGTTTTCTTTAATTCATGTTTTTATTTTTTAATCTTTCTTTATTTTTTTCTTTTTTTCTTGTCGTACACCATTCTTTTTTATTTTTTCTGTTTTATGTCTTTATTATTATTATTTATTATATATATATATATATTTATATTTTTATATTTCTTTTTCTTTTCTTTTCTTTTCTTATTAATTTTTTATGATGTTCTATGTTGTTTTTTATGTTTATGTAGTATACAATTAATATTCTATGTTTTTTATATTCATGTGTTATACATGTGATCATCTGTGATTTTTTTATGTTCTAGTGGTATACATGTGATGTTGTATGGTATTTTTTTTGCGATGTTTGTGTAATATACGTGTGATGTTTTATGATGTATTTAGTGATGTTCACATAATATATATACGATGTTCTATAATGTATTTAGTGATGTTCTATGGCGCATTGAGTGATGTTCGATGGTGCATTTAGTGATGTTTACTTAGATATATTTAGTGATATTTACGTAGTATATATGCGATGTTTTCTAATGTATTTAGTGATATTCTAGGGTGTATTTAGTGATGTTCACTTAGTACACATGTGGTGTTCTATGACGTACTTAGTGATGTTCACGTAATATATATGCGATGTTCTATAATGTATTTAGTGATGTTTTATGGTTATTATTTTCATTTTTAATTTTCTTTTTACCATTTTTATTTCTTTTTCTTTTCTTTTCTTATTATTATTTTATGATGTTCTATGTTGTTTTTTATGTTTATGTAGTATACAAGTAATGTTCTATGTTTTTTTATGTTTATGTGTTATACATGTGATGTTTTGTGATTTTTTATTTTCTCGTGGTATACATGTGATGTTCTATGGTGTTTTTTTTGCAATGTTTGCGTAATATACGTGTGATGTTTTATGATGTATTTAGTGATGTTCACGTAATATATATGCGATGTTCTATAATGTATTTAGTGATGTTCTATGGCGCATTTAGTGATATTCAATGGTGCATTTAGTGATGTTTTATGGCGCATTAAGTGATGTTCGATAGTGCATTTAGTGATGTTTACTTAGTATATATGTGATGTTCTATGATGTATTTAGTGACGTTCAGGTAATATATATGCAATATTTAATAATGTATTTAGTGATGTTCTATGGTGTATTTAGTGATGTTCACTTAGCACATATGTGGTGTTCTATGATGTACTTAGTGATGTTCACGTAATATATATGCGATGTTCTATTATGTATTGAGTGATGTTCTATGGTGTATTTAGTTATGTTCATTTAATATACATGTGATGTTCTAAGTATATTTAGGATGTTTCCCTGTGATGTTCTTTGAAAATTTTCTCTTACGTGTTTTTACTTTTTTTTATGCTTTGCTCTAGATTTTATTATTGTTTATTTATATATATATTTATTTTATGTATATTATAATAATAATTTCATAAATCTAAAACTAGAATACTGAACATTTTTATTGTGAAGATGGAACATTGTTTTTTTGAACCTACAAAATCACCTTTGTTCAATAATAAAAGAAAATGTTCTATCTTTATAGAATAAATGTTTATTAATAAAATGTTATTTAAATATATTCATGTGGAGTCTTGTTTTGAAGAATTTATTGTAAGAAACACAATGATGAAATCAAAATTCAATTTTGATACTCGGTTTAGTAGTTATAACTTTTTTAGTTTGCAGAAAACAACGTAACTTCCTGCACGCAAACCGATAGAATAAAAAATTAATCTGCCCCACTTCTGTTGCCTTCGGCAAACTTCCGATGCGTGCTGGATGCGGGCAGGCGGGAAACAGGGCGCACGCGGGAAAGAAACATCGGACGGAGTTTACAGTCCGGCCGCTCGGACTCTAGCAGTGCCGGATGATTTTCTCAAATTCACCCTAAATTCTACTAGATAAAAAGAAGATTCCTCATCACATTAAAATGTCGGTACATACATGGAGTACTAAATGTAGATAAAATCAAAAACTAATTGCACAGTTTTGTTATACTTTACGAGACGAACGTTTTGAGCCTAATTAATCAATGTTTAGACAATTATTAATAAATAAAAATAAAATTACTACAGTGCATCACAATGCTACAGAGTGAATTCGGGGACGCCCGAATCGGGTATCTAAACCAGGCCTTATACGTATGGCCGGGCTTAATCGCACGCCTGTTTTGTGCGCCGCCTGTGAAGCTCATTTGTGATGGGGTATGTCACCTACCGTCCCCTCTCTTTTTTTCTGTTTGGTAAGCAGAGCTAAGCTAGCATAGCATTGCCGGCCAAGAATCTCCCTCTGCCTGATGGAGTGTGGCATGCATTTTACGGTTGGTAGCGGAAAGCGCAGGGAATTATTTGCGCGCATTTTACGGTTGGTGGCGCAAAGGTAGCCCTGGATACCGAGCTGGCTCGACTCGTTTGGGCTCGGCTCGTTCTGGCTCGTTAAGATAACGAGCCAGCTCGGCTCGGCTCGTTATCCTAACGAGCCAGAAAACCAGCTCGGCTCGGCTCGTTAAAAGCTCGAGCTGGCTCGTTAAGCTCGCGAGCCAGGTATAAAAAATACATAAAATATAATATTTGTATTTATTTAAAGTTTGAGAATAATAATAATACAAAAGAAATGCATCTAGACCAGTTACCAGTCAATTTATAGGGTCTAGACCAGTTACTAGTCAATTGTAAAGTATAAGACATGAAGTAATACAAAAACTAATACAAGTTTTGATACTTTTTTTTCCTGAAAGCTTGGCTCGTTTAGCTCGCGAGCGGCTCGCGAGCTGGCTCGAGTTGGCTCGTTATAGCTAACGAGCTAAAATCTTAGCTCGGCTCGGCTCGTTATCGTAACGAGCCGAGCCGAGCTGAGTCGAGCCAGCCACGAGCCGAGCGAGCTAACGAGCTTCGAGTTTTTCGTCCAGCCTTACGCAAAGGCGTAGAGAATTATTTTGATGGATGGACCTCAAGGGGCAAGGCCCTTTCCTCGATGGCTTCCATTATCTTGCGCGGAGAGGGTGAGGTTGGGCCACCATACCATGTGTTTTGTAAACTAGTCTAATAATAATCATGTCGGACTATGTACTAGTTCAGGACCAGTTGGACTAGGCTTCTCGCTGTGATTTCTCTGAGATGCGAGGTGGATGGTGTTGCCGTGTTGGTATTTCGAGTGTCTGCGCTTTCGTGGCAGTGGCAGCCAAGGATTTCTTTTGAGAGGGTGGATAGACAGGGACAGATGTCCCTTTATTTTTTTTGGCGATCAGGTAGGGAGAAAGCTGGGCTTCTACGCTGCTTTCTCCCTACTTTTTTTTTGCGACGAAAGAAGAATTATATTATATGATAGCTGGGTACATCAACACATTACGAGCACTCTAGATTACAAAATAGTACTATGTTGATGTATCCAGCTATCAGATAATATAATTCTTCTTTCGTCAAAAAAAAGTAGGAAGAAAGCGGCGTAGAAGCCCAGCCAATTGTGATAGGAAATGCTCTGTTTGGTTAAGAGCCAGAAATGAGGCCCATGTTTTCTGTGTGACTAATGAGGCCCACGTTTAGAGCCGCATCCACACAGGCCGAGCAGCCCAACCTCCACAGCAGCCTAGCGGGAAGCAGCACAAAATGGGCTCGCCACCGCAACAGTGGGCCGAGCCGTAACTCTTTGCTGCCAGCAAAACGACGGTCCCACCGTAACGTAACATGAGTTTAACTAATCCGTGGCATACGATTTTTTTTCCTTTTTCATAAGATGCTTGCTACTGCTCATAACGTAATATGTTATGGCGGGACCGTCGTTTTGCGAGCAGATGGTGCTGGACGATTGCGGCCGAGCGAGCAGCGGCGCTGCAGTAGCAGCAACAGGGCCGCGTCGATGGGCCGTTGGAGAATTGCAGGAGGGCCACGCCGTTGCTGCACCAGCGAGCTCCATGTGCCGCCGCCGACCTCTGCGCCGCCGTCGAGCTCAGCAATGACGAGCGTCCATTCCTCCGAGCAACAAGGTGAAGTTATGCTGAAAGCGCATGTTGCAAGCGTATGTTTCAGATGTTTCATCTAGGTGTTGCAAGTGTTTTATCTGGATATTACAAAAGTAGATCAGGATGTTGCACATGTTGCATATGTTGCAAGCATCTGTTTTCAATGTTTTATTTATTTCAGACGTATGTTGCAAGTGTTTTATTTGGATGTTACATATACATATGTTCCAAGTGTTTTATCTATATGCTGTGAATGTTTGCAATTGTTTTCAAGGGTTTCAAGGTGTTTTTTTAAGTGTTTCAGATGCATGTTTCATGTGTTTCATCTCTCTTCTTTGTATGTTGCAATTGTTGGATCTGAATGTTTTAAAAGTAGATCGGGGTGCTGCACATGGGATGCGCGTGGGAACCCGGGGAGGAGGGGCGGTGTCGTGGGATGCGACGTGGCGCAGGGAACGTCAGGGCGGCATGGGCCCCCATGTGGGCGCGCGAAAACATAGACGGGTGTGGGCGATGTCCGGCGATGCGGGCCCCGTGTGGACGTGCGCTAACAAACTTTCCGCAGGCGTATATTCGGACGTTCGGACGCTAGTAGTGCCACGTGAGAAAAGGATGATCCAATTCAGAAACTTCTACAGATGAAAATTGTCATTATAATAAATTACATACAGAAATGAAGAAAATGTGCTCGCTTTCATATCCTCCTCAAAAAGAGAAGAAAACCTTTAAGGAAAAGGCCAAGTGAGCAAGACAACAGGCAAGCCGCGAACCTAGGTGGCTCGACACCCGGCAGTATTGTAAGGTCCAAATGGCTAGAGGGGGGGGGTGAATAGCCTATTTAAAATTCTACAAGCTTCACTAAACAACCACGTTAGTATAAAAGATGGCTAAGCTAATTCTAGCACTAGCTCAACTATACTATGCAAGCCACCTATACAATACTAGTGAAGCAAGGCTATTATCTCTAATACACACCAACAAGGCTAAGTCACTAAGCTACTTACTCCTAAGTGATAAAAGCTACACTAAGCAAACTACACTAGGAGTAGTACTAGAAAGTAAAGAGCAAGTGACTTGATTCTTATACCAACGATGTAGAGAGGTAATGCACTTGAAGAATCAATCATAATAATCAACCACAAGAGAAATCCTCGGCAAAGAGATGACACAAGATTTTTTACCGAGGTTCACTTGCTTCCCGACAAGCTACTCCTCGTTGTGGCGATGCACCCACTTGTCGGTTCGCGAGCTAATCGACTATCAAGAGTCGAGCCTTCGGCGGGCACCGCACAACCGCACACAAGATGGGGATCCTCCAAGCCACGAGCTTCACTAGAGTATCCAATTTGCGAACTCCCGCGGGGAAGGATCAAGAACCCCTTACAACACTTGGTGAGGGCTCCAACAATCTCCAACTGCGAGCTCGATCACCTCCGCTGCTCTAAGCCGTCTACCGTGTCGGGAAACACGGAAGAGTAACAAGAAATCCGCAGCAACTCGAAGATCAAGTGCCTCTAGAATGCAACTCTCAAGCAATGCACTTGAATCTCACTCAATCTCACTCAAGATGTGCAACTATGCAAAGAGATGAGTGGAGGGGTTGTTCTCTAGCTCAAAGGATGTCTCTAGGTCTCAAAATGTGCAAGAGATACCCTCAAACCCCGGACATCCTCTATTTATAACGAAGGGGTACGCAGCTAGCCGTTACAGACGACTCAGCAAAAATCGCGCTGACCGGACGCTTCGGTCAGGGTCACTACAGGACAAGCGTGAACAGCGCGCGTCAGAACTAGCCGTTGCCGTGACCGGACGCACTCAACCGATTGACCGGACGCGACAGTGCCAGCGTCCGGTCGCGTTCCAGTAAGCTCCCGTCGAGACCGGACGCGTCCGATCACACGTGACCGGACGCGCCGCGCGTCCGATCGGCACTCCGCTGCGCTCTGCCACTCTGGACGTCTGACCGGACGCTCCGGTTCCGTGAGGGACCGGACGCGCCGGTCGCGCGCTCTACTTCTGCGCTCAGGTGAACTGACCGGACGCGCTGGTCAGGCCAGACCAGCGTCCGGTCACAAACCCTAGTGCCCGCGCCACGTTGAACTGACCGGACGCGTCCGGTCAAACCGTGACCGCGTCCGGTGCAGCGTCCGATCGCCATTTTTCAGTGAAAAACAATTTAGACTTTCGCCACCTTTTCTAGACTCCGGCGCAATAGAAAATAGGCATTTCAATTCCTCGAAAACGCCTGAATCCCAAACCCCATACTACCGTTCAAACACCACCGCCTTCGCAAATGTGCCAACACCATCATGTGTAAAACACCATGTGCATGTGTGTTAGCATTTTCACAAACATTTTCCAAGGCGTTATGTTAGCTCTCAACTAGATCCTAATGCATATGCTCAAGACATTGATCTAGTGGCACTTGATTCCCGAGCTAACCGTGATTGCCCCTCTTGATAGTCGGCTATGTATCCTAAACCCGGTCAATCACTTCTCTACTCATCTTAGACCGGCAAAAGGAAAATCCTATGGTTATACCTTTGCCTTGCGCTCTTAGATCCTTCTCTTCCACATGATCATCATGTCCATCATTTTATGTGCATTCCATCATGATCAATATTTCATGTCCATGCACCATCTCTTTGTGATCTTTTGGCCACCACTCCTTGCCACGTACACCTTCATCACATGTGTTGCTTATGCCTAACTCAAAACACTTAACACATGGCATTAGCAACTTGGTGTCATTAATTACCAAAACCAAACTTGGGCTTTCAATCTCCCCCTTTTTGGTAATTGATGACAACCATCACAAAGATATGAAATGAAATCAATTTTCAATTTCGATAGTATTAGCTCCCCCTACATATGTGCTTCCATGAGTTTGGTTCAATTGTGCACATATGTATGGATTAGAAATTTGGGAGAGTTACACTATCAAATTGATGCTAAGGTATATAAAATGGACCTTTGAAGCGTGATACCAATCGGAGTTGCCTTTATATACCATCCTTAGCATCAATGTAGCTAGACACCACTTGTAATTCATCACTTGTAAAGATCACAAACACTAAAATACCCCGTGAGATCAACATTATAAGCAAAGGTGTCTAGATACCACTTATAAAGCTACTCTCAACAAATCATCATTCAAGTTCTATTTCTAGCAATCACCACACAAGCATGAATATGAATTTAATCTTTGCAATGCAACAATACATCATGTTAATGCACATTCAAATGCAACAAATGATTCATGAGCTTGCTCCCCCTACTTGTGTGCTCAATTTTAATTGATCCCTTTCCAATGTCAAAACTTTGATTTCTCTCCCCCTTACTATATCTTTCTCCCTCTTTGCAATTTAACTTTTTATCTTTGTGACTTTTCTCTCCCCCTTTGTCAACAATCACCAAAAAGGTGTCAATTTTAGTGAGAGTTAAGTCAATCAATATGAGGGAGTGCAAATTATGGTTCAATCTAGATCACTTGCCTAGAATATGTAATTCGGTTTGATCCAAGGACAAGCTTCTTCACACCTCATAAAGTATAAGGGTTATCTTGACCATGTTGAATTACGCATCATGAGCTCATTTTCTAGATTCAACACTAGGTTTGCAAGCCCACAAACATGTCATATGCTACCACTAGATCAATTAAACATAGAAGCAATAGTGGTACCATACATACATTAAACTCATTTGATTTTCATGAATGAGCCTATTTGTCATGCAAACATGTCTATATGTTCTAAACATGTCCTTAGCAAAGTATGAATGATATGCCAAACAACTTTACCTTGCTATGTTGGAGAAGAGGCATGTCATATAAGAATGTGGGGGTACACTCATTTCAAGTTGGAGAAGTCAAGTATGTTCAATTCATTCTTCAACTTGTAAAATCTTTTCTCATCAAGTGGCTTTGTGAATATGTCGGCTAGTTGATCTTCGGTGCCAATGCTCTCAATGCTAATATCACCCTTTTGTTGATGGTCTCTTATGAAGTGATGCCTTATGTCAATGTGCTTCGTTCTTGAATGTTGAACCGGATTTTGTGTCATCTTGATGGCACTCTCATTATCACAAAACAATGGCACAATCTTAAACTTGATTCCAAAGTCATTCAAAGTGGCCTTCATCCAAAGCAATTGTGCAAAACAACTACCGGCACTAATGTATTCGGCTTCGGCGGTAGATAGTGCAACACTATTTTGTTTCTTTGATGACCATGAAACAAGAGACCTTCCAAGCAATTGACAAGTGTCACTTGTGCTCATTCTATCAATCTTGCAACCACCATAGTCGGAGTCCAAATATCCAATCAACTCAAAATTAGACCCCTTTGGAAACCATAATCCAACATCATGAGTGCCCTTAAGATATCTCAATATCCTCTTGGTTGCTTTCAAGTGACTTTCTCTAGGTGAAGCTTGATATCTTGCACACTTGCACACACTAAACATCACATCCGGCCTAGAAGCGGTGACATAGAGCAAACTTCCAATCATAGACCGGTATTGCTTTTGATCTACCATATTGCCACTAGCATCAACACCCAATTGATCATTAGTGCCCATTGGTGTACTCATTGGCTTAGCATCTTGCAATCCAAACTTCTTGATCATGTCCTTGATGTACTTTCCTTGACTTACAAAAGTGCCATTCTTCATTTGCTTGATTTGAAGTCCAAGAAAGTAACTAAGCTCTCCAATCATAGACATCTCAAACTCATTAGCCATCATATTTCCAAACTCTTCACAAAAGTCTTGATTTGTTGATCCAAAAATAATATCATCCACATAGATTTGCAGCACAAACAAGTCATTTCCAATTTTCTTGGTGAAGAGAGTGGTATCAACCTTTCCCATCTTGAACCCTTTAGAGAGAAGAAAGTCCCTCAACCTCTCATACCATGCTCTAGGTGCTTGCTTCAAACCATACAATGCCTTCTTTAGCTTGAAAACATGGTTGGGCTTCTTGTTATCTTCAAAACCGGGAAGTTGCTCAACATAAACTTCTTCATTGATGTAGCCATTGAGAAATGCACTCTTGACATCCATTTGATAGAGCTTGATGTTGTGTGCACAAGCATATGCTAATAAGATTCTAATAGCCTCCAATCTTGCAACCGGTGCATATGTCTCTCCAAAGTCAAGACCCTCAACTTGAGTGTATCCTTGTGCTACTAATCTTGCTTTGTTCCTTACAACCATGCCATCTTGATCTTGCTTGTTTCTAAAGACCCATTTAGTACCAATCACATTGTAGTTCTTTGGCCTCTCAACAAGTTCCCAAACTTGATTTCTAGTGAAGTTGTTTAGCTCTTCATGCATGGCATTTACCCAATCGGAATCCTTCAATGCATCTTCTATTTTCTTAGGTTCTTCAAGTGACACAAATGAATAGTGCTCACAAAAGGATGCTAATCTTGATCTAGTTTGAACACCACTTTGAATTCCACCAATGATTTGGTCCAATGGATGATCTCTTGCAATGCTAGTAGGTTGGAGTATTGGGAGTTGATTACTTCCACTTGTTTGACCTTGAACTTGAGCTTCATCATGAGTACCACTAGAGCTTGCTTGATTTGTATCAATTTCCACACTTTGGTTGATCACATGAATATCATCATCATCAACTTGCCTTGGTCTAACATCACCAATGTCCATGTTTCTCATTGCATTTGCCAATTGGTCTCCTCTCACATCATCAAGGTTTTGAGCTTCATTTTGAGATCCTTGGGTTTCATCAAACTCAACATCATGAACTTCTTCCAAGGTGCCATTTGTGAGATTCCAAACTCTATATGCTTTGCTTGTGGTAGAATAGCCAAGTAAGAACCCTTCATCACATTTCTTTTCAAACTTGCTCAATCTAGTGCCTTTTTTGAAAATATAGCATTTGCAACCAAACACTCTAAAGTATGCAATGTTGGGCTTTCTTCCATTCAATAGCTCATATGGTGTCTTCCCAAGCTTCCCATGGCAATAAAGACGGTTGCTACAATAGCAAGCCGTGTTGATAGCTTCACTCCAAAATGAATGACTCACATTGTATTCACTAAGCATTGATCTAGCCATGTCAATCAAAGTTCTATTCTTTCTTTCAACTACACCATTGGATTGAGGAGTGTAAGTTGGAGAGAATTGATGTCCAATACTAAGATTATCACACAATTCCTCAATTCTTATGTTCTTGAACTCACTACCATTGTCACTTCTAATCTTCTTGATGGTGATTTCAAACTCATTTTGCACTCTTTTGACAAAAGACTTGAATAGATCATAAACATCACTCTTGTCATAGAGAAAGAACACCCAAGTGTATCTAGTGTAGTCATCAACAATCACAAAACCATACTTATTGCCACCAATGCTAGTGTATGTAGTTGGCCCAAACAAGTCCATGTGCAATAGCTCAAATGCCTTTGATGTACTCATTTCACTCTTACTAGGATGTGTATTTCCAACTTGTTTGCCGGCTTGACAAGCACTACAAGGTTTATCCTTCTCAAAGGTGACATCCTTCAAGCCTCTAACTAAGTCATGCCTCAAAAGTTTGTTCAATTGTTTCATTCCAACATGACCAAGCCTTCTATGCCACAACCATCCCATACTAGATTTGCTAAGCAAGCATGATGTCAATTGTGTCTCACTATCATTGAAGTCAACCAAGTATAAACTACCATGTCTAAATCCTTTGAATATCAAATTTGATCCATCAACACTTATGACTTCAACATCATCACTACCAAATATGCACTTGAAGCCAAGATCACAAAGTTGTGCCACCGACAAAAGATTGAAATCCAAGCTCTCAACTAGCAACACATTTGATATGCTCATGTCATTTGAGATTGCAATTTTACCAAGCCCCTTGACCTTGCCTTTCTTATTGTTGCCGAAAGTGATAGCATCAAAACCACCATTTTGACTTGTATCAATTGATTTGAACATACAAGAATCCCCGGTCATATGTTGAGTGCACCCACTATCAAGCACCCAATGCCTTCCTCTGGCTTTGTAATTGACCTACAAGATAAGATCAATTCTTTTTAGGTACCCAAACTTGTTTGGGTCCTCCAAGGTTAGTGACCAAGCTCTTTGGTACCCAAATGGCTTTCTTCTTTGAGCCCATCCATGGTGCACCAATGAACTTAGCATGAACACCATTTGTACCCTTGGTAAGTATATAGAAAGAATCAAACTTAATTGAGGATACATTAGCATTGGATTTCTTGTTCATGCAATGTTGCTCTATGTGACCAACTTGCTTGCAACTTTTGCAATAGCTACCATTGTTCTTCACAAAATGAGTCTTGTGAGGAGCAAAAGCGGCCTTGCCTTTCTTGGGGTTATAGCCCAATCCCTCTTTGTAGAGAGAAGCTCTTTGGCTACCCAAGCACATAAGCAAGCGGTCCTCACCACCATAAGCCTTAGCTAAGGTGTGATTAAGCTCTTTTACCTCCTTCTTAAGATTTTCATTCTCAACTATAAGTGTGGAGTCACAAGTGAAACCATCACTACTAGATGAGGATGATGTAGATACGCTACATGAAGGGTTAGTGGGAGCAACAACAATAGGCTTATGACAAGATTCATCAATTATATCACATGATATGCCTATGTTGTAAGTTTTAGCTTTCTCAATATTAGTTGGCATGTTTTCACATTTTTCAACTAGAGAGGAATGAGCTTCTTCAAGCTTAGTGTGAGACTTTTGAAGCTTCTTATGGTCTACCTTTAGACTCTCATAAGATGCCCTAAGCTCATCAAGTTCTTGCATAAGGTTTTTCTTTTCCTTAAGCAAGCCCTTGCACTCCTTTCTAGATTCTTTAAAATGTTGAGTGCAATCTTCTAGCATAGTGATTAGTTCATCTTTAGTGAATTCTTCTTCATCACTATCACTATCATGATCACTCTCATCATCAGATGATACCTTAGCGGCCTTAGCCATGAAGCACGATGGAGTGTCGAAGAGGGAGACCTTCTCTTGAATAGCAATGCTAGCATGTCCCTTCTTCTTGCTCTTGTTGTCATCCTCATCATCACTTGAGGAATCATCACTATCCCATGTAGCAACATGAGAATCATTCTTCTTCTTATGAGAGCTCTCCTTCTTTTCTTGCTTCTTCTTTTTCTTTTCCTTTCCTTCTTGATAGCATCTTCATCATCACTATCATAAGGACACTTTGCAATGAGATGGTCCTTGCTATGGCATCTAAAGCATCTCATGGTATGCTCATTCTTCTTGGATGAGTTCTTTCTTCTTCTTGCACGAAAGCCTTTCTTCTTCATGAACTTGCCAAATTGCTTGACAAAGAGAGCCATCTTCTCATCAATGTCATCACTATCGCAAAAGCTTGAGTCTTCATCACTTGATGATTCAATCTTGGATTTGCCCTTGGATGTGGTGGCTTTGAATGCCACACTCTTCTTCTTCTCATCATCCTTATTCTCATTTTCCTTCTTCTTCTTCTTGACCAACTCATCCTTCTCATCATCTTCTCTATATGAATCATCGGTCATTACTTCTTAAAATATTTGTTGAGGAGTTGAATCCTTCAATGTAGTCCTCACTAGCACGGTGATCAATGTATCAAACCTCTTGGGCAAGCTTCTCAAGAACTTCATAGAGAATTGGTTGTCCTTGACCTCCTCACCAAGTGCCTTGAGCTCATTGACAATGACTTGCAACCGATGAAACATTTCCGGTACACTCTCATCTTCTTGCATCTTGAAGCTAGAAAACTTTTCTTGCAAGATATATGCTTTAGCGGTCTTTGTGCCTTCGGTGCCTTCAAATGTTTCTTCAAGCTTGGCCCAAGCATCATGTGCAACTTCTATGTTCTTCACTTGCTCAAATGTCTTATCATCTAATGCCTCATGAAGAGCACTAATTGCAATGTCATTGCATTGGAGCTTCTTTTCTTCCACCGGTGTAGGTGCTTCCGGATTAGCAACCTCAAATTTTGTTTCGGTGACCTTCCACACTTCTCTATTGATTGACTTGAGGTGTACGGTCATCTTAACCTTCCAATATGCATAACTTGTGCCATCAAAGTGAGGTGCCTTCTTGGTGTTGTTGATGTGCAAACTTAATTGAGCCATTTCTTTTTCACCGTAGGTTGTTAAGCCTCAAATAAACGGTGCCTCGGCTCTGATACCACTTGTAAGGTCCAAATGGCTAGAGGGGGGGGGGGTGAATAGCCTATTTAAAATTCTACAAGCTTCACTAAACAACCACATTAGTATAAAAGATGGCTAAGCTAATTCTAGCACTAGCTCAACTATACTATGCAAGCCACCTATACAATACTAGTGAAGCAAGGCTATTATCTCTAATACAAACCAACAAGGCTAAGTCACTAAGCTACTTACTCCTAAGTGATAAAAGCTACACTAAGCAAACTACACTAGGAGTAGTACTAGAAAGTAAAGAGCAAGTGACTTGATTCTTATACCAACGATGTAGAGAGGTAATGCACTTGAAGAATCAATCACAATAATCAACCACAAGAGAAATCCTCGGCAAAGAGATGACACAAGATTTTTTACCGAGGTTCACTTGCTTCCCGGCAAGCTACTCCTCGTTGTGGCGATGCACCCACTTGTCGGTTCGCGAGCTAATCGACTATCAAGAGTCGAGTCCTCGGCGGGCACCGCACAACCGCACACAAGATGGGGATCCTCCAAGCCACGAGCTTCACTAGAGTATCCAATTTGCGAACTCCCGCGGGGAAGGATCAAGAACCCCTTACAACACTTGGTGAGGGCTCCAACAATCTCCAACTGCGAGCTCGATCACCTCCGCTGCTCCAAGCCGTCTACCGTGTCGGGAAACACGGAAGAGTAACAAGAAATCCGCAGCAACTCGAAGATCAAGTGCCTCTAGAATGCAACTCTCAAGCAATGCACTTGAATCTCACTCAATCTCACTCAAGATGTGCAACTATGCAAAGAGATGAGTGGAGGGGTTGTTCTCTAGCTCAAAGGATGTCTCTAGGTCTCAAAATGTGCAAGAGATACCCTCAAACCCCGGACATCCTCTATTTATAACGAAGGGGTACGCAGCTAGCCGTTACGGACGACTCAGCAAAAATCGCGCTGACCGGACGCGTCCGGTCACTACAGGACAAGCGTGAACAACGCGCGTCAGAACTAGCCGTTGCCGTGACCGGACGCACTCAACCGATTGACCGGACGCGACAGTGCCAGCGTCCGGTCGCGTTCCAGTAAGCTCCCGTCGAGACCGGACGCGTCGCGCGTCCGATCGGCACTCCGCTGCGCTCTGCCCCTCTGGACGTCTGACCGGACACTCCGGTTCCGTGAGGGACCGGGCGCGCCGGTCGCGCGCTCTACTTCTGCGCTCAGGTGAACTGACCGGACGCGCTGGTCAGGCCAGACCAGCGTCCGGTCACAAACCCTAGTGCCCGCGCCACGTTGAACTGACCGGACGCGTCCGGTCAAACCGTGACCGCGTCCGGTGCAGCGTCCGATCGCCGTTTTTCAGTGAAAAACAATTTGGACTTTCGCCACCTTTTCTAGACTCCGGCGCAATAGAAAATAGGCATTTCAATTCCTCGAAAACGCCTGAATCCCAAACCCCATACTACCGTTTAAACACCACTGCCTTCGCAAATGTGCCAACACCATCATGTGTAAAACACCATGTGCATGTGTGTTAGCATTTTCACAAACATTTTCCAAGGCGTTATGTTAGCTCTCAACTAGATCCTAATGCATATGCTCAAGACATTGATCTAGTGGCACTTGATTCCCGAGCTAACCGTGATTGCCCCTCTTGATAGTCGGCTATGTATCCTAAACCCGGTCAATCACTTCTCTACTCATCTTAGACCGGCAAAAGGAAAATCCTATGGTTATACCTTTGCCTTGCGCTCTTAGATCCTTCTCTTCCACATGATCATCATGTCCATCATTTTATGTGCATTCCATCATGATCAATATTTCATGTCCATGCACCATCTCTTTGTGATCTTTTGGCCACCACTCCTTGCCACGTACACCTTCATCACATGTGTTGCTTATGCCTAACTCAAAACACTTAACACATGGCATTAGCAACGTGGTGTCATTAATTACCAAAACCAAACTTGGGCTTTCAAGTATCCACGCGCATATTCGCTCTGAATCCAGGGGTCAACATCGACCAAACACCATGCCAAGTCACCGCTCCACCACACATCAAGATCTCCCCGGACCCACCATTCCTAGTGTCACCACCCTCCCACCCTGACACCAGACCCCGCCCGTCGAAATCAACACGAGCCACACCCGCGCCCGCGCGCCTTCCCGTCCGTCCGGCCCCCACTGCCGTCGCCTTCCTCGTCTTTCTTCCCCGCCGAACCATCTCGCACCCCAACCCACCCGCGACTCGCGCCTCCTACGCGCTTCTAGAACCAACAAAGCCCAGCCCTTAACCAAGCTCAGCCCTCGCGCTCGTGCGTCCGTCAAGCCCGCCGCCACCGGAGAATAATGGGTAGTAATAAGGAAGAGACGCCACCGGCCAATGGAGGCGGCGGCGCCTTCGCCTTCATCTCCAAGGGGTGGTGCGAGGTGCGGGACTCGGCGTCCGCAGACCTGCGCCTCATGCGCGCGCGTGGACTCCATGTGCACCCGCGCCGACCGTGAGCTCGAGCACCTCCTCACGTCCACGTCAGCGCTCGCGGGGCCCGCGCCCCCGCTACTGCCGCCCGTGGCCAGGGGGCGCCCATCGCGGAGGTTGAGTTCGTGCGGAAGCGGATCCAGCCCAAGATTCAGGAGCTCCGAAGGCACTACTCGTCGTGGGCGCTCGACGCCCGGTGGCCGGCCGCCGGTGCCGGCGCCAGCAGCCTCCGCATCGACCTCTCAGGGATTACGCCCGTTCGCAATGCCATTGTGGCAGAAGGGGAAGGCGGCGATAGGTGGAGGATCTCGCGGCGGAAGGGGGACCAGGACGAGGAGGAGGGGAGGAAGGAGTGGGAGGTGGTTCGGATGATACAGAGCGGGCTGAAGGAGTTCGAGTGCCGGAGCCTGTCCAGTGACATGTTTGCTGGATTCCGTGCTCGTAGCGAGTTTGTGGAGAAATTTAAGTTGAGCATGGTAAGTTTCAACCATAGCGTTTATTTAATAGGATGGTGCATTCGTGCTTGTTCTACCACTTACGGAGTACATTGAAAACTTAAATGAAAGTAGTTTTAGCTAGTTGTTGTCCTAACTCAGAACTGAGGTGTGACCAACAAACACTGCTTCAGCAGCAAAGCTTTGGCATCCATAGCAAGAAAATCTTAGGGATTCTTCGCTAATCTTTTGATGTCAATTTATTCATAATATATTAGCATTAGCATTCTAGCACACTGTTTATGTGGGCATTTATTTCGATATTGTAAGGTGTTTCTATAAGCATCCATCCAGATAGTATATTTAAAAAATATTATTGAAAAATCATCCTGGAGTACACTTAGCTTAGTGATCACTTTATTACCAGAGTTCAAAAATCTTATAGTCCAACTATTTTGTTAGCAGACAAGTATTTGGTGAATTTTGTCAGCAATTGGGTCTTTAACAAAAAATGATGCTATTGAGTTATTGAGTACATACGCTAGAGTTGATATCTGGTGTTGATGAAAGTATTACAGATTAATATGAATCCTTTTCCTCTTTTGCAGAAATCACTGAACAAGGACCATCAAGAATCCAAGGTAATTCCATAAGAAACAATGTATAACTGCTTGAAACATTCTATGTGCTGCAGATATAGAACAACTAATGATTAAATTTGGATACATTTTTCCTATTACTTATTCTGATGTAGCTAGATTCCATATGCATAGTTGTATATCATTTTTGCAAGTTGCAAGCTTATACTAGATATACCTGCAGTACTTTGAGAACATAATTTCGTTTTGTAACATTACCTGTTCTAGAGAACAATGATGCCATAGAAAGTATTGATTCTTACTATGTAGGGTTGACGCAATTAAGTTGCAAATATTGTTAGCATAAGATGTCAATGAAACCAAAATATTTTTAGAGATAAGATGCCTTCGAATATATAGACAGTGAGTTCTTTATTTTTAGTACAAGTAGCTTTCAAGCCTTTACAAAAGCAGACCTTTTCTCAGGGTTTTGATTATTAACTGATAATGCAGTTTCTTGTGCTAGTTGATCTGATTGCTTATTGTTTGGAGTGTGTTGTTCTAAACTGGTGCTGGAATATTATGCAGGAAGTTCCACCACTGCATCTAACTGAAATTCTGGACCATTTTTAGATCAACTTGGCATACAGAGAGGTATGGATCATCATTGTTTGTTTGGACTCTCTAGTTTGGATACTTGTTGCTGACCATCTTATTCTTACTAATGTTATGGTGAAGACCTTTGTGATAAACTAGTGGAGATGTTATACAGTAAACGAAATGGTCGGCTCATGTATCATTCTCTTTCACAGGATAGACCCTTAGCTGAGAACATAACTGATGAGCTTGATCTTAGAATAGCTAGGGTATTAGAAAGTACTAGTTATCACACAGATGAAGGTTTTTGAATGACCCTGCAAAGTACAAGATCTCAAACAACAGATGGAATGTTGCTGTTGTTACCACAACAAGCCTTCCATGTATGACAGGAACAACAATCAATCCATTGTTTCGTCCTGCATATCTAGCAAGAAGTGCAAAGCAAAAGGTGACATTGGTGATTCCATGGCTCTCTAAGTCAGATCAAGAATTGGTTTACCCAAATAACATCACCTTTAGTTCGCCAGAAGAGCAAGAAACTTATATAAGGAACTGGCTGTAGGAAAGAATTGGTTTTGAAGCAAATTTTAAGATATCCTTTTATCCTGGCAAGGTAAACACACAATCTTTGTGATCCCACTATTTATGTTCTGATTCCTAGTATAGTATTTTGTTTTCTTTCCCTGGGATTTCATTACTCATGAGATGTTATTTCTGCAGTTCTCAAAAGAGCGCCGCAGCATTATTCCTGCTGGGGATACTTCACAGTTCATCTCCTCAAAAGAAGCTGATATTGCGATTTTAGAAGAACCGGAGCATCTCAATTGGTATCATCATGGAAAGCGTTGGACTGACAAGTTCAATCATGTCATTGGTGTAGTTCATACAAATTACTTGGAATATATCAAGAGAGAGAAAAATGGTGCTATTCAATCTTTTCTTGTTAAACATATCAATAACTGGGTGACTAGAGCATACTGCCATAAGGTATTTGTTTAGGTCAGTTTTTGTGTTAAAGTCCTGTTTGTGAGAACTCAGCTAATAATGGGTGCATCCAGGTTTTACGTCTTTCTGCTGCAACTCAAGATCTACCGAGGTCTGTTGTTTGTAACATACATGGTGTAAATCCAAAGTTTCTTAATGTTGGTGAGAAAATAGCAGCTGATAGGGAGTGTGGACAGAAGGTCTTTTCTAAGGGAGCATATTTCCTTGGTAAGATGGTGTGGGCTAAAGGTTATAGAGAGCTGATCAATTTATTATCCAAACACAAGAACGACCTGGAAGGATTCATGATAGATGTATATGAAAATGGTGAGGACTCTGAAGCTGTCCAGAATGCTGCTAGGAAATTTGATTTGAGCATCAACTTTTTCAAGGGAAAGGACCATGCAGATGATTCACTCCATGGGTGAGGTTCTATGAAGCATCGAAGCTACTAAAAGGAGTTTACTTTCATCTTTGTCTTGTCCTATGCAGATTGCTGATATAGGTATATGTTTTCTTCTGTTGAATTTTCAGGTATAAGGTTTTCATCAATCCAAGTGTTAGTGATGTGCTATGCATAGCAACAGCCGAGGCCCTTGCAATGGGGAAATTTGTAGTCTGTGCAGATCATCCATCAAACAATTTTTTAAGTCATTCCCTAACTGCTTAACATATAGAACTTCAGAGGAATTTGTTGCTCGTGTCAAAGAAGCCATGACTACTGAACCTCAACCTCTGACTAGGCCTGTCATTGGGGAGGGTATGGGCACACCCGTGCCTACCCATACCCACATCCATATCTTGCTTACCCGCATGATCCCCTCCCCAATTCTGCTCATACCCAATTCCCCATATCCATTGGATGATCGGGTATCCAATTTACTTTAATCAAAGAACTGCTGTAGGAATGTTGCAAATGATGGCAGGCTCCGATAGCCCCGTCGACCTTGCGCACTGGGACCTCACTATCGTCAGGCTCACCAAGGACCTAGGCTGGCCGCTCACGCGGGATGAGCCCGTCGTCAAGCTCGACCGCCTGCGCTACCTCTTCACACTGCCGGACAAGGACGGGACGCTCCTCAACTATGGCATCTCCTTCAACACCGCTGCCATCGACGCCTCTGCGCTGACGTCGCTCGACAGCTTGCTCCGCTCCACTGCCTGCTTCTCCGCACCTTCTTACGCGGTGGTTCCGTCCAAGAGCTCCAGGCGGCCGCCGCAGTCACAGCCAATTGCGTCGGACAGGTACTGGAACGAGTTCGCGCCGAGGATTGAAGGCTACAACAGCGTGCTTGCCAAGACCATCGCCACAGGAACCCGAGGCCTACGTCAGCCAGGTGCTCTATAGTCTGTAGTCTGTACGCTGCCCCTCCCGTGCGTTCTGACAAGTCCATCCAGTGGAGACCGGAGAAATGAGTAATACCCTCCCCGTGCCCATACCCGAGTGGGTATACGATCTTCTACCCATACCCAACCCGTTCCACATGGGTATGGATTTGGATAATGGGTATGAATACCCAATGACAGGTTGACCTCTGACCCCAGAGCAACGATACAGTTTGTCATGGGAAGCAGCGACTGAGAGGTTTATGGAGTACTCAGAGCTTGACAAAGTTCTGAACAGAAATGGCCACCCTAGACGAAATGGGAAGATTAACAAAGCAAGAAAGATACCGTTACTTCCTAAATTTTCAGATGTGGTGGATGGGGGACTGTCATTTGCTCATCACTGCCTGACTGGTAACGAAATCCTCAGATTAGCGACAGGAGCAATTCCTGGTACACGTGACTACGATAAACAACAGTGCATGGATCTGAACCTCCTGCCTCCTCAAATTCAACACCCTGTATATGGCTGGTGATTTGAACCAGTTCACATTGAACTATGTATAGTTGAAGGATGTTTATCCATAGGTATGTACATGTTAAGTGATCCAGTTCCCGTGTACTGACAGGAGCATGAACTTTTGTAGAGTCTTGGTAATTCCTAGGGTCCATGAGGAACATGTCTTGTTGCACTCTTTGACTGTAATTATATTCCTTTTCACTCTCCAAATAGGTTAGTTATGTAATTGAATGATCTTTCATCAGAGGTATGCGTATACAACCATTATGTAGTTCACATTATTACCAGTGCCTGTAATCTGATGGAGTCTTTTAGGGCAGTAAGGATTGTGACTTGTTTCAGTTTCCTCTGCCATACTTTTGTTCAAAATGCTGTCTGTAGGTGTGACTAGTTGAAGGAACAATACTCAAACTGAAGATTCAGTAATGAGAGAAATTAAGACATTGATTCGAAAAGTACTTCCATTTCCTTACTAACCTATGATGCAATGAAAATTGGAATTCTCTCGATCAAGGAAGTTGGGTATTCTTTCCATTACTTGGTATGTAACCTAACTACAGTCCTTAATCTTCAAATTTCCTGTGCCTCATGTTACAAAATTGTCTGTGGTTGGATGGACCCTGGCATATTTATCTTTGCTACATTTAGTTTTTGTTTCTTCTTTTTTTTGTTCTGCAATTCTTTTCTGGTGCTATAGATGAAAACAGTCCAGTATACATAAGACCCATTATCTACGTCAGCTTGTACACTGGAGCCAAAGGGTATGAAAGTACAAAAGGAAGCAAAAGCATTACGCTGAGTTGCTGATGTGGCCCAAGACGGGTGTATATTGGCAACTTAAAAGTGGAACTGATATAGGATAAACAATATGCCATCAAACACTACCAAAATAGGTTCCTCCCTAGCAGTGATGGTTTTTATCTAGACTCTTTGTTGTTTTAAAGTGTTAACAATTAATTCATGATAATCTAGGGAATTGTACATGAAAGGCAAAAATGTTTAGGCTGCTCCTGCCCGCAGTTTTTAGGACTCTTTAAAGTATGATGCTCACTTCTTTGATCTTTGAATAAAGCTAGCGAATATTTCAAATCATGGCAGTAAATGGTGCATACAGAACTAACTTTGCCTATGAGTTAGAAAGCCAAAACCCCAGCACATAATTTGAGACATATTAGTTCATAGAAATTAACTAATACACTGCTGAAGAAAATTTCTATTGCTTTGATCTACTGTATCCTTTTCAAAAGTCTATCCTCAAAAAGTCAGTCTATTTGTTTCCTGAGCAACTTGGTGTTAGTGGTTGACAGTGCATAGTTGAACTAAGTAATCGCTTTATTATAGCCAATTTTGCACGCTATGCTCTATACCCTATAACTGATGGTTGATACGGTTTTTTTTTGATGAAACAGGAGGGGTTTGACCCCCTACTGGATTTTATTAAAAATAAAAGCAAACAGTTTACAAAGCCTCCTCAAGAGACCAAAAAAGTGTGAAAGAAAATAAGAAAGATCACAAATGAGATGGTAGCCATAAATCTAAACTTGGTCGAATATCTGACTTTGCTCTAAACTTAACTAGAGCAACTTCCTTTCTGAAAACATCTTTGCACCGCTGAATGGAGTGAGGTAAACCTTTGAAAATGACATCATTGCGCATCATCCAGATGGACCAACACATGGTCACAACAATTTCTATGAAGAAGGGCTGACCAAGCTGAGCCCTAAGACTTTCAACAATCAAACCAGGATCAGAGGTGCCAGGGATAACCATTGAAATGGAAAACCAGCAAGCTGTAGCAAAAGGGCAGTGGAAAAGAAGATGTGCCAAGTCTTCATCAACAAGCAGATGGCAAAGGACACATGTGTAGTCCGGCAGATGCATATTGCGACGTCGAAGAAGAGCTCTTGTACTGAGTCGATCTTGTAACACTAGCCAGAAGAACACCTTTCTTTTATTTTGACATGCTGAACGCCACAACCATCTAAATGCAGGAGAGATCTCTCGATGACCAATGAGCCGCAGGTATGCTTTACTGGAGGCAAAAGATGTACCCCAATTATAAGTCCAAATGTCACTGGTACTGCTAAGCTGCAGATTCTGGATGATATTAGAGAAATCAGAAAACTGATCATAAGCTTTTGCAGACAAGGGCAAATGAAAGAGCTCATGAAGGAGAGTTGTTGAAACTGCCACAGAGACAGAAATCTTATCATTCTTTGTATAGGAATATAATTCTGGGAATCTCTGTCTCAAATTATCTGGCCCCCAAAGATCATGCCAAAGAAAACAAGAATTACCATCATGAAGTGAAATCACTGCAAATACTTTGAATTTAGAAACCAGCTTGAGGATGTCCTTCCACCAAAACGAGCCTATAAAGGTCACATTATTATTGGGCAATCTGTTCCTTGAATAATATTTCTCCCAAACAAGCTGAACCCAGGGAATTGGAGCTCTGTTATAGAATTTGTGAAGGTGTTTGAGTAATAAACTTTCATTTTGTACAAAAATGTCCAAAACACCAAGGCCACCTTCCTCTTTGGGTAGACACACCATGGGCCAAGCAGCCTTTGAAGGCTTTTTACTATGAATATCTGAACCACGCCAGAGGCAATGCTTTCGATATTTATCAATTTGCTTTATTACCGTTTTGGGAAGAAGAAAACTGCACATGGCAAAGGTAGGCAGAGCTGTAAGGATGGCATTAGTGAGTTGTAACCGACCTGCCTCAGTTAAAAGGGAAGAGAAGGCGACTAATCTTCTTTCACATTTGTTGACAAGGGGCCAAAAATCAGCAACAGTGGGCTTAGAAAAGCTTAGAGGTAAGCCCAGATAAGTGAAAGGTAGGGATCCAGTTGAGCAACCAAAGGAAGAAGCCAAGACATTAAGTCTTTCCTCTGAAATATTTATGGGGACCATCATGGATTTTTCATAATTCACCTTTAAACCTGATGCCTCTGCAAAGCTAGAGAGAATATCTTTCAAATGGGCTAACTCATTCAAATCACCATTCATAAAGATGAGGGTATCATCAGCATATTGCAGTATTGGGAAGTCTGAGTCAGTAGACAACAAAAGAGGCAAGTTCAGTTGACCAATGCTCCTGGCATGATTCAAGATGGTTTGTAAAAAATCAGCAGCCAACACAAAAAGAAGGGGTGAAAGAGGGTCACCTTGCCTAACACCCCTTCTACAGTGGAAGACCTTTCCTGGAACTCCATTTAGCAGAACAGCAGAGGTTCCTGAATAAAAATAGCTTTCATCCAGTTCAACCATCTAGATGGAAAACCTTTGTGTTCCATGATTTGCAACATGAATTTTTGTTCCAACTTATCAAAAGCCTTCTCAAAATCAAGCTTTAAAATGATGATCTCTTTCCTTGATTGGTGACACATATGCAAATACTCCAAAGCCCAAGCAACACAATCCTGAATAGTTCTTTGCTTAATGAATCCATATTGATTCTTATGAAGAAGAAGTGGTAAGACTTTCTGAAGCCTATTAGCCAATAACTTAGTGATGATTTTAACTGAAGTATTAAGTAGGGAGATGGGTCTAAAATCAGAAACTCTTTGCGCATCATCTTTTTTAGGGATAAGGGTGATGTGAGAACCATTAATGCTTTGGAGGCAAAGGTTATTATGGTTAAGAACCATTAAGGTTGATATAGTTATGAGTTATGACCTATTGTATCCTTTTGAAAAGTTCTATCCTCAAAAGACAAGTTTGTATGTTTCCTGTATAACTTGGTATTTAGTGGTTGACAGTGCAAAGTTCCACTAACTAATTTCTTCTTTTGTGCAAATTTTCCATGCTTATCACTGTTGTATCCATAACTGACCTGACCATTGATAGTGAAATGCACTGGCACTGGTAACTTGTAACGGCACATCCGCTTATTGCTTATCAGCAGGCCGTCTTCTTATTATTTCCAGCTCCTTGAAGAATTATCTAATCTTAAGAAGAATTTATAGTTGGAAAGTTAGCATAAGGAAAGGGTTGATGTTGGCGAACTTTACGTGAGTTGTTATGATATCTGTTTTTGACTAGATACGTACTGCCATGCATGAGATTAATATTTGTTATGCTTTGGGAATTTCACGTATATCTGTTACTTTAACATCACACCTTGGAATAATGATTCTTGGCTTACTGTTTCTTTAGTACTGCTACACATTGAGAGGTAATTTATTGTTGTTCTTCCGTTATATTTAGAAGAAGATTTTTTTTTTCGTCTGCTGAGAAAAGCTAATTGCTGTCCAACTGTAGAAGACAGTGGCATTTATCATTACAATTCAGCATCATAATTACTTCTACAAAACGAAGAATTACTCACTTGCTGTATGCACATTTAGTATTGTACATCATACTAGTTTACTTTTATCCCATTTAGCAAAGGCTTCTGATACAGATATTCTCCATGTCAACTACAGAGCACCACTAGTCAAGTCCCACCGAAGATTGTCTGCTTCTCAACTCACTACATTGATACCCACATCCCTCTGAGTGTTTTCAGGGTTTTTGAAGCGGGCAAGTCGCGCAAGGGTGTCAACAGATTCTGTGATTTGCTTTGTCTTTGTAACCAAGTCTGAGAGAAGAGATGCAATAACAGCAACATGCATCGCTTGCACCAGATCTGCATCCTCTGAAAGTTCGTCTCTGAGGCCTCTTGCTGCTTTGATTGCTGCAGACATGTGAACGTTGGCTGGGGATGGTAGAGTCATCATCCGCATCGCTGCTGAGCAGGGTTCAAAATTTCGGCGAAATTTCGGTCGAATTTCGCGAAATTCGGTAATTTCGGTGGTGGCCGAAAGAAAACTCCGAAATTTTGTAATACCCTAATACATGTGATGTATAACTCTAAACTTGTATTTTTCTATTGATTATATTGTATATTCTTCTATTCAATAGATGTGTAGTCATAAATCATACTAATATTTATTTAGATCTAAAATTTTTTAGAAACAACATACTTCATGTCCTAATCTCTAAAAAAATTTCGGCGAAATTTCGGCCGAATTTCGCGAAATTCGGTAATTTCGGTGGTGACCGAAATTTTTGCGATAACGAAATTAAAATCCTTGCTGCTGAGAGTTCTCGGAGCGCCTTGGCCGAGTGCAAGCTCATCTGACGGCATGCTGTTCGAACCTTTAAGCATAGCTCGGGATGCGCTTCAGGATACTGTGAGCAGGCCGGGAAAGGCTGTAGGTGAGGAACATGGTCCTGTAATCCATTGATCACGAGATAGATGGATCTGCAGTTACCTCAGTTCTTGTGAGGGCGATGACATAGGAAGCAAGAGCCTCCATTGAAGAAGCGCACTGGCGAGAAAGAGCACCGAGCTTCTGGTATTGGCTCCATGGGTGCCGGAATTTGAATTTGCCATGGCAAGGCTCCCACTTGGCAAAATTGCACTGCAGTTTTGGGAACACATGCCATTGGGTCGGATTGTTATATAATTTTTGGATTCAGGAGCTTAATTTGGTGCTCAGCATAAAGCGCACGCATGGTTTGCAAAGTGAGGTGAGCTTACCAAAGAGTCCTCGGTGGCCTTGGAATTGAGGACGCTCTTGTACACTTGGAGAAAGGGTTTAGCTTCCAAATTCTCGAATGTAGCGTTCTCTCGGAAGCATTCAGATTCGATTCCTGCATACGTACGTGTACAGCTTTTAGTCCCAAATTAACTCTCTAGTATGTTACGAATCTACCGGAAGTTATTCTTTCTTTTCTTTGCAAACTTCGTCCTTGCTTCGTTGACAGTAGATTTCATAAATTATAAGTGCTTTTCTCTGACTAAGACATACCCAACTTTGAAATCCTAGGTCTACTATGCTACTGTTTGTCATGGAACGCATGAGAATTCAATTCGTTTTAATTTACAATACACATGGTGTAGATAGTTGACATGGAGTGGTAGGTATGTACCTTCAAAGAACTCGGCCAGCTTGTTGAGGTTTCCGATGGCGAGCTTGTGGAGGTCCTCCCCGGCCCAGACTGGGAAGATGAAGATGGTGGTGCAGAGGCAGGTGGCGACGCCGACGACGATGGTGGAGAAGCGCTGGTGCGCGAGCCGGATGAGCTCGTCGACGCGGTAGCTCGACACGGCCACCAGGCTGAAGGTGAGGATGAAGATGGTCACGCCGTAGTCATACCTCGCCTTCACCTCCGGGATGAACCGCGAGAACGTCGCCGCCGACGCTGCAAGTGCAACACCATTGCCGGATGGCAGGTAAGCAAATAATAAAGCCCTTGTTTGATGTTTCTCTGTCGTGATTATTGTCTTGTCAAGAAACTAAGGAAGTGCACGCCAGGCGTTTTTGCTTCGCACGGCAAACATGCATGCATGCGGTGCGGTAAAAATGGTCATATACAAACACACGGCAGGCTAACAAACGTGCATGGACACAAAGCGTAACGTACGTACATAGCAAGAAGACGAAGATGGCGAGCAGCACGGGCTCTGCCTTGTCGCCACACAGGTAGGCCACCTTATGAGCTCCGACGGCGATGAAGCCGGCGACCAGCGTCCCGAACGCTCTGTTCAGGCCTTTGCACAGCGTGCCACCTGTCACACAACACCCGCACCAACAACTCATCACATAGCATATATATGTTTGTTTCTAGTGTGAATCGTTGATAGCTCGCTTGTACGGAAAACGGCTACGTATGCATAACACGGTTAGCTAGCTGCTGCATGCTTGTGTGCGACGAAATGATATGCAACACCGTACCACGGCGTACGTTACGTACGTACCGACGGTGTACTCCATGACGACGACGGTGGTGAGCACGGCCCACATGGTGGAGACCCCCCAGTTGTTGAACAGCGGCCTGACGTAGTAGAGCACGGACACCAGCGTGAGCGCCAGGCCGACCTTGAACGAGTGCGCCACCCGCCGGGGGTCGTCCCTCGCGATCCTGGCCAGCTTGCGGGCGAACCCGGCGACCTTGGCCCAGAGCATGCCCGCCGCCGAGCAGAGCAGCTCCCAGCACCGTGCCCGCCGGAACCCGCCGCCGCCGCCACCAGCTCCGTTGGCGCCGCTCTCCATCTGATCAATCTCCATGACGCTCGATCGATCGGCTCTCGACCAAGCCAAGACGACTCGATCTACTCTCTCGGGGAACAGTGGTATAGCTAGCTAGCTTGGTGAATTTGGAGATCGAGGAGCACAGTGGGTAGGCTAGCTGTGGTGCCGCGCGTGGTATGTCCGAGCATGCGGTGCCATGTCTCGAGGCGCCGGGAGGGCTTATATAAGCGGAAGGGAGGAGGAGATCAACGCCGGCCGGCAGCGGCTTGGGGATAACGGGGCACCGCAACACGGCAGCCAAAAGCGTGCCTGCCGTGGCCGCCTTTTCTCTGGGGAATTTTGACCTGCGTCCTCGCGCGCGCTCTCTTCCGTGTCTCAATTCCGCTTGCTGTTGCCTTGCTTGTTTCTCGCCAACACAGGCCTTGAGCGTGCGTGGTTGTTCCTCTTACCCTGTACGTGCAAGTGCAAACTCGAAGGCCGGCCTGTCTCTGGTTCAGGTCTGTTGTGCATGTCTCTCCCTGTCGACGAAGACGCATGATTCACCGATTTGTCCTTGTGCAGTGGCAGGCCTGCAACATGGCGAGATTGTGCAGGTGGAGAAATAGTTTAGGAACACAATCGATCTCTGCCTTTTGACCTGTGTACACACGTCTGCACTCGGGATACTGGTCCGACGAGGTAAAATGCATCTTGGACTCGCCTTTCAGCGGCGCCGCACGGCATGAGCACATGACTGCACCTATATACGATGACTCATGTATGATCTGTACGGACTAGTAGTACTTTTTTATTAGAGATGATGCATGCGACATCATCCACCCTCTGACTTCTCGACAGACTCAAGGTGATGAGCGGCGCCCAAAGGTTTTCTTTGATTAAAAAAACATCTCCTTTAGCACTTGTGACATGTGCTAGTAGGAGCAATTCGGTGCGACATTTTTATATTAAAAAAACACGCCGAAATAAAAAGGGTGAGGTAATGGCTTTGTTGTACGCATGCCTCTATACGGCTACTAGCTATCGAGACGTCGCCTGACTTATCAATCAACCTCTCTTTCTGGATTTTAGGTAGACCTCAACTATAGCTTATCACATTGAATATATTAAAATTTCTTTTTCTTTTATAGCTGTCGCATTAAAACTTTAGTCCAAGCACGCACTTCTATTCTCCTGACACGCCAAAATTTAGGAACCTGCTAAATGCATTTAGACTAGACATGGTAGTGGACACAGACTTGCTAGGTTTTGCCAATCTAAACCCATGTCCAAGAACACAAAATGTGACTGTTAAAAAACCCATGACACGTCACGGTTTTTACTTTGTGCATCGATTCATGCCCACTCGGGTCATCCATGCCCGCAACACAAGCACACCATGGAACCACCAATAAGCAGATAGTTGTATAATACAATATTCACAATTACCATATACCCATGTATGCATATATATTACATAATACAATGAAAAATAACATAAAGGAGAAATTACATTTCACCAAAATCATAAAACAACCAGCCACCATAGTTCCTATATTAGTGACATAAATATTAACCAGTCAAGATCTTAGTCAATGCGCGATCTAGATATGTGCCACTGTCATCGTAGTATGTCAGGGTGCATGAGGAGGGGAGACCGTCTTATATACATCTATAAATGGATCAATCTAGTTGAAAAAATTAGGGTATTATGGACTGATGAGCTACTCTTCTACGATAGATCAAGGTTTAAAAAACTCATGGACAGACTAGGTTTTAAAAAACTATAGGTTTACAGGTTTACGTACTTCACCATCAGACCCACACCCACAATTCCACTTGGTTTGGCTTTTTGCCCAATAAAAACCTATGGGTAGAGACAATAGTCTATATCCTTGCTCTAATAGGGTAAAATGGGTTTCGTATATACCTGTTGACATCTCTAATTTTGACAAACGAATCCATCGTCTGCTGGTCATTGTACTTCAATCCGTCAAACTCGATCTTTCTTCGCCGTTGTGCTTGTGCTCCCGGCCAACCTCTCTATCAGTCTGTGCAGTCCACGTCCAGTCGTCCACTGTCCACCACTACTGTTCCTCTCTTCGTGCACGTAATTGCCCTTGCATTGCATCACATGGTAAACGACCTGTCACAGTCTCAGGTGCAGCCCATTCTGCTGTCGCTATAGCTTCCTGGTGCACCGGACCTGTTGCAGTAAAGTGAAAACCTTTTCGCGTGGCATGCATGATCTGTTCATATATATGCATGCATGGGGGAGCAGCTGACGCAGACAAGCATACAGAGCGAGAGCCGTCTGGAGCTTGCCTGCCGCCGAGCGGTTCAGGGAACAGCAAAGGTACATGCATGAGCTCCACCATTTGCTTCACCTATCGTCTACTTCTCGCCTCTCCTGTCGCCTCAGTAATATTCTCCTTACCCTGTTGGATAAAACTGTCGTTTCGGTCTGTCTCACTCTCACATATATCCCTGGAATATCATCTTGGCGTAGTACGGGAGACGTTGGAGCTCGATCGTAGCGGCATCGATCCGAGAACAAGACGGGAAGCATCAGAGTAACCGTTCCATCAGCACTCGGCATAACATGCTTGGCAGCAGAATCCAGGAATATGTGCTGCTGCTGCTGCTAAAATAATGCTCCCAGGGTTGCATATATACTTTACTGCATAACATCCGGGTGCCCTCAAACCAGAAATCCCATGCAAATCTGCTCCAGGTTTCGTTCTGGACCACACCTCCTTGCTCCAAGATTAGTGCTACTTTCAGAGATTATTCCATCATAAGTTGAGCAGCCGGGCTGCACCAAAGCGCATGCCGGCGTATACCCTTGTGGGGAAAAAAAAAGAGTTTGCAAATCAAATCGATCGATGGTCCTAGAAATCTCACTAGCTCACTACTGGGCTATGTGCCTATATATGTCGATCTATAGGCAAGAACATTATAACCACATTGCGTGTTCACCATATATTCAATCCTTCACTTTTCCATCTCGTTCAAGACTTCTCCAAATTAAAGTGTTAAATCGCCGAGAAAGTGGCATGCAGATAACAGGCCACATATATATATTTCTTATTTCATATATATGCGCATTGGCATCTGCGAAGCAATGTCGTTTCTGCTTCGCATGTGCATGCGCACAGCTAGTGAGCTAGCTGGCCTGGTGACCCTCCTCGCCGTCGATCGAGATGGTGGTGGAATAGTCACGGCGGAAAACGACCCTTTGGACGACGCTCTAGTGCTGAGATAGTGGAGAGTGCCCTTTTTGGGACAGGAAAGGAGCCTTTTGGTTTTATTGGACGCTCTAGTGCTCTTCTCTGACTTTTACTTCATCTCGATCGGGATTTCTGGATCGTGCGCGCGGCCATGCATGCATGGCGTCTGTTGTGACTGCATGCGTGCTCGCTCGCTCGCCGTACAAGTCTGTCCCGTGACGTACCTCCAGGCTCCAGGGTCTAGTTCTAGCTAGGGCCGTGCATGTGCATCGTTTTCGCCATGGAATTCTACCCTGCTCTGCTGAGAAGACGATCCAACTCCTGCGTGCGGAATTCTACCCTTCCAGCCCAGTGCCTTTCTGCCTGCTTCCTGCCAGCACTCTAGCTCGATCCCATGCATCTGTTCGGAAGCTGGTGGAGTGCTGTACTCGTATGTCTGCTACTTTGGTTTAGTTTCTGCGGGGAGCAGAACACAACGTTGTGGGCGGCGGAGAGAGATCCAGCTGCGCGGCGGCATGCGCGCCTGCGTGTCGATCACAAATTAAAGAAGTTGTTGTTAAAGGAACGGCCATGCATGCTTCGATCTTGACGGCTACATACGCTTGTTAGGTCGTCACAAATCCATTGTAAATTACCATACGCAAATCCGTTGCATTTTTCCGGGAAAAAATGACCTAGCTAGGAGATCGACTAGGAATCTGTCTGTCTATCTATCTATGGATCGGAGTAGCTAGCTAAGCTAGATGCCATGATCCTTGAGCACTCGAGCTAGCTTTCTTGTCGGCATGCAACAACAGCGGGCTGGCTCATCACCGTCGAGCGAGGCTAGCAATATTTCCACGCCAAGAACCGAACCGTGCGTGGTACGGAAAGCCTGCAAGTTGGCCGAGGAAAAAAGAGAGTACGCCGCCCGACAGCAACTTGTGGCCCTCGTAGTACGTAGGGTCCACGTCGAGATCCCAACTCGACCACGAACACCGTCTGGTCGTCCTCATCAGTCATCGTCACTCATTTCATGGTCGGAGCTCTGAATTTTTGTCACAAACTTGGTCGCATCACAGCTAGTAGCAGCTCGATCACTGTTCGTTTCGCGCCTTTGGATCGTATATATATAGCCTTTTGAAAAGATCACCTGGCCGGATTTTATGCCCGTATATATGTATATGTAATATATGTCGTGCTGTTTGTTCGTCCTCGCGCTTGCATGCGCTGCATCGATGAGAAATTCTCGAGAAGACAGCGGCTAAAAAGGAGCAAGCTGTGGCCTGTAGCACAGTGCACACAATGCAAGGAGCCAAGGATGATGCCTCTGCAGCCACATTCGTCAGCGTCATCCAGCGTCCTTGCACCGAGTACGTTCAGATATATGATCGTGGGATCGAGGCTTAAGATTCGTATTCGCGGAAGAATAAATGCCGGTGCACACGGCGACGTCGCATTACCATGCATGAGCATGACGCGACGGGAAGTCGGGAAACTTTTGTACTAGTCCTCTAGTAATCTCTCGTATTTTACTCCTTCACTTCTCCTGCAACTAACAACAACAAAAGTAAGACAATTTAATGGTGCGACAATTGTTTGGGGTCGCTCTGCCTCCCCGTGCGATCGCCTCCCCGCAATCGATGTCAGAAGGAAAGTCGTGGAAGTCATGCAAACGACGTCGCCCTCAGTAGGAAACTCACGGACCGCACGCGACAGGCGACCCGCCCCTCGGGCCTCGGCACACAATCCTCGCCCAGTCGCCCAGCGCCTTGCCTCCCTCAATCCCTAGCCGCAACCCTCTTCTCACCTTGTGATTCGTGATGACAGTGGCGCGCGGGCCCACTCCTTTGGCTCGCGGCGACGCACGCAGCTCCCTCCCGACTGGCAGCGCTCCGCTCCATCCCTCCACTGCCACAACCTCCCCGTTCCTGTCTCCCCACTTCGTGTGCGCCCATCGCTCACCTCGCCGTTCCACCAGGCCCCGCCACGCCGCCGCCCACACCAAGGCCCCCGACCTCGCCCTCCCTGTCTCCCAGCTCCGCCAATCCCAGGCCCCCGTCGCACGCGCGTCAGGCGAGGTGGAGCCGTGGAGGTTGGACAAGGACGTCGAGGTGGACGACGCCACCACCAATCGCCCCGCCACTGCCGACGCTGCCGGCTTCGGTCGCGGGCCCCAGCGAGGCCTGACCCTGGCTTGCTGCCCGGCCACTGCGGCACTGGCCCTCCGGCCCCGGCCGCTGCGCAGGTGCTCTCTCTCCCCCCTTTCTCTCACTGGATCTGGTGCCTCCATATCTGTCCATCGGATCCGGTGCCTCCATTGCCGAATCCATTCGTCCTCTCGTTAGCAGCAGCTCGGCACAACCGACCACCTGCTTCATCTAACCACGACCTTGGAACAGAAGTGGTGTAGCTCGATTGCTCCTGCGCTCTTGTCCGTCCGCGTGAGGTATCCGTGTATGCCATATGAGCTTCTATGCAGATTTGATAACTGCTGAGCATGCCATTGTTGCAGGTTTGGATGGTGATTATACAATATTAGATGTGCACGTTAGTGCCTTGTCAATTCTAAAAATCCCAACCTTGCATTCTCAATGTTTCACGCTAAATGGGAAGAGTGAGTTACAACACTTTTCTAGGTATGAATTACAGGAGCAGACTCAAATGTGCTCAACCTATACATGCTAACTATTGAAGCTTTCCAAATGCATACTGCGCAGAGGTGTACACTTTTACTGTGAGTCATGACTTCCAAATGCATGGGTTCGCGACTCCCCAAAACACCGAAAATCATATAAAGCCACTTAAAAGTTTGTCTAACAAGTTAGGGCCATTAGATTCACTCGGCAGACAGATGTAGGAACCCCCTTTTCAAATGGCACAATTCCTTCTCGGCTATACTCATAGACTAGAGGCTGTCCTACACCCAACGTGTCAAGCCATTCTTACGCCATTTAAGGTAACCACTAACAAGCTATAAAAGATCCTTTAAACAACTAGAGCCAGAGCCATATAGCCCTCACAGCTGTACTGTATGTCCCGGATGATCACGTACAGATAAGTCCTTATGGAGAGAAACCAGAGCAACAATATAACCCCTTGCTCTAGCCCCCTTTTCAACAGTAATAAAATCATCTTAATGGTTGGTTGCTTAATCCATTAATCAAATTACAAGATCATTGTTCATAATTAAGCACTAGCAATAGCTACCCAAAATGCATCCCCAAAGTTGACAAGGAATCAAGGTAACAATCACTAAGTTATAATCTCTAGGGTTATCAAGGAGGACACATGTATATGTATGATAATTGTAGTGAATAGGACACCAAGGATGGTCCCATATTATACTTGCCTTGATCAAAGCTTTCCTGATGATACTACTGGTCTGGCTCAAAATAATACTCCTGATCGTCAAGAAACTGCTCACCGTCTATACTCGATCATCAAGCATCAACACACAATCATCAGAGCAATCATACACGAAGCAAACAAAGAAACATAGTTAGAACAGTACACCAACAGTAGCAAAACAGTATAAAAAGTTTGTAAAACTCTTCTACACGTTACTACGATCACACAGACGTAAAGATCATAAAATTCGGAGTTAAAACGTGAAAGTTATGAATTTTCTAAGATTTCCTATAGATAAATAATTACTTAAATATAAATTCGAAAATTAAATTTTCCAAACCTACTTTACAGCTACACTAACCTGTAGAGCTCGAAAATACGAACCTAACGCAACTTGAACGGGTCAAATCGGAGTTAAAACGAAGATTTTACGATCAAAACAAGTTTAGTGGCAAAACTGTAAATATCAGAAAACGTATTTTCAAATTACCGAGAAGAAATACGTCTTCAAACAAAGAAATGTACTTCGGGAATTACGCCAAGGGACTGCGGGTTCTAATATAATGAAAGTCAAGGGCTCTTTAGCAAAATTGCGGCCGAAAGGGTATCTGCTATTCTAGGCCATCGATCTTGATTTGAACGGCTGTAACATCCCTAGGAAGTGGCTCGGCGGCGCTGTCACAGGAAACTCCACCCGCACGGCGGCGCCATTGCCGGCGGCTGGCCGGAACATTCAAAGCAAGGATTCCGGTCACCAAAGAAGACACAACTGGCACCATTCGAACCAAGAGCTCAAGGCGATCTCACCTAGGGCTTCAAATTGGTCGGTCACGAGACGAAGACGACGGGCAGCTCGACGAAGCGGATGGCGGTGCGGCTGTTCACAGAGACGACGCGTTAAACACCTAACAAACCAAATTGAGGGCACCCACATGCTCGCAAGGTCATGATGAAGCTATTGGAATAACTTACAGTAGCCAAAAAGTGACGTGTTCGTCGAATTGGGTCCGACGACGGCTTCTAGGGTTTATGGAGCTTGCGGCCGCGAGCTAGGGCAAACGGCGCGGAAATTCGCGTAGAGAGGGTAAGCAATCACCTGCGGTTTGCTTAAATAGTCCCACGGCACCTTGGCTTGGGAGAGAATCCTATGAAGCTCGGGATTGCGTTCGGTTGAAGTCGAGCTCGTCTCTGGCTCGGTCACGAGTCGGAGTAGAAGATGCGGCTGACCTGCGGGTCCCACTAGTCAGCGAAACAAGAGAGAGGGAAGCGCGCGGCAGTGGTGGCTTTGGGCTGGCCCACGCGGGCGCGAGAAGGAGCGGGGGAATTCGGGCTCGGCTCGGGCGGTCCAACAGCGAGAAGAAGAAGCAGGCCGATCCGGGCTGCACAGGCCGAATAGGTAAAGGGTTTCCTTTCTATTTTCCATTTTCTTTTCTTATATGAATTCATTTTCCAAAGCCATTTTAAAATAGATTTTGAATCCAAATCAAATAAAACCAAAACCACACCACTCAATAAAACAATTCAACAGCATGAATGCATCATTAAACATCCCACCTAATATTTTAAATTTTAAGTCCAATTAAATATTCTCTAAATTATTTAAGCTCAAAACTAAACCTCGTTTTAACTCAAATTTTATCTAATTCAAAATTTTAAAATTTCTGGGTGTTACAATGGGGGACCGGCATTTGCTCATCACTGCCTAACTGGTAACGAAGTCCTCAGATTAGCGACAGGAGCAATTCCTGGTTATAAGTGCATTCGCCCCCGATGTGGGTTTTGGATAATTAATAACAATCAAATTAGGGACTAACATGTTTATCTAGTGTAATCTACAGGTGTTAGTTCATTGATGGAATTGAAAAAGAATATTTGGTGAATTATAGCTCTCTAATTTTTGATGGACAAAAGACGCTTTGACTCAAGGACTTCAACACTGTTTATTTTGATTTGAGTCATAGGCAACGCCGCACTATCAAGAGGGATACAAATTTAGTTGGCAAAATGGGGATAAAAGTGCTCTTGTCGAAGCTTAGTAGGGTAGAGAGACGAGCACCGGAAGTTCCGGTGTGCCGCACCGGAAGTTCTAGTCGCTGGTGCCCGCGCACGCCCGCGTGCGAGTATTTTGTTCCGGTCTCCGTCCGGAAGTTCCGGTTAGTGCAGTTTGCGCGCGCGCCCACGTTCGAGAAAACTGTTCCGGGCTCCGTCTGTAAGTTCTGGTACGGGCCAGAAGTTCCGGTCATGGCACCGGAAGTTCCGGTGAACCCGAGTTGACTGACAAGCCCAACGGTCTGATCTCGTTTGACCGGAAGTTCCGGTGGCTTCCACCAGAACTTTCGGTGGCTCGTCCGAGCTTGAGTATTTAAGCCACTCACTTCATTTCTAACCGTTGCCTGAGCTTTGCACATTCATTTATGCTCTCCCAACTCTCTCCAAGCTGTGACTCACCCACTCTCTCTCCCCCTTTGCCTCCAAGCTTCAATCTTTGATTGTTTGAGCTAGGGACGTGAGATTTGAGAGCGGGAGCATCGATCTTCGATTTGAGCACTTGGATTCCTTGTTTTGCCGGCTTGATTTGTATTTGTTTCTCTTGGGTTCTTAGAACCCTAGCCGGCTAGGCGTTCTTCGTGGTTGCCCGAATTGATTCATTTGTGAGGGCGCCCTGAAGTGTTTGTATCACTCTTTGATCCTTAGTGGAAATCTCAAGCTAGCCTTCATGGTTGCTTGAGGGAGGAGACCTTAGTGGTCGGACCTTCGTGGTCACCTCAACAACGAGGAAGTAGAAACTCCTTAGTGGGGATTGCCGAACCTCGGTAAAAATAGCTTGTCTTACTGTGGCGGTAGTATCGACTACCCTTTGTTCTTGTGTTCTTGTTGTTCTTCCTCTCTACTCCAACTTCTTAGGTGGGAGGTCCCGATCTACGATTTGGTGTGGTGCCAAGCCTTGAGGAGTTCAACATATTCATCAACAAACCTCTAGGAGGGTGTGGTATCACTTGGATCTGAAATCCCAACTCGATTCACTTTGATTTCGTAGCTCATTTAGGGCACCAGAAGTTCTGAAGGTCTGCACCGGAAGTTCTGGTCCCCCTGACCGGAACTTCCGATCCAGACCACCGGAACTTCCGGTCAGGCATTTAACTTCCGCAAATTCGAGTTTGTGAATTTCAGGTTTTGCAAAAAGGCCTATTCACCCCCCTCTAGGCCAATTAGGTCCTTTCACTGGTACACGTGACTATGAAAAACAGCGGTGCATGGATTTGAACCTCCTGCCTCCTCAAGTTCAACACCCTGTATATGGCTGGTGATTTGAACCAGTTCGCATTGAACTATGTATAGTTGACGGATGTTTCTCCATAGGTATGTACATATTAAGTGATCCAGTTCCCGTGTACTGACAGGAGCATGAACTTTTGTAGAGTCTTGGTAATTCCTAGGGTCCATGAGGAACATGTCTTGTTGCACTCTTTGACTGTAATTATATTCCTTTTCACTCTCGAAATAGGTTAGTTATGTAGTTGAATGATCTTTCATCATTATGTAGTTCACATTATTACCAGTGCCTGTACTCTGATGGAGTCTTTTAGGGCAGTAAGGATTGTGACTTGTTTCAGTTTCCTCTGCCATAGTTTGTTCAAAATGCTGTCTGTAGGTGTGACTAGTTGAAGGAACAATACTCAAACTGAAGATTCAGTAATGAGAGAAATTAAGACATTGATTCGAAAAGTACTTCCATTTCCTTACTAACCTATGATGCAATGAAAAAATGGAATTCTCTCGATCAAGGAAGTTGGGTATTCTTTCCATTACTTGGTATGTAACCTAACTACAGTCCTTAACCTTCAAATTTCCTGTGCCTCATGTTACAAAATTGTCTGTGGTTGGATGGACCCTGGGATATTTATCTTTGCTACATTTAGTTTTTGTTTCTTCTTTTTTTGTTCTGCAATTCTTTTCTGGTGCTATAGATGAAAACAGTCCAGTATACATAAGACCCATTATCTACGTCAGCTTGTACACTGGAGCCAAAGGGTATGAAAGTACAAAAGGAAGCAAAAGCATTACGCTGAGTTGCTGATGTGGCCCAAGACGGGTGTATATTGGCAACTTAAAAGTGGAACTGATATAGGATAAACGATATGCCATCAAACACTACCAAAATAGGTTCCTCCCTAGCAGTGATGGTTTTTATCTAGACTCTTTTTTTGTTTTAAAGTGTTAACAATTAATTCATGATAATCTAGGGAATTGTACATGAAAGGCAAAAATGTTTAGGCTGCTCCTAACTGCAGTTTTTAGGACTCTTTAAAGTATGATGCTCACTTCTTTGATCTTTGAATAAAGCTAGCGAATATTTCAAATCATGGCAGTAAATGGTGCATACAGAACTAACTTTGCCTATGAGTTAGAAAGCCAAAACCCCAGCACATAATTTGAGACATATTAGTTCATAGAAATTAACTAATACACTGCTGAAGAAAATTTCTATTGCTTTGATCTACTGTATCCTTTTCAAAAGTCTATCCTCAAAAAGTCAGTCTATTTGTTTCCTGAGCAACTTGGTGTTAGTGGTTGACAGTGCATAGTTGAACTAAGTAATCGCTTTATTATAGCCAATTTTGCACACTATGCTCTGTACCCCATAAATGATGGTTGATATGGTTATGAGTTATGACCTATTGTATCCTTTTGAAAAGTTCTATCCTCAAAAGACAAGTTTGTATGTTTCCTGTATAACTTGGTATTTAGTTGTTGACAGTGCAAAGTTCCACTTAACTAATTTCTTCTTTGTGCAAATTTTCCATGCTTATCACTTTTGTATCCATAACTGACCTGACCATTGATAGTGAAATGCACTGGCACCGGTAACTTGTAACGGCACATCCGCTTATTGCTTATCAGCAGGCCGTCTTCTTATTATTTCCAGCTCCTTGAAGAATTATCTAATCTTAAGAAGAATTTATAGTTGGAAAGTTAGCATAAGGAAAGGGTTGATGTTGGCTAACTTTACGTGAGTTGTTATGATATCTGTTTTTGACTAGATACGTACTGCCATGCATGAGATTAATATTTGTTATGCTTTGGGAAGTTCACGTATATCTGTTACTTTAACATCACACCTTGGAATAATGATTCTTGGCTTACTGTTTCTTTAGTACTGCTACACATTGAGAGGTAATTTATTTTTGTTCTTCCGTTATATTTAGAAGAAGATTTTTTTTTTCGTCTGCTGAGAAAAGCTAATTGCTGTCCAACTGTGGAAGACAGTGGCATTTATCATTACAATTCAGCATCATAATTACTTCTACAAAACGAAGAATTAGTCACTTGCTGTATGCACATTTAGTATTGTACATCATACTAGTTTACTTTTATCCCATTTAGCAAAGGCTTCTGATAAAGATATTCTCCATGTCAAATACAGAGCACCACTAGTCAAGTCCCACCGAAGATTGTCTGCTTCTCAACTCACTACATTGATACCCACATCCCTCTGAGTGTTTTCAGGGTTTTTGAAGCGGGCAAGTCGCGCAAGGATGTCAACAGATTCTGTGATTTGCTTTGTCTTTGTAACCAAGTCTGAGAGAAGAGATGCAATAACAGCAACATGCATAGCTTGCACCAGATTTGCATCCTCTGAAAGTTCATCTCTGAGGCCTCTTGCCGCTTTGATTGCTGCAGACATGTGAACGTTGGCTGGGGATGGTAGAGTCATCATCCGCATCGCTGCTGAGAGTTCTCGGAGCGCCTTGGCCGAGTGCAAGCTCATCTGACGGCATGCTGTTCGAACCTTTAAGCATAGCTCGGGATGCGCTTCAGGATACTGTGAGCAGGCCGGGAAAGGCTGTAGGTGAGGAATATGGTCCTGTAATCCATTGATCACGAGATAGATGGATCTGCAGTTACCTCAGTTCTTGTGAGGGCGATGACATAGGAAGCAAGAGCCTCCATTGAAGAAGCGCACTGGCGAGAAAGAGCACCGAGCTTCTGGTATTGGCTCCATGGGTGCCGGAATTTGAATTTGCCATGGCAAGGCTCCCACTTGGCAAAATTGCACTGCAGTTTTGGGAACACATGCCATTGGGTCGGATTGTTATATAATTTTTGGATTCAGGAGCTTAATTTGGTGCTCAGCATAAAGCGCACGCATGGTTTGCAAAGTGAGGTGAGCTTACCAAAGAGTCCTCGGTGGCCTTGGAATTGAGGACGCTCTTGTACACTTGGAGAAAGGGTTTAGCTTCCAAATTCTCGAATGTAGCGTTCTCTCGGAAGCATTCAGATTCGATTCCTGCATACGTACGTGTACAGCTTTTAGTCCCAAATTAACTCTCTAGTATGTTACGAATCTACCGGAAGTTATTCTTTCTTTTCTTTGCAAACTTCGTCCTTGCTTCGTTGACAGTAGATTTCATAAATTATAAGTGCTTTTCTCTGACTAAGACATACCCAACTTTGAAATCCTAGGAATACTATGCTACTGTTTGTCATGGAACGCATGAGAATTCAATTCGTTTCAATTTACAATACACATGGTGTAGATAGTTGACATGGAGTGGTAGGTATGTACCTTCAAAGAACTCGGCCAGCTTGTTGAGGTTTCCGATGGCGAGCTTGTGGAGGTCCTCCCCGGCCCAGACTGGGAAGATGAAGATGGTGGTGCAGAGGCAGGTGGCGACGCCGACGACGATGGTGGAGAAGCGCTGGTGCGCGAGCCGGATGAGCTCGTCGACGCGGTAGCTCGACACGGCCACCAGGCTGAAGGTGAGGATGAAGATGGTCACGCCGTAGTCGTACCTCGCCTTCACCTCCGGGATGAACCGCGAGAACGTCGCCGCCGACGCTGCAAGTGCAACACCATGCATGGCCGGCTGGCAGGTAAGCAAATAATAAAGCCCTTGTTTGATGTTTCTCTGTCGTGATTATTGTCTTGTCAAGAAACCAAGGAAGTGCACGCCAGGCGTTTTTGCTTCGCACGGCAAACATGCATTCATGCGGTGCGGTAAAAATGGTCATATACAAACACACGGCAAGGTAACAAACGTGCATGGACACAAAACGTAACGTACGTACATAGCAAGAAGACGAAGATGGTGAGCAGCACGGGCTCTGCCTTGTCGCCACACAGGTAGGCCACCTTGTGAGCTCCGACGGCGATGAAGCCGGCGACCAGCGTCCCGAACGCTCTGTTCAGGCCTTTGCACAGCGTGCCACCTGTCACATAACACCCGCACCAACAACTCATCACATAGCATATATATGTTTGTTTCTAGTGTGAATCGTTGATACCTCGCTTGTACGGAAAACGGCTACGTATGCATAACGCGGTTAGCTAGCTGCTGCATGCTTGTGTGCGACGAAATGATATGCAACACCGTACCACGGCGTACGTTACGAACGTACCGACGGTGTACTCCATGACGACGACGGTGGTGAGCACGGCCCACATGGTGGAGACCCCCCAGTTGTTGAACAGCGGCCTGACGTAGTAGAGCACGGACACCAGCGTGAGCGCCAGGCCGACCTTGAACGAGTGCGCCACCCGCCGGGGGTCGTCCCTCGCGATCCTGGCCAGCTTGCGGGCGAACCCGGCGACCTTGGCCCAGAGCATGCCCGCCGCCGAGCAGAGCAGCTCCCAGCACCGCGCCCGCCGGAACCCGCCGCCGCCGCCAGCTCCATTGGCGCCGCTCTCCATCTGATCAATCTCCATGACGCTCGATCGATCGGCTCTCGACCAAGCCAAGACGACTCGATCGATCTACTCTCTCGGGGAACGGTGGTATAGCTAGCTAGCTTGGTGAATTTGGAGATCGAGGAGCACAGTGGGTAGGCTAGCTGTGGTGCCGCGCGTGGTATGTCCGAGCATGCGGTGCTATGTCTCGAGGCGCCGGGAGGGCTTATATAAGCGGAAGGGAGGAGGAGATCAACGCCGGCCGGCAGCGGCTTGGGGATAACGGGGCACCGCAACACGGCAGCCAAAAGCGTGTGCCTGCGGTGGCCGCCTTTTCTCTGGGGAATCTTGACCTGCGTCCTCGCGCGCGCTCTCTTCCGTGTCTCAATTCCGCTTGCTGTTGCCTTGCTTGTTTCTCGCCAACACCGGCCTTGAGCGTGCGTGGTTGCTCTTACCCTGTACGTGCAAGTGCAAACTCGAAGGCCTGCCTGTCTCTGGTTCAGGTCTGTGGTGCATGTCTCTCCCTGTCGACGAAGACGCATGATTCACCGATTTGTCCTTGTGCAGTGGCAGGCCTGCAACATGGCGAGATTGTGCAGGTGAAGAAATAGTTTAGGAACACAACAGATCTCTGCCTTTTGACCTGTGTACACATGTCTGCACTCAGGATGCTTGTCGGACGAGGTAAAATGCATCTTGGACTTGTATTTCAGCGGCGCCGCACGGCATGAGCCCATGACTGCACCTATATACGTGACTCATATGTGATCTGTACGGAGCAGTGGTACGTCTCTGTATAGAGATGATGATGCATGCGACAGCTGTCGTCCACCCTCTGACTTTTCATGAACCGACAGACTATCTAAAGGTGATGAGCGGCGCCCAAAGGTTTTCTTTTGATAAAAAATGTCATCTTTAGCACTTGTGACATGTACTTGTAGAAGCAATTCGGTGCGACATTTTTATATTGAAAAAAACACGACGAAAGAAAAAGGGTGAGGTAATGGCTTTGTTGTACGCATGCCTCTATACTGCTACTAGCTATCGAGACGTCGCCTGACTTATCAATCAACCTCTTTCTGGATTTTAGGTAGACCTCAACTATAGCTTATCACATTGAATATATTAAACTTTTTTTTATAGCTGTGCCCCATTAAAACTTTAGTTCAAGCACACACTTCTATTCTCCTGACACGCCAAAATTTATGGACCCTGGTAAGGTCTGGTTTAGATGCGAAAAGTTTTTGGTGAAAATATCATATCAGATGTTCCGTGCGATGTCGAAAGGGGTTTTCGGATACTAATAAAAAAACTAATTACATAGCTTGCCTGGAAACCGCGAGACAAATTTATTAAGCCTAATTAATATGTCATTAGCACATTTGTTACTGTAGCACTTTAGTGTCAAATCACGGACTAATTAGGCTTAAAACGTTCATCTCGTGATTTCCAACTAAACTGTGTAATTAGTTTTTTTTTCATCTACATTTAATGCTCCATGCATGTGCTGCAAGATTCGTTACTGTAGTTTTTCTCGAAAAGTTTTTGAATCTAAACAAGTTCTAAATGCATTTAGACTAGACATGGTAGTGGACACAGACTCGCTGGTTTTATTTGCCAACCTAGACACATGCTCAAGAACACAAAATGTGCCCATTAAAAAACCCATGACACGTCACGGGTTTAATTTTGTGCATTGATTCATGCCCACTCGGGTCATGGGTACCCAACGGATCGTCCGTAGTTCAACTAGTCAGGACCTTAGTCAATGCGTGATCTAAATACGTGCCACTGCCACCCTAGTATGGGGCTGGATGCATGATGAGGGAAGAAGTGAGCTAAGCTAAGGTTTGGAATGGGAAGACCGTCTTATATACATCTCTAAATGGATCAATCTAGTTGAAAAATTAGGGTATTGTGACTGATATGAGCTACTCTTCTATGATAGACCAGGTTTTAAAAATTTATGGGTTTACAGGTTTGCGTACTATGCCCTCGGACCATTGCGTACTATGCCCTCGGACCAACACCCACAAATCCACTTGTTCTGGCTTTTTGCCCATTAAAAACCTATAGGTGGAGACATTTGTCTATATCATTGCTCTAATAGGGTAAAATGGGTTTCGTATACCTGTTGACATCTCTAATTTTGACAAACGAATCCATCGTCTCCTGGTCATTGTACTTCAATCTGTCAAAGTCTTTTGTTCGCAAAAAAAAAAAAATCCGTCAAAGTCTTTCTCCGGGTAGTGCTTGTGCTCCCGGCCAACCTCTCTCTATCAGTCTGTGCAGTCCACGTCCAGTCGTCCACTGTCCACCACTACTGTTCCTCTCTTCGTGCACGTAATCGCCCTTGCATTGCATCACACGGGCAACCTGTCACAGTCTCAGGTGCAGCCCATTCAGCTGTCGCTATAGCTTCCTGGTGCAGCAAGAATCGCTGCAGGTGAGCCGATGCAGCACCCGACCTGTTGCAGTAAAGTGAAAACCTTTGCGCGTGGCATGCATGATCTGTTCATATATATGCACGCATGGGGAGCAGCTGACGCAGACAAGCACACAAAGCGAGAGCCGTCTGGCGAGCTTGCCTGCCGCCGAGCGGTTCAGGGAACAGCAAAGGTACATGCATGAGCTCCACCATTTGCTTCACCTACCGTCTACTTCTCGCCTCCCCTGTCGCCTCAGTAATATTCTCCTTACCCTGTTGGATAAAACTATCGTTTCGGTCGGTCTCACTCTCACATATATCCCTGGAATATCATCTTGGCGTAGTACGGGAGACGTTGGAGCTCGATCGTAGCGGCATCGATCCGAGAACAAGACGGGAAGCATCAGAGTAACCGTTCCATCAGCACTCGGCAGGCAGCAGAATCCAGGAATATGTGCTGCTGCTGCTGCTAAAATAATGCTCCCAGGGTTGCATATATACTTTACTGCATAACATCCGGGTGGCCTCAAACCAGAAATCCCATGCAAATCTGCTCCAGGTTTCGTTCTGGACCACACCTCCTTGCTCCAAGATTAGTGCTGCTTTCAGAGATTATTCCATCATAAGTTGAGCAGCCGGGCTGCACCATAGCGCATGCCGGCGTATACCCTTGTGGGGAAAAAAAAAAAGAGTTTGCAAATCAAATCGATCGATGGTCCTAGAAATCTCACTAGCTCACTACTGGGCTATGTGCCTATATATGTCGATCTAAAGGCAAGAACATTATAACCACATTGCGTGTTCACCATTCAGTTCTTCACTTTTCCATCTCGTTAAAGACTTCTCCAAAGTGTTAAATCAAATAGCCGAGAAAGTGGCATGCAGATAACAGGCCCCAATATAAGCAATGTCGTTTCTGCTTCGCATGTGCATGGGCACAGCTAGCTGGCCTGGTGACCCTCCTCGCCGTCGATCGAGATGGTGGTGGAATAGTCACGGATCGGAAAACGACCTTTTGGACGACGCTCTAGTGCTGAGATAGTGGAGAGTGCCCTTTTTGGGGACAGGAAAGAAGCCTTTTGGTTTTGGACGACGCTCGATCTAGTGCTCTTCATCTCGATCGGGATTTCTGGATCGTGCGCACGGGCGCGAGGCCATGCATGCATGCATGCATGCATGGCGTCTGTTGTGACTGCATGCGCGCTCGCTCGCTCGCCGTACAAGTCTGTCCCGTGACGTACCTCCAGGCTCCAGGGTCTAGTTCTAGCTAGGGCCGTGATCGTTTTCGCCATGGAATTCTACCCTGCTCTGCTGAGAAGACGATCCAACTCCTGCGTGCGGAATTCTACCCTTCCAGCCCAGTGCCTTTCTGCCTGCTTCCTGCCAGCACCCTAGCTCGATCCCATGCATCTGTTCGGAAGCTGGTGGAGTGCTGTACTCGTATGTCTGCTACTTTGGTTTAGTTTCTGCGGGGAGCAGAACACAACGTTGTGGGCGGCGGAGAGAGATCCAGCTGCGCGGCTGCAAGCGCGCCTGCGTGTCGATCACAAATTAAAGAAGTTGTTGTTAAAGGAACGGCCATGCATGCTTCGATCTTGACGGCTACGTACGCTTGTTAGGTCGTCACAAATCCATTGTAAATTACCATACGCAAATCCGTTGCATTTTCCGGGAAAAAATGACCTAGCTAGGAGATCGACTAGGAATCTGTCTGTCTATCTATCTATGGATTGGAGTAGCTAGCTAAGGGCTTATTTGATTTCCAGGAGTTAAAGTTTAACTCCCATCACATCACTGTTCCCTCAAATGCATGGAGTACTAAATGTAGACTAATTATATGCATGTCGGCATAGATTAGGAGTAATTTACGAGACGAATCTATTAAGCCTAATTAGTCCAAGATTGAAAACTTTTTGTCAAATAAGACGAAAGTGCTACAATGTTTGTTAAACTTTAACACCTCCGACCAAACACCCCCTAAGCTAAGCTAGATGCCATGATCCTTGCACTCGAGCTAGCTTTCTTGTCGGCATGCAACAACAGCGGGCTGGCTCATCACCGTCGAGCGAGGCTAGCAATATTTCCACGCCAAGAACCGAACCGTGCGTGGTACGGAAAGCCTTTAAGTTGGCCGAGGAAAAAACAGAGTACGCCGCCCGACAGCAACTTGTGGCCCTCGTAGTACGTAGGGTCCACGTCGAGATCCCAACTCGACCACGAACACCGTCTGGTCGTCCTCATCAGTCATCGTCACTCATTTCAAGGTCGGAGCTCTGAATTTTTGTCACAAACTTGTGCCCAGTTTAGTTCCCCAAGAATTTTGCAAAAATTTTCACATTTCCCGTCACATCGAATCTTTGGACGCATGCATGAAGCATTAAATATAAATAAAAAATAAAACTAATTACACAGTTTAGACGAAATCCACGAGACTTTTAAGCCTAATTAGACTATGATTGGACACTAATTGCCAAATAACAACGAAAACGCTACAGTGTCTATTTTGCCAAATTTTTTTGCATCTAAACAGGCCCTTGGTCGCATCACAGCTAGTAGCAGCTCGATCACTGTTCGTTTCGCGCCTTTGGATCGTGTGTGTATATATATATATATATATATATATATATATATATATATATATATATATATATATATATATATATATATATAGCCTTTTGAAAAGATCACCTGGCCGGATTTTATGCCCGTATATTTGTATATGTAATATATATGTCGTGCTGTTTGTTCGTCCTCGCGCTTGCATGCGCTGCATCGATGAGAAATTCTCGAGAAGACAGCGGCTAAAAAGGAGCAAGCTGTGGCCTGTAGCACAGTGCACACAATACAAGGAGCCAAGTATGACGCCTCTGCAGCCACAAGCGTCAGCGTCATCCAGCGTCCTTGCACCGAGTACACGTTCAGATATGTGATCGTGGGATCGAGGCTTAAGATTCGTATACGAGGAAGAATGAATGCCAGTGCACACGGCTCGCATTACCATGCATGACGCGACGGGAAGTTGGGAAACGTTTGTACTAGTCCTCTAGTAATCTCTCGTATTTTACTCCTTCACTCCTGTAATATAACTTGGAAGTATCTATACTACACTCGGTTGTTTTCCCCTCTCCCAATGCAACACCCGATTTCTGGACCACAGATCTTCTCATCCAACGGCTCACAACACCTTGTTCCTCCTCCCGACGCGCCGTTGCCACCTAGCGGCCACCACCTACCGCGGCGTGGTAGGGTCTTGCCGAAGCTCTGAACATGGGCGCCCCTGCTCTGAACTTGCCCGATCGCCTCCACCAGTGCCAGGACCCTAAAGTCGCCCTGCCACCATCCCCACCGCGTGGCCGGCCTGCCTCCCCCAACCCCTTCTCTTCTAAGCCCACCGGAGCTGGGGAAGAAGGGGGTGGGGCAGGCGTAGGTGTGGAGGAGGAGGAAGTTGCATCTCCTCGCCGGCGCTGGAACCCGCCGCCGGCGCGCATGGGGAGAGAGAGGAGATGCAATGTTGAGAAACCGAGTGTTGCAACACTTGGTTGTTGTATATATAGTATTCCTCTATAACTTATTCTTTAAAGTTTATGACAGTATAAGGGAATAATCAAATGACACATGTATACATAGATTTAAACTCAATTAAGAAGTTCCTCCTAAAATTATGGTAACAAACTTTACCAAATGTCAGCATAGACACCACATAAACGGCATTATATTTTAGTATAAATTTTAGATGTCATAAAACATATTCCCGGACGAAGGTAGTATACCTTAGTCAGTCAATAAGTTTGTATCTTAGCACCCCGGAGAACTTCGTTTCAAATCAAATAACAAAATGGGAACAACGTGGATACAGTGGAAACTCGATCCAGATCGAATGCATGAAAGGGAGATACTAAACCGTGAGTTTAGGACAATTGCGGTAGCACAATTTTCTCATACTCGCCATAAAGCCATGCATTGTTTGTGAAGCTGCCGTGTGGGCGCCAGATAAAAATCTAACGGGCTACAACGGAACAAGCTCCTATTGATGAACTTAAAATGCATTACCAAAATGGAACATGTTCATTGTTCCTGGAACATCACTCCAATTATAATAGGTACATGTTCAATCATATCTCTCAAACCAACAATACAAAATAGATATACATTTGTACCATGGGTTTTAAAAGTGGCGTCCATTGTTCAACCTTCATGTTCCTCGATGCTATTGTTCCAAGAACCTATCTACTAAGGTTTGTATCGCACAAAGTCATGAAGTAGTGTTGTGGCCAACTGGCCAGCCAACGATGGCCTCGATTTTGGTGGCTATGGCCGGACTTCTGTTGTTGGCTACTGTCCAAGGCAGTGACATTAGATCGAGCACATTGCCATATATGCCCATATCACACACCATAGGATATAAATAAATCTAGGTCAAGTGGTTGAAGTGTGAGATTTGGTTAGACATTCCAACAAACTAGGCTTGAGCCATGGACTTTGAATTTTGGGTGCCTACTCTTCTTAACCACCTAATTTATCCAAGGTTGGTCTCATCTTTTTTTTTGCCACGTATGTGGAGATAAAAAACCCTAGATTTTCTTTCAGGAAGGACAACAATACTGCCCGTCGATGATGTAGCGTGTCGAGGGCTTAGTCTAATGATCATTGTCGATGATGTAGCGTGAGGTGGCATGACTGACTTGAGGTAGCCCGTTAAGGGCGTACATGGACGGTCATTGCCAATGATTGTCACAGGTGGCATGACCGACTTGAGGTAGCCCGTCAAGGGCGTACTCGAATGGTCATTTTTAGCTCAGCTTTTCAATGTACATCCTAAAAAATTCTCTCCTTTTCGACATCATATTGCCCAAAATGTTAATCTCATGCATCATCATCATCTCTAGGAGGTGGTGGAGGATAGTACTACGGAGGATAGAACTATGGAGGATAGAAGGGCTGATATGGAAACTGCGTAGGAGGAGGTACATGCCTTGAATGGCTCTGTTGAAGTGACCGCTGAATGTACTAAATTTGTTGTTGAACACAGCAAAGCGCTGCTCAAGGTGAACCTGCTTGCCATGAAGCTGCTAGTACTGCTCTTGTGTGTATGAGGTGCCAAGCTATGAACTAAGAGCATCAATGTCATTGTGCAGCCCCTGCTGGACACTATGAAGGCTGGACATGACGGGCTGATACATGGTGTTGTGGAGATGCTGCACAAACTGTTGAAATCCAGTGTCCATGTGACCCTGCCACTACTACCCCCATAGTTTGGAATCCGTGGTTCATCTGCTGCTGAAAACTATCACCAAACTTTGTGAAGGGGGTGTTATTCTAGGAATTCTACGTGTTTTGGAAATAGGGGTCAAAGTATCTTGCAGGTGGCACCCATCCATGCATTTGTGGCTATGGCTCACAAGGGTGTGTTATGTCATTAGTATCCATGTGACCTTCCTGACTTGCAGCGTATCCCTCTTGTGTTCCCTTAGGTGGTTCAGGAAAAGGACTAGCTCTCAAGGGTGAAAATCCTTATCATTAAGAAAAGGCCAGAAGTGCTCAAGCTGAACTCTACATTCCCCTTTAAATCTTGTCTTCTAAAGAATGAGGGACATGACATAATGAGAAAAGTAAAGATTGTTGTCATGTCATGCTTCAGAACTGCCAACTAATTCATCATGAATCTCACCACATCAAACTTCTGGTGATACATAATATGGTGTATGACATTCCAACACTTGTCTATAATCTCACCTTTATCTCCTACTTTTGGCATGAATGTCACTTTTACAATTTCATTGATCACTGCTAGATGGTGCCTCAATCCTTTTAGGCTGCCAACTTTGGCAGGTATTTGAGGGCGCATAGGCTCATAAAACTACCTTCTCTGCTCTATGGGCCAAGTATCTTCCTCATCAAGATAATAGAGTTTGCAAAGAAATTATTGTCTAACTCATTAGCTGCAGCAAACTCATCAAAGGTAGCAACTTCTTTTGCCAGTCATCCACTCAATTTTGTCATTCAGTGTCAATTTCCATTATAGCATAGAATTGCCTAACAATCAAATCATTCCAATTACATTTATGCTCAAGAAAATCATATAGCCCCATGGCATGTAAGTTTGCAACCAAGCCAACATTGTTCTTATTATCCATCATATATGACATTGATGTATCGATGCTGATGAATTGTGCCAGAACAAATATATTCAAAATATGCATCTTCTTGTACCTTGGAATGTAAGTATGACAAGTCAGCATCATTGTCCAAGGGATCCTAATATGGGCTTCTCAACCTGTCATAAATGTCAAATTTCGATGGCCTGACAATCCCATTGTATCTAGATACATCCATTTCCTCATCATCACCTTCATCATCTTCTTCCACATCCTCATTTGGATTTCAGTTCTAATCCTAATCATCATCACCTCTTCTTCGCTTAGATGAGCTTCCCTTTCTGTCGTGGGTTCGTAAGTCATTGGGTTAAGCACTCAAAACACAAGGGGTTTATCGTAGTTTGGCGTCTAAGCCCTATGTCTAGCAATGGTGTTCTTCGTGTTAGGAATGCTCAATGAAGAGTTCATACAGTGGAGGAATCGAGAGAGTGAGGTGTAGGGGGTAGCGCTATGCTAATCTAGATTTAGCTCGAGTTCGGTCGAGCATCTCGTTGTTTGATCTTCCGATCCCCTCTACAAGAGCCCATGCCTTCCCTTATATATTGGGGAGGCGATGGGGGTACAAAGTGAATGGTTTCTCCTAGGTTTCTTACCCTATGCTTTGGTCTTTTTCACCTTGGTGCCGCCGGTCCTTCTTTGTCTTGTAGATGGAGGCCGACAAATTTGCAACCACCCCCTAACACCACTACAGCAGCCTGGTGTTGACCTCTAGGTGTTGTCTGCCATAACGATGCCTTCTCTGGGTGAACCTTTTCCTGGCTTCCTTGGCACACAAGGCTTCTCCCCTACCTAGAGGGGTTGCTGAGCGGGTTTGGAGCCAACCACTTTAGGGCTGGGGGAGTTCCATGTCCTGACTCGTCACACGGTGTGACCCTGCCGAGGGAGTAGCCGAGAATGTCTCGTGGCTATGGAACAAGATGGTTGGCCTAGCGCCTTTAGTGCTTTGCGCTTGTTAGGATTTGGGCACCTGACAGATTCCAGGGTTGGTTTCCTGCACTACTTGGGGTGAACGCTCCACCCAAGCTAAGGCTCGGGTGAGTGCGGGGCCTTTTGCTTTGCTAGGGCTCCCCTAGGTCGGAACTCCCCGAGCCTTGGCCGAGTCCACGAGCCCCTTGAGTGAAGGATGGCTCGGAGTGTATGCGCGAGTGTACATGATGGGTGCAGCCCTGAGCCCCTGGATGATTAGGAGAATCAGTCGGTGGGTAAGCCAGACTGTCATGTCCTTAATCCGAGGTTTAACATAGCACTTTGTTAGGTTCTTGTCACCTTCTTTTTCGTGGAAACAAATATTGTCTTGGCCAAACCATTCACAAACATATAGCAATATATAAGTGACATGCATGAACACCTAAGAATATCAGTCATTGTTGTAGAAGGAAAGATATGGCCAACAAGATTCTACTGCATCACTGATAGGTATATGTATCATGTACAATAGAGATAGCGCGTGTAGAAGGGCTTGCCTACCTTGACGTTTGAAGCATTCCGATCCATTCACGGACAAAATGGATATCCAGATCGATGTGTTTGGTTCTCTTGTGGTGCACCGGATTTGCCAACATGTACACAATGAAGACATTGTCGCAGTACGCCATAGTGGCCTTGTCGATGCTGCAGCTGAGTTCACTGAGAAGTTGGCGAAGCCATATGCACTCGGCAGCAGCATTGGCGACGGCACGATACTCAACTTCCGCACTTGAATGAGGTACTGTTGTCTGTCATTTAGAAGACCAAGACACCAGGGCATCTCCCAAGAACACATAGAAGCTTGATGTTGATCGGCATGTCTCGGGGCACCCAGCCCAATCAGCGTCGGAGTACACCGTGACGTCGAGGTGGGCGAGCTGCACAAACAGAGACCCAAGCTGCTTGTGTCACGGACATACCATAGGATACGCTTGAGTAGCACCAGTTGAGCAGCCTGGGGATCGTGCATGTGAAGGCATGCTTGCTGAACCGCGAAAGCCAGGTCGGGTCACGTGATAGTGAGGTACTGCAACACTGTTGACGGTCCTTAAGTACCAAATATAGTTATCAAATAAATAAAGAAAAGGATCCAAATGCAACCAACACCTAGACTTAGGGTTTTATCTGACAAAATTCCATGAGTTTTGGTGTTTGTCTGTTTCTGCAGGGGGTTATCAGAAAATACGGAGGAAAGGCCCACACGTCGGGTTTACATAGAGATAATAACGTGTTCACCGATTTTCTATCATCTAGAAGACTCCAGAAGCCACGAGATCGAACGGGAGGCCGAACGGGCCCGAAGGCAGGGCGCCCGCCCTGGCCTGAGAGCCAATCAGGCTCCGTCTCACGGATTATGCTCCACCGACCTAAGGGATCAAGGAAAACCGTGCGATTAATGTCGGTTTGATCCGACGGCCCACGTTCACTTGAGGGGGCTATATAAGCAGGACCCCTGGCCCCTGGAGGAGGCACTCCCTCATTCTCAATTCTTCACACCCTAATCTCAGGAGGAGAGTCTCTGATCAAGCCCTAGAGCCACCACATCAACTAGATCTCTAGTATAGCATAGCTACATAGGATTAGAACTAGAAGGAGTCAATCTTCGATTGGTTTCCGGATCTGTCAAGAGGATTCTTGGTAATTCCTTTACTGTTCTTCATTGTTCATCATTGTTCTTCAATATTATGAATACTACTTTGTTCTATTTCAATATATTGATTATGACTATGCTCTACTTGTTTATGTTTGCGATTATATTGTTCTTAGTTTATCGTAGTTATACGCTTGGCTTAGTTAGATTGGAATTATATACATGTTTAGGATCGTATAGCGTTTATCCATCGGATCCATGGGTAAATGATAAATATTGTGTAGGCGTGGTGCTTAGACCATATTTATCTACGATTGCACCTTATATGCCGGATCGTGGGGTGGTCCGCGATGGTGACAGCTTCGTTGGTTCTTATATAGTCCCCCTCCCGTGTGTAAGGCAGGCAGAGCAACATTATTACGGGGGAGTGATTGCTATGTTTCTCATCTTCCTTGATAATATCACTATGCATGGGCGTAGTCCTTTCTCGCAATGATTGCCAAGTGTACTTGCACTAACTATGATATGCTAGACTTTATAGTTAAGAATAACTTAGGAAATATCCTTGTAGTTCGTCCTAATACCATGCTAATGACTTGCTAGAATATCTGTTGAGGTGCGTATCATTATTATATGTGGCTAGCTGATCAGATTAATTATCTTTGTCACCATTCATACTTTATCTATATTTTATGTGACACTTACCCCTGTATGCAAGAGATAGATGAATGCTCTCACTTATACATGCAATGATTGATACTCATTCCTATATTCCATTCCATAATCAACATTGATGTTAGTAATCCCTTTCCAGTGGTAAAAATATAAATAACGATACCTGGAATACTTCCCGGTTAAAATGCTACATCGGTATTAATCTGTGCGCTTGCAGATCTTATTTATTATTTATTTAGAAGAGCAGTTGCACTCATGTCATGCTGGGGATGATAACTTGGCTTAAGTGGCATGAGGGATAGGTTCGACATTTTTGGCGCCGTTATCAGAATTAGAAAACTAAGTCTACTTTTGGTAATGACGTTAAGAATGCCCAACAAACACCCTAGCCAAACTCCTGTACGTCTTGGCATCGTCAACTTTGGCGCCATCAGCCGACAGTTTCCCCTTGGCGTCGATGGGAGTCATGGCCGCTTTGCAGTTCATCATGCCGGCACGCTTGAGGATATCCTCGGCATACCATTGCTGAGACAAGAAGAAGCCTGTGCTGTCGCGCTTGACGTCGATGCCGAGGAAGAAACGCAATTCACCGAGGTCTATGACAGCAAACTCAGCTCGCAAACAGTCGACGATCTACTAGAGCAGTGCCGGGCTAGAACCGGTGAGTACCATGTCGTCCACGTAGAGAAGGAGATAGGCAATGCCCACACCACAACGAAAGACGAATAAGGATGAATCAGAGCATGTCGGAGTGAAGCCGAAGCTAACGATGAACTTGGCGAAGCAATCGAACCAGGCATGTGGAGCCTGCTAAAGGTTGTACAATGACTTATCAAGGAGGCAGACGATGTTCGGATGATCAGTGTCAGCAAAACCGGTAGGCTACTGGCATAGAACGTGTTCTTGCACGGTGCCGTGGAGAAACATGTTGGAGACATCAAGTTGTCGCGTCGACCACCACCGAGATGTGGCAATAGTGAGCACCATCCGTATGGTAGCTGGTTTGACCACGGGCTTGATGGTTGGTGAAATCGACTTCGGCTCGCTGCGTGAATCCCCGCACCACATAGCGTGCTTTGTAGCGATTGAGTGAGCCGTTGGGGTGAAGTTTGTGCTTGAACACCCACTTTCCGGAGATGATGTGAGCGCCAGGAGGTCGATCGATCAAACGCCAAGTCTGATTGGACTGAAGGACGCAGAATTCCTCTGACATGGTGGTGTGCCAATTGGGGTCCCGGAGGGCAGCACGAACCAAGGATGGCAAAGGGGAGACCGCCGTGGTGGTAGACGAGGCGACACTAGTAGCCAGAGCGTAACGGGGATAAGGCTTGAAGATGCCAGCCCGAGAACGCGTCACCATGGGGTGCGGTTGTGCATGTGCTACACATGAAGAGACTGATGGTGACCAGGAGCCCATGCAGTGCTCGGAGGTGCGGCGCGAAGCTGGAGTTGGAACTGCCTAGTGAACTAGATCCACGGCCATGTCCCCTCTTCTTGTACCCGCGGTTGTCAGGCCATGGAGTGGTTGCCAGAACCGGTGCTGTGGACTTGGGAACGAAGGCAGAGCCGCCATCGTCGTTGGTAGGAGGAGCGGAACATGTAGCACCAGTGGTGAGGAGAGCATAGTGCTGAGCCGCCTTAGGCCTCGTTCGTTTTGGCTGGAATGGCCCGGATCGCGGCCTGATCCGCCCGGATCAAATAGGCCCGGTTTGAATCCAGGCCGGATCAAGAATGGCCGTTCAGTTAGAAATGGCCCGGAATGCAAACTGGTCAATTCAGGCCTTTTCTCCCTCTTTTTGGCCCGGAATGGAGACGGACCCTCCTACGTCTGGAACCTATCCTGGTGACTGGCGCGACTCCGAGCGGACACGAGCGGCATGAGGCGACGGTGCGGCGCATCACGGGGATGCGACGGCGTGGCACGAGGCGAAGGCGACGGCGACCGCTTACCATCGAAGGTCCTCGCTCTCCGTTGACTTCTCGCCGGTAAGGCATCGCCCTCGTCTCTCCCCGGCGCTAGGGTTCTTGTTGGTAGGGTTCTTGTTCTTGAGGAACGCCGGGAGGTGGCCCAGGAGCGGGTGCGTGGTGAGGCCGTGGGTGGTGGGCCTCTTCTTCTTCTTGGTCATCGTCAGGTGGTAGGAGATGTAGAGGAGTGGGAGCTGCTGTTGGTTCGGTTGGAGCTACGCGCCAGGCGATGCGGCGATGGGAATGGGGATTAATTAGCCTTGACCGACGGCATTAGTAATTGCTGCCAACCAGCCAGCCAGCCGTGGATTGGGATTCAGCCGTTGCTTCTAGCTCACGCGATTCGCTTTGCTACTTGCGACGCCAAATGCCAAACACCAAATGCTAGTTTGGAGAAAGCAGACATTGAAGCTTCAATTGATAAATAAATACTGTAGAATATTTTTTGTTTGTTGGATGGCAGATACATTTTTTCTTTTGATAACAATGATGGCAGTTCTTGCTGTTGTATTTTATTAAATAAAGGCCCATGCTGCATCTGAAGCACCGCTGCTCTCATGGCAATGGATGGACGTTTCAAACCTCATCCAGACTGCAGCTGTCAAGTTTCATCTGTTGCATAGGGAATAGGGAATAGATTTCTTCCACTAAGGTTTATTATATTTAGATAATAGAAATAGTTCTGGCTTGAGTCATGTCTAAGAACATACATCAAACTGACCACAATTGTTATAGACTCTGACAAGTTTCATAAGAAAAGAAAACCACAAGGTTTCTTGATAAGTTATTCAATACATTGATCTGAAGAAAAACACACAAGGGAGCATAACAACATGAGTATATGACAAGAGTTGCACTTCCCGCTGCCGCCCATAGGTTTGGTTTGCATGCTAACTCTGTTGGTGCTGGTGCTGCCACCGCGGCGGCGGCAGCGGTGGTGGCTGCAGCAGCTGCTACTGTGGAAACTTGTTCTCGACTGTTTCCACAAGCGTCTGAAGCATCACATAGCCTTCCTTCTCATCAGCACCGCCGATCATAACCACGTACCTTTCAAGGTGAACCATGGCCCACCCGGCGTACTGCAGTCTCTGAACAATGTTCTCCCGCTAGAAGTAGTCTATGTAATAGTCGGGGCTGATGGTGTCGATTTCCGTCATCCACATAACCAGCTTAGTGGCGGACTTGATGATCGGCAGGCAAGCTTCATCCTTACTCTTAGTGTGGTTCGTCATCTCGATGATCTTGTTCAGCTTCTCTGCAAAAGTATTGTTCCCCATTGGAAGCCCTGTGACCGCATCCGCAAAAGCCTCTGCAGTCACAAGTTGCTCATGTCAAGCTCGGTAATGTCTGTAGTTTCAGTTACAATCACTTCAAGTACCTGCAACAGTAAAGGTGAACATGAATAGTTGCCTATATAGTAGCACATTCGTGCTGTAGTACAATATTATGTGAAAACAAAATTTTATATGCACGTACCGAAGACAGTGCATTGGCTACTGATCTCAGGCGATTGGTCCTATCCTGACCTAGTTTGGATCTGGCACAAATCTGTGCCAACATTTCTGCAATCACCGCCCTGTACTCCTTACTATATTCATCAACACTCATGATTCTGATGAGATGCCTTAGTTTAGTTAATTCTTCTGCTTTTGTATAGAGAAGTTGAAACCAAGTTGGGATATTTTCATGTCAATACAGAGTTTTGTATAATGTTGATATATGACTGATTCTTTAGTTTAGTAGGTAGTAGCTTCATGTGTCTATTTTTCTATACTTGGCAGTATACATGATATTATTTGTTGACAGTATAAATAAATAAAAACAATTTTAATTCTAGCATGTTGTTTTCAGCTATTTTTCAGTTTCCAGAAATGTTGCATGCAATGCTAGATGTATTGTGTATCCTCCAGCACTATTTAGATGTATTATATAACTCTCTAGCACTATGTGACTTGCGGTTTCTTGTTACTTGTAGGTCTCTCCAACACCATTTAGAGTTGGGGAAGGTGAACCTCCGCCGTCTTGGGATCCCTTGGCTGAAGGTACTTATAATGTCACTTCCCTTGAGCCACCACAAGAGGAAGCGCCACTTATACAAATTCATGATGTAGATGACTTGGACAGCGTTGAGGCTCATGATTCAGTAACTGAGATGCAAACGAGTAAGGCTGTTGTTGAAAGAAGTGGACGGCAAGATCAAGAAAATGAGGTCGTAGATGTTGAAAGAAGCGAGCAACAAAGAACCACTACATCAAGCAAAAAACATGAGAAGCAAGAAAAGAGGCCTAAGAACAAGGGTGAAAGGATTGAAGAAATGATGGGGAGATACCTAGACATGAGGACCGGAGAAGTACAAGATGAGTCTGTGGACCTAGCCAAAGAAAAGGAGGATGGTCAAGCTAATGACTTCTCTATCAAAAGATGTATATCCGTTCTGAGTACAATGGAAGTGACAAAGGAAGAGAAGACAAAGGCATTTGCTGTCTTTATCAAAAGTAAAGAAAATAGGGAGGCCTTCCTAAGTGGGTGTGAACTAGATCATGAAGCAACTTTGATTTGGCTCAAAAATGCTATGGTCTAACAGGCCAGTCTACTTAACTGCTGAAAACTTGATGCATTGTTTGTCCAATAAATGAGGTAGACTATGTTATCCTTGCATTAGTTGCCCGCGAGTCTAATTCTTTAGAGATGGACACTGCTACTACTACTGCTATGCTTGATCAGTGTCAGTTTGAGGAGTTAATCCATCCTCGTCTGTCAGACCATTACCATCCATATGAGATGAGACTGATGACCTACTTATTAGGATCATCGATCATTCATATGTGCTAGTTTCTGACTTGCCAGTTGCCTGCTCTCCTCACTGGCCATTGCATGCATCAACTCGTTGGTTTATCATTAGATTGTTTGTCTCTTCAGAGACCTCACTGACTGAGCAGTTAGCAGTGACAGTGAGCACAGGTTGTGTTGTCTCTCTGATTGATCCTGAAACTGTCTTTTGGTGTTCAGGTTATCAGGATTCAATTGCTGAGTCCTTTTCCTTCTTATTACTGACGATCGACCTGAGCTACTACCACTGCACTGCTACCATTGTCGTAATAGCAGAATACTAGCTTAGCTTATTTGTGGTGTATAACAAGTTACATGCATGTAGCCGGCCCTCTAGCTAAGCACTCTATTATGTATATCATCTTTCTTTGAGATGACGTAATCTTTTCCTCTCTAGGGCATCTCTTTAGCCTCTACATTTTGTACATCAATATCATAGAGTTACTGATTATCAGAACTAAAATAGATGGACTGCACACAATTAGTTTGTCCATTCTTTAGTTTGTTCCTAAAATTGATATTTTCATATAAATACAGAGTTTTGTATAATGTCAATACACAGTTTAGCCAATTCTGCTGTCCTTCTATAGTGAGACTGAAAGCTGAGATCTGACTATCTGAGTTTTGTATATTTTTCTTTGATGGGTAGGAATAAGGCTGTAGCAGACTTGTAGTAAACCCCTTTCAGATTCTTTTTGGAGAGGTTGTTTAGTATATCAATACATTCCATGCTGATGTTTGGTAGAAAATTTTTTTCACTTGTTTCAAGGATGTTTTCCATTCTGTGACTATTCTTGAGATTCGCTTATTCAAAAATATTCTTTGGTGGGTTGAGGTCAATTAAGTTAAGACATTTGGTTTCTACAGGCACAACAGGCACATGACTTTGACAGTTCTTGAAAGATATTGCTGGGAGCTGCTGTTTTGCTTCATACAATCATGAAGAATGAGTACTTAAACACTAAAATTGTAATGGAAGACTAGAATGCGTTCAGTTTTAATCTGGTTGTTATAGCTTATGCGCTTTGGGTATTTTTGTAATTTATGTTTTGGATCTAGGAACCATTTTCATGTTTAAACATGATATTAGCACTTTGGGTCTGAGTGACCGTGCACATGTGTGCGCCTTTGAGCTGGTGATCACGCCTTTGAGCTTTTACCATCTTGATAGTTTGCAAATGTAAGGCTAAAGTCAGCTGAGATATTTGACTTTGTTCGTGCAGAAATTGTTATTAAGAGTCAGATGCTAGTTTTGAATATCGAAGTCATACTGTGCTTATATTGAACATGTTATGAACCTCGGCAGGCTGCAGCACTGTATCCCTGTTTTCATTCCTGTCCAGCCGAACCGAACACTGCCTTTGAGACAGTGGGTTTAATTCCCGGAGAGAAATGATTAAGCACCTGGTTCCAGTGACTGACCAGGATCCACTCGATCCCGACCTGGATCGGATATTGGTCTGACACCAGTACGGTGCTGCCGAACGAGGCCTTAGCGTGTTCCCGATCATAATGTCCTCCAAAAGGAGGTAGGAGCAAGCCAAGAGGAAGGAGTAGGGAGGATTCTTTGCGGTGATGACGGGAATAGTGTGGCGATACTTAAGGCTCAGGCCACGAAGCATGTTGAGGACCTAAGATGTCTCGCGCACCTGCTGACTGACATTGCGCATAGCATAGGCTAGGTGTTTGAGACGGCCGATGTACGTTGTCATGTCCATGTCGCCTTGGACCAAACTCCGGAATTCCGCCTCCAGATAAACGACGCGATGAAGTTCATTGTCCCGGCCGGAACTGATCACGGATCGCGTTCAAGATGGAATATGCAGCGGCTTTGGGAACATGGACAATGACGCGGACATCCTTGGAAATGGAATTGTAAAGCCAGCTAAGGATACACCGATCGATCATGACCCACTCGGGATCACGTCGATTGGTTGCAGTTGGCGGGGAAGAGAGGTGGGAGCTAAGACCAAATTTGCCAATGAAAGCATCAAAGAAACAACGCCATTCGGTGTAGTTGGATTCAGAGATGTCGAGTTCAACAGGAACACGGGATTTGATGTTTGTCGTCTGCAGAACAGCCGGCGGTGGCGGGCAACAGCAGGCGGAGCGTTCTCTATAGAGGAGGTGGAGGAGGAGTTGGAACTGGGGGCAGAGAGAGGAAGACCGAAGAGAGGGTTGGCCTCCATGTCCATGATGCTAGGACGAAGGCAGCGGAGAAGGAACAATCAACGGAAGGAGCAGGGACCAATAAGGAGCGGATCGGTGATGAGCAGCTTCTGTTGACATCATTTTTAGCACGTGTCAAGATGATCAGGAAGGGCTAATCAACAGAGGAAAGATTACCGTGTAGATTGATAGCCGAGGAGAATAAGCTTGTTTGTGAGTGGTGGCAGCGTATGGATTCAATTTGAAGTGTTGCCGATGAGGTTAAGGGTATTATTGCCGATGCCGATGAAAGAGGGTTTGGAGACTGCTACCGATGAAATAGGGGATGTACCGATGAAGGAGGGTATGAAGACTGCTGTCGATGAAACAGGGAATGTACCGATGGAAGGAACTTGAAGGTTGCTGCCGATGGAACAGGGACTGTGCCATTGAAAAGGAGGTCGATGAGAATACCATCGTGATTGAGGCGGACTATGGAGTAAAATAGGAGTAAATTTCCTTGTATACGTTTAGTAGAGTCTGAGTTGTATCAAAGTCATGTGTTTCCTTAGATTTGGATTTAGTGTCCTAGTCGTATTTGGTTATGTTTCTATAGATCAGGATATAAATATAGAGTGAAGGGCAATGTAATAGGGGATCAATCAATACATCAAAAAACCAGCTTTTACTCTTATTTACATCTACTTTTGGCGACTTCGTCAATTTGCATATTTTTCCTTTTACGAGTTCTCATCGATTCGGCGAGTTGTATTGCTCTAAGTGCAATCTTCGACGATCCTCGAGTTCCGCGTGAGTACCTCTTGGCCGTGACTTCCGGGCGTATCACTGTTGTCAGGACCAAAGTGCTCGTTTCTTCATCCTTGTCGATTAACAGGTCAAATCGACTGGCACGCTTTGGATATCGACTTCAGGTATTAGCCCTTTGTGTTTGCAGATTTACTTTTGCATCAACACATCTTTTGGCACGCCCAGTGGGACAGATCTAGTCAAGATGCTTAATCCTGAGATCGATGCTGGGAACATCATCGCAGTAACAGAAGAAGATCTTAAGGACGATCAGAAGCAGGCTATGGAGAGGGCTATAGAAGAATACAGACAACTTTGCTTGAAGTCATTCAGCTTGAACAAAAGTGGACAAGTCATCCAGAAGCAGGACTTGGCGTTGCCTCGGCAAGTTACCTTTGATTCTAATCCAGGTAAACTTCAAGAGATGGTTAATTCTGCGGTGAATCATGCTTTAATTAATCACTCCAATGTGCTGTCCAATACTGTTCATAATGCTGTGATTCGAACTTTCAAAGAAGGGCAAGCGTCACCTCGTTACGTTGGGCCTGCTTATCATCAACCAGAATCAGCATCTGCTGTTGCTCTATCGGCTCCCCCAGCCGTTGCGGGTATAGAGATTTCTTCTCCTCCAGTATCAGCAGGTTTATCTAACGTACAGTCTACTCCGATGCGTCCGGATTCAGCATTATCAGGACGAGTTCAGCTTAATACAGATCTATCAGCATCGGCTTTATCAGGTCCTGTACCATAGAATAATCAAACTCCTGCTAATTGGTGGGGATATGGTATGCCTTCAGAGCCATCTGCTTTCAATCACGGATTATCTCAAGTGTTTGACGCAGCGGGAAAAACTCCTATGCCATCGACTGGTTTGCCGATAGCTCAAGCGCCTCAATATACTACAACTACTGTACAACCAAATCTAGGAGGTTTTCAGGCGTCTTTGGGTCAAACATCTAGTTCAAGTCCATCGGCAAATTTGTTACCGATGCAGCAGAAGGCTCCTATCACCAGTCAACCTGGAGTCTAGGTTATGCCTCAAGTTGGATGTAATTATCCAGCAATGCCAACAAGCTACCAGCCATCGGCAAATTTTGTACCGATGAATGCTAATAATTGGTCAGGGCAGTTTTCCACTCAACATACAGTTCAGCCAAATCAGCAAGCCACAGGTGTTCATCAAGGTCACATGCATACTGGTTTTCAGAATCAAGCATCGGCAGCTCAGCCGATGAACCCTTTTTAGCAGGTTAATGGACCGCAGATGATGGCAAATGTGCCAATTGCTGGAGATCGTGGGCCACAAAGGTATGCAGAAGGGTATCAGCAGATACCTCCAGCAGAGATTCAACCATATCGTCAGCAAGATGTCGATGCTTTTTGGGCCGATAAAATAGCAGAAATTATGAAGGATCAGTTTGGGATCAAGCCCAAAGTTAATACCTATTCTTATCGGACTCCGTATCCTCTGGCATATGAATTCCTCTTCCAAATCGTTACAAGGTGCCAGATTTCACTAAGTTTTCTGGGCAAGACGATACATCAACCATGGAGCATGTTAATCGTTTTATTATTCAATGTGGAGAGGCAGCTTGCAGAGATGAATTGAGAGTTCATCTGTTCTCATCATCTCTATCTGGATCAGCATTTACATGGTTTATTTCACTACCACCAAATTCTATTATCACTTGGGCTGATCTGGAAAAGCAATTTCATAAGTATTTCTTTGCTGGAGTTCATGAAAAGAAGCTTACCGATTTGGTAAAGATGAAACCGCGCAATGATGAATCGGTAGAAGGCTTTGTGCAAAGGCTACGAGATGTAAAGAATAAATGTTATAGCCTGGTATTGGATGATCGGCAGCTTGCCGATTTAGCCTTTCAGGGATTGTTACCACACCTTAAGGACAGATATGCTTCTCAGGAGTTCGAAAGCCTAAGTCATTTAGTGCAAAGGATTTCTGATCAAGACACTAGGGTTTTTGAACCTAAAAGAAATTGGAACAAGAAAGTTTCATTTATTGAAGAGGTGGAAGATTCTGATTCAGATAACGAACCAGTTATCGGTTTGGCAGAGTGGGTTAAGAATAAGAAGCTGATATCTTGTCCCTTTGGTCACAAAGAGCCAGAAAAGTTTACTTTTGACGTCACCAATGCTGATAAGATATTTGATCTTTTGCTTCAGGAGGGCCAGATTAAATTGTCACCTAATCATGTGATCCCATCGGCAGAAGAGTTGAAGCATATGCTATATTGCAAGTGGCATAATACAACTTCACACAGTACCAATGAGTGCAAAGTATTTAGACAACAATTGCAGTTAGCTATTGAGTCTGGCAGAATAAAATTTGGCAATTCCAAGATTCAAAAGCCGATGAAAATTGATCAACATCCTTTTCCAGCAAATATGTTGGATGCTGAAGGGAAAATTAAGGTGTTGACATCGGAAGCTGCTGAAAAGAATGCATCAGTAGATCCCCAACATCGGATAACTACCGATTATGCAAAAGGCAAGGGGCTATTGATGGAAAGTGGCAGTTCTGGAAGGCCTCCTCGATCTGGCATCGTGATTACTCATCGAAGACAACAGGAAGGCTGGCGTCAGCGAAGGGACCGGTATCAACGACAACAAGAGGAAAGACGTCAAGAAGAGTGGAATCGGCATAAGGATCACTGGAATTGTCCGTTTTGTATTCATTGTTGGGAGGAAGGTATTAAGTTACCTACTGTTGAAGATTGTCCAGAGTGCAATGGTTATTATGGAGTTAATCATCCTGTAAGAAGGTTTCAATCTGGTAATCAAGGTTTGTTCATTAATGAGCCGATCAGAGGGAGAGCATCAGTACATGATCGGCTGGGGGGCAGGCTCAGTGTACATGAAAGGCTTGGTAAACACGTTGCATATTTTCTGAGAAACCAAGAGGAACTTGAAGAGATGGCAAATGCAAGAGTTCCCGATGAAGAAATATTTTACAGGGATCCTAATATACGTCGTGTGGAGACAACTAGGACTTATCAGCCAGTATGGAAAACTAAGCTTCCTCAATGGTGTCCAGAGGGTTTGACAAAGACACAGAAGAGAAAAATGCAGCGAGAGCGTCAAAAAAATTATATCAAGAAGAAAGTCCCTCCAATGAGAGATCTGGTAATCAGTAGTGGCAGATAAGGCACAAAAATAAAGGTCTATTGGCAGATATCAATATGGTGTTTATGTTGCCGATGGAATTTTTGGCTCTGTCTGATAGCGAAGAAGAGGCTATTTTCTCTGACCAAATAGCTCAATTAACGCTAGATCCAATGATGGCTGTATTTGAGAAGCCTGCCGATGATGAGAGACAACACCTCAAGGCTTTGTTTGTAAAAGGCAGAGTTGATGGGCAGCCTGTATCTAAGATACTTATTGATGGAGGAGCTGCAATTAATATTATGCCTTATGTGATGTATCGGAAGCTTGGTAAGGGAGATCAAGACTTAACTAAGACTGATATGATGCTAAAGGATTTTGAAGGCAATGTATCACCAGCTAAAGGGGCAGTATGTGTTGAGTTGACCATCGGCAGTAAAACCTTACCGACAACTTTCTTTGTTATTAATGGCAAGGGTGCATATAATCTGCTCTTGGGAAGGGATTGGATTCATGCTAATTGATGTGTTCCTTCCACAATGCATCAATGTCTGATACAATGGATTGGAGATAAAATTGAAGTTGTTCCTGGTGATTCTTCTTATATCATCGCATCGGCAGAATCAGACACTTATGAGCGAACCAAGTGCATATCAGGAGAAGCCTGGGAAAAAGAGTTCCTCAAGGTTACCGATTACGAAATTCTACCGATCCAAGCAGTCGGTTCTGAAGAAGAGTTTTAATGGATAGATTTGCCGATGATGGAAAATTAGGTCAAGGATTTACATCGACAGATGATTTAATAGAGGTAGATATTGGTGAAGGTGATAGGCCAAGGCCCACTTTTATTAGCTCTAAGTTAAATTCCAAGTGTAAACAGCAACTAGTTGATTTGTTAAAGGAATATAAAGATTGTTTTGCTTGGGATTATACTGAAATGCCTGGATTAGACCGATCTATAGTTGAACATCGGTTGCCTATTAAATCTGGATTTCGGCCACATCAGTAGCCGGCTCGCCGATGCAATCCTAATATACTTCCTGATATTAAGGCCGAAATAACCAAATTAATTGAGGCAAAGTTTATTCGGCAGTGTCGATATGCAGAGTGGATTTCTAATGTGGTTCCTGTATATAAGAAAAATAGAAAACTTTGTGTTTGTATTGATTTCAGGAATCTCAATAAGGCCACACCAATGGATGGTTACCCAATGCCGATTGCTGATTTATTGATTGATGCTGCAGCAGGGCATCAGATTATTAGTTTCATGGATGGTAATGCGGGTTATAATCAAATATTCATGGCTGAAGAAGATATTTCCAAGACTGCTTTTAGATGTCCAGGTCCTGTGGGATTATTTGAGTGGATAGTTATGACATTTGGTTTGAAAAATGCCGGTGCTACTTATCAAAGAGCTATGAACTTTATTTTCCATGAATATATCGGTACGTTGATAGAAATCTATATTGATGACATAGTGATTAAATCTGGAGACATCACAAAGCATCTAACCGATCTACGGAAGATACTGGAGTGCACAAGAAAACATGGATTAAAGATGAATCCTAATAAATGTGCATTTGGTGTATCGGCAGGACAATTCTTGGGTTTTATGGTGCATCGGCGGGGCATTAAAATTAGTAGAAAATCTATTGAGGCAATCAACAAGGTTGTTGCTCCTGCCAATAAAACTGAATTACAGTCCTTGATTGGTAAGATTAATTTCATCAGAAGATTCATATCTAATCTGTCAGGTAAGATCAAGGCTTTCAGTCCATTATTGAAATTGAAAGCCGATCAGGAATTTAAATGGGGGGATGAACAGCAATTAGCCTCAGATCAAATTAAGAGTTATTTAATAAATCCTCCAATGTTAGTTCCACCCCAACATGGAAAACCTTTCAGATTGTATTTATCAACTGAAGATACTGTTATCGGTTCAGCTCTTATTCAAGAATTTGAAGGGAAGGAGCGTGTTATCTATTATTTGAGCAGACGGTTAATAGATGCTGAAACCAGGTATTCGGCCATTGAGAAATTATGCTTATGTTTATACTTCTCTTGTATTAAGCTGAGGCATTATTTACTATCGGCTGAATGTACTGTCATATGCAAAGATGATGTGGTCAAATATATGCTATCAATGCCGATACTAAATGGTAGGATTGGTAAATGGATTTTAGCATTATCAGAATTTGACCTGCGTTATGAATCGGCTAAGGCAGTTAAAGGACAGGTTATGGCCGATTTTGTTACTCAACATTGCAACACGGTGGATTCTCTGAAAGTTGCTCCGTGGACACTTTTCTTTGATGGGTCTACTTGTGGTGAAGGGGCAGGCATCGGTATCGTGTTAATTTCCCCTCAGGGGAAGAAGTATGAGTTCTCATTACCGATCGTTGCTACATCGACAAACAATCAAGCTGAGTACCAAGCCCTGATAAAAGGGTTAGAATTGCTTAAAGAAATACAGGCTGATGCTGTTGAAGTCTTTGGTGATTCTATGTTAGTTATAAATCAGTTGATTGGGATTTATGAATGCCGAAGTGAAATTCTAATTTCATATCATGAAAAGTGTTAGAAATTGTTAAAAGGGTTTAGGAGTTTTCATCTGGAACATATTTCCCGGATGCATAATGAAGAGGCTAACCGATTGGCTCAGCATGCTTCAGGATATCAACCTGTTCAAGAAGTATTAATATCAGTGGCTGATACCGGTGACTGGAGAAATTGATTATTTAAAGAATCCATCTAGAAAGGTTGAAAGACGTATAAGGTTCCAAGCTACCAAGTATGTACTCCTCGATGATGAATTGTATTACCGTACCATAGATGGAGTTTTACTCAGGTGTGTTAGCATAGAGGAATTAAAAAGCCTGATGAGTGAAATTCATGAAGGAGTATGTGGGGCTCATCAGTCAGCTTTTAAGATGAAATGGATGATCAGAAGAAATGGATATTATTGGCCAACTATTCTTGAGGATTATTTTAAATATTTTAAAGGATGTCAGGAATGTCAGAAATTTGGTAATATTCAAAGGGCACCCGCATGGGCTATGAACCCCATAATTAAGCCTTGGCCGTTCCGGGGTTGGGCTATTGATCTCATCGGTCAGATTTATCCGCCATCGAGTAAAGGGCATAAGTTTATTCTGGTTGCTACCGATTATTTCACAAAGTGGGTTGAAGCAATTCCTTTAAAAAAGGTGACATCGGCTAATATGATTGATTTTGTGAAGGAGCATATTATCTACCGATTTGGCATCCCTCAAACCATCACTACCGATCAGGGCACTATGTTTACATCGGGTGAATTTGATGAGTTTGCTATAGGTATGGGAATTAAAGTTTTGAATTCTTCACCGTATTATGCCCAAGCTAATGGCCAGGCTGAAGCATCTAATTAAGGAATTATCAAACTCATTAAGCGCAAGATTAAAGAGTATCCTAAGAAGTGGCATACAATATTAAATGAAGCTTTGTGGTCATATCGGATGGCATGTCATGGTGCAACCAAGATAGCACCTTATCAATTGGTGTATGGACACGATGTAGTATTACCTTGGGAGATTAAAATTGGTTCTAGGCGAATACGCTTTCAGGATCAACTGACAGCCGATGATTATGATATTCTTATGAAAGATGAATTGGAAGATGTAGCAGGTCATCGGTTAAAAGCTTTAGTTAGCATCGAGGAGAATAAGAAAAGGGTAGCTAGATGGTATGACAAGAAAGTGAAGGTAAATGAATTTGTCGATGGTGAATTGGTCTGGAAGTTGATTTTACCGATTGGGACTAAAAGTTCTAAGTTTGGCAAATGGTCACCTAATTGGGAAGGTCCATATCGGATAAATCAATCTGTTCCTGGTAATGCATATATTCTTGAAACTCTCGAAGGAGTCGTATTTCCCAAAGCATTAAATGGAAAATATTTAAAGAAATATTACCCTAGTATCTGGATAGACGCATAAAAGTATAATTGCCGATAACAATCCTATCGGCTGGAGTTAAAACAAAGTATCAATTGTTGCCGATGCGCTAATTTAACAAAGCCTAGATAGCTGATATCGCACGCAGGCGAATTTCATCGGCTTCTTTCAATTCCTTGGCGTCTTCATCGGCACTTCCTTCCACAGGCTTGAGTTTCTTTTTGAGGACGAAGGCCTTGCGAGCTTGAGCATCTCGTTCCTGTTGAAGGGCCTTGATAGCATCGGGAAGCTGGCCTTCTTCTTGTTTAGCTTGAGTCAGAGCTGTTTCAACCTTTTCCAGTTCAGCTAGCAGGGCTGCCTTCTTTGCCGATAGATCTAAGATTTTCTGCCTAAGATCGACACTGGAGGCTTGCAAGTTGTTGATGTTCTTGTGCTTCTCATCGGCAGTTTGCTTCAGCTGCAGCATTTCTTCTTTAAGTTGAGCCTGAGCTGCTCTGTCAGCAATACGATGGACAGCCCTTTGATATTGAAGTTGTCTGCTCTCCAGATGGACTGCTGGAAAGATGGTTTCTTCAACATTGGCAGGAACTTGGCCGCGGATCATTTTGAAGATGGTCCTTGCAGGGTCCGAATCGATCACCAATTGGGCAGTATCTTGCTGCAGCAGATTTAGGAGAGCTTCTAGCTTGCCATAGGTGTCTGCCGATATTGTTTCTAATGCCAGGGAAGAACTCGCCTCTTCTCCGTCATCATCGGAGACGTCGATAGCAAAAGAGAATAAGCTATCGGGAGAATCTTGTTCCTGTGAAATAAAGAAAATTAGAAATCCCATCTGTGATATCTGGGGATATTATAAACCAAACAATTAATTGGTTTACCTGCTTCAGGGCAATTTCTTGAGCCTGGCTTGAAGGAGCGGCTTGTAGAGGATCATACAAAGGATCGGCAGAGGATGCCGATGGAATGTCTTCTATGATCTCATCGGTAGTCGGCCCTTGGGGTGTAATGGCTGATGATGTATCTTGTGCAGAAGGAGCAGCTTGTTCAGTTACATCAGTGGGTTGACTGACAGGTGTTGGAGCAGACGCAGGGGCTGGTGTAGATTTTTGTCGCTTTTGTTGAGCTTCAGCATCGGTCAAAGCTTTGCGCTTTGTTTGGGCTTCAGCGACAATTGGCTGGGGGGCATCGACATGTGTTGATTGGGGAGCTTGCATGCTTGGCATGCTTGCCGATGTGCCCGTTTGTTGCTGCAAAAACGGGTATAAGATTGGATATTTAACAGGGAAAAATGTAAAAATAAGAGAATACCTCTGAAGGAAGGGTAGAGGTCGTGGTGCTTGGTAGAGTTGCCGATGACGATCCAGCTGCAGCTTGCACACCCTGATAGTTGCATGTTAATATAGAGTGTATCGGTAGAAAACAGAGTAAGCAAGGTTATTACCTTAAAAGCCTTGATTAGGCTTGAAGCAGCAGCCTTTGGAGAAGCCCTGGATGTTCCCAGTCTTGGTCTGGAGGTGATGATTTTGGTGCGAGTCCTTTGGAAGGTCAAGGCCTCTAAGGTAGGGGCGTTGTAGCCGATTACTGAGACTGGAGAGGTTGGGTGGAGGTTGAAGGGTTTTCCACTTTTGCTTATTGATGGAACTGGATCATCGACCTGTTTCAAGAAAAGTTAGCTACCGATATACATATAAAAGGAAGGAAAGAGACAAAAGTTAAAAGAAACTTACTACATTGTCAGGAACGGCATAGTCGGGATCGATCATGTGCCGATATGTGTGAACAGATGTTGAAAACAACTGTTCTTTCCACTCTTGCCACCATTGCTTATATGACTCTGTGATGAAAGATGCTGGTGACCAGGTGGAGAGATCAACATTTGAGATATCGGCATCAGGAGCAAGTCTTACTATCCTGCTCCATTCAGTCCCAGCGGTAATGATTTCTCTGGGCTTGATCACATCGGCATAGCATAGCTTGATTGGCAGTTGCCCAAAGGCCAGCTGGCGAGATACTGCCGATGGATTGTAGAATTCATAAGTAATATGGGAAGCTTTCCCGCTACCAAATGTGTTGACTGGGATTGCTCTGGGGGTGATAATAGCCATCATAAGGTCATTCTCTTGGTTCAGATCACTATCGGCAAAATTGAAGAGAAGAGGGAACTTGTTATCCTCATCAATGTAAGGTACCCAAGCCCTGAGGTCACGAGGGAGGCCATGGTAGAAATTATGAAAAATCTGCCGATTTGGTCTTCATTGGCTTCTGTTCCGGGAAGGACAATTATGGCTTCGCCGAAGTTGAGAGGGGGGCGTGTTGCTGATTCATCGTCTCTAAAGACGTAATCTTCGGGAATCTCTCGTGGGAATTCTTGAGCAAAGAGATCCCACTATAAACGCTTATGCATGTGAGCGTTTAACCACATATTGATGAACCACCATGGGCCTCCCAGATTGCCGATGGGTTCGCCAAGTATAAGCTTCTGAGATACTTGGTGGAGAAGATGGTAGGTTGAGCTCAGAAGGTATCGGCCAAGTGGGAATCTGACACCGTTAGCTAAGAGTTCTGCTGCTGGGAGGAAAGCATTGGTTGGTCCTACCGATCGGCCACAGAAAATAAACTTCTCCAGCCACATGTTCAGGAATGTGGCGTGTTCCCTTTGATTGACAGTACCAGTCTTTTGGTACTCTTGGATGTATCCCGTCCAGCCGCCGATGTTGCGTGTACTCACTCTATACTCAGCTTTTCTGCCAAAAATGTGGCCTTCATCGACAGTTGATATGTCCAAGCCTGTGAGCATATATACATCGGCAAGAGTAGGGACGCATGGGCCATGGCCAAACATGAAGGTATTGGTGGTATCTGACCAAAAGTGAGCGGCAGCTATCATCATGGATTCATTCTTTTGTATATCGGCAATGGATAGCCTGATGCATTGATCTATCTTTCGTTCTGCCCAAAACACTTGCATTGATCTGTTGACCCTCAAGAACCAGTTTTTCCACCCCTTGGTGGGTTTGGGCCAAGAGCGGAACGTATCTTTCCACAGATTCAAAGAGAAATTTTGAGCTTTGAAGGGAATACGATTTGCTTCTGCATTAATCAGGTTAGTTGGATCTGGGTCGCCCATTGGACCTAGGCAATGGAGGGGAGGTTGATTGGTTGGAATCACCAGTGTGTTGCGTAGTTTCTGAGTTTGGATGATCAAGAAAATGGAAGAAGTAGGAAAATGCCAACTGTAAGAACTCGCAGGGAACCAAAAGGATTAAAGTAAAAGTAATAGAAGAAGAACGAACCGCAGGGACGTCGAAGTTAACAGCCATTGCTTCGAAAAGGATGAGGGCACGAGCTGGGAACTTGAAGATGACGATGAAGGGGGCTCTGGTGAGTCGAGGATGCGCAGTTGTTGGTTAGGGTTGCCGCCGGAGTGAGAATGCCAAAGGATGGAGTTTGAAGGTAGAAGATGAACAGCCCGGAGAAATCTATTTATAGGCCATTTGGGGTAGGGGTATTCTTGACTTATCTCTATACCGTACGCGGATGGATCGAGGTGGTTCAGTTGGATATGGTAACTGTTCGCACGACAATCAAGGGATGGTACAGAAGATTTGACGGCAAGTAATCATGACTTGAAGGATATCTCGATACAGGATTTTTTGGTTCTAAAAAAGTGATGTGTTGTGGTAAGATCTTGCTGATGGATTGTTATTTTGGTATCTCAACCGTAATTAAGGCAAAGAAGGTTGAAAAATGTGCGATATTTACTGAGATACATGGATTAGATCTAGATTTGATTAAATCTAGTAACAGATCATGTTATGCTTGGAGAATGGGTTGAAAAATAGGTAATAGCAAGCATCATCTGGAGTAAATTTCGGAGCATCAGTATCTTATACTCCGAAATTGGGGGGCATGTGTTGACATCATTTTTAGCACGTGTCAAGATGATCAGGAAGGGCTAATCAACAGAGGAAAGATTACCGTGTAGATTGATAGCCGATGAGAATAAGCTTGTTTGTGAGTGGTGGCAGCGTTTGGATTTAATTTGAAGTGTTGCCGATGAGGTTAAGGGTATTATTGCCGATGCCGATGAAAGAGGGTTTGGAGACTGCTACCGATGAAATAGGGGATGTACCGATGAAGGAGGGTATGAAGACTGCTGCCGATGAAATAGGGAATGTACCGATGGAAGGAACTTGAAGGCTGCTGCCGATGGAACAGGGACTGTGCCGTTGAAAAGGAGGTCGATGAGAATACCATCGTGATTGAGGCGGACTATGGAGTAAAATAGGAGTTAATTTCCTTGTATACGTTTAGTAGAGTCTGAGTTGTATCAAAGTCATGTGTTTCCTTAGATTTGGATTTAGTGTCCTAGTCGTATTTGGTTACGTTTCTATAGATCAGGATATAAATATAGAGTGAAGGGCAATGTAATAGGGGATCAATCAATACATCAAAAAACCAGCTTTTACTCTTATTTACATCTACTTTCAGCGACTTCGTCAATTTGCATATTTTTTCTTTTTACGAGTTCTCATCGATTCGGCGAGTTGCATTGCTCTAAGTGCAATCTTCGACGATCCTCAAGTTCCGCGTGAGTACCTCTTGGCCGTGACTTCCGGACATATCGCTGTTGTCAGGACCAAAGTGCTCGTATCTTCATCCTTGTCGATTAACAGGTCAAATCGACTGGCACGCTTTGGATATCGACTTCGGGTATTAGCCCTTTGTGTTTGCAGATTTACTTTTGCATCAACAGCTTGGCAGCTGTTGCGATGGGGAGCAAGGTTTAGGATCGAACCGCGCTAGTTGATACCATGTAGAAGGAAAGAATATGGCCAACGAGATTCTATTGCATCACTGATGGGTATATGTATCGTGTACAACAGAGATAGCGCACGGAGCGCATCACTCAGGTCAGGGCGACATCGTGGCCGCCTGGCTTGACCGCTAAACTAACTCACGCATAACCGTAACTCTCAACAGTTGTGATGTACCGCTGCCATATTCAGACTAAACAATCATAGCATGTTGCAAGGTATTTTCATGAGAATTAATAATCATGTACTACTTTGATGAAGAGAGAATTTCCATAGCCAATTTTCAATGATTGAATCTAGATATGACATTGTATATGTGATCTGCATTGAGAGAACTGTTGCTGCTTGTGCTCACATAATCATGAAAAGTATTTGCAATGGGTTGAGATCATACCTAATTTGCATATCCAATGACAATTTAGATTCTCAAATCAGCCCTCATGATACATACATTTTAATGCAAGGCTTCAAATAAGATTACATGTTTCATTACAACATCATATGAAATACTACTTTTTATTATTGCTATTCTTACCTATATATGTACGTCTTCTCAACTCTTATTAGTCCAGACCAGCTAAATAATCCGGTTTGGAACTGGAATCAGAGAAGACGTACAGTCTGATAGTGGATAAACATGTATCCAACTATCCAAGTCTGTAACAAGATACTCCCTTTATTTCAAGCTATATATACGATAGTTTAGTTTTATTGGAAGTCAAACTTCTCTATTTTTGGTTAAGTTTATAGAAAAATACACAAACATCTACAATATCCATTAGATACACTATGAAATATATTTTTCTATAAAACTTAGCTGCAGTTAGACAAGTTTGAATTTGCTATAACAAAACTAAAATAATTTATCATTTGGAACGGAGGGAGTATTAGTTGTGTCGATCAATCCTCTATGTTGATAACCACAGCACTTGGGGGCCTTTCAGGGTTTGTGAAGCGGGCAAGCCGTGCTAGCTTGTTAGTAGATTCTGTGATTCTCTCGATCTGAATTACTACGTCGGAGAGAAGAGATGCAACGACTGCTGCATGCATCACTTGCAACAGAGCCGCATCCTCTGATAACTGGGATCTGAAGTCACTTGCAGCTTTGGCGGCTGCAGACATGTCGTTGGTTTGACATGGTACAGTCATAGTCCGAACTGCCAACGAGAGCCCTCTGAGCGCCTTTGCAGAGTGCAAGCTCATTGCACCACATGTAGCTCTAATTTTCAGGCATAGCTCTGGATTGGCTTCAGGATACTGTAACAACCAAAGATAAGGATATATTATCATGTTAAAAAAAACAAGTCCAGAAAGTAATCGGTTCCATGGACTTCAATTTCGATCATGAAATTAGGGATATTTTGCGATCACCTGAGACTTTTTCAGGACTACGACACAGGACGCAAGAGCCTCCATTGAAGAAGCGCACTGGCGACAAAGAGTGCCGAGCTTTTGATATTGGCTCCACGGGTGGCGGAAGCGGAATTTTCCGTGAATAGGCTCCCACTTGGCAAAAGTGCACTGCAGTGTTTGGATGATATACATACAATTGGAATAGATCCTTGTGATTTTTGTTTACATACACGGGAAGGAGGTTTGTACTCAACAAAAGGGAAAGGGAACTGACAATCCCCAAAGTGAGATGAGCTTACCAAAGAGTCCTCTCTGACCTTCGAATTGAGGACGGCCTTGTGCACCTGAAGAAAGGCTTTGCCTTCCAAATTTTCACATGGAGAGTTCTCCCTAAAGCATTCAGATTCCATTCCTGCACACATGAGAAATTTTAGTCTCATAACTCTGGAATCTGCAAACCATTTTTTTTGTCAGTTTCTTTTGTCCAACTTTCAGCTGTAAATGGTGAAGGCACTGCAACCTAATACTAGTTCGTACAGAGAACATGTATGTATGACTATCTGATGTAGAGCTGTCCTGGGAGAGTGAAAATAAACAGGTTTTTGTTTTGACTAGCAGGCGTCTACGTATACTTGGAAGGACAATAAGTTGCATTACGAAAAGTAGTATGAATATCTTTGCCGTAGAAATTTTGGTTGAGCATGTTCGGTTTAATTTGGTTAGAGGATTAAGCATTTAGTACCTAAGTTTCCCAGGTCGTACCTTCAAGGAACTCTGCCAGTTTGTCGAGGCTGCCGGCGGTGAGCTTGTGGAGGTCCTCCCCGGCCCAGATCGGGAAAATGAAGACGGTGGTGAAGAGGCAAATGGCGACGCCGACGGCGATGGTAGTGAACCGCTCGTGCGCGAACTCCAGGAGCTCGTCCACGCGGTAGCTCGACACAGCCACCATGGCGAAGGTCAGTATGAAAATCATCACGCCGTAGTCGTACCTGGCCTTCAGCTCCGGGATGAACCGCGAGAACGTCGCTGCCGACCCTGCAGATCGAGGAATCCACCATGAAACATTAATTTGCCAATTCTGTAAGCATATGTAGTACCTGCATAAACACAGGTGAAACATTTGGTTTGGAGCCACGCCATGAAAAATATGTACGCCGTAATGATGGAGTAGTTTTGCGGTGGCATGCATGAAACATTTGGCAGATTTGTACCTTGCACGGAAACATTTGGGAAGAAAAGAATGCTGGCCACATCTTTAGCTTACTATTACAATTTGGATATTAATCCTTACAAAACTTGCTAGAAAAAAATCATAGAAATTCAATACAAAAAAGAAAAAACTAGCGATTAATTTGGGGTGCTAATTTTACTGATATGAGCCATTGAATATATCCTGTTTCTTTAACTTGCCTACTCCTGCCTTTAAAAAAAACAACATAAAATAATCCTTAGCATTCCCGATTGTCATTTTAACATATAATATAATTAAAGCAAACACCTAAATTTGTATCAAAATTACTCGCCTCGCCATTATGATAGATCATCTAAGTAACCCATATAAATCGCCACTTCTACTAAAGTGCATATTTAAGTTACAAACGTTTGCTAGAACGAAAATGCTTAAAATAACCATATGTTATGTTTACACACACATAGTGTCAAATAACTTAAAACAAACATACATGTTGTGTCATCATATAGATCAAGTACACAAATACATGCATATGTGATAATTATAATTTTATGTTTGAGTAATCATGAAGAATGTTCCATAAACAACTTATATACCAATGACACTAACAAAATGTATAAAATTATATTGATATCCATGACAATAATTTAAAATTTCGGCTGAATCATCATTATGTGACATCCATAATGATATATACTCCCTCCGTTTCAGGTTATAAGTCGCTTTGACTTTTTTAGTTCATCCATTTTGCTATGTATCTAGACATATTATTATATCATCCAGATGCATAACAAAATAGATATACCAAAAATGTGAAAGCGACTTATAATTAGGAATGGAGGGAGTAGTACATATAGTTGTAAGCATTCTGTTCTTTTTAATAAAATAAAGTTACTTGTAATTCTTTGCTAAGAAGATTCAACATAGTAAATAGTGGAAGAGAGACAATTGTAGACCAAGAGTAGCCATGGCATATGGATGGCAAAAAGTAGATATTAATCGATAAGTTTACCATTGCATGAGTTATTATCGAGTTTCTGAAAAATGCGTATGGTATTAGAGAGCACGTGAAAATATAAAAAAAATAGTTTATTAGTTTTAGGTTTGAAACATTAATTTTGAATTCTTACTTATTTCATTTATGATTCTAGCCGTGCATGCAGGAGGAGCGGTTGACGAATGACGACGGCCTTATATGTATATAGACATATAGTGTATAATAATACTAGTAACTAACAAAAAAAACTGAAAAGTAAAAAAAAAAAAAAAACTCTGCCTGCGGACGGGCAGACAGCCCCGCGACTTTGTGCATAGGTAGAAAACCTATCACGCAGGCCGAGAAAACTCCGAACCCCTGTCCCGCCCACACACAGAGCCCGCATCCCCGTGAGAGGGCCGGGTCACTCCTGTGCTTTGGGACGCAGGACTACCTATCACGCAGGCCGAGAAAACCCCGAACCCCTGTCCCGCCCACACACAGAGCCCGCATCCCCGTGAGAGGGCCGGGTCACTCCTGTGCTTTGGGACACAGGACAGAGGAGGGAGTTTTTTTTACCATCACCGACCGAAATTCGTCCATCACAGGACAGTCCCAACAGAGACCCGAACTGGGTCACGGGGCATGCGGAATGGAAATTCGCTCCCCGAAGGGATCGAACTCTGGCCGGCAAGCAGCCATACCTGGCGCTCAGCCACCCGATCGAGCTAACGCTCGGTCGCAAAAATCTGAAAAGTAGCGTGTCGAGATGCAGTTAGTAGTAGTAAACATGGATGGACCGGCAGCGTACGTACCTACTAAGAAGACGAACACGCCGAGCAGTATCGGCTCTCCATTTTCCCCACAAAGGTTCGCCGCCATATGAGCTCCGACGGCGAGGAAGGCGGCTATCAACGTCGCAAAAATTCTGTTCAGTCCTCTACTCAGCGTTCCCCCTGTTGCCGCAAGATCCGCATGCAACACATGTATGTTTACACGCACGTTATTACCTCTATGCATGAACAACAGCTAGCGTGTCTCTCTCTTTCTCTCTCTCTCTCTCTATATATATACACACACACACAAATCGCACGTCGATCCATACCAACTGTGAATCCCATGACGACGACGACAGTGATCACGGCCCATATGACGGAGTCTCCCCACCCATTGAACAGTGGCGTGACGTAGTAAAGCACGGACACCAGCGTCAGCGCCAGCCCGACCTTGAGCGAGTGCGCCACCCGCCGGGGGTCGTCGCGGGCGATCTTGGCTAGCTTGCCGACGAACCCAACGACCGTGCACCTGAGCCTGTACAGCGCCGAGCAGAGCTGCTCCCGGCAGTTTGCCAGGAAGCCTCCATCGCCGCCATTGTTGTTGCTCTCCGTCGTCAAGGACTCCATCGCAGCTCAGTTACACTTACACGTATGGCGCACGCCACAGGTGAAGCGGCCTCGAAAGCTATAGGCGCTTGCTGAAAACGCGATGTAGCTTGAAATGGTTGGCGAGCTAGCTAGTTTGTCGCATATATGATGAAACGGTGGCACGTGAGGACTTATATTTATAATAATACAAGCGGAAATTTGGTCCGGCCCTCGAAAGCTATAGTTTGCTCTGCTCACGTATGCATATGAGTTTTCAACGCTGCAGTCCCCATCTTGTTACTGTTACATTCAAGGGCCAAGATTCAACCATATGACGTTAAGAAGTCGGAAACGGTCGGAAAACTCCTCAACCATTTTCTACTTTTATATTTGAATACGAAAATGAAAGCAAAAACAGTAAAGCCGGACACGAAAACGAACGTGAACTTACGGAATATCAAGAATTTCGAAAACGAACCCATTCGAGCGAAATTATGTCGAACACGGTCGGTATACGAAAATTCAATACGGAATACCGATCCATAATGCATAACAATTAACAAGTGTCATCATGGCAAATTTTCGAGTGCAAGAGAGCAGACTTATCAATTTGGTTTCTTTGACAAGAGAAAAAAAAGAAAAGAAAAAAAGAAAAAAGAGAAAAATTTGAGATGCCATCGGTCCTAGACTAGAAAGGATAGCAACAACGCCTGGCCCATCTAGCTCTCTTTTGGTCGCCCAGTCACATACAATGCAACAACAGCGCCACGTGAAGCCAGATGTAGCCATGCAAGCATACAACACCGTGCGAGGTGATTAGTCCTACCTCGACGACTCAGGGAGGCGCGACGGGGGTGAGCTGCCTATATAATCCGGCCAATGAGTATCAGTGCTCCACACTTGCCTTTGCCTAGTTGCCTAGACAGTAATGATTGACAACAAAATTCGGCTTAAACTGAATTTTGAATTCGGGATATTCTGAATTAAAAGTAGAAAACGGTCGGAAACGGTCGAAAAATGTCTAAACCGTTTTCTACTTTTACATTTGAAATACGAAAACGAAAGCGAAAACGGTAAAGTCAGACACAAAAATACGAATTCGATCCGATAAAATACAGAAAACGATGCAATTCGGTTCGGGATATTTCCGTTCCGTTTTCAACCTTATCCCCACCCATTGAACAGTGGCGTGACGTAGTAAAGCACGGACACCAGCGTCAGCGCCAGCCCGACCTTGAGCGAGTGCGCCACCCGCCGGGGGTCGTCGCGGGCGATCTTGGCTAGCTTGCCGACGAACCCAACGACCGTGCACCTGAGCCTGTACAGCGCCGAGCAGAGCTGCTCCCGGCAGTTTGCCAGGAAGCCTCCATCGCCGCCATTGTTGTTGCTCTCCGTCGTCAAGGACTCCATCGCAGCTCAGTTACACGTATGGCGCACGCCTCAGGTGAAGCGGCCTCGAAAGCTATGGGCGCTTGCTGAAAACGCGATCTAGCTTGAAATGGTTGGCGAGCTAGCTAGTTTGTCGCATATATGATGAAACGGTGGCACGTTAGGACTTATATTTATAATAATACAAGCGGAAATTTGGTCCGGCCCTCGAAAGCTATAGTTTGCTCTGCTCACGTATGCATATGAGTTTTCAACGCTGCAGTCCCCATCTTGTTACTGTTACATTCAAGGGCCAAGACAACTTCGAGGCATCTGTGATCTCCCACAGCATCGTACCTCCTTTGTGAGCATCCTTCATTGCCTCTCCCTTTTTTTTTTGCTATATATAATAACCATTTGTCAATTTGTTGTATGATACTTTTTGCCAAACTTTCCTGCCCCATTCATGCAGGATACTACTTGTATTATTATTTATTTGTTTTCTGGGTAATGTCAGCAAATCATTTTATGTTAGGAAAAAGTCTACTTGAACCCCCAACTATTAGGGGGTGTCTACTTTACCCCCAAACTATGAAACGGTCTAATTTACCCCCTGAACTTTGCAAAACCGGCTAAATCACCCCCTCGAGCAGTTTTGGGCGGTGGTTTTGCTACAGTAACAACGGTTTTTGCTACAGTAACAGTTGTTTTGTCTTTTTCCTTTTTTATTTATTTCGTCTGAATCTTTGAAAAAACATAGTAACTCACAGAAAAATCATAAAATGGAAAATCCAATTTTGTTGGACTCCACATGAGTAGATCTACACAGTGAACTTATAATATAGCATGCTTTAGTACAAAGTTTTTGCTGTAAATTTTGATCTATTTTTTTTCTGTAATTAATTTGAATAATTCATACAACAAAAACTTTGTATTAAAGCATACTATATTATAAGTTCACTATGTAGATCTACTCATGTGGAGTCCAACAAAACTGGATTTTCTATTTTATGATTTATCTGTGATTTACTATGATTTTTCAAAGATTCAGACGAAATAAATAAAAAAGGAAAAGACAAAACCGCCGTTACTGTAGCAAAACCACCGCCCAAAACCGCTCGAGGGGGTGATTTGGCCGGTTTTGCAAAGTTCAGGGGGTAAATTAGACCGTTTCATAGTTTGGGGGGTAAAGTAGACCACCCCCAATAGTTGAGGGGGTCAATTAGACTTTTTCCTTTTATGTTATCTTTTAGTAATATGAGAAAAGTCTGTAGTCCAAAAGCTGATGTGTTGTTATGAACCTTGTTTGTGATGGGTTAATAAAGCGCAGACTGCAGAATCCATAAAGAGGCCATACATATTGGGTTGAAGGAAGGTGGTGAAATGGAGTGAATAGATCTAGATTTTGGGGGTTGGTGTGATTATTTGTTTCATGCCTTGTTTCATTTGTACTTAATTCTGAACAGCATGTTGCCTGTCCTGATATACACAAGTGCTAGCTATTTCATCTACTCAAAGCTAATTGTTAGACACCAACCACAAAAGATAGGATGTAATCCTTAATTAAATGGTAACTCGATTGCCAAATGAATGGGCAGTGAATCAATTTTGTTAACCAAATTTTGTGTTTGCTTGCCATATCAATTAGAATTTACCTGGTTCATATCACTATGTTTCACACCATTATTACTAGCTCACTGTATTGTTTGATACATGCATGCTTAAGCTGTGTACTTGGTGCTTCAAACTCAGCAGGTCTTGCGAATGTGTGACTGCTGCACCAACCCCATCAAGGATTGTGCTGCACCGAACCACAATGAGGCTGGCATAAGACCACCTTCAACAACACATGCTCGTGGTGCTCCCCCACAAACCTCAACAAGTTGCAAACCTGCTCCACTGACGTCGTCCTCACATTGTTTGCAGCCTACAGATTGAAGTGTTGTAGGTACACACTTAACACTTGTGGGTTCTATGTCCAGAAATAATTCATGTGTCATTGTCTTCCTGCTCTATCAGACTTGGCTTCCACATTTATCTTTGTATATGTGTAACTGCTGTTGCTTGTTGTGGGCAATGCAAATGCTTGCTCTGAGTTGTTTATCTAATCTCTAGTTGCTCTCTGTTATGAAATTTCGTAGTCTGAACAAATATAATTTTTCAGCTGCTCCCCACAAAGACTCATGGATAAATCTGATATTCCCAGTGAACTTGGATATAGCTAGTAATGAACAGATGGAAACTTTTGATCATGAGTGTACTAACCAACTGGGAATTGCTAATCATCAGGGCATATGCCAAACTCTCGAGCATTTGTATAGTTCACTAATCTGATGCATGCAGTCTGATGCATTTGTAGGAGAAAAATATTTAAAAATAAACTACATGACTCCTAAATTGCTGAGGTATTGCCTGTGCCAGTGTGCACTTATTGTGCTTGTAGCTAAGCAAGTTAGCTGTGCCGCTTATATTTAAGTTAACTCCTAAATACATTATGGAAGAGGCATGCATAATATTTTAAGTTAGCTGTGCTATATTTAAACAAGTTGTAAATCATACATGATGTAATCTTGAATGACCTATGGCTGGTTTGAAAAGGGTAGTATATCATTTCTTTGCAAACCAAATGAAACCTACTGTTATCTTCACTGAAGCACCAACACGCTAGGGCTGCTAAGCAAGGACTGAACCCTGCAGCCATGCAGATCAGACTTGTTAGAAGAATTTCCTAAAGTATATCTTCTAAGAAATATGCACTCACTGTATATAGCTTCATAAATTCTTTCTATTTGTTATAAGATCAGCCACTTATCAGCAATAGCTAACAGTTGAAGCGTGAAAAATGCTATATAGCAATGCAAATATGCTGGCAAGCTGGGTTGGCGCGCTGCTGCTACTGCTGGCTGGCTATGGCCAAGCGGGGCTGGCCAAAACAGGCTGCAGGTGGCCGTGGCCGACCAGAGCTGGCCATGGCTGGCTGCTACTAAGCTGTGGCTAGCCAGGGGTAGCCAAATGTGGCCAGGGTGGCTGGGGTTGACTAGGTGCTGAATTAGGCCTTTCTGGCACGTGTACTGCTGAACTAGATTGTAGCATCTGCTTGTAGCATCTGCTGTACTCCATTGTTGGCAAGCTATTACTTTTGGTTTTTGAGTTCCTAGACTAGAAATGATTATGTGCACAAACTACTACTATTGTTTGCTGGGATGTGCCTTCATGTGATCTTTTGGTGCCTAACTTTGTTGGATGATGTATTACAAACATGGTGTACAAGACAAGATTGTATGTTATATGTATGCGTTTCTGTACCTTTATGTGATGACATTAAGCTTTAATGCGGGTACGATATGTGCTAAATGTTTTCTAATTGTATTTATTTTTATGGCATATTTTTGTTGTCCCGTTGAACAATCTGACGTTCATATTTTTGTTTTCTAATTGTATTTATTTTTTTGGCATATTTTTGTTGTATTTACCCTTCTTAGTTTCTTCCTCTTTCTTCTTCTCTTTTTTATTTTCCTTTTATCACCTTCTCCACACTGCATCTCTGAAGTTCATATTCATATGGTGCCTCCTTGCCTCGCCTTATGACCACGTTCTGTCTTACCGCCTTAATAACCATGCATACACCCACCCTTCCAGTAAAAAACACAAGGCGCCTTTTATTTTAAAAAAATAAAAAGCTAATGTTTGCACATTTTTACAACAATTAGTAAATTTATAAGAATATTTACTGTATAATTACAACTTAGAGCAACTTCTATATGCTTGGTATATATGTGGTTGTTGGCCTTCGTGCCATGTTTGGTATATATGTGGTTGTTGGCCTTCGTGCCATGTTTTTTTTCAGGTTTTGGGAACCTCCCCATGTAGGGGAGGTGCTGCCAAAATTTTGAGTCGACACTAACCATTTTTGCCCTTTTTTGCAGGAGGACCTGTGGGAGGGACTCGACAACCCCGATCGACTTCGTCGGTGCTGCGGTCTTCCTGCACCGCGTCGGCTCGCCACTGCACCGACTCTGCACCGCCCCGCTACCCGGACCTCACCGTCACCCTAGGTATAACCCCTCTATCCGTATGTGGTCTTTGGTCGCGTAACCTAGTTAGGTGTCTCTCGTTCGAAAGAGATACGGTCGGAAATATGCAGACCTTTGCATATCTGCGACCGTATCTCTTTTGGATTGTCCACGTTTTTTGGACAGCCCGCGGATGCGTAGTTGAGGTTAGTTTTCATACTCCGCTCTATTTCGAGATGGTGTTTCAGCATCACCTCTCCGTTGTTCTCCGGATACACACTCTCCCTTGCAGGACGTGTATCGGGAGAACGGCGGGGAGGTGCTGCCGAAATTCAATCTCGGATAGGAGCAGAGCATGGAAACTAACCTCATCTACGCATCCGTGGGTGGGATTAGGACCTATCCTCACCTATTAGAGAGTAGGGACACCGCGTAGATGCAATTGATGGTCACCTATGGTGATATTTTATATGCTAGAGGATGGATGACCGTCAGTGGATGTACACCGGCCGGACAAGTGAGGGTCATACCAGCTATGAATGGATGCAGAAGACTGATCGTTTCTTGAATCGTGCATTCGGCAAGGCCGCAAAATTCCCGAAAATGGCTTTGTGTCCCTGCAGCAAGTGTGGTAACAGGAGAATGCTAGACAAGGAACTCATGGGTAAACATCTGCACAAGAATGGGTTTACCCCAAACTACACCCGGTGGGTCCACCATGGTGAAGCCGATCGTATAAGAGAGGAGGTGGTGAGACAACGCGTCGAGGCTTTCGATGCTGATGCCGGGGTAGCAGACATGGTAGATGACGTTCACCAAGCACAGTTTGCTGAAGGGCGTGAGGAGGCGGAGATGCAGGCAGCCGTGGATGCGTTCAAGTACATGATGGACTCGGTGGCGAAACCCCTTCACGCTCATTCTGAGGTCTCTTAGCTAGATGCCATTAGTCGCTTGATGGGGTTGAAGTCTGATTTGAACATGAGTCGAGAAGGCTTCGATAAGGTGTTGGCCGTGGTTGGCACCCTACTTCCAAAGAACCACGTGTTGCCGAAGACCATGTATGAGGCACATAAGCTCCTTAAAGCACTGAAGATGCCGTATGAGCAGATACATGCTTGTCCGAACGGGTGTGTCCTATTTCGTGAAGAACATAAGGAGGCAAAGTACTATCCGAAGTGTAAAGCCTCCAGGTTCCTGGAGGTAGAGTCTAGTGATGGTGGTGGCCAGAAGACTCAGCTTAAGATACCCGCCCGAGTCTTACGGCACCTTCCCTTTGTGCCGAGGCTTCAAAGGCTATTCATGAGCGAGGAAACCGCGAAACAGATGACGTGGCACAAGAATGGCAAACGGTATAATCCTGACAAGATGGTACATCCATCTGATGGTGAAGCATGGACCAGCTTTAATGATAAGCATCGTCTGAAATCCAATGAGGCTCGTAATGTACGTGTCGCGCTGGCAACAGATGGGTTCAATCCTTATGGCACGATGTCCGCCCCTTACACATGTTGGCCCGTGTTTGTTATCCCCCTCAATCTCCCCCCTGGCGTCGCCTTTCAACGACATAATGTGATCTTGACATTGATAATTCCTGGACACCCGGGGAAGAATATGGGTGTGTACATGGAGCCTGTGATTGATGAATTGATCAAAGCTTGGAATGAAGGGGTGTGGACATACGACCGAGCAACAAAGCAAAGCTTCAAAATGTACGTTTGGTACCAGTACTCCATGCATGATTTCCTGGCATATGGGTTATTCTGCGCCTGGTGTGTTCAAGGGAAGTTCCCGTGCCCAATATGGCAGGAAGCTGTAAGGTTCATTTGGTTGAAGAAGGGTGGCAAGTATTCGTCGTTCGATCAACATCATCAATTCCTAGATTCCAACCATCAATTCCGACAAGACACCAAGAACTTTAGGAAAGGTGTCGCTGTCACGAACCCTAGACCACACTTGAAGACTGCTGCTGATGTTCATACTGAGATAGATGCTCTCGTGCCCAATGAAGAAGGTGGTTTTGTGGGATATGGTGAGCAACACATGTGGACTCATAAGTCCGGCTTGACGAGGCTCCCCTATTTCGATGACCTCCTACTGCCCCATAACATTGATGTAATGCACACTGAAAAGAACATCGACGAGGCACTTTGGGCAACACTCATGGACACTGACAAGTCTAAGGATAACCCTAAGGCTAGAGTGGACCTGGCGACGTTGTGCGATAGACCAGAGTAAAATATGCGGCCGCCTGCAAACGATAAGAACTGGAAAAGGCCTAAGGCCGATTTTGTCTTGAAACCAGAACAAAGGAGGGAAGTACTACGATGGATCAAGGAGTTAATGTTCCCTGATGGATATGCAGCGAACCTGAGCACGGGAGTGAACTTAGGCACTATGCGAGTCAACGGGATGAAGAGTCATGACTACCACGTATGGATTGAGCGGCTTCTTCCGGCGATGGTACGAGGCTATGTTCCTGAGCATGTCTGGCTAGTGCTTGCAGAGTTGAGCTATTTCTTCTGCCAGCTTTGTGCCAAGGAGCTATCTCGGACCGTGGTTGCAAACTTGGAGAAAGTGGCACCTGAATTGCTTTGTAAGTTGGAGAAGATCTTTCCACCCAGTTTCTTCTTGTCGATGCAGCATTTGATTGTGCACCTCCCGTATGAGGCACGTATGGGGGGGGCCGTGCAGGCCCGTTGGTGCTATCCAATCGAGAGATGTCTGAAGGCCGTTCACAAAAAATGTAGAAATAAAGCCAAAATTGAGGCTTCCATTGCAGAGGCTTCCATTGTGGAGGAGGTGACAAACTTCACACAGCTATACTACACGAAGAACCTTCCTAGCGTGCATAATCCACTCCCTCGCTACAATATTGACGAGAATGATTCCAACCTCAGCCTTTTCCAAGGGCAACTCGGTAGGTCAAGTGGATCGACCAAGAAGAGGTTAGACAATGAAGAATGGCGCAGGATCATGATATATGTGTTCCACAACCTACCCGAGGTGAAGCCGTTCATTGAGTAAGTTCTCAAAGAACTTGTTTCAATACGTCCTCACTATTCTGTATCCAACTGATTGTTTCTTGTTTGCACAGAGAATTTATTCGTATATCCTAGCATCAACCAAGGGATCCTACCCAACGACAAACCGACACCCTTCTTTCACAGGGTCCGGGAGCAGGGAGGCCCAATTTTATTTCTTGCTTCAAAACAAAGGTATTGTCCAATTTACCTCGTACCTAGTTCGAGATTTCGAGTTTCGCGTACTTAGTCCGACAATATTTCCTTCTTGCGCTTGCAGGCCCAAACCGATGCAACTATGAGGCAGGAGTTGAGACAGGCTGCAAATGGCTTCGACAGTAAGGTGAGATCTTATTCAGGTTATGATGTGAATGGATATCGCTTTCACACAAGAAGCTACGAGCGAGCTCGGTCTCATCGAAAAACCACAACAGCGGAGTTTGTACTCCCGGCACTGATGGCCTCGAGTATCATGGCATAATTGAAGATATCTATGAACTTTCATTTTATGGTTCGAAACCTCTTCGTCTCGTCATGTTCAAATGCCACTGGTTCAATCCTCGACTAACGAAACGGAGCCCTAATATTGGTCAAGTTGAGATTCGACACGATTCCGTCTATCAAGAAAATGATGTCTTCATTGTGGCGGATCAGGCCGTGCAGGTTTATTATTTGCCATACGCATGCCAAGGCAACAAGGCTCTTCAAGGTTGGTCTATTGTGCACCAGGTATCGCCACATGGTAGATGTCCTGTCCCAAATGATGTAGATTACAACTTCAACCCAAACACATATGATGGAGAGTTCTATCAAGAAGATGGGCTACAAGGGAGGTTGGTGATAGACTTAACTGAGGTGATCAGAATGGAAGTAGACAATGAAAGGGTTGATGACGAAGAAGGAGATGAGGTGCAAAATGCCAAGGACATAGAAATGCTTGAATGATTACATTTAGACGATGACGATGAAGGCAACATTGAACCTTCAGACAGTCTTGTTTATTTGGACAATTTTGATAGTGATGACGAGACATATGATCCAGATAATCCCAATAATGATGATTACTTCTAATACATGTAATACAATGTTATTTTGAAATCGTGTTTTGTTTATTTACTTAGCATCTATTTCTATTACATGTAATAATATGTCTTGTTTGTTTTTTAATTGCAGGTGATTGAACAAAGATGGCGGGCGGTAGTGGGCCAAGGAACGTGAACTCGAGGTACCAGAGAGCACGTGAGGATGCAGATGTCGGAGAGAACTCGTCAGATTGGAGGAGGCAGAGGGCTAGGAGCAGCGGCAGTGGCAGCGGCAGCGGCAGCAGGAGGGGCCGACCTCCTCTAGGCAGGCCGCGTGACGTGCCGGAGGAGGAGCTCCGTACCTCGGACTCCTCGGAGGACGAGCAGGCTCGGGCGACGGACAACGAGGGAGATGCACAGGAGGGCGGTGAGGCTGGAGGTAGTTCCACTGCTGTGGCCAGGCCCTACTTGCGAGGTCCCTCAAAACTCCCTAGGCCTCCGCTTCCTCCCCTGCGCCCAGTGATCCGCCCCCAGGGGGACAGGTAACTAACTTTAGATTTTATCACAGCTACTTCATATAACCTGTTGAAAATTATCAGAGAAACTAATATTGTTTGTTAATGACTTGTGCAGGCACTGGCAGGTTGTGTCGCCTGGTGACTCACGCAACCCCAACCACATCTTGGGGCTTGTGTGCAGGCACTATTACCCCGGCATTGTCACGCACAAAGGGACTATGGGGCCGGGCAAATCGTGGGACCACTACAAATCTGCCCCCGACGTAGATTATGAAGACAAGCAGGAGTGGGTCAGGAGAGAGTTCTGGGTAAGTCTCATTCGCACAACTTTGTTCAATATATCGCATTCATTTGACTTTTTTTACATAATTACTTGATACATTGTGTCTATTTGTAGACTTTTTTCAGGTGTGAAGAGGGACAGGAGGAGAGGGCGGAAAAGATCTTGGTGAAAAGTGCCAGGAAACGCATCTCCGACATGCACTATGAGGAGCGCCTCACTTGCATCATCAAATACTACGCTACGCGACTTGGTCAGAAAATCACCAAGACACAGGCAAGATAGATGTCTCTAACCCGGGAACAGTTCCTTGAGGTAAATAAAGAAGAAAAATACTAATTCGTTTTGAGATTAAGTAGCTTTAATTTGGTCGTCTTATATCTCAATTATTTATGACATGTAGATGATTCCATGGTGGTGCGAGTCGTATCGGGATTGCTGGGAGATGATTGTGGACAGGTGGTTCACAGATGTTTATATCCAGGAGCACGAAGCCCACCGGGAGCGGGCTTTGCAGGCGATAGGCCCCACACACCACCAAGGCAGCCGCAGCCTCGCCGCGTACAAGAAAGCATGGGTAAATGAATTCATTTTTAGTATTCTGACGCTCCATTCTGCATGTTTCTTCTAATCATCTTGTTGTCTTTCTCGCAGTCGGCGTCACATGGTGGTCAGTCTTTGTCCACGTTCATGGCGTATGGACTGGCCCGCAAGGGAAAGGCAGCTTCCGATGTCACCTTTAGCCTGGATGACCCACCCGAGTCGTACAGCAACTCGAGCGCTTACACCCGCATCAGCTCCTACGCGTCGGAGGCAAGGTCGGTCGAGGGGCCAGAGTGGGATCCGAACGCCGATGACATTGATGGGCCGACTGTCATGAGGATCGGACAGGGCAAGAAGCATGGGCGGTACTGCTTGGTGATGGCACACTCGAGTCCGGCTCTGTTCCAACCCTCTCCCAGATCCGAGCAGAGACCCCGACCGGAGGCCCGGTCATACACCAACGGCCGTCCCCTTCACAGCAGCGGGTTGATGCACTTCAGGTTTGTCCTGTTTAAATCTTTGTACATTGATCTTTACATAATTTAGTTGCCTTTACATCACTGAAACAGATGGGTTGAAATGTTGCAGGCCGAGAACGAGAGGATGGCTTAGGAGCTGCGGGACCTGGTGGCGAGGACCGAGCAGGGCGAGCGGGAACGAGAGGCCGAGCGGGCCGAGCGGGAAAGACAAGCCAAGCAACTGGCGGAGATTACGGCGTTCCTGCAGCACTTTGGGCAAGTCAACGGTGTACCTGTGCCGCAATTCGCTCCACCGCCGCCAGTTCTATCTAGTCCTGTGAGTATGAAACCAAATTGCTTCGACTAGTGCTTTCATTAGATGACCACTCTAACACATGCAATCTCTTGCCCTTTATGCAGCCTCCGTCGGCGGGTTCGAATAACCCATCTCAGGGGCAAGTAGGTGACGGCGCTTTTCCTTCACCAGGCACTCAGTTTCCCCCCAACCTCTAGTTTGATTCTCTTTTTCACCGCTTGATGGATATGTGGTGCATTGTGAATAACTATCGACTTGTGACGATCAATATTGGACCTATTATATTTGCGATGTCGTGTATGTGAGATATTGTGTTGGCGATGTGATATATATATGTGGGATTGAGTTTGTGATGCGATGGATGTGCTATATTGTGTTTGTGATGCTTCAGATGTGATGTATATCTTTTATATGGTGTGTTTATAATTATAGGAAAAAAAATAAAAAAATTTGAGGCTTTGCCGGGTGCCCTGGCCCTAGCACTCGGCAAAGCTGGGAATTCCAGAATTCCAGATTTGCCAAGTGCCAGGGTCAGGGCACCCGGCAAAGATTTTTTTAAAAAAATTCTTTGCCGGGTGCCTCCGTGACAGGGCACTCGGCAAAGAAAATACTAAAAAAATAAAAAAACTCTTTGCCGAGTGCCCAGAGGAGCGACACTCGGCAAAGAAAATTTGGGAAAAAAATAAAAAAAATCTTTGCCGGGTGCCTCTGACATGGCACCCGGCAACGAAATTGTAAAAAAAATAAAAAAATCTTTGCCGGGTGCCTCCCGGTAGGGCACTCGGCAAAGAAAATATGGAAAAAAAATAAAAAAATCTTTGCCGGGTGCCTCTGACATGGCACCCGGCAAAGAAATTGTAAAAAAAATCTTTGCCGGGTGTCTCCCGGTAGGACACTCGGCAAATAAAATATGGAAAAATAATTTAAAAAATCTTTGCCGGGAGCCTCTGACATGGCACCCGGCAAATCAAAGGCGGATAGAGCCGGCGCCGTGACGGCCACTTTTCTTTGCCGGGTGCCGGATTTGCACTCGGCAAAGTCTTTGTCGGGTGCCCGATAAAAAGCACCCGGCAAAGAAATCTTTGCCGACTAATTTTTTGCCGGCGGCTCTTTGCCGGGTGCTGCACCCGGCAAAGGCTTTGCCAAAAGCAAAGTAGCTTTTGCCGGGTGTTTTCGGTACCTGGCAAAGCGCCTGAATCCTGTAGTGATATGACGTTAAGAAGTCGGAAACGGTCGGAAAACTCCTCAACCATTTTCTACTTTTATATTTGAATACGAAAATGAAAGCGAAAACGGTAAAGCCAGACACGAAAACGAACGCGAACTTACGGAATATCAAGAATTTCGAAAACGAACCCATTCGAGCAAAATTATGTCGAACACGGTCGGTATACGAAAATTCAATACAGAATACCGATCCACAATGCATAACAATTAACAAGTATCATCGTGGCAAATTTTCGAGTGCAAGAGAGCAGACTTATCAATTTGGTTTATTTGACAAGAGAAAAAAAAGAAAAGAAAAAAAGAAAAAAAAGAAAAATTTGAGATGCCATCGGTCCTAAACTAGAAAGGATAGCAACAACGCCTAGCTCATCTAGCGCTCTCTTTTGGTCGCCCAGTCACATATAATGCAACAACAGCGCCGCGTGAAGCCAGATGTAGCCATGCAAGCATACAACACCGTGCGAGGTGATTAGTCCTACCTCGACGACTCAGGGAGGCGCGACGAGGGTGAGCTGCCTATATAATCCGGCCAATGAGCATCAGTGCTCCACACTTGCCTTTGCCTAGTTGCCTGGACAGTAATGATTGACAACAAAATTCAGTTTAAACTGAATTTTGAATTCGGGATATTCTGATTTAAAAGTAGAAAACGGTCAGAAACGGTCGAAAAATGTCTAAACTGTTTTCTACTTTTACATTTGAAATACGAAAACGAAAGCGAAAACGGTAAAGTCAGACACAAAAATACGAATTCGATCCGATAAAATACAGAAAACGATGCAATTCGGTTCGGGATATTTCTGTTCCGTTTTCAACCTTATCCCCACCCATTGAACAGTGGCGTAACGTAGTAAAGCACGGACACCCGCGTCAGCGCCAGCCCGACCTTGAGCGAGTGCGCCACCCGCCGGGGGTCGTCGCGGGCGATCTTGGCTAGCTTGCCGACGAACCCAACGACCGTGCACCTGAGCCTGTACAGCGCCGAGCAGAGCTGCTCCCGGCAGTTTGCCAGGAAGCCTCCATCGCCGCCATTGTTGTTGCTCTCCGTCGTCAAGGACTCCATCGCAGCTCAGTTACACGTATGGCGCACGCCTCAGGTGAAGCGGCCTCGAAAGCTATGGGCGCTTGCTGAAAACGCGATCTAGCTTGAAATGGTTGGCGAGCTAGCTAGTTTGTCGCATATATGATGAAACGGTGGCACGTGAGGACTTATATTTATAATAATACAAGCGGAAATTTGGTCCGGCCCTCGAAAGCTATAGTTTGCTCTGCTCACGTATGCATATGAGTTTTCAACGCTGCAGTTCCATTTTGTTACTGTTACATTCAAGGGCCAAGATTCAACCATATGACGTTAAGAATAGTAAGAGGAAATTGGTACAGTACTTTTTGTTAGTGAAGCCTCGATGAAGGGACAAAGCATACTTTTTGGAAGGTGACTCTTTTTCCATATGTAGTGCATGAGTAGTCCACGTGCCGCTACGATATGAAACTTTGCTTTCAGCTATACATGGCCAAAATGAGGCGGCATGAGGCATGGTCCGGTAAGATATGACCCAAGCACGGCATGCATGTCCTGATGGCTAGTGTCGTGCTTGGCCGTAACCATGGCTTATAGTGCCGGCATGAGCATGGCCTGTTTAATGGGCAACCCACAACCTATTCGCCAGCATGTCCGATCTCCTCCCTCCTCCCTCCATTCCGCTAACCTCCTTGCCCTCTCTGCTCCCCAATCTGTTCCTTCCCCACTTTGTCCCATCTCCACTCACCCTAGCCGCTGTTGCCCTATCCTGACCGCTACTATTGATCGCTCTCTTGATTGGCATTGCTTCCTTCCCCATAGCACCACCTTCCCACCCCTTCCCATCCCGGCTGCCACCACAGGTCGCTCCAGGGTTTTTTTTACCGACCGGTTTCCGGTAACCGCCGGCCGCCGGTAGCGGTTTACCGGTCGGTTTGACCGGTAACCGGTCGGTAACCGGGTGAATTCAAATTTAAATTCAAACATGCTTCGGTTCGGTTCGCGGCCGGTAAACCGGCCGGTTTGGAGCGGTAACCGGCCGGTTTGGCCGGTTTACCGCTCCAAACCGGTTTTTTTTTATGAATAAAAAAGAAATTTTGGTACTTCCTTTGCACAAATTAATGTAAAAAGACCACACAATGTGGTAAAAAATAACATAAGTCACTAAAGCAACAATATATAGTCGCATACAAATACATATTCTCTTAAATATATAGTCACTAAAACAACAATATATAGTAGCATACAAATACAATATATAGTCGCTTACACAAATAAAGATATAGTTTCCGCTCGCATGGTCAACTACGTAGGATGTATGGGAAGACCCCTTGTTGGCACGACATTTCATATTCGGCGGTGGACATAAGAGAGATACCTTGCTGTCTAAGCAGGTCAGCCTTGTAATCTTGCCAAGTTTGTCCTGTCCATGCTGCTGTTGTCTCCCATTCTTGAACTAACATATTATAAAAACTGGGGTCTTCCCATTCATAGACCCATCTAGTCTGAGTCTGCATGGTCATGTCAGGAATGGGATAGCTATAAGTAGGCTGTGAGGTATCGCTGTAGGAGGAAGAAGAGTACTGTGGAGTGTCGTAGTCCGTCGGTGCATATGCTCTCCTCTGCGATGTCGGTTGTCCATGGTCACGGTCTTGAGTAGCATGTGTGAATTGGGTCTCGCCTGCAATCAACCATAATTAGTAGGCATAGACAGAAACAATTGTGTGTATGTAGGTGCAATGGATACCTGTGAAATGAAGACCTACATAACTACTACCACCAGCACCAATAGTAGCATCCCCACTCCCACCACCACCACCGTCTGTCCCACCAGCACCGCCACCATCACTCCCACTAGCACCGTCATTGGCACTGTCATCGTCACCACTGTCATCGTCACCACTATCCTGGGACTGGTATTGCTCATCCTCAGTCTCTGTGTCGCTGGTCACAACTTTTCCTTTTCCTCGGTGACACTTGCCGTGACCCTTCGGAGGCACCATCTGCATCTTCCTCTTCCCAAGGTGAGTTGCACCCACATTTCTACGGGCCCAATCACTGATGCAATCATGCCCCGTAGCCTAACGTAGATCATCGGGGTCTATTTGGTCACTGCCAACACAAACAAATGAATCACATAATACAGGTGAGACATACACACACATTTGTATATATATAAATATAATGTACCTAACAAGGTGTGATGGCAGAGGGACGTCCATTTCGTCAGAATCCTCATCAAGAACAGGAGGCAGATTAGATCTACCGTACTCCATCCATTCCCTAACCGGATTGCTCCGGTCATAGAATGAGACTTCGGCGAACCGGTCGATAAAATCTTGTTCATCATACCTTCGTGGGTTCACATCCGCTAGTCGCAGCTGAAGGATGTAATTAACATAAACAAGCCTGTTTAGTTTCTTGTGCGACAACCGATTGCGAACCTTAGTATGCAGCAACGCAAAAGTACTCCAGTTCCGCTCGCATCCACTGGAGGAGATGCATTGTGAAACAAGCCGCAAAGCAAGGCGCTGCAAATTTGGAGTATCTCTACCAAATATCATCCACCAGGCCGCTGCAAGTGCAACACATTATGTTAGCTATATGTTCCAATATACGAAACCAAATTGGTGCAGATTTAGAGTATCTCTTACATGGGGTTGTCCTTGGATCCATCGCCATTTTCATTGCCAGTTCTGAACCAAACTCACCACGCTTCTGTCGAAAAATCTCAGCCTCCTGCAATGCCTGCACGGCGCACTCCACATCCGTCATTTGCTGAAATGTCTCCTTCAGGCCACCGAACATTGTTGGAGTTGGATCCATACTATATGTAAGCTTTGGATTTAGAACAGCAGCTGCAACATATGATTCAAATAAGCATACGGGAAATATTCAATATATACATCTTGCTAAATCAACATAAGTCATTATCATACCTGAACCCACATACGTCCCTATGTACACGTCACGAATCCTTGCATCCATAATCTCTCTATACTCATTTCATGTTTGCGTATTCCTTCCAAAGTACGACTCTAACTCCTGTTTGCAATTCTGGTACTCGTACACCACCTCGCACATGTTGGGTCGCTTGTCTTGATCAGCGAAACGAAGGAACTTGTAAATTGGTTGAACTGTATTTATGATGTATTCCAATCCCTCCCACCACTGAATATTTGACAATCTTACATGAGCATAGCGACCTTCTTCAGTGCGTGCCCACTTGCTCTGCAAAAACTCAGTAGATGCCATCCACTACATGAACTGTTCACGTTTTCGATGAAAGCTCTCTAAAAACATGTAGTTGGTCCCAAATCTAGTGCCATTCCACTTGACCAACTCACCACCAATTGCTTGCTTCATCATATGATTCAACTGAGAATGGTTGTGCAACCAAGTTGAAATTCGCTTGCATACTTGCAACATACCTGCATGATCGGTCCTGTTACCAATATCCTTCAACATCAAGTTGATGGTGTGTGCCAGACAAGGTGTCCAAACAATGTGTCCATACTCCTCTTTCAGTGAGGTGCAAGCTTTCTTGTAGTTGGCGCCATTGTCGGTGACCACATGTACAATATGCTCGGCACCAATCTCCTCCACCACCTTCCGAATCTCCTGAAAAACGCATAACATATTATATATACACACACATATATATAAATAAAAAGAAACACATGACAACTATGTTTAGGACGTACCCTGTACAAATAGTTAGCATCTTGACTTTTTCCAGATGCATCAATGGATTTGTGAAACCATGTGACCCCATTGCAATAAATCAGAAAGTTTATGACACTCATTTTTGTGGGGCCAGTCCATGAATCACACATCAACGTGACACCAAAGTTGGGCCACTCCTTCTGAAACTTCGCATATCTATCCTTCAAGTCTTTCTCATTCTGTTCTAGGTAGAAACCATAAGCAAACAATGAGAATATGGAAACATACATAAGGCCATAGGTCTCCACGTATAGGTACTTACCCCACTTCTGTGTCTCTCGCACCGTACTGACAAAGTACGGATTATCGGCATTTCTTCTGGGGATTCCTACATAATGGAAAAACTTTCCCCAAGCTTTACCAATAGCTTCCTTTGCATTTTTCCCCTTCTGCGTCCAAGAGCCTGTATCAATCCTTTGTTGCTGCATTCCTCTCCTCCCACCCGCTGCCACATGATAGTCCTCCACCTCCACTGGAGTCTCCCTCCGTGATCCTGCTCTTCTAAACAACCTGTCAGTAGGATTCCCACCTTGCGAACCACCACCACCAGCACTACCCCCTCCACGGTGGTAATTACCTCCTCTATGTTGCACCCTCTGCTCGTACTCATATTCTGCTCTTGACTGGTTGAGTGCTTCCCTCATCTGAGCCTCATATTCATCATCACCGAGGGGATGGTTTCCCTCAGCTGCAGCTTTTTCTTCTGCCAACCTTTGTCGAGCCCGGTCAGCAGTCGTCTTCTTAGCTCTGTCAAGATCTCGCCGAAAGTACGCACGCACATCTGGTGGCACACGGGCGCAATGCAAGGTGTCCGCCCCGTACCCAGCCAAATGCTGTTTAAATCTAGTGCAACCACCGCCTGCTCTCGTCACATGACAATATTTGCATCTCCATCCAGGAGCAAGATTTTCACCATGCTCCCATACAACGTCTCTGTTTCTGCTTGACATTGTCTACTCTACCTGCATAAACGAACAACACAAAGTCACACCTAAATAAAATGTATCCTAAATCCTACCACAAATCCTCCATAATATATACCTAAAATATACCTAAAATCTATACCTCACATACACAAAGTTACAATATATACACAAAGTCACACAATATATACCTAAAATCCTAAATCCTACCACAAATCCTACCTCTAATCCTAAATCCTAAAAAACATCCTAAAATAAATCCTACCTAAAACCTAACCAACAAACTATCCTAAATCCGAACACAAATTCTACCTAAATCCTAAAACTACTCTAAATAAAAAAAAACAAAAAAAACTTACCTGCGCGGTTAGCCGCGGAACCGGTCGGTAAACCGAGCTAACCGAGCGGTTAGCCGCTGGATCCGGCCGGTAAACCGACCGAGCGTCGCGGGCTCGGTAAACCGCCCGACCCGGTCGGTAAACCGAGCTGGAGGCGCGGTAAGCCGGCGGCGGCGGGCGGACGGCTAGGGTTGCGGTCGGACGCTCGCGGTGGGGGAGAGGAAATGAAGTGTCGGCGCATTTGACCCCCCCCCCCCGCTCACTCCCGGCTGGTTTTGTGCCCGTGGCGGCCTAATGGGCCTCATGGGCCTTAACGGGCCGGCGCTATTTTTTTCTTTTTTTTTCAAACTTCTATTCGTATAAATAAATACTAAACGAACTCAAATTTGAAAAATTTTTACACCATTGGCTTCTATAAATCATGGACTATTTTTAGGAATTTTTTCAGCATTTTTTTTCAAATTTTAAATTTGAATTTGGGGAAACCCTAACCGGACCGGACCGGAACCGGACCGGCCCGGTTAGGGCGGTTACCACGGTAAACCGCGGTAAACCGGCCGGTTTTTTTAACCCTGGGTCGCTCCCCTCTCCATTGGCCTCTGCTCCTTTGTCCCATGCCATGATGCCTTCCCTCTCTTCTCCTCTCCACTGGTGGCCACGAGCAGGGAATGCCAGTGAGCACTGACTCACTTGAGATCCATGGTTGAAGCTAACTGTATTTATTTTCTTTTGTTTTGGGATTATTGATCTATGAGCATACAATCCATGTTGCCTGCATCTTTATATATAAAAATAATAATTCTCACCATGATCATGCTCTTTCATCTCTACTTGAGTAAAATCTCTATAGTGCTTTTATGCTACCTTTGTTTGCTAAAGTATGTTTCGGTTTGGAAGTACTAGCTATACTTCTAGAGGTTTTTAAATTAAGCATGGTGCTTAGGTTAAATAGCCTTCCTTAATCCAATTAGACATGGAGTCTAGTTTGGTTATTGAACTAAAATTGTGCTTTAGTAGATATTAGTTATTTTGTCGGACTAACCCCTGTAGAAAATTCACAAATCCAATTTGGGTAAGTCAAAAGAAGAACTCACATAAGAGGTGAAGCAAGGCATATGATGAACTCCAACAACTTTGCACAAAATACACAGCTCATTCATCGTCCAAGAAAGAATTGTAAGTATCAAATATCATTCACATTGTCTTTTGCTCCATATTACCTTTGCCTTGAACCATGTTAAAGTGCCATAAAAAAGTTGTTAGAAAACATGATAAATAAATCCTATGCTAAAGTAACTCAAAAACCATCTCTTTGTTAGCATAGATGAAATTCAAATAGATAGTAGATAATAGCCCATAGCTTGAATTTGTTGCAATCCTTCGGGTATGTGTCCACTAACATTTTGAAGGAAAGAATCTACGATGTGCCTGTTCATGGTTTGTCATGAACCTGCCAAATCACCACTTCGGTGATGGAACAAAGAAGGAGACAAGAGTGCCACAAGAAGGATCAACATCTTGAACTCACTCAAAAGAAGTGGATGAACAAGGCGACAAGCTATGAGCAACCTTGAAGACATCATAGCCTTGAGCCTAAAACTCAAGCTAGGATGCTGATGAGGAGCAGGGCGTAATTGACCTCATTTTAGCCAACCAAAGACCTGCTCTCATTGTTCTTGAAGACACCATCTTGCACGTCGGCGATGAGGACAAGGATGACATGATAGCATGCATTCTTGTGTCAACCAATCACCAATCAAGGGTTGACTACCGACCAAGCCTTGAAAGACCATGACTATGGTTGCAAGATGATGTTCCTAAGCCATTAGAGATGAAGCATGCATACAAATATTAAGGAAACTCCTTCCTTGATCATCAAGACAGATGGTGTATCATTAACTGAACAACTCTTTGCCATGCCACTAGAAGACAAAGACCATCAAGGAAGTACTCGAGTCTACATCTCCAATGAACATCAATTCGCCAACCAAGACTCAATAAAAAATCAAGAGTGGTTGATGAAAGAAGATCATGCAACTGTGTGTATCCTCATCTCCTGGATTGGACAGTCCAAAGAAAAGCAGAATGTAAAGGAGAGATCTTTGCTCAACGGACCTAGAATCAAGAGCCCTCTCCGACAGATCGAAGAACAGTGGATGAAGTGTCTAAAGACATGGAGTTATAACACACTTTGAGGGATGATTCAACACTCACACTTGGTTTCAAGTGACGAGCGATAACAAGGCTCAAGCTTTGGGGAAAAAAGGCCACCGACTCCTCTAATGATGATCTAGCAGTGCTCTTTCTCTTCTCAAGCCCCCGTCGCTCTGGTACGTCGGTTTGCAATCCCTCCACTCATAATTACTTTCTCTCTGTAAGTTTGAATGTTTCTATAGATGTCATATATGCAAATCAAACTTAAGACAAAGTAAAATCAATCCTTAAGAGAAGAAGTAATGGTGAGTAAATGTTCTATGCTAAGTAAAATGTTCAAACCAACTTTTCTGTAGCATAAGAATATGACCTCTAGCTCTATGACCTTGTTATTCCTTCGGGTATGTGTTGTTCACTAATACTCTGTAGAGAAGAAACAATGAGTGGAGCCAAAGGTCTGGACATAAAAAAATAAAGAGGGAGGGGAAAGGAGTGCAAATCTAGAAGACAAGATGCTCATGAACAAGTCAAGGAGAGAGGTGCACCGAGCGAGGCAAAATCCAAGAAGGAAAAGACCACTAGAAGCATCTACTCTTCATCATAGGGTGCTCCAGTTATAAAGGTAACATCCTAAGGTAAGTGGTCATTATTTATAAAGCTTTACCATGACTTTGGTATGCACCTAAAGAAAAGAATAAACATGTGCGAGTTACAACTTGTTTGATTCAATCTGACTAAACATGTCTTGTTTCTTAAGCTTCATAACATCACTATCTTGATTTCATAGACATAATTAAATGAGCTAAATGTTGCATCTTTGGGAGATGATTGTCTTAATCCTGAAAATGTTTGATACATAAATGTAAAGTTGATAATTCTTCCATTGGTTAAGCAATTCCACTCTTTTTGACAAAAGTATTTAAATGCTACACTCATGCTCATCCTTCTAATCTTGCCACCCATAAAATGAACAACACACATCAATCTTATCATGTTCAATGTGCCTAAGGGTAAAGAAGAATAAATAGGGTTATGGTTCTGTTGGTGTTTTTCCACCAACAGGACCTATGCACTTGATCTCTACCTTGTCTTTGCAAGCAGGACACACTTTAAGAAAAATGAAGGGGAATTAGTTGATTTCCCAAACCCTACAAGTAAGAGTCTAACCTGCAACATGCACACTGAAAGAGATGTTGCCAGCTTTCACAATTAAAGTTTTAGTTCAAACTGTTGGAAAAAAAACATGGGTGACACCTTCCTCAGAGTTACCATCTCAAGAGGTGCAATTATCAAGGTCTATACCTTTGGGATCAGATGGTGCACCTAAGGAGTGAACATGATGAGAAGTCCTGTTCAAAGGACCTAAGTCACCGAACCCTCGCCAGGGAGGTAAACTTGGTAGTTATCCATATTTCTCTTTTTGGCATTGCATTCTCATTAAGCATATCTACTTTCCCACATTATCATAATCAATTTAGGTTGCATATTCACTTTGCTAGATCTGCATTAGAAAAGAAAATAAATATATCTTGCATTGCATCTTAAACTACTAAGCCCCATATGAATAAATTTGTGGCATAAAACCCATAAGTCTATTTGCTGAGGTGGCATAAAAATAAAATAAATTTACATTCATCATTCTTTATAATTTCTTGCATAGTGTAAAAGTACAAAAATATTGCTACAGAGATCCTGCTAGAATGATACATATTTTAAGAGGTTATAGATGTTCAAGGCTTAGAGGTTTATCACTAACACTTAACCAAGTTCCACAAGCTTTGTTGTCTATTTGAGCTTCACAGAATTTGAAGGATCTGTTGGGAGTATACCCTAGAGGTTATCATAGAGATGATTGTATTGCCTTGTATCCATGACATTTTATGAGTCCATTGAATATCCATTAAAGACAACTTGTATCGATTAGCAATTATGTGAATTGTTTGTGAAACTCTTTTACTTGTATGGTTATTCTAGAATGGTCCCTGATCGGAGTTCATGTTAGGACGCACATGAATATTAGATCAGCACATTATTAGTTGATGACTATGTTTCACAAGTCATAGACATAGAGATGTCAAACTAATAATGTGGGCACATGTGTGACATGTAGGCTGGACTGACCCAACACGAGATGTTGTTATTGTCTCGATTCACATCATGTACGTTATGTCCTCAGACTTGAGATTGTTGTATGTACTCAAGATATGAAATGACCTACTTAGAGATTATCAAACGCTACTCCATAACTGGGTAGTTATAAAGGTGGTCTTCGGATTTGTCAAGAAACATGCTGTGAGACATAGACAATCAAGATGGAATTTACCCCTCTCTATGTGAGAGAGATATCAATGGAACACTCTAATGATTGGATCAATAAATGCATGGCCGTGCTTAGGTTAAGTGTTAACCTATGAGTTGGACCAAATATCGTGTGGCAAAAGGAATGACATGTATATGGTTTGTGGTGGTTCGTCTGATATGATCTTTGTGTACACATAGGAGTTGACACGTCTTGCTAGAGACCGCTATCAACTAATGGCCGAGTAGGAGTCCTCGGGCCACGTCTATTTGTACATGAACCCATAGGGTCGCACGCTTAAGGGGTTGGAAGCCCAATTCGGGTTGGACCCTAATTTGACTAGGCTTAGGGTTTTCTAATTGGGCCTCCAACTTGGGGCTGATTAGAGACGCCTATATAAGAGAGGGAGGGGGGGCGGCCAGATGGATCACGCCATTGAGCAACCGCCGCCGTCACCCTCCCCATGCTCACGCCTACTGTTCCTCGCGGACCTAGCAGTCCGGAGACGCAACGCTTCCTCCCCGTACGTGTGGGATACCTTGGAGGTGCTGCATCTGGAGCACAAGGACGAACCGCACGAGAGGGACGATCCACGAGCGGAGGGTGGACGTGACGGATGACCACGCAACTGCACGGCACTGCTACGACACGTTCGACTACATCGAGTCGCTTCCGCTGCACCTGCGCGTCTAGTGGTAATCCCGTAACCTGTAACTAGCAGTAGTTCCTAGTTTATGGGGTCAAAAAATTTTGTTTTCCGGCTAGCGTAGCATCCCCATATCACTACAGTGGTATCAGAGCCGTAGCTGCTTCGTTATAGGTTTGGTTGTATGCATATGGAGATATGCACGGTTGTAGATGAGTCTCTGATCATGGTTCATGATCTTGCTGCGTTGGTCTTGTAACGATCTACTCGTACCGGTCAGAATTCCGCCATCCGAGTTAAGTGATACATGTAAACCCAGTCATGGCAAGATGGAGATCAATCAGATTGATCGAATCGAACCTAGGTCAAGTGCCGAGCACATATGATGCGCGGCGACGGTAGATTGGATCTACTCCCGGGCGTCGGGGTGCAGGAAAAGTGCTGTTCGGTAAAACAGCCATAACTTTTACATACGACCTCGGATTGAGACGAATTTTATATCAAAATTAATCTACATAAAATTTTACATCTGATTTTCCCCCGCTTCGCCGGGCTCACCGAAATTAGATTTGCGAAAAAAGGCCAGGAAGATGGTGTTCTGGACGTTTTAAGTTTAGACGTCGGAATCGGTTAACTCTGTTTTGCAGGAATTCATGACTGGTATAGCCCTTATGTGTATGTGATGCATGTATGTAATTAATTCATGGCTTGCAAGTCATGAGAATGACAATATGGCTAGAGCCACATAGATATTGTCAACTTGATGTAATGGCCTGCATGCCAAACTGTGATGATCCTATCCGCGACTGTGTAATATTACTTAATTGCATTGCGTTAGTGATAGATAGTCTTGGTGGATTCATCACTGATGGACGGCGTACATGGGTCATGGAGATGGAGATCATCATGATGTACAGATTGATGGAGATGGAGATCCCCAAAGTGACAATGGGCTATACCTAGTCATATATGTGATAATGCCGTTCTTATTATTATGTTCTACTTTCACGTGATAATGTTTTTGTCTACATATGCGATAGTGAAGTAGAACGATCCCTCAGTAATGTTTAAGTTATATGCTTCCCCAAACCTTGCACTGTCATGTGTCTTGTACAATCGGTGGTGGGTCTATGAAATTAGGGTGCCACTGGTTTTCCTTGACTAGGCAGGTTCGTATCGGATACTTACTGCATAAGGGTTGGTTACTTGAACAAGGTCATCCTAATGGTTAGAGACCTTGGAGCATAAGGAGTTGGGCACCACAGCATATAGATGCTACCCAACAACAATAGTCATATGTGATATGATTAGCAAAGAGTTGCTTACCGATCTACCATGTCTTCTAGCGGTGATGCTAAAGCTCACTAGTAGACTTGTTAGTTGTGGGTCTTGAATCACTAAGTTTCAATTGAGGGATATTGATTTTAGTGGGAGTAGATTCTATTAAGATTTTAATATGATTTACTCTGTCTTAGATACTTTGTCTTAGTATTTTTCATTACTTTTGTTGTACATAAATGGCGCCTAGCAATCAACCATTTACTTTGCGTTCAATTCTTGAGAAAGATAAGTTGAATGGAACAAACTATGCGGATTGGATCCGCAACCTAAGAATTGTTCTCAGGGCTGAGAAAAAGGAAGAAATTCTAGACACCCCATTACCTGAAGAGCCTGCTGACAATGCACCTGCTGCTGAGAAAAACGCTTATAAGAGAGCATGTGATGCTGATCTTGAAGTGAGTTGCCTTATGCTTGCTTGTATGGAACCAGATCTGCAGATGCAGTTCGACAACAACCATGCAGCGTACGATATGATCGTGGCGCTCAATGATATGTTCTAGACTCAAGCTAGGACTGAAAGGTTCAATGTCTCAAAGGCTTTTGCTAAAACAAAGCTAGCAGAGGGCGCAACAGTTGGGCCACATGTGATCAAAATGGTTGGTTACACTCAGAGGTTGGAGAAGCAAGGCTTCCCAATTGGCCAAGAGTTGGCTACTGATTTCATTCTCGCGTCTCTTCCGCCCAGCTATGGAAACTTCATTTCGAACCACCATATGCATGGGGCGGAGAAGGGCTTGAATGAATTGTGTGGCATGCTCAAAACAGCAGAGGCTGACATCAAGAAAGGTGCTGGCACTAGCCATGTGATGGCGGTCCAAAACAAGCCTAACTTTAAGAAGAAGGGCAATGCTTGGAGGAAGCAAAAGGGCAAGGGCAAGGCCAAAGGTGAGACCTCTAAGCCAAACCCACCTGCGCCCAAGACTGGACCATCTGCTGATGAAGAGTGCTTTCATTGTAAGGGTAAAGGTCACTGGAAGAGGAACTGCAAGTTGTATTTGGAGTCCTTAAAGAAGGATGGTGGTAAAGGTACTACCGTTGCTCATACACTTGTTGTTTACATTACGGATATTTTCCTCGCTAACTCTTATATTAATTCTTGGGTATTTGATACCGGATCGGTTGCTCATATTTGCAATACGATGCAGGGAATGATAAGAAGTAGAAGCGTGGGAAAAGGAGAAGTTGATCTCCGCGTGGGCAATAATGCAAGAGTTGCTGCGTTGAACGTTGGGATGATGCAACACCACCTGCCGTCAGGATTTATTTTGGAATTGAATAATTGTTATTATGTTCCTAGTATAAGTCGAAACATTGTGTCACCTTCATGTTTGATGAAGGATGGTTATTCATTTGCGAGTAAAGACAATGGTTGTGTGATCTCTAAGAATGGCATGTTTGTGGCTTTTGCATCCATTGTGAATGGGATATTTATTTTAAATCTTGATGATGCACCTGTCTATAATGTTAATGCTAAAAGGCCTCGGCTTAATGAGTTAAGTCCTACTTATATGTGGCATTGTCATTTAGGTCATATAAGTGAGAATCGCATGAAGAGGCTCCATACAGATGGGCTTCTAACTTCGTTTGATTTTGAATCATACGAGACGTGTGAGGCTTGCTTAATGGGAAAGATGACCAAGGCGCATTTCACAGGTTTTCCTGAGAGGGCGGCAGACTTGTTGGAACTTGTACATACTGATGTATGTGGACCAATGAGCACGACAGCTAGAGGTGGATTTCAATACTTCATTACCTTCACTGATGATTTTAGTAGATATGGCTATGTCTACTTAATGAAACATAAGTCTGAGACTTTTGAAAAGTTCAAAGAATTTTAGAATGAAGTAGAGAATCAACGTGGCAAGAAAATTAAGGCCTTGCGATCCGATCGTGGAGGCGAATATTTGAGCCACGAGTTTAGCAATCATCTAAAGAGTTGCGGAATTGTTCCACAGCTTACGCCACCTGGAACGCCTCGGAGAAACGGCGTGTCCGAGCGACGTAATCGGACTTTGTTGGACATGGTTCGGTCTATGATGAGCCAGTCGGACCTTCCTTTATCGTTTTGGGGATACGCTCTAGAAACAGCCGCTTTCACACTAAATAGGGTACCGTCTAAGTCCGTAGTTAAGACACCATATGAGATGTGGACTGGTAAGAGTCCCAGTTTGTCTTTTCTAAAAATTTGGGGCTGTGAAGTTTATGTCAAACGACTTATATCAGATAAACTAACACCCAAGTCGGACAAGTGCTTTTTCGTGGGATATCCGAAGGAAACTTTAGGGTATTATTTCTACAACTGATCAGAGGGCAAATTGTTTGTTGCTCGAAACGGTGTTTTCTTAGAGAAAGAGTTTCTCAAAAGAGAGAAAAGTGGATAGAAGGTGTATCTTGAAGAAGTTCAGGATGAGCCCATAGGGAATGATTCCACGAGTGATGCTAATGTAGCAGAACATGTTAACATACCTATGGCAATAGAGACACTGCCACAACCACGAAGGTCAGCTAGAATCCGTTCATTACGTGGTGATTTGTTATTGTTAGACGATGACGAACCTGCGACATACGCGGAAGCAATGATGGACCCAGATTTCGAGAAATGGCAAAGTGCCATGAGATCCGAGATAGATTCCATGAGTGAAAATCAAGTTTGGAACTTGGTTGATCCACCTAATGGGGTTAGACCCATAGAGAGCAAATGGATCTATAAAAAGAAAATGGATATGGATGGAAACGTTCACGTCTATAAAGCTCGACTTGTTGCAAAGGGTTTTCGGTAAGTTCAAGGAATTGACTACGACGAGACTTTCTCGCCGGTAGCGATGCTTAAATCTATCCGGATCATTCTAGCAATAACTGCTTATTTCGATTATGAGATTTGGCAGATGGATGTTAAAATAGCCTTTCTAAATGGAAATTTGGAAGAGGACGTGTATATGATACAGCCTGAAGGTTTTGTTGATCCTAATAATGCTGGAAAAATATGCAAGCTTAAGAAATCTATTTATGGGTTAAAGCAAGCATCTCAGAGTTGGAATATTCGTTTTGATGAGGTAGTCAAAGGGTTTGGCTTCCGTCAGAATGATGAAGAACCTTGTGTTTACAAGAAGGAAAGTGGGAGCGCTGTAGTATTTCTAATCTTGTATGTGGATGACATACTATTGATTGGAAATGACATTCCTCTGTTGCAATCTGTAAAGACTTCACTGAATAATACTTTTTCTATGAAGGATTTAGGAGAAGCAACATACATTTTGGGCATAAAAATCTATAGAGATAGATCAAAGAGGCTTATAGGTTTAAGCCAAGATACGTACATTGACAAGGTGTTGAAACGGTTCAACATGGAGCAGTCCAAGAAAGGGTTCTTGCCTATGTCACATGGTATGCGCTTCAGCGAGAAACAGTGTCCTTCGACAGCTGAAGAGCGGGAGCGCATGAGTAAGGTTCCATATGCTTCGGCATTGGTTCTATAATGTATGCCATGATATGTACTCGCCCAGATGTCTCATATGCTCTAAGTGTTGCGAGCAGGTACCAAGCTGATCCAGGTGAGAGTCACTGGACACTTGTTAAAAACATCCTTAAGTACTTGAGAAGGACTAAAGATGTGTTCCTAGTCTATGGAGGTGAGGAGGAGCTCGTTGTAAATGGTTACACCGATGCTAGCTTCCAAACTGACACGGATGATTCACAATCTCAATCAGGTTTTGTGTTCACAATAAATGGTGGTGCTGTAAGTTGAAAAAGTTCCAAGCAGGAGACGGTGACCGATTCTACAGCAGAAGCCGAGTACATTGCAGCCTCTGGAGCTGCAAAGGAAGGTGTTTGGATGAGAAGGTTCCTCATTGAGCTTGGTGTGTTTCCTGATGCGTCTAGCCCATTGAATCTACATTGTGATAATAATGGGGCAATAGCGCAAGCTAAAGAGCCAAGGAATCACCAAAAGAACAAACATGTACTGCGGAAATTTCATCTCATTCGAGAGTTTATTAGATGAGATGAGATCAAGATGTGCAAGATACACACGGATTCAAATGTTGCAGATCCTTTGACAAAGGCTCTTCCACAGCCTAAGCATGAGGCGCACGTGAGAGCTATAGGTATTAGATATCTTCGAGATTAACTCTAGTGCAAGTGGGAGATTGTTGGGAGTATGCCCTAGAGGTTATCATAGAGATGATTGTATTGCCTTGTATCCATGACATTTTATGAGTCCATTGAATATCCATTAAAGACAACTTGTATCGATTAGCAATTATGTGAATTGTTTGTGAAACTCTTTTACTTGTATGGTTATTCTAGAATGGTCCCTGATCGGAGTTCATGTTAGGACGCACATGAATATTAGATCAGCACATTATTAGTTGATAACTATGTTTCACAAGTCATAGACATAGAGATGTCAAACTAATAATGTGGGCACATGTGTGACATGTAGGCTAGACTGACCCAACACGAGATGTTGTTATTGTCTCGATTCACATCATGTACGTTATGTCCTCAGACCTGAGATTGTTGTATATACTCAAGATGTGAAATGACCTACTTAGAGATTATCAAACGCTACTCCGTAACTAGGTAGTTATAAAGGTGGTCTTCGGGTTTGTCAAGAAACATGCTGTGAGACATAGACAATCAAGATGGAATTTGCCCCTCTCTATGTGAGAGAGATATCAATGGAACACTCTAATGATTGGATCAATAAATGCATGGCCGTGCTTAGGTTAAGTGTTAACCTATGAGTTGGACCAAATATCGCGTGGCAAAAGGAATGACATGTATATGGTTTGTGGTGGTTCGTCTGATATGATCTTTGTGTACACATAGGAGTTGACACGTCTTGCTAGAGACCGCTATCAACTAATGGCCGAGTAGGAGTCCTCGGGCCACGTCTATTTGTACATGAACCCATAGGGTCGTACGCTTAAGGGGTTGGAAGCCCAATTCGGGTTGGACCCGAATTTGACTAGGCTTAGGGTTTTCTAATTGGGCCTCCAACTTGGGGCTGATTAGAGACGCCTATATAAGAGAGGGAGGGGGGTGGCCAGATGGATCACGCCATTGAGCAGCCACCACCGTCACCCTCCCCACGCTCACGCCTACTATTCCTCACGGACCTAGCAGTCCGGAGGCGCAACGCTTCCTCCCCGTACGTGTGGGATACCTTGGAGGTGCTGCATCTGGAGCACAAGGACGAACCGCATGAGAGGGACGATCCACGAGCGGAGGGTGGACGTGACGGACGACCACGCAACTGCACGGCACTGCTACGACGCGTTCGACTACATCGAGTCGCTTCCGCTGCACTTGCGCGTCTAGTGGTAATCCCGTAACCTGTAACTAGCAGTAGTTCCTAGTTTATGGGGTTGAAAAATTTTGTTTTCCGGCTAGCGTAGCATCCCCATATCACTATAGGATCAAGTAAAGCAAACAGACAGAAGGACAATATGTCCCCTATCGGAGTGCTATCTCAACAATCATCATCATGAGCACTCTGATGAGGGAAGTACAATTTCACTGTCTACCAGCTTCATCAAGCAAGACTACATCAACATCTAGCTTAGGGGAGAGCATCCCCCATGTATCTAGCTAAGTGTTTTCTTACCTACCTATTTACTTATATTTATTCTTTGATATATGAAACAATTAAAAAGATGCATAACCTTTATAAAGCCAAATAAATATTTTTCTTTATATTTATATATGTTTTTCTGTATGATCTTTAAGTTTGCTTAATAAATATAGGAAAGTGTGCAAAGTTTTACCTTGCTAAAATGAACCCCCAGAATAAACTCTTATATGGAAATGATGAATAGTTGATCTACCATAATTCCTTTCAAGTACCTAGTTTTCATACTCGAACTCTCCCAAGTTTCGAACACAACTATTTTGATCTAAGATTTGCTCTGAACCTGAAACTTGTGGGTAGCAAATGCTTGATCTAAGTCTAGGTAGTTGGCAGATATGATATAGGAAGGTCTGAGCTGCTGTTTATCTTGTTCCTAGAGATACTAGAGTTCTAGAGATTTTAACTTTTGAAAAACAAAAAATGCTGCATGATGAGTTTCTGTATGACGAGAGCTTGAATTCCTACCATAGCCATATGTACATGCTTGTAGACTAGGAAAAACTTCCACTTATATTTACTGCTTGTGAGCATTGAGTATGGTCAAGCTGTGTCGACCCTAAGGAATTAGTCATACGGTTAAAATCAAGATCACGCACACTCCATCCATATATGCTACTTCTACCCTAGAAGTACGCATCCACATGCTTTCCATTTTAGACACATCCCAAAATTGTTCTACTCCCACACTGGGAGTGAGCATAATTTTTTTCCTTCATCCATTGCTAGCCCCTTTTGTTACCAATAAAGCACCAAGTATCCTTTTTACTACTACCTCAATCCATATATCCAAAAGGAGGCTTGGGTGCTCTGAAAAAAAGAGAAAGAAAAAAGGAAGAAAAGAGAGAGAAAAAAGGAAAATAAAAGAAAGAGGACAAATGTCCCAACATAGAGAGATTTTGAGCAGCCCAAGTTCTTCCCAAAATTCTTCAAAGATTCAGAGAAGTGTGTATTTCTTCAAAGAGCAAAAGTAGAAATAGATATTCACCATTTTTCCTCTACCCCTTCATTTTCCACTTATATCTTACATCCTCCATCATTTCCACTACATATCCACTCATCCCATATTTAGGGTCACACACATGCACATCTTGATTTGACTATATGGCCGGACTTGTCCCTCTGGATCCATAGTCTGACTATGCAATAAATGTTTACAAGTAAAGATTCCTTGTCTCCCCGCCTATGAGCTCCACATAAGCCTAATAGTTGTTGGGTGAGAGAGAAGGCACAATGATACTATGCCTAATGCCAAAAATACCACATATCTTAAGAGAGAAGAGAAGGCATACACCATTAATGCCTTGGCAAGGATCCACGAATACCACAAATGAGAGACTTGAGAGGGTCATACAAAGGAATCTCTGAGTTTTATTTGAAAATTTGCAAAACTCCGGAATAATGGTTGATCAAAGAACTCGAGACATAGTGCTTGACTTGACTGTTCTATCTTTCAATTACTCAAGACCCAAGTGATGGCTATAAGCCCCATGGTAAAAGGTAATATGGGTAAGTTTGAAAGTCAGAATAGTTCACTCTAAACCGGAGAAGAGTTCTTGTTTGAACGTATGTGTACTTTTGAGGCGTGAAAGCATTGTAGCAACTCCTGATCCATCACTGAGTTTATCTTTGCTCAGGGACGAGCAAAGGGTAAGCTTGGGGGAGTTTGTTGACGGTAGATAAGTATCATTTTTTAACCATCAACATAGCATGAAAAAGGACTAAACAATAATTACCACTTAGATATATGGGGTTTACTGACATAATTTCATGAGTTTTGGTGAATGTCTGTTTGTGTAGGTGTTGACGGTCCTTAAGTACCAAATATAGTTATCAAATAAATAAAGAAAAGGATCCAAATGCAACCAACACCTAGACTTAGGGTTTTATCTGACAGAATTCCACGAGTTTTGGTGTTTGTCTGTTTCTGCAGGGGGTTATCAGAAAATACGGAGGAAAGGCCCACACGTCGGGTTTACATAGAGATAATAACATGTTCACCGATTTTCTATCATCTAGAAGACTCCAGAAGCCACGAGATCGAACAGGAGGCCGAACGGGCCCAGAGGCAGGGCGCCCGCCCTGCCCCCTAGGGCGCCCGCCCTGGCCTGAGAGCCAATCAGGCTCCGTCTCGCGGATTATGCTCCACTGACCTAAGGGATCAAGGAAAACCGTGCGATTAATGTCGGTTTGATCCGACGGCCCACGTTCACTTGAGGGGGCTATATAAGCAGGACCCCTGGCCCCTGGAGGAGGCACTCCCTCATTCTCAATTCCTCAAACCCTAATCTCAGGAGGAGAGTCTCTGATCAAGCCCTAGAGCCACCACATCAACTAGATCTCTAGTATAGCATAGCTATATAGGATTAGAACTAGAAGGAGTCAATCTTCGATTGGTTTCCGGATCTGTCAAGAGGATTCTTGGTAATTCCTTTACTGTTCTTCATTGTTCATCTTTGTTCTTCAATATTATGAATACAACTTTGTTCTATTTCAATATATTGATTATGACTATGCTCTACTTGTTTATGTTTGCGATTATATTGTTCTTAGTTTATCGTAGTTATACGCTTGGCTTAGTTAGATTGGAATTATATACATGTTTAGGATCGTATAGCGTTTATCCATCAGATCCATGGGTAAATGATAAATATTGTGTAGGCGTGGTGCTTAGACCATATTTATCTGCGATTGCACCTTATATGCCGGATCGTGGGGGTGGTCCGCGATGGTGACAGCTTCGTTGGTTCTTATATAGTCCCCCTCCCATGTGTAAGGCAGGCAGAGCAATATTATTACGGGGGAGTGATTGCTATGTTTCTCATCTTCCTTGATAATATCACTATGCATGGGCGTAGTCCTTTCTCGCAATGATTGCCAAGTGTACTTGCACTAACTATGATATGCTAGACTTTATAGTTAAGAATAACTTAGGAAATATCCTTGTAGTTCGTCCTAATACCATGCTAATGACTTGCTAGAATATCTGTTGAGGTGCTTATCATTATTATATGTGGCTAGCTGATCAGATTAATTATCTTTGTCACCATTCATACTTTATCTATATTTTATGTGACACTTACCCCTGTATGCAAGAGATAGATGAATGCTCTCACTTATACATGCAATGATTGATACTCATTCCTATATTCCATTCCATAATCAACATTGATGTTAGTAATCCCTTCCCAGTGGTAAAAATATAAATAACGATACCTGAAATACTTCCCGGTTAAAATGCTACATCGGTATTAATCTGTGCGCTTGCAGATCTTATTTATTATTTATTTAGAAGAGCAGTTGCATATTTCAATACCGCATCTCTCATGTCATGCTGGGGATGACAACTTGGCTTAAGTGGCATGAGGGATAGGTTCGGCATTTTTGGCGCCGTTATCAGAATTAGAAAACTAAGTCTACTTTTGGTAATGACGTTAAGAATGCCCAATAAGCATTTTTGGCGCCGTTGCCGGGGAAGGTTGATTTACTAACAAGGAATGAATACGGAATTTGAGTCATCATTTGCATCATTAAGTGATTGAGATCATCAATTCTCCCATACAGATTTACCCCTGTATTTTTTTCCATTCTTATTGTTTTGCAGGGTGATGTATGAATAGAGGACATCTTCCAGAAAATTTTGTTGACAACCCCGAAGCATTAATCAGAGAGGCAAGAGCCAAGCTCAAGAAGTCAACACTTCGACGCAACACTTCATCCAATCCAGAAGACCGCCGAAGTTTCATCCGGAATTTGTCAACAGAGTTCGCAGCCATGGCGAACAAGACGATCCGCGAGTTCTCAGCTCCCACTACGGACAACATCCGCACTGGACCTGCCGCGGCCATCGACAAGAACTTTGAGCTCAAGCCAGGGCTCATCAACATGGTACAAGCCAACCAGTTTTGTGGGAAGCCGCACGAAGATGCAAGTGCTCATCTCCAACACTTCCTAGAGATTTGCAGCACATTCACTATATTAGATGTTCCCAGAGACGCCATACTACTTCGCCTTTTCCCATTCTCACTATTGGGGAGAGCGAAGCAGTGGTTCTACGCGACGAAGGATAAGAACACTACGTGGGCACTCTGCTCTACGAACTTTCTGGCTAAGTTCTTTCCCATGGGCAAGACCAATGCTCTCCGTGGGAAGATTACAAGTTTTCAGCAACAACATGATGAATCCGTTCCAGAAGCATGGGAGCGCTTTCAAGATTACATCCTAGAATGTCCCCATCATGGAATGGAAAGCTGGCTACTTATGCAGACTTTCTATCATGGGCTCATCACTAGTGCTCGTGAGACCATGGATGCTGCAGCTGGAGGCGCATTTCTATCACTCACCATACCACAAGCTACAGCCCTTGTGGAGAAGATGGCGTCCAACCAAGGTTGGAACGAAGAGAGGACTCGAACACGCAAGAAGGGTGGAGGTATGCACCAGCTCAAGGAGGTAGACATGCTGTCTGCAAAGTTAGACCTACTCATGAAAAAGCTCGATGACAAAGCTAGAGACAAAAGAGAAGTCATGAACGTCTACGACTCTCACATGACTTGTGAGGAATGTGGAGATACTGGACACTCAGGCAATCACTGCCCTGAGATGCTTGAGGATGCAAGGTACATCAACAACAACAACAACTACAACCGTCCTCAACAAAATCAAGGTTGGAATCAACAGAGGCCTAACTACTCAGGTAACTACTCAGGTAATTATCAAGGTAATAACTCTTACAACAACAATAATAATTTTCTACCCCTGAGAGAGTTAGTGTCTAATCAAGGAAAGCTAATGGATAACTTGTCTAAGAAATTGGCATCCAATGATAAAATACTAGAAAACATAAATAATAGAATGGATAATTTCTCTACTGCCATCAAAAACCAAATTAGCTTTAATAAAATGATTGAATCTCAGTTAAATCAAATAGCTGCTGCTGTTCCTGCTACTAACCCCGGTATACCATCACAACCGGAAGGATTAGAATCTGCAAATCTTGTAGACATGTTTGATGCAGGTAACTATTGGAGTAATCCCGCTGTCAGAGTACATAATGACCTTCTGCCAGTCAAGAGAGGCGATCCAGGACGCCCTGTCATCCCGATCTCCATCGGCATGGTGGACTTCCTAGAAGCACTCTGTGACTTTGGCTCCAGCGTCAACATTATGCCCAGGGTACTCTATGAAAAATTCTTTACATATCCTTTATCAGAAACAACTATGTGTTTGCAGCTTGCAGATCGGACACTAAGCTTTCCTAAAGGAATATTAAAGAACATGTGTGTCCGAGTTGGTACCTCGTATGCTCCAGCTGACTTCGTGGTGATAGAGACCGGGTCCGATGAGAGGTCACCAGTTATTCTGGGAAGGCCATTCCTGAACACCTCGGGAGCTGTCATCTATGCCAGCACTGCGAAGATCAACTTCAACATCAAGGGGAGGAAGGAGACGTTTTCCTTCAAGAACAAGATTACACAAATCCCAGAGCAACCCCAACATGAACCAAGGAAGAGGACCAACAGGAGGAACAAGCAGAACAAGAACAACCAAGGATGGACCGAATCAGCTAAGATGGTCACTGCAGTTCAAGGAGGTCAAGATGGTCGACTCAAGTCGCCCTTCCTGAATAAGAAGGACGACCCAGGTATGCCAAGCATTGAGTGCTCAATCAATGGATACTCCTTTCAGAAGGTGCTCTGCGACACTGGATCAGGCGTCAACATAATGGCCACAGTCACCTATCAGCTCTTGTACGGGACCATGCCCTTAAAACCAACATACACTCAGCTCCAGATGGCAGATCAGACATCCCGAAAGGTCGAAGGTATAGTAACCGATGTCCCTGTTAAAATTAATGATCATTTTGTCCATACAGACTTTCAGGTCATTGACATGGGAGACGACGAGTACGATCCACCCATCATCCTAGGAAGACCGTTCCTAGGCACCGTCAAATCAATCATCTATATTGGAACCGGAGAAGTCCATATGCATTTCCCCTCTGAGAAGGTACACCGCTACTTTAATGACCCTAACTATATAGTTGAAGATTCTAAGCAGGTCAAGACAAGAAGAAGGCGACGTAACCGTAACCAAAGGAGGCAAACCATCAAAGACGTATGGGCAGACTATGAAGGAGAGGTCATAAGGCCCGAGGATACACAACAGGAGACTGAAGCACCAAGTCGGGTATGGAAAGCGAAGACAGTTACACAAGAAGAGGAAGCGCTGCCGGAACCACCGTCTACGCCACCCAAATCCCAGGACAACTAAGAAGAAAAGAAGTTCTGTTCGGAGGACTTAAAAACACCGAACGCCATGCCAAGAGGTAAACTTGGTAGTTATCATTTTCCCTTTAATTATTGCTTAGTTAATCATGTTCTTTCTGTCTTAAAAAAATGTTAAAAACAGTAAGCCCCATGTGAGTATGCGAGTGGCATAAAACCCATAAGTACATTCACTGTGGTGGCATAAAAAATAATATATATTTTTTCTGTTCTATAAAAATGAAAATAAAAATAGAGAGTGACATTTACCAAGGAAGCTCAAACATGATAAAGGCTAGATATTTATGCTAACGCTTAATCAAGTTCCACGAAGCTTTGTTGTCTATTTGAGCTCCACAGAATTCAGGAAGACCAGCAGATGGAGGACATCCTAATCGTTGTCAGGGTGCTGCCGACATTCAAATACACCTCTGCACCTGCTAGCTACATCAGAAGAAATTACGTCAAGATCCAGCTTGGGGGAGAGCACCCCCATTTATCCCGATAAGTATTTTTATCTACATTTATACCTATGCTTTATTAAAATAAAAAGATGCATAATCATGAAAACCCAAATAAATATTTTGTGTTTATATATATTTGCTTAGTTTAATAAATAAATAAAGTAGCTATGCTAAACTGAATCTTGAAAATAAAACTCTAGCATGGATATGATGAATAGTTGCTCTGCCTAATTTTCAAATTTGTTCTCTCTCTAGTTTAGACATAACTGTTATAATTTAAAACTGGCTCTAAACCTGAACTAGTGGAAAGAGAACTTGATCTGAAGTCTAAGTTGTTAGCGGATATGATATGGGAAGGTTGAGCTGATGTTTATCTATTCCTAGAGATGCTAGAATTCTGGAGAATTTTATCTTTGAAAATCTTTAAAATGTTGCATGATGAGTTCCTGTATGATGAGAGTTTAAATTCCTACCACAGCCATATATACATGCTTGTTAGAATAAGAGCCGCACTTTTACTACTTACTGCTTATGGGCATTGAGTGTGGTCAAGCTGTGTAGACCCTTAGGAACTTGTCATGTGGTTAAAATCAAGATTCACTTGCACGTTCACTCATACATGCTGCTTCTACTCCAGAAGTACGCATCCACATATATCCACTCATTTCCATCTCCAGATTCACCCAAAATTATTCTACTCCTGACCCGGGAGAGAATAGCCAAAAACATTATCCCATTCCTGTTATTCCCTGTGAAGTTAATGCTCAAGTCATTTCTACTACCACTTGCTATATTTTCAAAAGAGGGAGATTGCTCTAAAAAAATATATATATATAAATACGAGGAAATAAAAAGGAGCAAGTGCTCGGAACCTCGAAGAAAGAAAAAGTGAGACGAGAGGTAAAAATGGACAAGTGTCCGACAGTAGAATTAGGGGTACAATACCCACCTGAGAGAAAAAAAAATATAGAGCATCTCATTCCCCTCAAAAGTTTTAAAAAGTAAGAAAGGTGTGTATTCCCTCAAAAAGAGCATTAGACTTTTGTTATCACCATACACCACTCATTCACCACACATGCACATCTTGATTTGACTTATTGACTTGTTTCTCTGGATCCATGGTTTGACTATGCAATAAATGTTCTATGAGTATGTATACTGTATCTCCCACCTATGAGCTCCAGATATCAAAGCCTTATTAGAGTAGGGTGAGAGAGAAGGCAATGTCACTACGCCTTATACCATAAATACCACATACTTTGAGAGAGAAGGCATATACCATTACTGCCTTGGTAAGGATCCAGAAATACCACAAAAGAGAGACCCGAGAAAGTCATACAAGGAATCTCTGAGTTTTATTTGAAAAATTTGCAAAAAACTCCAGAGCTATAGCTGATCAAGAATAAGAGACATGGCGTTTGACTAGACCGTTCTATCTTTTAATCACTCAAGATGCAGGTGACGGTTGCAAGCCCCATGGTGAAAGGAAAAATGAGTAAGTTTTAAGTCTTGACAGTTTACTCTAACTCAGGGATGAGACCTTATTTGAAAGCATATGTGCCGTCAACGTTCAAAGGCGTTGCAGCAACTTCTGATCCATAATGAGTCTATCCTTGCTCAGGGACGAGCAAGAGGTAAGCTTGGGGGAGTTTGTTGACGGTCCTTAAGTACCAAATATAGTTATCAAATAAATAAAGAAAAGGATCCAAATGCAACCAACACCTAGACTTAGGGTTTTATCTGACAGAATTCCACGAGTTTTGGTGTTTGTCTGTTTCTGCAGGGGGTTATCAGAAAATACGGAGGAAAGGCCCACACGTCGGGTTTACATAGAGATAATAACGTGTTCACCGATTTTCTATCATCTAGAAGACTCCAGAAGCCACGAGATCAAACGGGAGGCCGAACGGGCCCGGAGGCAGGGCGCCCGCCCTGCCCCCTAGGGCGCCCGCCCTGGCCTGAGAGCCAATCAGGCTCCGTCTCGCGGATTATGCTCCACCGACCTAAGGGATCAAGGAAAACCGTGCGATTAATGTCGGTTTGATCCGACAGCCCACGTTCACTTGAGGGGGCTATATAAGCAGGACCCCTGGCCCCTGGAGGAGGCACTCCCTCATTCTCAATTCCTCAAACCCTAATCTCAGGAGGAGAGTCTCTGATCAAGCCCTAGAGCCACCACATCAACTAGATCTCTAGTATAGCATAGCTACATAGGATTAGAACTAGAAGGAGTCAATCTTCGATTCGTTTCCGGATCTGTCAAGAGGATTCTTGGTAATTCCTTTACTGTTCTTCATTGTTCATCTTTGTTCTTCAATATTATGAATACAACTTTGTTCTATTTCAATATATTGATTATGACTATGCTCTACTTGTTTATGTTTGCGATTATATTGTTCTTAGTTTATCGTAGTTATACGCTTGGCTTAGTTAGATTGGAATTATATACATGTTTAGGATCATATAGCGTTTATCCATCAGATCCATGGGTAAATGATAAATATTGTGTAGGCGTGGTGCTTAGACCATATTTATCTGCGATTGCACCTTATATGCCGGATCGTGGGGTGGTCCGCGATGGTGACAGCTTCGTTGGTTCTTATATAGTCCCCCTCCCGTGTGTAAGGCAGGCAGAGCAACATTATTACGGGGGAGTGATTGCTATGTTTCTCATCTTCCTTGATAATATCACTATGCATGGGCGTAGTCCTTTCTCGCAATGATTGCCAAGTGTACTTGCACTAACTATGATATGCTAGACTTTATAGTTAAGAATAACTTAGGAAATATCCTTGTAGTTCGTCCTAATACCATGCTAATGACTTGCTAGAATATCTGTTGAGGTGCTTATCATTATTATATGTGGCTAGCTGATCAGATTAATTATCTTTGTCACCATTCATACTTTATCTATATTTTATGTGACACTTACCCCTGTATGCAAGAGATAGATGAATACTCTCACTTATACATGCAATAATTGATACTCATTCCTATATTCCATTCCATAATCAACATTGATGTTAGTAATCCCTTCCCAGTGGTAAAAATATAAATAACGATACCTGGAATACTTCCCGGTTAAAATGCTACATCGGTATTAATCTGTGCGCTTACAGATCTTATTTATTATTTATTTAGAAGAGCAATTGCATATTTCAATACCGCATCTCTCATGTCATGCTGGGGATGACAACTTGGCTTAAGTGGCATGAGGGATAGGTTCGGCATTTTTGGCGCCGTTATCAGAATTAGAAAACTAAGTCTACTTTTGGTAATGACGTTAAGAATGCCCAACAGTAGGGTGTCAGCTGAAAAGGAACCAAAGAAGGCCCACATGTCAGGTTTACATAGAGACAACAGGGCCACACATAACTTTTCTGTAATCTAGAAGGTATGAGAAGACTCTAAAAATAAACGGGAGGCAAAACGGGCCCGGAAGTGGGGCGCCCGCCCCCCTCCTTGGGCGCCTGCCCCACCTGTAGAGCCGATCAGGCTCCATCTCACGGATCATGCCTCCACCGCCTTTGAGGATTAAAAAAAGTCGTTGATCAAGGTCAGTTTGATCCGAGGGTTGTGGTGCTTCCTAGAGGGCTATATAAGCAAGGTCCCTGACCCCTGGAGGAGGCATCCCATAAAACCCTAATTTCATTATCTCTCAGCTGGGATCCGAGGCAGAGGTGTCCCATGAAAGGATGACCTCTCCTCCCTAGAGAATTAGGGCTAGACATTCCAATGTAGTAGATTAGATCTAGATGAGAGTTAGGGAGAGCGGAGCTACGCTCCGGTTCCAGAGAAGTCTTCAGAGATTTGGTATGCCTTTGTATCTATTCTTTACAAGATTTATGCTTTATATATTTTCATCTTCTCTATTTACTTTATGCCTTTATTATGTATGGTTAGTATAGTTATTATACCTTGACATGGGATCTTAGCTCGTATTGAGTGCTTTAGTTATTGCGCATAGCTAGAGTAGAATCGATAGTTTGGCATGGTGTCTAGGCTATAGGTTACCTGAGATTGCACTTAACCCCACGTATAGTTGTGGTAGCCCCAGAGGTGACAGCTCTGAAAGGCCTTCGTAATCCACCACGTTCGGGTTGATGTTCGTAGAGCTTTTGGCAGCCTTCCCCCGACTACTTTCTTCCTAGTCTCTTTCGAGAGTCGGAAAGGTACTGTTGCTCCAAAGTGTCATATGTATGATCGCTATATCTATTCATGCTTTAGTTATTAAAGAACCAAAGTAATAGAGAAGTATATAGGAACCTTGATTTCTCCCGTTGTCCTTTCACTTTAGCTAGTTACTTATTTATCATAGAATTCTCCTATGTGTGCTTTTATTAATATACCTATCATATATTGTTTACCCCTACTTTAGTTTAGTTGGTTTACTATGTTAGTAGATACATGATGGTGAATTATCAGATTCTTTAACCCTTGCTTCCCTGTGGTAAAATATAAATAACGATACCTGGTTTACTCCCAGTAAAATGCTACAATGGTATAATCTGTGCGCTTGCAAAATCCTTCATATTTTAGTTGCACTTAATTTTTACCAACAGTGATCGAGTGAGCCGTTGGGGTGAAGTTTGTGCTTGAACACCCACTTTCCGGAGATGATGTGAGCGCCAGGAGGTCGATCGATGGACGCCAAGTCTAATTGGACTGAAGGACGCAGAATTCCTCTGACATGGCGGTGTGCCAATTGGGGTCCCAAAGGGCAGCACGAACCGAGGATGGCAAAGGGGAGACCGCCGTGGTGGTAGACGAGGCGACACTAGCAGCTAGAGCGTAACGGGGATTAGGCTTGAAGATGCTAGCCCGAGAACGCGTCACCATGGGGTGCGGTTGTGCATGTGCTACACATGAAGAGACTGATGGTGACCAGGAACCCACGCAGTGCTCGGGGGTGCAGCGTGAAGCTGGAGTTGGAACCGCCTAGTGAACTAGATCCGCGCCCATGTCCCCTCTTCTTGTACCCGCGGTTGTCAGGCCATGGAGTGGTTGCCAGAACCGGTGCTATGGACTTGGGAACGAAGGCAGAGCCACCATCGTCGTTGGTAGGAGGAGCAGAACATGTAGCACCAGTGGTGAGGAGAGCATAGTGCTGAGCCGCCTTAGCGTGTTCCCGATCATAATGCTCCTCCAAGAGGAGGTAGGAACGAGCCAAGAGGAAGGAGTAGGGAGGATTCTTTGCGGTGATGACGGGAACAGTGTGGCGATACTTAACGCTCAGGCCACAAAGCATGTTGAGGACCTAAGATGTCTGGCGCACCTGCTGACTGACATTGCGCATAGCATCGGCTAGGTGTTTGAGACGGCCGATGTACGTTGTCATGTCCATGTCGCCTTGGACCAAACTCCGGAATTCTGCCTCCAGATAAACGACGAGATGAAGTTCATTGTCCTGGCCGGAACTGATCACGGATCGCGTTCCAGATGGAATATGCAGCTGCTTTGGGAACGTGGACAATGACGCGGACATCCTTGGAAATGGAATTGTAAAGCCAACTAAGGATACACCGATCAATCATGACCCACTCGGGATCACGTCGATTGGTTGCAGTTGGCGGGGAAGAGAGGTGGGAGCTAAGACCAAATTTGCCAATGAAAGCATCAAAGAAACAACGCCATTCGGTGTAGTTGGATTCAGAGATGTCGAGTTCAACAGGAACACGGGATTCGATGTTTGCCGTCTGCATAACAGCCGGCGGTGGCGGGCAACAGCAGGCGGAGCGTTCTCTACGGAGGAGGTGGAGGAGGAGTCGGAACTAGAGGCGGAGAGAGGAAGATCGAAGAGAGGGTTGGCCTCCATGTCCATGGTGCTGGGACGAAGGCAGCGGAGAAGGAACGATCAGCGGAAGGAGCAGGGACCAATAAGGAGTGGATCGGTGGTGAGCAGCCAGGCAGCGGTTGTGATGGGGAGCAAGGTTTAGGATCGAACCACGCTAGTTGATACCATGTAGAAGGAAAGAATATGGCCAACGAGATTCTATTGCATCACTGATGGGTATATGTATCGTGTACAACAGAGATAGCGCACAGAGCGCATCACTCAGGTTGGCCGCCTGGCTTGACCGCTAAACTAACTCACGCATAACCGTAACTCTCAACAGTTGTGATCTACCGCTGCCATATTCAGACTAAACAATCATAGCATGTTGCAAGGTATTTTCATGAGAATTAATAATCATGTACTACTTTGATGAAGAGAGAATTTCCATAGCCAATTTTCAATGATTGAATCTAGATATGACATTGTATATGTGATCTGCATTGAGAGAACTGTTGCTGCTTGTGCTCACATAATCATGAAAAGTATTTGCAATGGGTTGAGATCATACCTAATTTGCATATCCAATGACAATTTAGATTCTCAAATCAGCCCTCATGATACATACATTTTAATGCAAGGCTTCAAATAAGATTACATGTTTCATTACAACATCATATGAAATACTACTTTTTATTATTGCTATTCTTACCTATATATGTACGTCTTCTCAACTCTTATTAGTCCAGACCAGCTAAATAATCCGGTTTGGAACTGGAATCAGAGAAGACGTACAGTCTGATAGTGGATAAACATGTATCCAACTATCCAAGTCTGTAACAAGATACTCCCTTTATTTCAAGCTATATATACGATAGTTTAGTTTTATTGGAAGTCAAACTTCTCTATTTTTGGTTAAGTTTATAGAAAAATACACAAACATCTACAATATCCATTAGATACACTATGAAATATATTTTTCTATAAAACTTAGCTGCAGTTAGACAAGTTTGAATTTGCTATAACAAAACTAAAATAATTTATCATTTGGAACGGAGGGAGTATTAGTTGTGTCGATCAATCCTCTATGTTGATAACCACAGCACTTGGGGGCCTTTCAGGGTTTGTGAAGCGGGCAAGCCGTGCTAGCTTGTTAGTAGATTCTGTGATTCTCTCGATCTGAATTACTACGTCGGAGAGAAGAGATGCAACGACTGCTGCATGCATCACTTGCAACAGAGCCGCATCCTCTGATAACTGGGATCTGAAGTCACTTGCAGCTTTGGCGGCTGCAGACATGTCGTTGGTTTGACATGGTACAGTCATAGTCCGAACTGCCAACGAGAGCCCTCTGAGCGCCTTTGCAGAGTGCAAGCTCATTGCACCACATGTAGCTCTAATTTTCAGGCATAGCTCTGGATTGGCTTCAGGATACTGTAACAACCAAAGATAAGGATATATTATCATGTTAAAAAAAACAAGTCCAGAAAGTAATCGGTTCCATGGACTTCAATTTCGATCATGAAATTAGGGATATTTTGCGATCACCTGAGACTTTTTCAGGACTACGACACAGGACGCAAGAGCCTCCATTGAAGAAGCGCACTGGCGACAAAGAGTGCCGAGCTTTTGATATTGGCTCCACGGGTGGCGGAAGCGGAATTTTCCGTGAATAGGCTCCCACTTGGCAAAAGTGCACTGCAGTGTTTGGATGATATACATACAATTGGAATAGATCCTTGTGATTTTTGTTTACATACACGGGAAGGAGGTTTGTACTCAACAAAAGGGAAAGGGAACTGACAATCCCCAAAGTGAGATGAGCTTACCAAAGAGTCCTCTCTGACCTTCGAATTGAGGACGGCCTTGTGCACCTGAAGAAAGGCTTTGCCTTCCAAATTTTCACATGGAGAGTTCTCCCTAAAGCATTCAGATTCCATTCCTGCACACATGAGAAATTTTAGTCTCATAACTCTGGAATCTGCAAACCATTTTTTTTGTCAGTTTCTTTTGTCCAACTTTCAGCTGTAAATGGTGAAGGCACTGCAACCTAATACTAGTTCGTACAGAGAACATGTATGTATGACTATCTGATGTAGAGCTGTCCTGGGAGAGTGAAAATAAACAGGTTTTTGTTTTGACTAGCAGGCGTCTACGTATACTTGGAAGGACAATAAGTTGCATTACGAAAAGTAGTATGAATATCTTTGCCGTAGAAATTTTAGTTGAGCATGTTCGGTTTAATTTGGTTAGAGGATTAACCGTACAAGCATTTAGTACCTAAGTTTCCCAGGTCGTACCTTCAAGGAACTCTGCCAGTTTGTCGAGGCTGCCGGCGGCGAGCTTGTGGAGGTCCTCCCCGGCCCAGATCGGGAAAACGAAGACGGTGGTGAAGAGGCAAATGGCGACGCCGACGGCGATGGTAGTGACCCGCTCGTGCGCGAACTCCAGGAGCTCGTCCACGCGGTAGCTCGACACAGCCACCATGGCGAAGGTCAGTATGAAAATCATCACGCCGTAGTCGTACCTGGCCTTCAGCTCCGGGATGAACCGCGAGAACGTCGCTGCCGACCCTGCAGATCGAGGAATCCACCATGAAACATTAATTTGGCAATTCTGTAAGCATATGTAGTACCTGCATAAACACAGGTGAAACATTTGGTTTGGAGCCACGCCAAGAAAAATATGTACGCCGTAATGATGGAGTAGTTTTGCGGTGGCATGCATGAAACATTTGGCAGATTTGTACCTTGCACGGAAACATTTGGGAAGAAAAGAATGCTGGCCACATCTTTAGCTTACTATTACAATTTGGATATTAATCCTTACAAAACCTGCTAGAAAAAAAATCATAGAAATTCAATACAAAAAAGAAAAAACTAGCGATTAATTTGGGGTGCTAATTTTACTGATATGAGCCATTGAATATATCCTGTTTCTTTAACTTGCCTACTCCTGCCTTTAAAAAAAACAACATAAAATAATCCTTAGCATTCCCGATTGTCATTTTAACATATAATATAATTAAAGCAAACACCTGAATTTGTATCAAAATTACTCGCCTCGCCATTATGATAGATCATCTAAGTAACCCATATAAATCGCCACTTCTACTAAAGTGCATATTTAAGTTACAAACGTTTGCTAGAACGAAAATGCTTAAAATGACCATATGTTATGTTTACACACACATAGTGTCAAATAACTTAAAACAAACATACATGTTGTGTCATCATATAGATCAAGTACACAAATACATGCATAAGTGATATTATAATTTTATGTTTGAGTAATCATGAAGAATGTTCCATAAACAACTTATATACCAATGACACTAACAAAATGTATAAAATTATATTGATATCCATGACAATAATTTAAAATTTCGGCTGAATCATCATTATGTGACATCCATAATGATATATACTCCCTCCGTTTCAGGTTATAAGTCGCTTTGACTTTTTTAGTTCATCCATTTTGCTATGTATCTAGACATATTATTATATCATCTAGATGCATAACAAAATAGATATACCAAAAATGTGAAAGCGACTTATAATTAGGAATGGAGGGAGTAGTACATATAGTTGTAAGCATTCTGTTCTTTTTAATAAAATAAAGTTACTTGTAATTCTTTGCTAAGAAGATTCAACATAGTAAATAGTGGAAGAGAGACAATTGTAGACCAAGAGTATCCATGGCATATGGATGGCAAAAAGTAGATATTAATCGATAAGTTTACCATTGCATGAGTTATTATCGAGTTTCTGAAAAATGCGTATGGTATTAGAGAGCACGTGCAAAATATAAAAAAAATATTTTATTAGTTTTAGGTTTGAAACATTAATTTTGAATTCTTACTTATTTCATTTATGATTCTAGCCATGCATGCAGGAGGAGCGGTTGACGAATGACGACGGCCTTATATGTATATAGACATATAGTGTATAATAATACTAGTAACTAACAAAAAAAAACTGAAAAGTAGAAAAAAAACTCTGCCTGCGGACGGGCAGACAACCCCGCGACTTTGCGCATAGGTAAAAGACCTATCACGCAGGCCGAGAAAACCCCGAACCCCTGCCCCGCCCACACACAGAGCCCGCATCCCCGTGAGAGGACCGGGCCACTCCTGTGCTTTGGGACGCAGGACAGACGAGGGAGTTATTTTAACATCGCCGACCGAAATTCGCCCATCACAGGATAGTCCCAACAGGGACCCGAACTTGGTCACAGGGCATGCGGAACGGAAATTCGCTCCCCGAAGGGATCGAACTCTGGCCGGCAAGCAGCCATACCTGGCGCTCAGCCACCCGATCGAGCTAACGCTCGGTCGCAAAAATTTGAAAAGTAGCATGTCGAGATGCAGTTAGTAGTAGTAAACATGGAAGGACCGGCAGCGTACGTACCTACTAAGAAGACGAACACGCTGAGCAGTATCGGCTCTCCATTTTCCCCACAAAGGTTCGCCGCCATATGAGCTCCGACGGCGAGGAAGACGGCTACCAACGTCGCAAAAATTCTGTTCAGTCCTCTACTCAGCGTCCCCCCTGTTGCCGCAAGATCCGCATGCAACACATGTATGTTTACACGCACGTTATTACCTCTATGCATGAACAACAGCTAGCGTGTCTATATATATATATACACACACACACACACACACACAAATCGCACGTCGATCCATACCAACTGTGAATTCCATGACGACGACGACAGTGATCACGGCCCATATGACGGAGTCTCCCCACCCATTGAACAGTGGCGTGACGTAGTAAAGCACGGACACCAGCGTCAGCGCCAGCCCGACCTTGAGCGAGTGCGCCACCCGCCGGGGGTCGTCGCGGGCGATCTTGGCTAGCTTGCCGACGAACCCAACGACCGTGCACCTGAGCCTGTACAGCGCCGAGCAGAGCTGCTCCCGGCAGTTTGCCAGGAAGCCTCCATCGCCGCCATTGTTGTTGCTCTCCGTCGTCAAGGACTCCATCGCAGCTCAGTTACACGTATGGCGCACGCCTCAGGTGAAGCGGCCTCGAAAGCTTTGGGCGCTTGCTGAAAACGCGATCTAGCTTGAAATGGTTGGCGAGCTAGCTAGTTTGTCGCATATATGATGAAACGGTGGCACGTGAGGACTTATATTTATAATAATACAAGCGGAAATTTGGTCCGGCCCTCGAAAGCTATAGTTTGCTCTGCTCACGTATGCATATGAGTTTTCAACGCTGCAGTCCCATTTTGTTACTGTTACATTCAAGGGCCAAGATTCAACCATATGACGTTAAGAATAGTAAGAGGAAATTGGTGCAGTACTTTTTGTTAGTGAAGCCTCGATGAAGGGACAAAGCATACTTTTTGGAAGGTGACTCTTTTTCCATATGTAGTGCATGAGTAGTCCACGTGCCGCTACGATATGAAACTTTGCTTTCAGCTATACATGGCCAAAATGAGGCGGCATGAGGCATGGTCCGGTAAGATATGACCCAAGCACGGCATGTCCTGATGGCTAGTGTCGTGCTTGGCCGTAACCATGGCTTATAGTGCCGACATGAGCATGGCCTGTTTAATGGGCAACCCACAACCTATTCCCCAGCATGTCCGATCTCCTCCCTCCTCCCTCCATTCCGCTAACCTCCTTGCCCTCTCTGCTCTCCAATCTGTTCCTTCCCCACTTTGTCCCATCTCCACTCACCCTAGCCGCTGTTGCCCTATCCTGACCGCTACTATTGATCGCTCTCTTGATTGGCATTGCTTCCTTCCCCATAGCACCACCTTCCCACCCCTTCCCATCCCGGCTGCCACCACAGGTTGCTCCCCTCTCCATTGGCCTCTGCTCCTTTGTCCCATGCCATGATGCCTTCCCTCTCTTCTCCTCTCCACTGGTGGCCACGAGCAGGGAATGCCAGTGAGCACTGACTCACTTGAGATCCATGGTTGAAGCTAACTGTATTTATTTTCTTTTGTTTTGGGATTATTGATCTATGAGCATGCACATGTGATTGATCTGTGAGCATTGTAATTGACCTATAATCTTGTGACCAGGCTAACATGGCCCATAGGGCCTATTGGGCTCACTGGGCTAGCACTACAATAGGATTAACCTCGCCTAATGCCGTACGTAGGCCTCAGGTTGAGCCCATAGGATGGCACAACACAACCTGTTAGTTCACCCTTGCCAACCTGTGTGCTTGTGTGTAAGGACTGAATGGAGCCAAGAGGGGGTGTTGAATTGGGGCTCTGAAATATTTATCACGACAAACCATGGTCTACAAAAACCATCACTCCCCACTTGTGGTACTTGGCCTAAGGAATAGAAAGATTCACACTAACAAAGAGTCCTTAGGGCCATCATCCTAAATATGTCATTAACAAAGAGCACTAATATAAGGTCCTTATTTGTGTTGAATTAGGCCCCATTGCTAAGCACACTATAGTATGCAATCCTAGTTGTCATAGACAACGTTCTTGCATACAAACTAGCACTAACACCTAAGCTACAAAATGTAAGCATCACAAGACATAAAGTGGGCAAAGAGACAACTGGATTTATCCTATGGTATCAGTTGCCAAAGCATAATACCTAGTTCATGTTGAAGCTCCATTAAGGTACACTCCCGGACACCATGTCTCTCCTAGTCATGGAGTTTGCTTTCGACCAAAGGCAATGGAGTCTCATAGTCTCCCTATGCCACCCAAGTATTCCAATCTCAGTGTTGGACTACATTGAACCAAAGACAATGTCATGAGTCACTAAATTTCACAGTTGACACCATTGTCACCTGATATGGTCACGGTGTTGGATCACAAACCAAAGGATGTGTGACTCACTAAGTCTCATTTCCCAACCTCCACCACATCCACCGTTAACCATGGTGCCATGTCCACTAAGCCTACATCATCTAGGACTTCCCAACGAAAATAAACCTTTGGAGTTTCTCCACTGAGGGAGGGGGTCTCTTGGTTCCCCACACCGATAAGGCACTACTCCACATCACCCTTGGATGGTCACCACCTTGAAGGCCACCACCTTCACTGAAAGATCACACGTGATCTCAAGTACTCTAGCTCACAATCTTTAGCTCTCATGGTTACCTAACAGTCACAAATATAGGATCGCTCTCATATGTGTATACATGGCCCTAACACTACATCTCATACTTGATCCTCACATTCTTCTCTTCCTAGATTCCATAGTCCCCTCCACTGAACTCATGACCAAAAGGCACCAGGAAGACCCATTGGCGAGAGGAGAGTATAGCCCAAACTTTGAGAGAGAGAGAGAGAGCCATTGGCAAACAATGCCAAAATTGTTCTAATGTTCACTTGAGAACTAGCCTGACCGGACAGTCTACATGCCTTGGTCGAGTGGTCTAGTGTGTGCATTTGTACAATACAACTCAATGGCTAGCAAACATCACTTGTCTATAGAATATCTAGTTGAAAGGATCATAGGATGGCTAGAGAGGTGGGGTTGAATAGACTATTAAATTTTCCTTCAATGACACAAACATTGGACACAAGGGTTATAGACAAAGGTGATCCTTAATAGCAACTACTATACAAGCCATGCCCAGCACACAATGCAAGCCTCCTACACAAATCTAGTAAGCTAGATAAATCAACAAGCAATCATGAGAGCACTAAAACTACTCGAGGAAAGCTAAACAACTAGTGATGCTTCACAAGATTAGCAACTACTCCAATTAAAAAGCTACTCAACAAGCAGATTAATCTAGCGACTAGACAAGCACAAGATAGACAAGTAAATAAACAAGTGTAGCAGGGACCAAAACCACATGGGAGACTGTTGACGGTGGATAACGTCAACATTTTATATGTGAATAAACATGAGAAATGGTTCAAGTACAAGAATATACATAGGTCTAGGGTTTAAACTAAAAAATTCCACGAGTTTTGGTGAATCTCTGTTTTCCGCAGGATTATTCCAGAAAATGTAGGAAGGGGGACCTAATTGAGAAAAAGATGAAACTTGATCGTGACAAAGGATACACTAGAAGACTATAGAAGACACCAGAAGGCACGAGAACGAACGAGGGGACGAGACGCCGCCAGGTGGGGCTGGCCGGCCCCACCCTTGTGCCGCCCGGCCCCCTATGAGGGGATTCCTCTATGAGCTTCTAGAGTATTCCTCCACCGTCTCCTAGGATGCATCTCCACCCTACATCGAAGTCAGTTTGATCTAAGGGCTTACGTTCAACCCTCAGGGCTATATAAGGACCTCTGCACCCCCCCTGAATCATTAAGTCATCAAGCTATTCAGTTAAAGATCAATTCATCTAGAGCCAACCCTAGTTCCTCAGAGTTCCTCTAGATTAGAGCTTAGGCTAGTTAGATTAGGTCTAGAGGGAGATCAAGCAACGCTTGGATTCCCGACGTTGGCAAGAGCGTGGTTCGGTATATCTCTTGTACTTTACTTTATTTCTTTATTTCATTGAGATTATATCATTGCTACTATGTTTATGTCAATATTAAGCTTTATATCATTTATGTCATTGAAAGCAATGTTCATTGTTTGCTTTAGTTTTATATTTGGTGTAGTTAGATTATGGAAACTATGCATATGTTCGTATAGCGCTCACCCTACAGGACCATGGGTGAGTGATAGACATTACGTGAGCGTGGTGCTTAGATATTTGTTTATTTGCGGATGCCCTTATATACCAGGACGTGTGGTAGATCGCGTAGGTGACAGCTGTGTTGAGTCCTTTACAGTCTATCCCACGTATATATTGATGTTGGTAGAACTCGGTCTCGAAGAAGAGGAGGGCTCTATTTCCAACTTTCCTAAGTTGATGTTCCTTATGTGGCATAATTTGGCTATGATCACTACATATAATTAATTAGACTAAGCATTTGACATGTTAGTAAGACTACTTAGGAATTATCTTTCTAATATTCTAATTGGACTTAACCTATTGCTTAACTAGAGTGCTCTAATACTATTTATTTATCATGATGATTGATCAAGTACTTATCATTTATATATCTTTATTTATTATCTTGTGACTTATCCCTGTTTTGAGTAGAGTATATGATATTGATTCATTCTCTCATGCATATTCATAAATTATCAATACTATTGTATTCATAGTCATACCTTCCTAGTGGTAGAATTATAAATCGACAACCTGGTAATACTCTAGGCAAAATGCTACAATGGTATAATTATCTGTCCGCTTGCAGAATTCTTTTCATTCTTATCTTTATATTCTTTTTAGTCACATGAAATAATAGATTCCTGTTTAGTGTTATTCTTGTAGTAATGCTAGATAGAACCAACAAACATTTCTAAGTTCCTCACTAGGGATGGTAACCTAGTTTAATATTAGAGATGAAGGTTAATTGATAGGTGGCTAATGTAACATGGACAAGTTAATAATTACCATATCATTTCTGGTGCCATTGCTATTAGTAGGAGTAATTCTATTTTTAGTAGTGGTGCTAAGAAATGCCAACAGAGACAATACGACAGTGTTTTTCTTTTGAGGTTCAGTTGCTTGCTGACAACCTACTCTTGTTGAGGTGAGTTCAAACTTCATATCACCACTCCTCTGCAAGCCTAGCAAGCTCTCAAGCTCGGTCCTCAATGTGGACGCTTGACTATGAACCGGTTGATCAACTTTACACTCCAACAAGTCTCGATTTTACAAGAGTTGCTCTTCATGATCCTCCCATAGGGATGAGCACAAAGCCCCTTGTCGGGGATACGATACCCCGGGTATCTTAAGGCACTGATTAGTTAGTCGTTCAGGCGGTCGTAATACGCCAGCCTGTATAAGCCCAAACGATCGAGGCCCAGCTAGGCTGAGTGGACCGGGCCAAACACTAAGGTCAAGTTCTGCCATGGCCCCATCCCTCTGCCTTAGCCGCACGCTCCGCAACAACTCACGACCTCTCACCATCCCGACCCTTAGGAGGAACGAGGCGACATCGAGCCCACCAAGCGCCGCACTGACCCCGCAAGGACCAGGGGACAGCAGTCACCTCAGCTTGGTCAGATGCCATCTCTGCGCCACGTAGTAGAGACAAGACAACACCGCCAAGCGGTGACAGCTAGTACGGAGACCCACCGTACCAATGTGGCCCGACGAGACATATGTACAATTCCACCCACTATGGGATGGGATCTACGATGGTGGCCTTGGCTTAGAGGTTGCCCAAGCCAGCAGGGACCATGACCCCGGAGTCCGGGACTGTGGCCACCAACTCCACCAACATCAAGATGATCGGTGACCCAGGGGCGGCTAACAACTCCTATACGATGCCCCCCGATGATCAAGAGACGATGACGAAGGCCACGATGAGATCACGTCACGCAGGATGGCTAGCGAAACACCACTATGCCCACAGTGCCGCCATGACTGACACTATAGCACCACGTCACACCATGCCATGACATGGGCACAAGAGTACGATGACAGCCACGTCCAGACATGCACCACAAGATGGTGTTACTTGCAAGCCAATTTAGCTAGGCCCTTTCCCTCAGGCTCATGACCCCTTGGTCGGGAGAACCTCCTCCTTTGTATGTGACCTGGCCCTAGACTCTATATAAGGGCAGCCATGGCACCCTTCATAGGGACATCTTCACTCTCTGGACTCTCAAAGCTTTCCTTCGGGTAGTCTGTCTCCTAGCTCTAGCTCTCCTATCTCTTCCACCACTCTTGCACCCCCATTGTAAGAAGCTTAGTGCATTCAAGCGAGGAACACGCACTCGATTATCTCTAAGACTGGACATAGGGCTTCAGCCTGAACCAGTATAACTCCTTGTGTCTTTTGGATGCTACCATCGTCTTCCTGGAGCAGCGTGACATTCATATAAATTTACTAGTCAGTCAACAAAACATCGACATCCCTCACAAATCATCCATTCGAAGCCCCCGCACAATCACCATATGGTGGTCAACAGAACTCACTACATCAAAGTCATTTAGGTGCAACTAACCGCCAAGAATAACAAGAAATTTGCAATAACAATGCTTCTGTAGTACCATAAGATGCTAACTTTCAAAGCATGCACTAGAGCACTCCTAATCTCACCCAAATGTAATCTCAAAGTGCCCTTGTGTGAGTGGAGTGTGTTCTAGAGTTCTGAGTATGTATGGATATCAGCTAAGGCTACCACGAGGGCTAAATTGGCCGACCACACCACTATTTTTAGAGCCAACAAGAAACTAGTTGTTATTTCCCTTTAGTGGGTAGTCTGCACACCCACCGAAAAACTTCGGTGGTCATCAGAGAGACCCACTGAAGAAGCCCCTACGAGTATAAATGGGCACTGACACTATTGTCAAAATAAGCCATTGGAGGAGCCTATTCTCTGGTACCCCTACTGACCATCACCAAAGAAATCTATTGGCAACTGTGAGCTCTTAGCAAAATATTTAGAGAAAAAAACTTGTGGTGCCTGTTGGAATTTCTTAATGCATACAGAAATAATCCGCAAGCGCATAGAATTACAGTTATAGCATTTCACCCAGAAGTATTCAGGGTATCATATTTGCACAGGGAACAGATGTGTAAAAGTCTCTTAGCTAGTTTACCCAAGATAATAAGAAGAAAGATAGCTTGGGTAGTGAGATTTTCTAAGGATAGAGATGCTAAGTCAAGATAGCTTTGCCACTTATACTTGCTTCGGGTACCGGAGCGCAGCTGGTCTGTCAGCCGATACCGGCTTGTAGCCGGCGTCGAACCCGGACATAGGGGAATATGAGGGACGGATAGGGCTGTCACCACCTATTGCCTACCCCTCAACCATAGGGAACAAGGCAAATGAACATAGCCTCTAGCCTAGACACCACGTCTACGCTATCGACTACTACTCTAGCATCGATCAGGGTTATCCGTCTTTATGAGGGCCCTCTATTAGAGTATCCATCACAAGGACAAACGATGAACCTACAAGTAAATAGTAAACAAGACTAACTTAAAGTAAGAGCTCACCACCGTAGAAGAACACGAACCTTTGTACTCCAAGTAGTACTAAGTACATCGAGGTACAAGTGAAGAGGGAGCTGACATTCCCGGCATTCCTTCCGATATAAATGGAGGTAGCCGACACTCCCGGTACTTCTCCATCTCTTTCTCTTTCTCACTCACTCCCTAAACTAGACTAGCTAGAGAGCTAAGATATGAATGGAGCACTTCTCTCTTCTTGCTACATTGTGTCACTCTTGTGTCTACTCTTTCAAGTGTGTGATGGTGTCCCTTTAGAGAGGGGGGTACCCCTCTATTTATATAGGAGGGAGGCGGTGCTCGGAGGCTATTCTTAGCGTGTCCCCGGCTCCCACCGCCTTACCATGCTTCCATGCCACCTCCACAGCAAGAAGAGGCAGGGAGGCGCCTAGAGGGGAGTGGCCCACCCTTGACCACCGCCTCTCACCACCGCTGGACCAGGATGACTTCCTCGTGGTGTTTTGCCCCATTTGCATTGATGTGATAGGCGTCTCCCTTGTTCATTTGCCTAAATCAGCGTCGGGAAGCGCCTTTTGGTGGATTATTTCATGTATTTGTGTTTGTGACCTGCAAAATAATATTCTCCAAATACATGTGGAACTTGGTTAACAGTACATGCATATGTGTTTAAGATTGCTTATTTCTCCTCTTTTTGTGTCTTAATTGGCGGTTGGATTTGATCAATAGAGACCGCCAACAAGCTCCCCCCAAGCTTAACCTTTGCTCATCTCGAGCAAATAGCTAAGTTATTGGTTGTTGATCAGTAGTTGCTATAATGCCAAATATAATTCACAAGTGCCATGCCTATAAGAAAGTATTCTTCCCCAATCTGGAGGTTTTTAACTTAATCCCTGTGGGGCTTATTGCTTTTCCAAGTCTTAGGTGGTTGCAAGATAGAACGGTTTAATAGAATTATCAATCATTCATTCTTTGATCAACCATCTATCCGGAGGTTTTTATGAGTTTTGCGAAATAAAACATAAGTTCCTCAAATAAGTCACTCAATCGCTCAATGTGTATGATCCTCACCAAGGCATTTGATTGTTTTGCCTCCTTTTATCCTATCACTAAAAGGCTTTGAGTGAAGTTTTAGGTAGGTAAGAATGAGGGGCATACTTACATCACATATATTGCTGTCAAAAACCAGATCCAAGGAGATGCAAGCCATACACTTTGATCAAGAAGTGCAAGTGTGTGGAATATTTTCTAATCCTAATATTTTTGGTACTCCTTTGATCATGACTTTCTCTCCTTTTAATAATTGCCTTGGAAGTATGGGTTATCTCTCTTTACTTTGGAACCTTCATGTGTTCCATTCTTTTTCTTCTTTTCTTTTGCTACTTTGAGAGCTTCATTTGTCTCTCTTTTTTTAGCATAGCCCCATACTTCTTTTTGGCATATGAAAACTTTAAAGAGAAAGACTCATGACAAATGAATGGAGTTTTTATTTTAGGTGGACAGAAAATATGTTTTTGCGTAACTCTCAGTGTAAGAGTTAGCATTTTATTTGTGGGTGTACGTGAATCTTGATCATGGGTGCATGACGAGAATCTCAATGTGAATATAAGTAGTATATGACTAAGGTTTTGAATTTGAATCATGTCATATGGCCGTGGTAGGAATTCATAATCATTGAGGAACTTTTGATTTTAGCATTTTGAAAATAAAAAATCTCCATAAAAGTTTCTTTTAGAATAAAGTCATAGCATATTTTATTTACCATATCATAACTTGCAACAACTTAGAAAAGGATCATACTTTTATAACCCACAAGTTTCAAGTTTTAGGATGAGATATTTTAGCCAACAACTTAAATCTTGGGGAATACTAAGTTACAGCTTAGGCACAAATGAATTATCATCATTTCAACAGAGGAGAAACTGAACATTCTTAAATCACATATGAGAGTGGAATAAATATTTTTGTTGTTTTTTATCATATTTAATTTTTTTTATTTTTTAAATGCTAATGATTAAATAAATGTAGAAAATAAATAATTCAAATACGGAGATTAAAGATACTACTTACCTCTATGGGGGTTCTCCCCCAAGCTTGCTCGATGCCTACGGTCCAGGATTGAATCCCATGTACTGCCAGTAGGCTGCCTGCCATTCTTGCTGTTGTTGCAGCATCGTGTGCATTTGCGCCATTTGTTGCTGCTGCTGCGCCATTTATTGTTGTTGTTGCTGCCAATGGGCTGAATCCTGCATGTGAGTATTAAGAGTGTTTTGGATCTCACTGGTGCGGATTTCCAATCCTCTAAGATGGGCGTTGACGTCCTTCCCTCCTGAGACAGACTGTCATGGATGCACAGGTGGAGGCAGTCCCTCGGAGTCGAACATGTGCATGTCCATGCTGTGGCGTCAGCCTCTGCCCATCTGGATCCTCCCGCCTCGTGCGTCTGCGGGGTGTGCTCCCAACCGGAGTGATGCATGGGTGTGAACCCTATCACTTGCCCAGTTGGGAATGACCCCAGATGGAACGCCTGGAGTGCAGCAGGGAAGGGTTGTGGCTGTGCTTGTGAACTACTTGCGTCATTTCTAGCTCTGCTCCTTGTCAACCTGCCAGACACAGATTTTCTGCGAGCTTCCTCTTGTGAAACAAGAGGGAAGGTTAGCGCAAGGGAATTATACAAATGAAGATCCGGGTTAGGTAACTGGATCTCGTTTGTACACCCCTAGAAGGAAAAACACAATTTGTCTAGCAGCATTACGTTTCAAATGATGTCCTTGTATCAAAGAATGCTCATCGATGATAAGGCACGGAGTTGAAATATAGTCTACTTCTTGATTCTCCAATGCACCAACACCGGTGGCAATACGGGTAACAAGAGATGTGCATGATATTGAAGTAGAAAATGTTCTTATTACTTCCAACCAATGTTTAAATATTTCTTTGACAGGAGCAATTTTAATCTTTCTGATCATAGCATAAAGTATTTTCATTCAGTGTTATGAACAATTTGGATATCTTGTCTAGAGAACAAAGTTATTGCGATCCAACGATGCATGAACCTTAAAGTTGGGTGTTGGATGTTCATGTTATGAGGTGAAAATTTTCCAACTACAACTTGACCCGAAATTTCATTCCAAAATTTATGGCGATCAAAGCCTCTACAAGCATGATCTATGTCAATTAAGCATCGTTGATGGAAACCTATGTGTTGAGCAAGATCTCTCCAAGTGCAAAAATGCTCTACTTCAAACAAGCGAAAAGTGATCCCATTGTCAACTTCTTTTAGTGGGCATAAAAATTGGATGGTTAAGAGACGAGAACCCTCTCCCAAATGGGATCAATTTCCTCCCACCCAACGGCTTGCCAAATAGTGGTGAATTCATCATCCATACCTATGGCTTTGACAAGCGAGGGGTCGTACAATGGTGTGGGCTCGAACTCGCGGTCCTTGATGAGGCAGTAGGCTTCCATCTCTCGGCCTCTTTCCAAGTCGAGGTGGGGCTCGTCATCTTCCTCCATCGATCGCCCATGCACTTGTTCTTGCTCTTCCGTTGGATTAGGTTCTTCATCTTCTTGCATTGGGCTTTCTTCACGCTCGGTGTAGCGTGAGCTTGAGCTTGCATGGGAGCGCGTGGAGCTTGACCCTGTGGCCTTCTTGATGGCACCGGCGATGGCCTTCCCGAACCTACCCATGGCGAAACACAACAAGAGAAAACTCGGGTGTTGGTTAAGGGTTAGCATAAAAACAATTTGATGAACCCGTGAACTAGCTCGAGCTTGGAATTTCTGCAAAGGATTGCACTAAAGCTTGTTGAAAAATGTTTGAAATAAACTTTAGAGCGAGTGAGTGAGAGAGTGAAAGTGTGAGAGCATGAGAGGGGTGGAGAGCTCTCTCGGCCACCTGCTGTATTTATAGCTCCAAAGCACCAGTGGAAGAGGGAGGGGCAACGGCCACCTGCACACTTTCCAAATGATAGGGCCAATGGGCACCTGTAGGGGTCGGCCGCTCCATGGGGACGCCCGCCTCCTGGGTGGGACCAACTGGCTTGCCCTTTGGCAGGTAGTGAACAACGACTATTTCAAACTTGGAGCCATTGGGTTTTCATCCAGATGCCCGACGGCTTGCTCGTTTTTGATTTTCTAATAAATTTTTATTAAATTTTTTATTTTTATAAATATTGTAAAAATGATAACTAGTAATAATAAATTATTCTTATTTAGGAAATGATTTTTGGTATTTTTCAAAGATTTTTATTCTAACATAAAAATTCAAATTTTAAATCCTAGGAATATTTGTTTTGAGAATTTTTTCTATGCATTTAAAATTATTTTATTATTTTTGTTTTATTTTATTTTATTTGTTCACCCAACTTTTTATCTTTTTAGCATAACTTATGCAAGGTTAAGGTAAAGTTTGCAGAATAATCATAGCCTTGATTTATCTCCATCATAGATTACTTACATTATTTTTGAAAATGATTACTCAAAGTTCATTAATCAAAATTAAACACCATGTCTAAATTTAATTAAAGAAGAACTTTTTAACCTAAGCACCCTACTTAATTTAAAAAAAGGCATATGGATGTACTAGCTTAATACAACCAAACCAAAGCTAATGACATAAACAAAGGAAGCATGATTTTGTATGAGCAAGTTGTTTTCTCATGGAGACTGTTGACGATGGTTATCTACCGTAATAAAGGGTTAAAATAAATATATAAAGGGCTGATAAATTATCACCAACATAGGTTTAGGGTGTCAACTAACGAAATTCGTGAATCTATATTTTGCAGGGGTTATCAGAATAATTCAGGAATTGATATCTTCTATGAGAAGGAACCCACGTCAATCGGCCTAATCTCCACGTCATGAATACGTAAGAGGCTTCTAGAGGACACTAGAGAACTCCACGAGGAGGGCCACCACGAGGCGCCGCCAGGTGGGGCCGACCGGCCTCAACCCTAGGCCGACAGGCCCCTGGCCGCCGTCTCTCGGCTCCTTCCTTTTGCAAGCTACTTCAACCGCCTCCAAGGATGCATCCTAACCCTACGTGAAGGTCGGTTTGATCTAAGGGCCACGGTTCCATGCTCTGGGCTATATAAACGAGGCCCCAGACCCCCCTCCAGAGGGGAATTCATTCAATCAATCATCAACCAGAAAGTAGAAGACCAACCAGCAACTCTCATCTCCTTAGAGCTCCATCAGATCTAGGCATAGCTAGATTAGAATTAGAAGTAGAGGAGTCAAGCAGCCTTGGGCTCCAGATCTAGTCAAGAGGAGCTTGGTAAATCCAGTTCTTCTCTCTTGTATCAACATTGTTCTTCAGATATTCATCTAGTTCATCAGTTCTTCTAGTTCTTGATCTAGTTCATGTTCTAGTTCTTTATGTTCTAATTGTTTATGTTCTAGTTTGTAATTGTTCTAGTTCATCATTGTCTAGTTCTAGTTCATTGTTCTTGATCATTATTCTTGATACATTAGATATGATCTTGTTCTTAATCTATATTATATCCTTGATTATTATGAGATTAGTCTGCTTTGATTATATATTTGGCATAGATAGTTTATCATTATGTTTATACACATGTTTGCAAAGCACTCACCTTATTGAGTCATGGGTGGGTGGTCAACATTGTGTAAGTGTGGTACTTATACACAGTTTACCTGCAAATGCACTCTATACTCCGGGCCATGTGGTAGATCACGGGTGTGACATTCCTGTTGAGTCCTTTATTGTCCACTCCCCGAGTGTAGAACTTAGTAGAACGCGGTCTCATTACTTAGTTGTTACTCTGTTTCTCAGCTTCGTAATGGAGATGTTCCTTGTTTATGGATATGAGATAACCTAGCCAATGATTGCCTGATATAATTGCACTAATCAATGTAGATTATGACTAATAGTTAACAGATTACTTAGGAGTTATTCTCTTACTTTATATTGTGATCAATGACTTGACATAGTAGTACTGCTCTAAGGAATATCATCTGAATGGTCTGATTATCACATATTTTATCTTTTTTTATTTGATTGATTCCTGTTTGAGAGTAAAGGATAGTGATTTCGAATATTCATATCACATGTGTAGAGTAGCCTTTAATTAATATGTGCCCCTCTGTTTGTTCTCCTTTGGTTAAATATAAATAACGATACCTAGGATAAACTTGGGTGAAATGCTGCAACGGGTGTATTTATCTGTGCGCTTGCAGATATATACTTTAATAACTTTATATAGTTAAGTGGCATGAGTACAATACAACCACACTCTTGGTATGTTGGGGATGATAACCTAACGCGAGTGATGCTAAGAAGTGTCAACAAGCATTTCTGGCGCCGTTGCCGGGGAGGCAACGGAATGGCACACTAAGTTAGAAAACATTCATAAGAGCATAAACATACTTCCACATCTAGGAACACTCTTACACATGTGATATTCGAATTACATCACTTGATCCTTTACTCTAACAGGCTCACCCTGTCTTTTGTCTATTTTTTTGATCTTATGCGGGGTGATGAATGACTGGTTTTGAACTACTGACAAACTACATTGACAACCCTAAAGCTCTAATCAGAAGAACAAGAGCAAATCTCAAGAAGGCTCCAACCACTTCGTCTGAAATCAACCAATTGAGAAGAAGCTTAACACCAGACCGTGAATTCTCCGCCCCAACCACTGCTAACATCAGGACTGGACCGACAATAAATGTGGGAGATAACGGATTTGAGCTCAAGCCTGCTTTGATCAACATGGTGCAAGCAAACCAGTTTTGTGGAAAAGCACATGAAGATGCGAGTGCTCATCTCCAACACTTTTTGGTGATTTGTAGCACCTTCACCATCAAGGGAGTCGCAAGAGACGCCATATTGCTCCGCTTGTTCCCTTTCTCACTCCTGGGAAAAGCAAAGCAATGGTTCTACACCAACAAGGACAAGAATACCACATGGTCGATCTGTGCTACTACTTTTCTAGCAAAATTCTTTCCAGTGGGGAAGACAAATGCTCTACGTACGAAGATTTCAACCTTCCAGCAACAACACGATGAATCAATCCCTGAAGCCTGGGAACGCTTTCAAGATTACATATCAGAATGCCCTCACCATGGGATGGAGAATTGGCTACTCATGCAGACATTCTACCGTGGGCTCACTTCTAGTACCCGTGAGAATGTGGATGCAGCTGCTGGAGGATCATTCTTATCGCTCAACATCACTGAAGCAACCACTCTGGTTGAGAAGATGACCTCTAACCAGGGATGGAATGAGGAACGCACTCAACCTCGCAAGTGAGGAGGAGGAATGCATCAACTGAAGGAAGTAGACATGCTGTCTGCCAAGATAAACCTGCTCATGAAGAAGTTCGATGAACGCACCACTAAGAAGAACAAAGTCACGCACATCCATGATTCTCGCATGACCTGTGAAGAGTGTGGAGGCACTGGCCACTCAAGGAGCAACTGCCCTAAGATTCAAGAGGATGTGAACTACATCAACAACAACTTCAACAATCGTCCTCAACAAAATCAAGGATGGAATCAGCAATCAAGGCCTAATTACTCAAGTAACTACTTAGGTAACTACCAAGGTAATAATCTTAATAATAACTTTAATCAACCACCCTTAAGAGAAATGATTTCTAATCATAATAAAGTTATTGATACTATGTCTAGAAAGATAGCTTCCAATGATAAACTGCTTGAAAATATTAATACTAGAATGGATAGCTTTACATCTGCCATAAAGAATCAACATAGCTTTAATAAAATGATAGAATCACAAATATCTCAGCTAGCAGCTTCTGTACCAGTGACCGAAAGAGGTAAGATTCCGGGGAAGCCGGAGGATTTAGAAAATGCAAATCTTGTAGACATTTATAATGCAGGGCAATACTTCACCGCACCTCCAAAGCAATGGGGAACATGGGTAGACGACACTCTACCAGTGAAGAAAGGAGACCCATGGAGACCTGTCATCCCTATTCGCATTGGACCCCACAGCTTTGAAGAAGCTGTCTGTGACCATGGAGCAAGCGTCAACATCATGCCCAGGGTAATCTATGAGAAAATTCATGGTGATCCTTTATTGTATACAACTATGTGTTTGCAGCTTGCAGATTAGACACTGTGCTACCCAAGGGAATTCTTGAAGATGTCTGGATCGTAGTTGGACACTCATATGTGCTGGCAGACTTTGTGATTGTAGAAACAGGTGGAGACAAAAAAGCACCCATCATCTTGGGGCGACCGTTCTTGAGTACCACCAAAGCGATCATCTACGCAGATAGCGCCAAGATCTGTTTCATAATCAATGGGAGAAAAGAAAGATTCAATTTCAAGAAGCGTACCCTCAACATTCGAGTTCACCCACAGACGTCGTACCTCTACGAGGATACAACCGCTGCCCCAACAAAGAAGAAGAACAAGAATAGGAGAAGGAGGAACAAAGCTAAGCATCAGGCAAAAGAAACAATATGGATGGTCAACACTATTGATTTAGAACTTGACCACCTCCTTCCATCACCATACCTCACTAAGCTGGGAGATCCTGGAGTACCCACCTGTTGACACTTACTAACACCACTTAAATACTAGGTTGTCATCCCCAGCATGGTGCCAGAGTGTACATAGGTATTTATAAATGTAAAGGGCTCTTTAGAAGATAATCTATTCTATCCGCAAGCGCACAGATAAAATACCTCATTGTAGCATTTCACCAGGAAAAGTATTCCGGGTATCGTTATTTATATTTTGCTTAAGAGAACGGTGAAAGCAGGTGTAGAATGACATAGACTAGAGATCAACTTTGCTAAACATGATTACTAATGAGAAACTCGTCACACAGTCACTTGCTTTGGCAGGGGGTAAGCCATAAATAAAGATAATGAATTATAAGCTCATGGGTAAATAACACAGCGATTAGAAATAGACTACTCCATATTGATATAAGGTGACGTCGGATTAGCTAGAGAATGGATTCTAAGTATCTACTATCTACTAAGTCAAAATCTACTCTAAACATTATACAAGATCATATATAGCATAAAAGACTCTTTATTTATGTATAAGGAACATTGCTAAAGTAAATCAGAACATAGTAAGACTTACTCCGCAATACAAATTCTGCCTGTCCTATCAACGGAGGGTGGACTATATAAGAATCAACGAAGCTGTCACTATCGCGAACTACCACACAACCCGGCCAATAGGATACATTTGCAAGTAAATAATATCTAAGCACCACGCCCACATATGATCTACCACTTAACTCCCTCGAGGTAAGAGCTAAGCGCTTTGCAAACTCATACATAAACTCATTATCAATCATAACTATATCAATTATAGAACTAGAGTAAACTAAGAACATAATAAACAGAGACATAATGCAATTAGAATAAAGTAGTAGAGAATGATATGAAATAATACCAATCTTTATTGATGAAGATCCGAAATCCAGAGCTTGAATGCTCTACTTCTCTAATTCTATCTAATCAAACCTATAAGACTTGAAGAACAATGGAGTAGCTACTTCTAATTCTCTGCGGGAGAGAACTTCCTAAACCCTAACTTTTCTGGCTTCCTTTGATAATGATTTCTCCTCTCCCCTGGGGTGGTGGTGCCTTGCTTATATAGCCCTTTCAAATGAATCTGGACCGTCGGATCAAACCGACTTAGAACGGATGGTTTTCCTTGATCTAGAGAGGCGGTGGAGCATAATCCGCGAGGCAGAAGCTGATTGGCCCGAGGGGCAGGGCGGGCGCCCTAGGGCACAGGGCGGGCGCCCTGTGTCCTGGCCCGTTACGGCTCCCGTTCGTTTCCGTGGCTTCTGGAGTCTTCTAGATGTAAGATAATTGCGTGCCAAGTAATTTTCCCGTCATTAACCCGACATGTGGACCTCTTTTCCATATTATCTGATAACTCCCTGCAGAAATAGATAAACACCAAAACTCGTGGAATTCTGTCAGATAAAACCCTAATTCTAGATGTTTGGTGCATATTGATCCTTTTCCATGTTTAGTTGACAATTATATTTGATACTTAAGGACCGTCAACAAACTCCCCCAAGCTTAACCTTTGCTCGTCCCTGAGCAAACAGACAAACTCAGATGGATCAGGAGTTGCTTCGATGTTTACTTTTCTGTCAGGCACACATACTTTCATATAAAATTCTCCCAGATTAGAGTGAAGTGTTCATGGGGCTTAGTACCTGCACTTAAATCTTGAGTAATCGAAAAGACAAAGTAATTAAGTCAAGCACTATTCCTCCTGTCTATACTTCACCTTATTCTGGAGTTTTGCATAAGTTTTCAAAAAAATAAAGCTCAGAGTTCCTAGACATGATTCTCTCAAGTCTCTCTATATGTGGTATTTGTGGATCCTTACCAAAGAGATCACTTTCTTATGACTGATGAAATATTTATGTGGAGCTCATAAGAGTGAAAAATGGTTCATATATTGTCTAATCGAGCCATGGATCCAAAGGAACTCAGCATATAATTAAATCAAGATGTGCATGTGTGGTAGAATAAATGATAATGACGGTGATAATGTATAAATAATAAACTTACTTCTCATTGCTCCTCATATTGCTATCTCTCCTCCTTCTTGATCTTTGCTTTTAAGAATATGGGCTATCTTCTTTTTTTTTCCTTAGGTGGGTATCTTTGTACCCCTAATTCTACTATCGGACACTTGTCTATTTTTACCTCTCATCTCACGCTTTTTCTTTTTCTTTCGAGGTTCCGAGCACTTGCTCCTTTTTATTTCCTCGTTTTTTCTGAGGTTCCGGGCACTTGCCCCTTTTTATTTCCTCATATATAAATTTTTGCATAACCCATGCCTCTTCTGCATCGAATCTTTTTGAAGAGAGAAAATAACAATACTTGGGACAACAAATATTTTTAACAGGTTTTTGATGAATGGTGATGAATGGTGTAATAGATGTGTGCAAGTGAATATCTTGATTTAACCACATGAAAAGCTCCTAAGGGTCTACACAGCTCGATCAAACTCAATGTGGCGAATGAGTAGTAAAAGATATAGCAATTATAGCAAGTATGGCTGTGGTAGGAATTTTTTCCAATCATGCTAGGAACTCATCATGTGATTTTGTAAATTTTCAAAATAAATCTCCAGAACTTAGTGTAGTAGAAACAAGATAAACATCAGCTCAAAACTTTATATCATGTCTTTCTTTTACCTAGACTTTAGTTTTAGGTTCATGCTTCCCACAGAATAAAGATTTATTAGTTTTAGCAATTCATGGGAGAACTTAATATGAAAGTTAGGTACTTGAAAGTAAGCAAACAGAGCAACTATTCATCATTTCCATCAAACATCTTTTTGGTCTTTTTATTTTTCTAGAGATGAAAACTTAGCAGATAAATTAAAGCACACTTATCTACACACTCTTTTTATTTTGTTTTCATGTTTTATGGAAAGCAGTAAATTAAATTAAAGCAAGAAAGAAAGTATTTATAGGGATTTTTTTAATATGAAATACTAAAGCAGAAAATAAATAACAAAAACAACTAACAACTTACTTGGTAAAATGGGGAGGAAACTCCCCCAAGCTAGATGTTGGCGACGTCTTTATTCAATGTTGAAGAAACTCATCATGCTGGCAATGTTATTTTCTATCGTAGCCGTATCCTCCCTTAGGCCTTGTATCTGGGCAGCTTGCTCTTGGTTCCACTTCTCTTGGGCTTCCCAGCGGCGCATTTGTTCCGCTTGTTGATTCTGGATGTTGAGCAGGGCGTTGTCGGTGCGGTTGTGGAATGCACGGGTATCATAGTAATAATCACCCGTGAACACATAGGAGGCGTCGGAGTAGCGTCCTGCATCAAAGTGGGGCTGGGTCCTGGAGGTTGAGGCTCCATAGGGATCAGCAGAAAATCTGCCTGCAGTGTATGGTGGGTTAGCCCACTGATGGTCTTGGCCCTCCGGCCATTCCTCCGGTGTTGGTTCAGGCGGCTGCGTGGATTGAACCCATGGGTCCCTAAGGACTCGGGGGTTGTAATCACGATAGTGAAGATGTGCTGCTTCCTCCGGTCCAGGATCAGCTCCAGACCAGTCGTGTCTTTGATGAGTGGTAATCCTTTCGGATGCCACGCGTTGTGGTACACGCTGGTTCACTGGCTCTGCTGCAACATCAATCAAATAATTTTGTACGGCATAGAGGCCAAGGCTCGGGTTAGGTAACCGAACCTTGACATCATTGTCGTACAACATATACATAATTCCAATTTCCCTTTTTAACATCCTCGCCTGCCGGAATGTGTCATAGCCATGATATGTTCTTGATTCATCAATAAATTCAAGAGATGAATTTTCCAATAAGTTAAGATTTGTGGCAAGGCGAGTCACAAGCGAGGTACAACCGACTGGACCTTGAAGAGTGGGGATAGCAAGCCAATGGGAGACTAAAAGCATGACGGGTGAAACGGCGGTTTTGTTAATGGCAGCATAGAGAAGCTGCAAATCTCCAATCCTAACCTTCCTAATGTCATCACGAAAGAACAAATTATACCCGAGCCATTTGTGGAACATCCTTAGAGTCGGATGCTCCATGTCACTGGTTCGGGGCTGGTTGAAAGACAGATCTCGAGAGATTTCTCTCCAAAACTGGTTCCGATCAAAATTTGGTAAACCGGTATCAATGTCTAAAAGACATCTTGGAGAGAAACCAAGATGGTTACTTAGTTCTCTCCAAGACAACATGATGTCTTGTTTGAACATCCGGAAAACAATGCCCCCTTCACAAATTTGCAAAGTGCACAAAAACTCAATGGTGAGGAGACGAGAACCCAGTTCTGTGATATCCCAAAAATTAGTCCACTCCAGCATGCGAAAGATAAGATCAAACTCGGTGCCCATCCCCGTTTCTAGTAAAAGCAGTGGATCAAGAGTGGGGGTATGGATGAAGTACCTACCTTTTAACTGCTGGTAGATGTCTTTCTCTCTACGGCTCTTGAGATCAAGGTCTCCTGGCTTGAGGAGCACTTTGATCCTAGGAGCGGAGGAAGATGATGGAGCTTGCTGGGGTGCCGGATCGACGCTTATTTCCGAGTGGCGGGAGGAGTGTCGGGACGAACTCCTTGTCCCGATATTCTTGATGGCCTTGCTAGCCTTCTTGATCTTCCTCAACATCCTGTAAAAAGAAAGAGTAGACACCAACACAACTAGTGGAGAATATGTTAGAAAAATGTCAGCGGTTAGCCGTCCAAAAGTCAGTCGTCCGGGGGTTAATCGTTCAAGACAAGTTTTAATTTTAACAGGGCCCCCCCTAACAACTTTTAGTTCTGCTGGACAGCGGGATTACTGCTGACTAAGTGACCTAGCTCTCTTACTCAAAAGAGCTTTTAACCTTCTCACACTCTCTTCCCCTTCTTCACTCTCTCTTCTCTTCTCTACTAGAACTATGCTTTGGAAACTGAGAACTATGAGGTTGCAGGGTTTTCTGAAATGAGTGTGTGAAGAGAAGGAGAACTGGAGGTGGCTTTTTATAGAAGGAGCAGGGGACAGGGCGGGCGCCCTGGGTAGGTGGGCGGGCGCCCACCCCTGGCTGCCTCTTCTCCACTTGGTCCTTTGCTTTGATCTCATGCAGAAAAAGGATGTTTTGATAGTGGTTGGACGGTGGAAAGATGTCTGGTGAGTGGAAACATATTGGTGGATGAAATTATGTGATGGGATGTATGTGAGGTGAAGTGTATGACATGTGGGACCCAAGGGTGTGGGTCATGCTTCTAGAAGGTTGAAAATGATAAATATAATGCAGGAGAAAAACTAAAGAAATTCAAAACAATTTGAAATGATCATGAAAAATATTTTTATGCCACCACTATAATTAATAAATATGGGTTGTTACACACCATATGTATTATTTATATGGGGCTTCTCTTTTTTTATGATGCTATGCATGAATATAACTAATGCAAGAATTAAATATGCAATGGATAAATACCGATTTACCTCCCGGCGAGGGTTTGGGAATTTTAGGTCCCCCAAGCTGGACCTCCAAATCTTTCAATCTTCTAATTTACCTTCCTCCGGAGATGGTGCCTCCAGTGGTTCTTCTTCATGAACTTCCTTCACTGTGGAGTCTCTCTCTGGTCTGGGTTTGAATGTGAAGTGTTCTTCTTGTCCGTTTATGTTGAACTTGATTTCTCCCTTTCCGACATCAATGTGGGTGTTGGCGGTACTCAGAAATGGCCTCCCAAGGATAATGGACACTTTTGAGTCGGGACTCATGTCCAGTACCACAAAGTCTACTGGTATAATGAAGTCTCTTATCTTGACTGGGATGTTTTCGGCGATGCCCATCTGGTGTCGAATTGATTGATCTGCTAGTTGTAGACACATTGATGTTGGTTCAAGGGTTGTATGCTTGAGCTTCTTGTAGACTGATGCTGGCATCACGCTGACGCTTGCTCCGAGATCACAAAGTGCATTGTTGAAGTGTTGGTCTCCGATCGAGCAATCAATGGTGGGACATCCTGGATCTTTCTTCTTTCTTAATGGTATGTTGAGGATGGCCTCACTACACTCTTCTGTCAGCTTGATCACCTCAGTGGTGGGCAGTGGCCTCTTCTTGTTAAGAATATCTCTAATGTACTTTGCATATGTGGGTACCTGTATGGCATCAAGTAGAGGTATGTTGACATATAATTTCTGAATTACCTCCACAAACTTACCAAACTGCTCATCCGACTGTGGTCCTCTGTTTCTTCTAGGGAATGGCAAATAGTTGGTGTCATAAAAATCTTTCATCATTTCTCCAGTTCTTGGTGATCGTAGCAGCTCTTCTGCTTCAACAGGGTTTTCTTCTATCACTGCTGGTTGCACTGATGCTGGTTTTCTTTGCCTCTCTTTTGGGAAAGGAGGATCCTTAGTGGCCTTCCCTCCTCTGGTAATTATGTTCTTTACCTGCTCAAGGTTAGTAGCAACAGGCAGTGCAGCAGCTAGCTTTGCTAATTTAAGTTCTACCCTTTTATTAATAGTGTTCTGCTCATCAAAGGCAGCCGATAGAAAATCCATTTTATTATGTATATCTGTTAGAGATGATTCATTTGTATCTAGCCTTTGTTTAACTTTATCATTAATTTTGGTTTGTTGAGCTATTATTTCCTTAAGTGGCTTGAAGGAATTACCTAAGTTAATACCTTTACTATTGGGTTGACTTACAGTGGGTTTATGTGCTGTTTCAATGACTCTTTGATCTTCTTTGAACTTGGCCCTCTGATCAATCCAATGGAGCAAATTCTCCATCTTGGTTGATATTGCATGTACTTCTTCTGGTATTTCTTCAGTTTGATGACATTGTTGAGCTTTGTCTTGGAACCAGCCTTGATTTTCTGATATCTTCTCCAAAAGTGTCTCAGCTTGTCCAATTGTAAGCTCCAAGAATGATCCTTTAGCAGATGCATCTAGGCACTCACGAGCCTTCTGAGTTAATCCATGGTAGAAGGTCTGCATAAGTAACCATCTAGCCATTCCATGGTGAGGACAATCTGATATGTATCCTTGAAAACGCTCCCATGCTTCTAAAATGGCTTCTATCTTCTGCTGCTGGAAATTGACAATATTTCCTCTTAAGGCAGCTGTTTTGCCTATAGGGAAAAACTTTGCTAGAAAGGCATCTGACAAGTCCGTCCAGTTATTGATGTTGTCTTTATGAGTGTAAAACCACTTCCTCGCTTTTCCTTCTAATGAGAATGGAAAGAGGCGAAGTAGTATGACGTCCTTGTGAACACCGTTGATGCGGATTGTGCTTCCAATCTCCAGGAAATTCTGCAGATGTGCATTTGCATCTTCGTGTACCTTTCCAGTGAATTGTGTAGCTTGCACCAAATTGATGAGGCTTGACTTGAGCTCAAACTCGGGTGCTTCTTCTTCTTCTTCTGCTTCAATTCTTGGACCAGTTGGAATGTTCTCAAAAGTTGGAGCAGAGAATTCTTGTAACGTATTTTGTGCCATAGCTTCAACAAATGGTGACTAGCTTCTTCTTTTTGATTGCTTTGGTTCTGATGATGAAGAGTTGAATGTACCAAAGTCAATCCTGATATACCCTGTATAAAAATATAAACATAGAAAAACAATAGGGTGAATCCTGCCAAAGTAGAGGTGCCTTGTTATGATTTCTCACTTAGTAGCTGTTTTTGCAATTTTTCTCAATAGTCTAGTTTAAAAAATTTTATGTGAATAACCTTGATGACTTCCTGACTTTCATTACCGATCCCCGGCAACGGCGCCAGAAATGCTTGTTGACACTTACTAACACCACCTAAATACTAGGTTGTCATCCCCAGCATGGTGCCAGAGTGTACATAGGTATTTATAAATGTAAAGGGCTCTTTAGAAGATAATCTATTCTATCCGCAAGCGCACAGATAAAATACCTCATTGTAGCATTTCACCAGGAAAAGTATTCCGGGTATCGTTATTTATATTTTGCTTAAGAGAACGGTGAAAGCAGGTGTAGAATGACATAGACTAGAGATCAACTTTGCTAAACATGATTACTAATGAGAAACTCGTCACACAGTCACTTGCTTTGGCAGGGGGTAAGCCATAAATAAAGATAATGAATTATAAGCTCATGGGTAAATAACACAGCGATTAGAAATAGACTACTCCATATTGATATAAGGTGACGTCGGATTAGCTAGAGAATGGATTCTAAGTATCTACTATCTACTAAGTCACAATCTACTCTAAACATTCTACAAGATCATATATAGCATAAAAGACTCTTTATTTATGTATAAGGAACATTGCTAAAGTAAATCAGAACATAGTAAGACTTACTCCGCAATACAAATTCTGCCTGTCCTATCAACGGAGGGTGGACTATATAAGAATCAACGAAGCTGTCACTATCGCGAACTACCACACAACCCGGCCAATAGGATACATTTGCAGGTAAATAATATCTAAGCACCATGCCCACATATGATCTACCACTTAACTCCCTCGAGGTAAGAGCTAAGCGCTTTGCAAACTCATACATAAACTCATTATCAATCATAACTATATCAATTATAGAACTAGAGTAAACTAAGAACATAATAAACAGAGACATAATGCAATTAGAATAAAGTAGTAGAGAATGATATGAAATAATACCAATCTTTATTGATGAAGATCCGAAATCCAGAGCTTGAATGCTCTACTTCTCTAATTCTATCTAATCAAACCTATAAGACTTGAAGAACAATGGAGTAGCTACTTCTAATTCTCTGTGGGAGAGAACTTCCTAAACCCTAACTTTTCTGGCTTCCTTTGATAATGATTTCTCCTCTCCCCTGGGGTGGTGGTGCCTTGCTTATATAGCCCTTTCAAATGAATCTGGACCGTCGGATCAAACCGACTTAGAACGGACGGTTTTCCTTGATCTAGAGAGGCGGTGGAGCATAATCCGCGAGGCAGAAGCTGATTGGCCCGAGGGGCAGGGCGGGCGCCCTAGGGCACAGGGCGGGCGCCCTGTGTCCTAGCCCGTTACGGCTCCCGTTCGTTCCCGTGGCTTCTGGAGTCTTTTAGATGTAAGATAATTGCGTGCCAAGTAATTTTCCCGTCATTAACCCGACATGTGGACCTCTTTTCCATATTATCTGATAACTCCCTGCAGAAATAGATAAACACCAAAACTCGTGGAATTCTGTCAGATAAAACCCTAATTCTAGATGTTTGGTGCATATTGATCCTTTTCCATGTTTAGTTGACAATTATATTTGATACTTAAGGACCGTCAACACCACCATCGATTGTATGATCGAGGGAAGTACTTTCTACAAGACGTTCTGCGACATCGGCTCTAGCACCAACATAATGTCTAAGGTAACATATAAACATTTGTATAATACTAGACCCATGTATCGTACATATGTGCAGCTGCAGATGGTGGACCAATCATTCTGACGTCCGGAGGGAGTAGTGAAAGATGTTATGGTCATAATAAGAGATCACTACATTCCTACTGACTTCATGGTCCTTGACATGGGAGAAGAAGACGATGTCCACCTTATTTTAGGACGACCCTTCCTCAACACCACTCGCGCGATCATCTACATAAGAACTAGGGAAATTCACTTCCAATTCCCTGGAGAGAAGGTACGTTGTTACTTTAATAATTACACTACTTGTGAGCAGCCTAGAAAGAACAAGAGAAGACACCGCTCTCAACGCCAAAAGAAACAAGCCATCAAAGAGAAAGAAGCTACCCAAGAAGAAGCTATTTCAAAGGAAGAAGAAGAGAAGCCCAAGAAGAGTGAACCATAGGAAGAGACTCCTCAGTCCAAGAAAGTATGGAAAAGAAAAGAAACATCAACATCATCATCAAGTTCTCCAACACTTGACGAGCAACCATCCAGCTCCTCAGTTAAGCTGAAATAAACCTCTGAAGACTGAACCAGACGTAAGGTCCGGGTCGACGGACCTAAATCTCCGAACCTTCTTCGAAAGGTAAATCGGTATTTATCCGCACATTTAAATTAAGCATATCTACTTTGTTTACATTCCCTTAGCATATCATTGCATTGAAAATAAAAATACTTTTTCCATTAATAACATGCATACTATTTAGAATTAAATACATATTTAAATTCTACATTGCATTTGAAAAGAAAATAAAAATAACTTTTATATTTTGAATCATCTCATTGCATCTGGAAATATATAAACTCTAAGCCCCATGTGAGTAATAGTGTGGTGTGTAGCAACCCATAATAATTACTCACTATGGAGGCATACATATATATATATAAAGAAAAACCAGTTGAATAATAAAAGATAATTTAAGACTCCAAAAATAATTAGGGAATAGTTTTGCACTAACCCTTAATATGTTCCACAAGTTTTGTTGTCTATTTGAAATTCAACAGGAAAAAGAGAAATTCCCTATGAAGCTCATGATGTCTTCACTCACTCGAGCTCTGCCTTGAACAATCATCAAAGAAGGAGTGATGAGCATCTACGCAATCGAGGACTCAAGATGAACGACTACGTCAAAATCTAGCTTGAGGGAGAGCGTCCCTCATATATCTCGATAAGTATTCCTTTTCGAGTGATTTATCTTTTATTCTGAAAAGTATAAAAAAGATGCATAACTTAAGAAAACCAAATAAAAAGAGTGTTGTGTGATAATATTAGCTAGATAATATATTAGTTAAAATAAAATATACAAGAGAGTATTAGAACTTAATTACCGTAGAACTCAATTTTAAACATAATGGAAATGATGAATAGTTACTCTGTCGTAATTCCTTTCAAGTGCCTAGTTTTCAAACACGAATTCTCTCGAGTTTTTGGTAGAACTGTCTTGATCTAAAGATAAACTCTGAGCCTGAAACTTGTGGGTTGCAAATGCTAGATCTAAATCTAGGTAGTTGAGGAGTATGATATGAGAAAGTCTGAGCTGCTATTTATCTTGCTCCTACTGATGCTAGAGTTCTGGAGAATTTTATCTTTTGAAAATCTTAAAATACCATGATGAGTACTTGTATGACAAAGCTTAAAATTCCTACCACAGCCATACATAGGATAGAAAACTCTATTCATACTTTTTACTACTTGTACTTGCATTGAGCATTGTCGAGCTCTATTGACCCTTAGAGGCTTGTCATACTTTTAAAATCAAGATCACGTACACTACACTCAAATATGCTGCTTCTACACTTGAAGTACGCAATAACATGCCTTTTCATTTAGATCCACCAAATATATTTTCTCCTACACTGGGAGAGAACACCACTCACATGTCTTATAGGATTTTTGTCACCTATCCATACATTTCATAAGCCCCAGTTATTGTTGCTCCAGGTTATTATTATCTCTTAATCTTTCATTATAGACAAGAATATTCTGGGCTTATATATTTAAAAAAAAGAGAAGAAAGAGAAATATATGGAGAGTAAAACTTGGACAAGTGTCCTACCAAAACAATGGGTACTTAGATGCCCGTCTCTCTAAAAAACTATAGCCCAAAATATCTCTTAGTCTAAGTTCTTCAATTATTCAAAGAGAGATCAAAATCCCTTTCAAAGGAGCAAAAGTAGAATTAGATCCACTATCACCTTTATCATAAATAAACCACTCCTTGATCCATACACATGCACTTCTTGATTTGATCGTATGCCTCGTTTCTCTGGATCCACTGTTTGACTTTACAAAATATGTTTTGCAAGTATGAACACGCTGTCTCCATACCTATAAGCTCTAGATAAAGCATTAGATGTAGGATGAGAGAAGACAAATCTCACTTTGCCTTGGAGAGGATCCAGAAATACCACATATATTGAGAGATTTGAGAGAGTCATACAAAAAGATACTCTGAGTTTTATTTTAAAAATCTTGCAAAACTCTGGAATAATAGTTGAATCAAGAGCTTGAGACATAGTGCTTGATTTGATTGTTCTACTTTTTGACTGCTCAAGACCCAAGTGAAGGCTAATAAACTCCATAGTTAAAGGTAATATGGGTAAGTCTGAAGGTTAGAATGGTTAGACCTAATCCGGTGGAAAATTCTTGTTTGAACGCATGTGTACTTTTGAGGCGTGAAAGCATTGTAGCAACTCCTGATCCATTATGATTATTTGCTAAGGGACTAGCAAAAGGTAAGCTTGGGGGAGTTGTTGACGATGGTTATCTACCATAATAAAGGGTTAAAATAAATATATAAAGGGCTAATAAATGATCACCAACATAGGTTTAGGGTGTCAACTAATGAAATTCCATGAGTTTTTGTGAATCTATATTTTGCAGGGGGTTATCAGAATAATTCAAGAATTGATATCTTCCATGAGAAGGAACCCACATCAATCGGCCTAATCTCCATCTCACGAATACACAAGAGACTTCTAGAGGACACCAGAGAACTCCACGAGGAGGGCCACTACGAGGCGCCACCAGGTGGGGCCGACCGGCCTCAACCTTAGGCCGACAGGCCCCTGGCCGCCGCTCCTCGGCTCCTTCCTTTGCAAGCTACTTCAACCGCCTCCAAGGATGCATCCTAACCCTATGTGAAGGTCAGTTTGATCCAAGGGCCACGGTTCCATGCTCTGGGCTATATAAACGAGGCCCTAGACCTCCCTCCAGAGGGGAATTCATTCAATCAATCATCAACTAGAAAGCAGAAGACCAACCAGAAACTCTCATCTCCTTAGAGCTCCATCAGATCTAGGCATAGCTAGATTAGAATTAGAAGTAGAGGAGTCAAGCAGCCTTAGGCTCCAGATCTAGTCAAGAGGAGCTTGGTAAATCAAGTTCTTCTCTCTTGTATCAACATTGTTCTTCAGATATTCATCTAGTTCATCAGTTCTTCTAGTTCTTGATCTAGTTCATGTTCTAGTTCTTTATGTTCTAATTATTTATGTTCTAGTTCGTAATTGTTCTAGTTCATCATTGTCTAGTTCTAGTTCATTGTTCTTGATCATTATTCTTGATACATTAGATATGATCTTGTTCTTAATCTATATTATATCCTTGATTATTATGAGATTAGTCTACTTTGATTATATATTTGGCATAGATAGTTTATCATTATGTTTATACACATGTTTGCAAAGCACTCACCTTATTGAGTCATGGGTGGGTGGTCAACATTGTGTAAGTGTGGTACTTATACACAGTTTACCTGCAAATGCACTCTATACTCCGGGCCATATGGTAGATCACGGGTGTGACATTCCAGTTGAGTCCTTTGTAGTCCACTCCCCGAGTGTAGAACTTAGTAGAATGCGGTCTCATTACTTAGTTGTTACTCTGTTTCTCAGCTTCGTAATAGAGATGTTCCTTGTTTATGGATATGAGATAACCTAGCCAATGATTGCCTGATATAATTGCACTAATCAATGTAGATTATGACTAATAGTTAACAGATTACTTAGGAGTTATTCTCTTACTTTATATTGTGATCAATGACTTGACATAGTAGTACTGCTCTAAGGAATATCATCTGAATGGTCTAATTATCATATATTTTATCTCTTTTTATTTGATTGATTCCTGTTTGAGAGTAAAGGATAGTGATTTCGAATATTCATATCACATGTGTAGAGTAGCCTTTAATTAATATGTGCCCCTCTATTTGTTCTCCTTTGGTTAAATATAAATAACGATACCTAGGATAAATTTGGGTGAAATGCTGCAACGGGTGTATTTATCTATGCGCTTGCGGATATATACTTTAATATCTTTATATAGTTAAGTGGCATGAGTACAATACAACCACACTCTTGGTGTCATGTTGGGGATGATAACCTAACACGAGTGATGCTAAGAAGTGCCAACAGAGACAAAAATAAGTGAAGGAGTTGGTGAACTTTTATTTACCTTTGCATACCTGAGTATTCTTACCAGCCGCATTTATGGATGGAAGCTTTGGAGACGGCTGTAGCAGTGGCTTGATCGTACATGGTTCAACTCAGGTGGGTACCAAGGCTAGGCCACACACTTGGCTAGTGTGTATGGACCAAGGACCTAGGTGGTAAGCAAAGGCTTAGAGGAGGAGCACCCATCTTACGGCTCCTTATCTCTCTTCTTTTATTATTACTAATGTTTTGTATTTTTTTCTTTTTTATAGCAAGGTAGAGCAGACATTATTTTTTCTTTTTAACCAAGATAACCTTTGGTGTGTATGGAACTTTGTGGTAAGACTTACCATTCTCCCCCACACTTGGACTTTTGTGTAAAAGTCAAGTGTGTAGGGTCGAGGTCTCCACTTGAGTGTGTTCCATCTCCATAGGGCATCACGGTGTTTAGTTGATGAAGCTCTCATGTTTTCTACCATTGTATGCCCCTTGTTCTTCTTGTTTTCAACCTAAAATTGTTAGTGACAAGAATACCCGAAGGTGCATAACAACATGTTCTTGCTTTTATTGATAATAAGTTTTTTAAGATAATCTGGGGTGTCTCCCGGTAGTGCTTAGTTTATGGTCATAAGCTTGACCACCAAAGTCAGGATGGAGTTCTTAGCCAGAAGCTGTGGTTGGCTTCGATGGTGGTGGCTCTAAACTCGTCCTTAGGAGCAGATTTTTTTGTTTGAATGGAAGGGGTTCATGGTGAGCAAGGATAGAAGGAATAACTTTTTTCTTTTTGAAAAGGAAGATAAAACACAAGGATACACAGGTGAACTAGGTTCGGAGATGATACAACAACCGTTCCCCAACAATGACGCTAGAAATGCTTGTTGGTATTTCTTAACGCATACAAAAATAATCTGCAACCACACAGAATTACCATTGTAGCATTTCACCCGAAAGTATTCAGGATATCGTATTTCCACAGGGAACAGATGTGTAAAAGTCTCTTAGCTAGTTTACCCAAGATAACAAGAAGAAAGATAGCTCAGGTAGTGAGGTTTTCTAAGGATAGAGATCCTAAGTCAAGATAGCTTTGCCACTATAGACTTGCTTCGGGAACCGGAGCGTAGCTAGTCTGCCAGCCGATACTGGCTTGTAGCGGCATCAAACCCAAACGTGGGGGAATACGAGGGATGGACAGGGCTGTCACCACCTGCCGCCTACCCCTCAACCGTAGAGAACAAGGCAAACGAAGGTAGCCTCTAGCCTAGACACCATGTCTACGCTATCGACTACTACTCTAGCATCGATCAGGGTTATTCGTCTTTATCAAGGCCGTCTACTAGAGTATCCATCATAAGGATGAACGACGAACCCGCAAGTAAACAATAAACAAGACTAACTTAAAGTAAGAGCTCACCACCGTAGAAGAACACAAACCTTTATACTCCAAGTAGTACTAAGTACGTCGAGGTACAAGTGAAGAGGGAGCCGACATTCCCGGCATTCCTTTTGATACAAATGGAGGTAGCCGAGACTCCTGGTACTTCTCCATCTCTTTCTCTTCCTCACTCACTCCCTAAACTAGACTGGCTAGAGAACTAAGATATGAATGGAGCACTTCTCTCTTCTTGCTACATTGTGTCACTCTTGTGTCTACTCTTCCAAGAGTGTGGTGGTATCCCTTTAGAGAGGGGGGTGCCCTCTATTTATACAAGAGGGAGGCGGTGCTCGGAGGCTATTCTTGGCGCATCCTAGGCTCCCACCGCCTTAGCATGTTTCCATGTCACCGCCACAGCAAGGAGAGGCTGGGAGGGGCCTAGAGGGGAGCGGCCGACCCTTGACCACCGCCTCTGGCCACCGCCTTTGCGTGGCAGGCTGTTGGCTAGACCAGGATGGCTTCCCCATGGTGCTTTGTCCCATTTGCATTGATGTGATAGGCGTCTCCTTGTTCCTTTGCGCAAATCAGCGTCGGGAAGCGCATTTCGGTGGATTATTTCATGTATTTGTGTTTGTGACCTGCAAAATAATGTTCTCCAAATACATGTGGAACTTGGTTAACAGTAAATGCATATGTGCTTAAGATTGCTTATTTCTCCTCTTTTTATGTCTTAATTGGAGGTCGGATTTGATCAATAGAGACCGCCAATAGAGCCTTTGCTCTACTGCTCCCCAAAGACACCACCGAAGAAATCTGGTGGGTCTGGCATAGCCAATGTAGGGATTAATTGGTCCTGTTTAACATACGTCTACTACAAAGCTAGACTAGGAGCATCAAATAGATAGATAACAAAGAGATTTACCATCTACCTAGACTAGGCATAATGCCCGAATATAGTTCAAAGTCTAGGAGCCATCCAAAGAAAGCACTAGACATTTGATGATTCAAGCAAACATGCAGTGATAGGACTAGAGGGAAAGATAACTCTAGGTTGCTATATTCTCACATACCTTGATCAATTCTGCCATCACTCACAATTTGAGATAGAGTTGTGAGTGATGCAACATCTTTATTTCTTCCGTCACATATGATGATTTTGTCTCCTTTGATGGTGACCTTCTCTCCATTCTGCACATGGTTAAATTGTATACAGATACATACCTATGGGATGGAAGGATTGAAGTTTGATGGTTCATGAAGGACCAAGCACGCCCTGGGCTCTTTGATGATTCTTCTTGTTTTTCTTATGGAAATATACCGAAAGGTCGAATGGTTGGTGTTGTCTTGTTTATTCCGCACCGAACAGGACAGGTAATCCCATAATAGCTAGTGGTAAATGGATTAGTAGACATCAAGGTCAACATCAAAATTTTTATGCCAATTGCTTCCCCAGCAACGATGCCAAAAATGTTTGTTGGTATTTCTTATGCTCATGTGGATTATTCCGCAAGCACTAAGAATACCGTTGTAGCATTTGACCTAAGAGTATTCCATATTATCGTATTTATCCTCAGGGAAGCAATGGTTAAAGACGAAGATAGCTAACCAATATGTTTATACTAACCAGTAACCTACTAAATAAGCCAAAGTGGGGTAAGTGATATACAATAAAGTAGGGTGACACATAGAAGATCCACTCATGGAAAGGTAAAGTAGAAGCATAGCTAGGTAGCAGAACAACGAGTGAGGGAGCAAAAGAATCCTGAGCTACTTCTATTCAAGCACAACCTCTTCTCGTTTACCTAGCATGTAACTTACACCTTGCTTAATTCTATATTGCCATAAGAAACCACCGGGCAACATCCTTTTTGAATACTACATGTGCGAGTATCTCAAAGACAATAGGCGATATACCATGAACCCCATCAAAGTAAATGATGATGATATATCAGGTTTTATGTGTTTGTTGCAAATGCAAGTAAATAAATATGATGCCTATATTTTTTTATGTGCAGATACATCGCTGCCATCCAACTTGTATGTCTATCATCGATGGAGACATTACAACCATATGCATTGATACGTGTTGGTTCATCACGCATGAAGTTATTCATTAGAAATATACTTTGATGAAACATGTGAATTTGCAAAACCAGAATACAAATACCTTCATGATTTTGTTAGACTTGGTTTGAGCAGAACTGATTATTAGTTTTCCTCAAGACTTTGATGCAACATAAGTATGAGTTTAAACCTTTGATGTACGCATGATCGATGACTATGATACAATGGAATGTATTGGTGTTTATGGATGCTTGGGGGAAGCCAGGAATCAAAGCCATTGGGTCAGCTCCAATGATCGACGCACAAAATCTACTTGCAAACAATGAATGCATGTAGGATTTGCCAAAATTTATAGGGGTCGGCTGACCCTAGCAGGTACATGTAGCTTCGCCCCTGCATGAAAATATAATTGCCTATGTACATTTGTTATGTTGTTATGATTGCCTTTGATGAATTTATTTTGAATTTTTAAAAATATTTTTACAAGTGGTGTATACCGTTTAGCCATCTCGGAAAATTAACTACGAGAGGTAGCATGAGTTACATAAACCATGTGTAAAACATCTACAGTTCGGTTGGCCAACAAACCAATATGGATTTACACTAGCGGTTCGTGAGCTTATGTTAGTGGAATGTCACCATATTTTTTACTAGCCTTTCACTTTGTCTGTTTACAAAACCGTCAATAGAAATCAAAAAGTGCTGCTAATATAAACATTTTCTATACTAGGGCTGGTTCTTAAATGTCTTATCCGTGTTTTTTTACATCCATATTTTTTTTATTGATACCTGTCAGGGATGGCCTGAACTGCAGGAGTTCCTTTGCACAACAGCTCTCGTTCGGTAGTTAGAGCACGAAGCGACGGGCAACGGTGAGACCTCCATTCAAGGTCTGTGAGATCAACTTTGACATTCAAGTGACTAGTTAAGAAACCCTAGGTCAACTATGCGTGGTGGCGGCTATACTGCTACAGCCATCGTTTTGACAATTAATAGAATTATGGGGCTGCTGACTTAATTATTTTTAAAAGACTAATAATAAATATATATATGTCCGCGAGTTGTAATGCGATGTATAATTTCTTGCGAGTGTTCATATCAAAGATAATGAGCTAGTTATTTTTGTTGTATTTAATCAGTCTTAGCTCAACCTTAAATAAGATAAATTTCATGGCCCATAATAAACAATAGGGTGAAATAAAGGATTAACCTTATGTAGGAATTTGAAAGAAGATTGACTCAATTTAAATCTATGGCTATTGTGTGCATATGTTGTGAGTTTAAAGGTGGAAATAAACAAGCTACACATCCGCACAACATGAATAGGTTCGGGCGGTAAGACCATGACATAAGTGGTGCAACACCAATGAATATTTTATAGCTCTAAACTCAAAACAAGAAAGGTGAGAGTAGCGAGACATGGTCCACTGAGAGACTAAAGAGGAGCAAGTGGCGGATGGACGGACGGATGAGAAAGTTAGAGACAAAAGAAAGGAAATTACCTCTTCTAATATTTAACTAGATAAAAATTAAAATGTCAGTGCGTTGCAACGAAAATACAATTAATTGTGCAACGATGGTGCGAATAATAACGAGCTAGCTATTTTGTGTTGGATTTAATTGGAATTGCCCCAACCTTAAATCAAATAAATTTAAAGGCTTATAATAAATGCTAGTGCAACAAAGAATGAATCCCATACAGGAAAAAACAAGTAGATTGACTTAACTTTAATAGCCAGGTTGTAAGCACTTACTACGAGTTTAAGAAAGCTGAAAGGCGAGCTACACGTCGCGACGTGTGCACGGCCTCAATGGCCAGTTCATGATATAAGTGGTGCAGCGACAATAGACTTTGTAGGATGAGAGTAAGGGACAGACATGCAGCTCCAACTAAAAGCAAGAAGAATAAACGTGTCGGATCATAGATCGGGAGATAGAACAAGAGCAACTGAGCAAGGAATGAATGGACTCTGAAAGAATCAGAGACGGAAGAAAACAAATTTGATGGAGGATGTGTCAGTCATGTATGGGTAGAGAAGACAAAGTTTTACAAAACTGTAAAAGGTGCGGGGGGGGGGGGGGGGGGGGGGGGCACGCTAGACTGGTCGCACCGGGTCTGGTACCCACGTCCCCTGAACAGACATGCGAGCGAATAGCGGACAAAACATCCTGCACTGGGTCCTCTATCCTCACCTGTAAACAAATTTCATCCAGCATATTTGGCGTGAGAGAGGGCACGTAGCGTAGCTTCGCTATCCAGTTCTGTGGGCTCGCGATGCTGCTGCCATGCGCGCACGTGAGAGAGCAGGAGAAAGAGGAGTATCCAGCACAGCGCGGGTCTCACTTGTTAAACGATGAAAAAAATATTATAACTCACAAACCAAAAAACCAAATTAAATTCTGATTGCACCATTAAATTTGTTTTAATAAATTCTTCAAAACTAGATCTCATATGGATATATTTAGATAAAGTGACAAGTGGACCCCCACAGTGGATAGAGGATGATATAGAGGATGGATGGATGCGGAAGAATTGGGTATAGAGGAGAGAATCTTGGTGACTAGGATGTATAGAGGATGAATTTAAAGTACCACGAGTGTGAATAGCCTAAAGAGGACTGCAGCACAGGCAAAACGCAGGCCAAAATAATAAAAAAATGATTTCTCTTAACGTTGAGCCTCCCTGCTCATAGTTCTGTGTTTCATTTTGATCCGTTCAAATCCACAGCACTTTCTGCAGGGATCTTTTCAAAGTTCAAACACCGTAGTATTACTCTTACCAAGGAACTCGCTTCTTACCCCCCGCATGTTGGATCAGAGATGTCAATGCAGTTGACAAACAGCTTGTTTCGAGTTTCTGGGATAGTACGCGTGTCTAGTCTTGAGCCAAGCTAATGAAGTCTGTCCTGAACCTGAATGTATGTTCTTTTCTACTTTGAGGCGACGTTGCCTCTTGTGTCTTTTTGACGTGTGGAGCACAGCAGGGTACTAACGGATCGAACGTATGCCATGATCGTCCTGGCCCTGTTTTCAACAAGAAGAGTTAGTGGCGGCCGAAGCAACGGTTGGTTTTAGGTTGAGCAATTCAGAGCTTTAGAGAGACAGCTGTTGTCTATGAGTTCTTAAATTTACAACATAGATGGCTGAACAGGCAGGTCGTACAACTCACAGATAGCTGCTATCTATTTGGCTGTACATAAGTCGTTTAATGCTTGTATGTAGCCATGATCAATTATAAATATCATTCTTATATACCATTGTGTTGCTAATTAATATAGAACAAATCATTCAAAGTCAATCATATATATTATATATATAATGTAATATAATATATTTCATAAATCTGATATAACATATGTCTTCTTCCCCGTAAATCAAATATAGCATCAAGAGATGGATGGTTCACACTTGAGGATACATATAATTGTATTTCAGGAGTATTTCTTCTTTTATTTTTCTGTAGGAAAACATCAAGGTGACATGGGAATAACAATTCATATCTCATCAGAATAACAAGCAGATCTTGACAGGGACCGAACAACAAGACTGATACCTATAGATAGAACTCGCTGGTGGAGGAAGCCGTAATCAGATCGAGACCTGGAGGGTGGAACGAAGCAGACCATAGCGGAGGGCGGCGCGGCCTCTGGTTGCGCAACGCGCTGCCTTCCAGGAACGAGGGCGGCGGCGGAGGGGTCAGAGGCGGACACGAATGAGTCGGCAAGGGCGGCGGCGAGGACAAAGGAGGCAACGAGGGTCACAGCAGCAGGACATGAGCAGGAGCAGGCCAGGCGGCCAAGGGCATCGCACCAGCAACCACATGCATCTTATTGACGAAGAGAAAGGAAAGGTACAATGAGGTGTCCGGCAGGACTAATCAGTCAGTCTCTTGTATTCTTATTCGTACGTGTGGTGCAACCTGAGCCATGAACTCCATCTAAACTCCAGTTATTGGCGTGCACCTTCTTTAATCAGCGTATGATGTGTGGACACGATGTCCTGTCCTGCTGTGTCCGTGTGTCTGTGTTCAGGTCAATCTCGACGGGAGTTTTATAGGAGGTTTATGGATATTAAATGAGCTAACATAACTAGTATAAATGAAAAAAGAGATGATAAAAGTTTCATAACATAAAATAAGTTTTATGAGGATGAAACTTAGCTACGCCGTTTCCAACTCTTAAGAGTCTTGAAAATTAAGATATGAAACTCTTACTGAGACCGGTCTCATGGCCTGATGAGTTATTTATAGGTGGACTGCACGGTGACATTGCCAACGTCTGAAATACCCCCTCCGTCCTAGAAAGAATGTAATTCTAGCATAGTGTCATATTTTAGTATCTTAAATTTGACCAATTATAAATAAAAAAGTATCAACATTTATGATATCAAATAAATAATATTAGATTAAGTACGAAATGTATTTTCTTGGTAAATTAATTTAGAGCCGTAAATATGAATGTTATTTATTAGAAACTTGATCAAACATGAACCACTTTAACTAACACACAACCCACAGTTACATTTGCAGGGGACACGGTATCCTTGAATCAACATTTTTTTTGTCACTGCAATGTGGCAGCACCCTAAATCGGAGCTAGCTAATGCCTGTTTCTATGGGTGGCCAAACAGCAGCGCTATATATAGGTGGCTAAACAACAGGCAGCATGGTCGTACTGGCGAGGCGGCTGGTGATGTTTGCAACCGTTTCTACTCGTCTGTCTCTAGAAATCAACTATTTCGAGGGATGGCTGGCCAGTTGCTTTAGAAATTGATTTGGAGGTACAGTTGGATATATGCAGGGACTGTTGGAAATTGAGGCATCCATACAAATAGATCTTTAAAATCACAAATCTGAGTCAAAAATAGATCACCGAGACCTTGTACCTCGCTAGTTACTCCTCTACCACTCCACCCCACACTCACTTATATGCAAATAAGATATTCTTTCTCCTAATATTTTAGATTTTGAAATGAGTGTTTGGACTCCTAATCAAATTCAAATGAAAAAGTTGTCAACTACAAATTTGTATGACTTTTTTAGTTCTACAACTTTTATGTTGGTATTTTTTTCCATTTAAAATCGTTTGAAAATTTTAAATTTCAAATATAAGAAATTCAAATGTAATTTTTCTTTGATAGATGATTTCAAATGAAAAAGTTCTCAACTACAAAGTTGTATAGCTGTTCGAGATCAACACCTTTGTCATTTCTCCATCCGAGATTGTTTGAAAAATTCAAATTTCAAATGTGAGAACTTCAAACATAATTTTTCATAGAGAGATAGATGATTCCAAATAAAAAAGTAGTCAACTACAAAGTTCTATAACTTTTTTAGATCTACAACTTTTGTTTTGGCCGTTTCTCCATCCGAGGTCATTTAAAACTTCGAATTTCAAATGCGAAAACTACAAACATAATTTCCATAGACAGATGATTTCAAATTAAAAAGTTGTCAACTATGAAGTTCTATAACCTTTTGAGATCTACAACTTTCGTTTTGGTCATGTCTCCATCTGTGGTCATTTGAAAAAAAATTCAAATTTCAATATTTATTGTTAGGTGCCCATTTTTAGAGGCGGCTATAGATCAGCCGCCTCTAGAAATCAATTTGTAGGGGCAGCTAGATCTAGAGCCGCTCGTATGAGTAGGGTCATTTGTAGAGGCTGCTGAAAATACCAGCTGTCCCTGTAAATCGATTTCTAGAGGCGGCTCGTTTTGGAAACCATTTATAGAGGCAGTTTTAGATTGAGCCACCCTACAAAAAAAAGGAGGCATCTCTACAAATGCTTTCTTCTGAGATTCAGTTGCTTGCCGGCAACCTACACCTATTGAGGTGAGTTCAATCATCATATCACCACTCCTCTGCAAGCCTAGCAAGCCCTCAAGCTCGATCCTCATTGTGGACGCTTGACTATGAACTAGTCAATCAACTTTACACTCCAACAAGTCTCGATTCTACTAGAGTTGCTCTTCATGATCCTCCCATAGGGATGAGCACAAAGCCCCTCACAAATCATCCGTTTGGAGCCCCCACACAATCACCACATGGTGCTCAACAGAACTCACTGCATCCAAGTCATTTAGGTGGAAGTAACCACCAGGAATAACAAGAAATCCACAACGACAATTCTTTTGTAGTACCAAAAGATGCTAACTCTCAAAGCATGCCCTATATCACTCCTAATCTCACCCAAATCCATGTAATCTCAAGTGTTCTTATGTGAGTGGAGTGTGTTCTTGAGTTCTAAGTATGTATGGATATCAGCTAAGGATACCACGAGGGCTAAATTGGCCGACCACACCTGCCAACAAGAAACTAGCTGTTATTTCCCTTTTGTGGGTAGTCTACGTACCCACCGGAAAACTTCGGTGGTCATCCGAGAGACCCACTGAACAAGACCCTACGACTATAAATGGGCAATGACACTATTGTCAAAACAAGCCGTTGGAGGAGCCTATTCTCCGGTACCCCTAATGACCATCACCGAAGAAATCTATTGGCAACTGCGAGCTCTTAGGAAAATATTCAGAGAAGAAAAACCCATGGAGCCTTTGCTCTACTGCTCCCTTAGAGACACCACCGAAGAAATCCGGTTGGTCTGGCATAGCCAACGTAGGGATTCATTGGTCCCGTACGTTTAACATACATCTACTACAAAGCTAGACTAGGAGCATCAAAAAGAGATTTACCATCTACCTAGACTAGGCACAATGCCCGAATATAGTTCAAAGTCTAGGAGCCACCCAAAGAAAGCACTAGACATTTGATGATTTAAGCAAACATGCAGTGATAGGACTAGAAGGGAAAGATAACTCTAGGTTGGCATGTTCTCACATACTTGATCGATTCTGCCATCACCCACAATTTGAGATAGAGTTGTGAGTGATGCAACATCTTTATTTCTTCCTGTCACATATGATGATTTTGTCTCCTTTGATGGTGACCTTCTCTCCATTCTGCACATGGTTACAATGTATACAGATACATACCTATGGGATGGAAAGATTGAAGTTTGATGGTTCAAGAATGACCAGGCACCCAGGCTCTTTGATGATTCTTCTTTTTTTTCTTGTGGAAATATACTGGAATGTCAAACGGTTGGTGTTGTCCTATTTATTCTGCACTCAATAAGACAAGGGTAATCCCATAATAGCTAGTGGTAAATAGATTAGTAGACATCAAGGTCAATATCAAAATCTTTATGCCAATTGCTTCCGCGGCAACGATGCCATAAATACTTGTTGGTATTTCTTATGCTCATGTAGAATGTTTTCCGCAAGCGCAAAGAATACCGTTGTAGCATTTCACCCAGGAGTATTCCAGATTATCGTATTTATCCTTAGGGAAGCAATGGTTAAAGAAGAAGATAGCTACCCAAGATGTTTATACTAACTAGTTACCTACTAAGCCAAAGTGGGGGTAAGTGATATACAATAAAGTAGGGTGACACACAGAAGATCCATGGAAAGGTAAAGTAGAACCATAGCTAACTAGGAGAACAACGAGTGAGGGGGCAAAAGAATCCTAAGCTACTTCTATTCAACCACAACCTCTTCTCGTTTACCTAGCATGTAACTTACACCTTGCTTCATTCTATATTGCCATAAGAAACCACCTGGCAACATCCTTTGTGAATACTACGTGTGCAAGTATCTCAAAGAAAATAGGCTATATACCATGAACCCCATCAAAGTAAATAATGATGATATATGATGTTTTATGTGTTTGTTGCAAATGCAAGTAAATGAATATGACGCCTATATTTTTTATGTGCAGATACATCGTTGCCAGCCAACTTGTATGTCTCTCATTGATGGAGACATTACAACCATATGCATTGATATGTGTTGGTTCATCACGCATGAAGTTATTCATTAGAAATATACTTTGATGAAACATGTGAATTAGCAAAACCAGAATACAAATACCTTCATGATTTTGCAAGACTTGGGTTGAGCAGAACTGATTATTAGTTTTCTTCAAGACTTTGATGCAACATACAGTATGAGTTTAAACCTTTGATGTATATATGATTTCTTTGATGTACGCATGATTGATGACTATCGTACAATGGAATGTATTGGTGCTTTTGGATGCTTGGAGGAAGCTAGGAATCAAAGCCATTGTGGTCAGCTTCACTGATCAACGCACAAAATCTACTTGCAAACAATGAGTGCATGTAGGATTTGCTAAAATTTATAGGGGTCAGCCGACCCCAGCAGGTACATGTAGCTTCGCCCCTGCATGAAAATATAATTGCCTATGTATATTTGTTATGCTTTTATGATTGCCTATGATGAATTTATTTTGAATTTTTAAAAGTATTTTTTACAAGCGGTTTATACTATTTAGCCGTCTCTGAAAATTAACTACGAGAGCCGGCATGTGTTACATAAACCATGTGTGTAAAACATCAGCAGGGGCGGTTGGCCAACAACCAATGTGAATGGATTTACACTGAGGCTTTTACATGTGTACCCTTAAAAAAGATGCCACACTCCTACGTACCCCTCAAAAGTTGGTCGTCACCTACATGCCCTCGCTCGAACTTTTCTTTTCCCTCACGCCATTCCGTCGGCATTCTGTTAGATTTTGGCCGTTTGGCGGCTCTGACATGTGGGACTGGGCTGGAAAAATGTCCTCCTTGCCCTCTGGGACTGGCGGAGTGCGTGGCAAAGCTGACTGGGCTTGCTTATCAATACCGATGATGCCAAGAGGTATATGCTGCGTATGGGATTTCTTTTTTCCTGTGTCGACCTGAGTCCAGGGCCACAGAGAGCCCAAGCGATAGGGTGCCTTGGCACTGCATCTGCCCTGTTTCTGCTCTGATCTACTTCCTCTTTGCTCTGTTCACATATATACGATGCACAGTTTTTTTGGTGCTTGGAAGTATTATATTAAGCATACACATACACAGATAGGCAGGTCGTGTTGCATTCCATTCCATGTGGATGGCGTCACCAACTTGCCACCGTGCATACATACATACATAGCATTAGAACGAACCGACGAGGCAAAATGAATCACAGACACAGTGTTGCTCCGTCAGAATTCAGAAAGCAGATATATATATATATATATATATAATATTGGTGTTGTGCATGCGACAAGGCACAGGATATGGTGCTGCTGCGGAGATAGGAAAAGCAGAGGACAACCCCGTAATAATTGTTGACATGATATCGAGTTTTGGGCATCGACATCAAGAATGATTTGCCTGATTTCATGAACGTCGATCAGGATCAGCCTACTATGCCTGCTCGCTTTGTGTTATTGTTGTACTAAAAAAGATTTCATCACCACATGTTCAGTTCATTATAAAATCCAGGACCTCAGGTTCATTACTTGAACAAATATGCATAGGCCCAACATAAAAAAAATTATGCAGTGAAGAAATATACATGCCGGCAAGACTAGAAGAGCCACCGCCAGGCTTTCCGGCACCTTGGTCTCCAGTTATCATGATTTGGCAGTATGTCGTGGGTAGGCAGGCCTTTATCTACAGCCTGCCTGTCACCAGGAATGATCGATAGCCGGAGGAAAAGCAATGGAGCCAACAGAGTATGTGTATTGTGTGCTAGATAGAGTCAACAGAGTAATTTTTTAGAAAAACTGAATAAATCTAATGGCTATTAAAATTAACGGTGATCAAATTGATGGCTAGATCTTTCTAATCATTGTGAGAATTTCTATGATTTATCTTTTTTTCTAACATGTCTAGTGAGAATTAACGTGGAGGCTCCGTTGGGGCCTCCAATTAATAATAGTAAGATGTCGTGGTTTGGCCTTTATTGACACCCTACATGTCACCAGGAATGATCCATAGTCAGAGTAAAAGCATTGGAGCAAACAGAGTATGTGTATTGTGTGCTAAAAGACAACAAGGTAACCAGTGGGCCACGACAAACTAAGGAACTTAAGCCCACAAGGAAAGAACCCGACCTGAGTGTATATGGCCTGAGTAGGCATGTGCTGTGGTGGCGTCGCCCACCTGCATGCGGTATACGAGCCAGAGCGTTCTTGTGTTAGGCATCATCTTAACCCAACCACATTTCTTCTCCACCTCACTGCAGTTAACAGTTTTGCAGGTCGATTTGGTCGTGCTGGGTTGTGATCTGCATCTGCTCCGCTACTAAAGGACCGGAGTTATTATAATCTCGTAAATTAGCATAGCAATTATCGTAACTCCAAGTGGCTACAGAATAAGTTATTCTGTAGCCAGCTATAGGGTAGTAGTTATATATATATATATATATATATATATATATATATATATATATATATATATATATATATATATATATATATATATATATATATATATATAGGGTGAGTTTTCTATATTCTCGGGAGTAGTTACTCCCATCTTCAATAAACTATATTATGTATAGTGCATACTCATTTATCACCTTGAGTATGTTTATATACTTATTTTAAGATACTCTGAATCTTACTACGTAAAAAAATTTAGCAGAGCCCATACTTTTTAATATATTACTAAAATGCCACTATAGGAGGAGAAGGGCTGGCTCTTAGGCGCCAAATCTCTATCCTTTGGCGCCAACAGCGTCCTATCTGGCGCCAAAGCCAATTGGCCTGGCAATGGCACAGGGGAAACGAAAAAGTTCATACGCCCATACAAGCCCAAGGGCAACTGAGTCATTCTCCAGAGCCGTTACCCACCGTTAGGAGCAAATGCCGACGGAATGGCGTGAGGGAAAAGAAAAGTTTAAGCGAGGGTATATAGGTGACGACCAACTTTTAAGGGGTACGCAGGAGTGTGACATCTTTTTTAAGGGTACACAGGTAAAAGCCTCATTTACACTAGCGGTTCGCGAGTTGATGTTAGTGGAATGTTACCATTTTTACTAGCCTTTCACTCTGTCTGTTTACAAAACCGTCAATAGAAATCAAAGTGCCGCTAATATAAACATTTTCTATACTAGGGCTGGTTCTTAATTAAATGTCTTATCCGTGTTTTTTTACATCCATGTTTTTTTATCGACACCTATTAGGGATGGCCTGAACTGCAGGAGTTCCTTTACACAACAGCTCTCGTTCGGTAGTAAGAGCATGAAGCGACGGGCAATGGTGAGACCTCCATTCATGGTATGTGAGATCAACTTTGACATTCGAGTGACTAGTTGAGAAACCCTAGGTCAACTATGCGTGGTGGCGGCCATACTGCTACAGCCATTGTTTTGACAATAGAATTATGGTGCTGCTGACTTAATGATTTTTAAAAGTCTAATAAATATATATGTCCGCGAGTTGTCATGTGACGTATAATTTCTTGTGTATGTTCTTATCAAAGATAATGAGCTAGTTATTTTTGTTGTATTTAATCAGTTTTAGCTCAACCTTAAATAAGATAAATTTCATGGCCCATAATAAACAATAGTGCAATAAAGGATTAACCTCGTATAGGAATTTGATAGAAGATTGACTCAATTTAAATCAATGGCTATTGTGTGTGCATATGTTGTGAGTTTAAAGGTGGAAATAAACACGTCCGCACAACATGAATAGGTTTGGGCGGTAAGGCCATAACATAAGTGGTGCGCCACCAATGAATATTTTATAGCTCAAAACTCAAAACAAGAAGGGAGAGAGTAGTGAGACACGGTCCACTGAGAGATGGAAGAGGAGCAAGTGGCGGATGGAGGGACAGAGGAGAGAGTTATAGACGAAAGAAGGAAATTACCACTTCTAATATTTAACTAGATAAATTAAAATGCCAGTGCGTTGCAACGGAAATACAATTAATTGCACAATGATGGTGCGAATAATAACGAGCTAGCTTGGATTTAATTGGAATTTCCCCAACCTTAAATCAAATAAATTTAAAGGCCCATAATAAATGCTAGTGCAGCAAAGAATGAATCTCATATAGGAAAAAAAAACAATAGATTGACTTGACTTAAATAGCTAGGTATTGTGTACACCTACTGTGAGTTTAAGAAAGGTGAAAGGTGAGCTACACGGTGCGACGTGTGCATGGTCTCAATGGCCAGTCCATGATATAAGTGGTGCAGCGACAATAGACTTTGTAGGATGAGAGTGAGGGACAGACAGGCAGCTCCAAACTAAAAGCAAGAAGAATAAACGTGTCGGATCATAGATCCGGAGATAGAACAAAAGCAACTGAGCAAGGAATGAATGGACTCTGAAAGAATCATAGACGGAAGAAAAAAAAATTGATGGAGGATGTGTCAGTCATGTATGGGTAGAGAAGACAAAGTTTTACAAAGCTGTAAAAGACAGGGAGGGAGGGGGGGGGGGGGGGGGGGGGGTGCGCACACGCTATAAACAGGACTGCAGCACAGGCAAAACGCAGGCCAAAATAATAAAAAATGATTTCTCTTAACGTTGAGCCTCCCTGCTCGTAGTTCTGTGTTTCATTTTGATCCGTTCAAATCCACAGCACTCCCGACCGTACGTGTCTGCATTCTGCAGGGATCTTTTTCAAAGTTCAAATACCGTAATCTTACTGTTACCAAGGAAACTCATTTCTTAACCCCCGCAAGTTGGATCAGAGATGTCAATGCAGTTGACAAACAGCTTGTTTCGAGTTTCTGGGATAGTACGAGTGTCTAGCCTTGAGCCAAGCTAATGAAGTCTGTCTGAACCTGAATGTATGTTTCTGGGATACTTTTTGACGTGTGGAGCACAGCAGGGTACTAACGGGTCGAACGTATGCCATGATCTTCCTGACCCTGTTTTCAACAAGAAGAGTTAGTGGCGGCGGAAGCAACGGTTGGTTTTACGTTGAGAAATTCAGAGCTTTAGCCGTCGTCCATGACATTGCACCAGCAACCACATGCACCTTGACGAAGAGAAAGGAAAGGTACAATGAGGTGTCCGGCAGGACTAGTCGGTTATCTCGGTCAGTCTCTTGTATTCTCATTCATACGTGTGGTGCAACCTGAGAACTCAACTCAGCCATGAATTCCATCTACACTCCTGTTATTGGCGTGCACCTTCTTGAATCAGCATATGATGTGTGGACACGAGGTCCTGTCCTGCTGTGTCCGTGTGTCTGTGTTCTGGTCAATCTCGGCGGGAGTTCTATGGGAGGTTCATATATATTAAATGGGCTGACATGACATAACATAGTATATATGAAAAGAGATATGGTAAAAGTTCCATGACATAAAATAGGTTTTATGAGAATGAAACTTTATCTACACTGTTTTCAACATATAAGAGTCTTAAAAATTAAGACATGAAACTCTTACTAAGACCAATCTTATAGCCTGCTAAGTTATTTATAGGCGGACTGCATGGCGACATTGCCAACATCTCAAATAATACTCCCTCCGTCCCAGAAAGAATGTAATTCTAGCACAGTGTCAGGTTTCAGTATCTTAAGTTTAACTAATTATAGATAAAAAATATCAATATTTATGGTATCAAGTAAATACTATTAGATTAAGTACGAAATGTATTTTCATAATAAATTAATTTGAAGCCATAAATATGAATGTTATTCACTAGAAACTTGATCAAACATAAACCACTTTAGTTAACACGCAACTCATAGTTATATGTTTTTTTTGGGGACACGGTATCCTTGAATCAACATTTTTTTTGTCACTGCAATGTGCCAGCTAATGCCTGTTTTTATAGGTGGCCAAACAGCAGCGCTATATATAGGTGGCTAAAAAACGGGCAGCATGGTCCTACAGGGCGAGACGGCTGGTGATGTTTGCAAGCATCCCTACTCATCTGTCTCTAGAAATCAACTATCTTTAGGGGTGGCTGGCCAGCTGTTCCTCAAAATTGATTTGTAGGGATGGTTAGATATGTGTAGAGACTATTGGAAAATGAGCCGTCCCTACAAATCTTTTTTTTCAGAAAACACAAATCTGGGTCAAAAAAAATAGATCGGACCCGAGACCTTGTACATCGCTAGTTACTCCTTTACCACTCCACCCCACACTCACTTGTATGCCAATGAGATATTATTTCTCCTCATATTATACTAAACCGATTTTGAAATGAGTGTTTGGAATCCTAATAAAATTCAAATGAAAAAGTTGTCAACTACAAATTTGTATGACTTTTCGAGATCTACAACTTTTATGTTGATAGTTTGTCCATCAGATGTCATTGAAAAATTTAAATTTCAAATGTAAGAAATTCAAACATAAATTTTCTTTGATAGATGATTTCAAATCAAAAGGTTCTCAACAACAAGTTGTATAAGTATTCGAGATCTACACCTTTTGTTTTATTTTTCTCAATCCGAGATTGTTTGAAAAATTCAAGTTTCAAATTTGAGAACTTCAAATGTAATTTTCCATAGATATATAGATGATTCCAAATAAAAAAAATTATCAACTACAAAGTTCTATAAAGTTTTGAGATCAACGACTTTCATTTTGGTCGTTTCTCCATCTGAGATCATTTAAAAACTTTGAATTTCAAATATGAGAACTTCAAACATAATTTTCATGGATAGATGATTTCAAATAAAAATATTGTCAACTATGAAGTTCTGTAACTTTTCGAGATCTACAACTTTCATTTTGGTCATATCTCCATCCATGGTCGTTTGAAAATTTCAAATTTCAATATGTAATTTTATTATTCGGTGCCTATTTTTAGAAGCGGCTCTAGATACAGCCGCATCTAGAAATCAATTTGTAGGGGCTGCTAGATCTAGAGCCGCACTTACAAGTAGGGCCATTTGTAGAGGCAGCTGAAATACTAGCCGCCTCCTACAAATCGATTTCTAGAGGCAGCTCGTTTTGAAAACCATTTTTAGAGACAGTTTTAGATTGAATCACCCCTAAAAAAAAGGAGGCATGTCTACAAATGCTTTCTCTAGTAGTGTTATGTGTGGGCATCAAACCCATTATCGCTTACATCATACACAGCGTGCCCGCGCGGCATGCTAGTGTCCCAACCTCTCAAGATTTGCACCCTCCGCATCCCTAGCCAACCATGAAGGAGAAGGCATGGAGGGGAGCGGTAGAGGAGTTAAGGGTGGGGAGGACACAACATGCTTGTCCTCATCGGTGGCAGAATTATGGGGTGGATTCGAGGGGTGAGCGGGGGTGCCGGGTCCTGGAGGAGTAAAGAGACGGGAATGACGCTCCAGCCACTAGACATATGAAGGTGGAGGAGATTAGTGGATGAGAGGGAAGGAAAAGCGGGAGGAGAAAGGTAGCCAAGCGTGGAGGTGTAAGTCACTAGGGTTTAGAGGGCCGTTGGCAAGGATGTGTTTTGTTCATGGAAGAATGACCTTAGCTATCGGATGAAAATAGACGGTCAATGTCACTCACAGTTATGCGTGCACTTAACGGGCTAACACTTGAATGCATCATACCCACACCAGCTGTCCAAGCACGACACTGGCTATCGGAGCATGCTGGCTAAGGCACACTGCTACCATCGGGTTGGTCCATGCTAATGGCGTCCTTATATGGGCGGTGGCCCATGCCGTTCGTTTGGCTTGATCCATCTGGCTATTTATATGTTCCTTTGAATAAGATTTGCTAAAATGTTTTTGGTTGGCTTTGATAAATATAATAGCATTACTTGTGAGCTAAAGTGTTCAACAAAAACATTACTATAGAATCGATTTTTAGATGTGCTATTATTTTTTAGAGGTGACTCTATATAAAACCACCTTTATGGAGGCCCTAGGAACCGAGACTCCTCTAGAAAAAAGACTATTCCATAAACGGCTAGAATTTCCAGTTGTCTCAGAAATAGAGCTATATTTAGAGGTGGTCAGTCACACCTGCCTCTGTAAATAAAGCACCATATTTCTCCTCGTCAGGACCCTAAACCTTAGACCCTAAATTAGAACTGTAGCTTGAAGAGAAAGGAGGGGGAGCTGCAAGAAGAAGCATAAAATTTAAACATCTAAAGGTACGACGACGAGAAGGAATATTGCTCTTGATTTTCTTGAAAGAGGTGGCTTCAGAAGATATAAGCTGCAAAATATAGCCACCTCTAAAAAAAAACAGTTCATATGTATAAAAAATATGAATAGAGACCGGTGGTGCAGCCATCGGTGAAAGGACATGCCTTTTCCAATATGCCTATTCAGAACGTGCAAGCATGCGTACAGGTCAAAACGTACTTGCGCATACTGTATTCCCCATCTGCGTTGCAACGTTGGGTCTCTCTCCACAGACACCGCTGACCTCTTAACCGATCGTCAGGCTGTACGACAGTACGAGTGGCTATGGCTAACTGGTAACTGCTCATGGTATATATATATATATATATATATATATATATATATATATATATATATATATATATATATATATATAGACCAAGACACTCAAAAGAGTGTCTCATATCTAATATATATGGAGGAAAATATAGACTGATACAAAAGATAGTTAATAAGATATAAAACGACCTCAAAAAAGTAAAAGTATATTAAAAAATAAATCGGTCGTCTTTTTCCTTTGATCATCCGCTGCTTGCTGGAGCTTGAAAATCACACTTAATAGACGGTAACGAAAAGGAACACCTGCAAACATACATGCCAAACATGGCTTTGAAGACCGCAAAAGTCACTCGCTGCTGATAAGGAGATCTAGAACCCACTGAAAGAATATCGACTAGAGGAGCCCTTTAAGTGATACAAGCTTGCAATTCTTCATCATCGTCATCGAAAGTCAGCCAACTGCTTCCCAAGATAAACACAATAACTGCTAAGATCTGAAGGGGACCAACAAATCTGACAAACTATACTCTCACTGGCCCTTCGACGATGCCATATCGAACGTCGTAGAGGTAGGGAGAGGCCGGAGAGACCTTATTCCAATACGCCATCATCACCACCACCTCGTCGATGGCACCAGAAACAGAAACCTACGAGAAACAGATAACAAATCTAGATCTAGGTTGGGTTCCCACTCCTCTAACCACCGGCGAGATCACCAAGATGGAAGAGAGAGGAGGGGGACTAAAGTGGTGGCGCTAGAGGCCGTGGCGAGAAGATGCCCAAGAAGGAGCAGTTTTCGCGCGCTCTACTGCCCATGGTATTTATTTGTTCGTATAATCGTGTGTGATATCTTTTATATGGGAAAAACATGCTTACATTACCTCGCCATGTGTCCAATGGTGGTACCACTCCGACTATAAAAAAATGATTTTTTTAGACACTCTATTTTGTTTTCTCATCACCTTTAAAGGGTAAGGTTTAGGGTTTCAGACTCAAATATTTGTTACAAGAACTTAAATTTTAAAATTTAAAATTTAAAATTTAAAATTTTCAAACAACCTCAAATATTGACATGGTTTATATTAAAGTTCTACTTACAGGATTTATAACTTTATAGTTGATTTTTTTTATTTGAGATAGTTTACAGCCACATATTTGTTTTAAGTTCGTAAAGTCTTAAATTCATATTTTTAAATCAGATGTTAGAGAGTCTAGAGCCCAATTTTTTTAAGGTTTTAAATTTTTAAATTCATATTTTTAAATCAAATATTGACATGGTCTATACTAAAATTATAAATATGGACATGATCTACAATTCATAATTGACAACTTTTTTATTTGATATTTCTGTAGGCTCAAATTTTCATTGCAAGCTCAAAGATCTATTTGAAAATGATTTTTTGATCCTTTTTATTTCTAGAGACGGTCCTTTAAGTTGCCACCTCTGCAAATAATTTTCAGTAGTGGGCAACATTTCCACCGAAGCTACTAAAAAAAAGGTTCTCCTATTCCAATTAGTAACAGGCATGTAGTAGGATGGTAATAAGGACAGCTCGTGCATGTAAAGATCATGTGCTCATATGTATGATCAAGTATGTTTTGGTGATTTAGTCATTCATATGACAACCTAAGGGCATATACAATGCTCGTCGTTTTCCATCGCTATCTTGGTAATTTTGCAAAAAATCCGCTCTGTCCGGATCAGAGACGTTCTCCCAGTCGCCTCACGAGGTGATGCCAAAGACTTGTGCTCCAAGACCCAATCAACAGGAAGAGGTAGTTGTACGACCAATTAAGAAATTGTTTTCTCTTTTTTTTCCTGTAAGCGCCACTAACATTTCTAGCCCATCCCCATAAGTACTGGTGAAGACGTCTAATTTTAGTCTGCCATCGTTCGGAGTGTATCCTTCGTGTAATCTGACCGGTCCATATATCCTTAACCAAGTAAAAAAACCTTCCCTCAATAGCTAGCCCAACTCAAATTTAAAGTTGGGAGGAGAGCCAGCCACTGATGGATCTCCAATGTTTACAGGAGCGGTAATGAGCTGTTTAGGGTGTTTGGACACCCCGTTCCCATCGGACGCATCTAACCGCCCTGTTCCCATCGCATGCATCTAACCACCCACACAGACAAAAGCTCCGCTCGCCTCGATCCCCGCAAGTGCCGCTCGCTCCTGCCCGCATCGTGCGCCCTCACCCGCGCATATTCCCCCGCGCTGCTGTAGTGGATCGACAGAGCTGAGGCGCAGGGCCACGCCACTGTCTTCATAGTCAAGCGCTTCGGCCGCGTTGGCCCTGTCCCTCCTCACCGTCGTCCCTGAGCCACAACGCCCAGGTAGGCCTGTCGGTTGACTCCACCGCGGCGGGGTGCCTCCATCTGACTGTTACGGCCGCCTCCACCTCGTCAGTTCGCCGCGCCATGTTGCGCTTAAAAAATGCGTGTTGCAAATATATGTTTCAGAGGTATGTTGTAAGTGTTTCACACGGATGTTGCAAAAGAAGATCAGGATGTTGCATATATTGTAATGGTTTGTACAGTATGTTGCAAGCGTCTATTCCCAATGTTTCATCTGTTTTTCAGACGTATCTTGCAAGTATGTTTATATGGATGTTGCATAGGTTTCACACGTATGTTCTAGATGTTGCATATGTTTGCAATGGTTTTCAAATGTTTTTTCATGTGTTTTTGCAAGTGTTCCAAACACATATTTTAAGTGTTCCATCTGTCTTCTTTTGTATATTGTAAGTATTGCATCTAGATGTTTTAAAAGTAGATCGGGTGTTGCATCTACCTCCCGACCTTTTGTTGTTTCGCCTTGGTGTCTCCTCACCTTCTGCTGCCTTGCATTCTTCTCGGACTGTGGAGAGAGCGCAACGGGGGCTGGCGGAGGGGGCGTGCCTGGGGATGGTGGCATGGACGCGAGAGCAGGCTCTCCCCCTTCTGTTACGCGGGCAGGTAGCGCTTCGGTTCACTTTTTTCTGTTATACGCGGGGATGCTGAGATGGGATGCTCCCATTGTGAGACAGTCCCTGCGTACCCCACAAGGAAGGGAGAATATCTAGTCCGACTAGGAATTCCCCACATATAATCTTAGTAACATTGTTATCATGTAATTCTACTAGAACTCTTACATTGTAACCGACTAGGAGACCTACCTCCTGGGCTATATAAAGGAGGACAGGACTCCCTAGATCGGCACATGTCTTCAGAGGAACAGACCTCATGGTCTAAACCTCAAGCACAGGGTGTAATATATTTTCCACCCAGACTGGACGTAGGGACGCTATTCCGGTGGACCGAACCAGCATAAATCATTGTCTCTACCTTCACGGTCGAGTTTTGCATACGCCGAAGCCCACCGAACACCGTCCCAGGTACCCCCATGATGGGTTGCTGGTCATTAAACACCGACAGCTGACACGCCAGGTAGGGGCTTTCGGCGACTCCGTAGTCAAGAGCTCGGCGGACCTTGACAACATGATTTTCTCGGCGGGTATTACGTTCATCTTCGGCTCCTAGATCTGGGAGGCAGACAGCAATAGCAAGCTCCAATGTCACCTCATGGAGATCTTGGCACCTCAGGCTTCACTAGACGTCTCGACGACCAGGCTGGATCAACTCGCCGAGGAGTTTTCGCACCTTTCGATCTCTGATTCAACTCGAACAAGGGAGGTCGTCACCAACAGGACTCCCACTCAGACGTCCGAGTTGGAGATCCCATAAGAAGTCCAAGACGGTGACCTAGTTTGTTTTTCACTCGGACTCAATAATTCAGTTTCAATCTATCAAGATACGATCAGCTACATCATGTAGTCTGAACAAGAGATCTCTCTGACGGGTGCCCAGAAGGGCCTGGTCCTGTCCATCACAGCCAAAGGAGGCATCGTCCATTGGCCGGGTGCTCGTCCCGGCAGCTCTTCAACAGATCCATCTTGTTTAGTTGGTATGGTGGACTTGCCTTATCAAGACGGTAGAACCCTTCCAGCCGACAACAGTGATCACGACTCTACAGAGATCATGAACAGCGCGACGACTGCGTAATCTGGAACTCACTCGGCCATGAGGCACTCTAGAGAAGTCTTTATGGCTGGGCAACCACCACAGATCCCTATGCCTAATCCCCTATATATTCATGATGGGGAAGAGACCGAGTCCAACATCCGGATGCTCCGACACCCGTTGGTGGGCCTGGGGCTGGAAACTGGTCTATGATTCAGCTGAGACTAGGAGCTGTGTATGGACGCGTTGCTGATGTCGGACGTCTGGGCACTAGTGCTTCCAAATAGAAAGGGGTGTGACTGAGATTCCTCTAGTTAGGGCCTACCTTCATGCGATTGAACTAAGTCCCACTTAATGCAGACTAAAATCCTATCAAGGTTTTCAAAAGTTTGTACTTATCGATTATTAGCCCACGTAGATTGCCTTCTAGGTAAGTTCAGTTCTCTAAGGTTAAAAGCATCAATAATAGCATTAAATAAAAAAAAGGTCATTCATCATTGTAGTTTGAATTTTCTTTTCATGCGACCATCTCATGGTATTAAAGTCACCACCTATTAAAATTGGTAGAGTTTCTTTACTATATTATTGGAAAGGCTCAGTTAAAAAGCCTCCTTATTTTTTTCTTGAACTACACCATACACAGAAACCAAAAACCATTGAAAATCATCAACCTTTACATAGAAACCAAAAACCATGAAAATCATCAACCTTAATTATCTCGGATTATAAACTTGAAAAAAATACTTATTCAATTTCTCCTATGTCAAAAGAGAGCAAATTAGTGCCTAGTAACATGCCAGCAGATCTTCCCCTAGGAGGTTTGACATGCCACAAAAAAGTCCTTCACACCACAGGGTGTTTTGAGAAAGAATGGAGATCAATCTCGACTTCATGTTTCTGATAAGGCAGTGAAGTCTAGGCTTTTCTCTATAAACAAGTTGTTCGTTTCGCTGAAATTTGGTTTATGCTGATGCTTATACTGATTTGTTGTGAGAGGAAAACATTGTTCGTTCACTTAAAAGTCTATACTTTTCAGTGAACGAGCAGTATTTTTCTCTTACAACAAATTAGTATAAGAATAAGCCGCCACAATTCCAAAATAGATCCTTTTTTTACTTCTTGCTTTTTTCCTTTTCCTTTAAAACTTGATTTTCTTTGTAGTTATGATATGCATATTCACCATTTGAGAAATTCTCCACTATATCCCCCCAAATGGTTGAAACTAAGAAGGTCGAGTTCCTCTGCATTAAATTCCTCATTCACCAAAACCTCAAAGGGGCTATTATATTCAACATAAATGTTAACCAGTTGAGAATTTTGTCAACATAAATGTTAACCGGTTGAGATTTTTGTCAAAGGAGCTATTATATCCTTTAATAAACTAACAACCCTAACTCTAAATCCTTCAATAAAATAACAACCATACTCACCTCATGTGTCAACGGGCCTAAAGTTATGCTGATGACCTTACTATCTTACTATATGATATATGAATGTTGCACCCAAAAGTGGGCTAACGGATAGAGCCGCATCGCTCGTTAACAACAGTAAAATCATCAAAAGAAGCAAACGAAGAAAATGAAGTACCATTCTTTGTAGCAGCATCTAGAGAGTTGCTTGTAGGCTCGCTCATTCTAGCATGTTTTGTAGTCACCTGCCGATGCACTCCTTTTGCTAGAGCGCTAGAGCGGGGCATAGCAGGAGACACGTTCTACTATTGATGGTGTGGTTTGTCATTCTGGCTGTTGCGCCCACCACCCCCACGGCCCACCACTGCCGAAGCGCCTCTGGTTGCGACAATTGTTGGAGCGGGACTATGGACTAGCCTCTGGTTGCGACAATTGTTGGACAGGAGACAAGAAGGCGCCCAAGCGGCTCCTTACCTCTGTAGCAATGGCGGATCAGGGTAGTCCAGGTAGACCCAGAATTACCTCCAAAATTTAGCCCAAAAATGTTTTAGTACCTCTCATTCATGCCCAATAAACCAAATATAGCCCAGCAACTCTCTCTCTCTCTCTCTCTCTCACACACACACACACACACAGAGACACGCCGACTCCCATCCCCATCCTCACCAGGACTGATCCTCACGATCCAGGTCTGCAGGAGCTGGAGGTTGTCATTAGTGCCGTCTCCAAGGAGACCTTGCCCTTGTTGGCAAGGCGCAACTCCTTGAGAGTCAGCATGTTGCATGCAGTGTGGTGAAGGAGGGAAGGGATGCATTTGACGATGTTGTCCTCTGTGTTGAAGAAGTGAGGATTGTTGAGGCCCCGTAGCTGGTTGAGCATGAGCATAGGTCGGATCGGAGATGGAGTGGCCAACGTCACAAACATATTATTGTTTAGAAATCTCGTTCCCGTGAGGCCATCCAGTATCAATTCCAAATTGCTCTATACAGGAAGCACGTGCTTTCTACACGCGCTCCATATGTGAACCCCATCTGAGTATGTTAGATATGTCAATGTAGCACATCTATGAGGGGTTGATATGTTTATGTTTCCTCCTTTTCGAGTCTAATAGTGTGGTCTTGCTCTCGTACAGTTGGATATCAATGAGGACGTAATGATATTGCATTTATGATGCACCCTTTCAAATTAGTTCTAAGCTTCACCAAAAGAAGTATGAGTTAGGAACACACTTACATGCAGTTGTAGGCTATATGTATGGACTCTTTATAATCATAGCATTGTATAAAATCAAATTATTTTCATTAAATTTTCATTGATATATCTTAATAGTACATTTAGTTAAATAAGTAGGTGATAATATATTTCTCTAGAAATTGATCGAAGTTAAAAAAAATGTTTGATCCAAAATATAGTTAAAGTAAACTATAATTTATAGAAGCGAGAGAGTACAATTATCTAAAATAAGGAAAAAATTAAAAGAAAGAATAACAAAAAAAACAACGCAACAAAAATCCAGAAAACCTACAAAGTCACGGCACACGAAAAACAGGCTGGGCTGCAGCCCTCTTTCCCAAAAAGGTCAGCCTATATAGCACGCAAATGATAAGTTGGGCCAACAAGAAAAATCAAACGCCAGAAAAGGAAGCAAGAAGCCCAACAGGAAAGAAACCACACATGTTGTCCAAACCGAAACCAGGTCACACCTTTCAAAAAAAAAAACAGCCCACAATGATGGACCTCACAAAGCAAAACTCAACCAAGACGAGAAAAGTAACTAGATTATAGCTAGATAATATCGTTTCTCAAAAAAAAAACAAAAGTTAGATGATACTGTTTAGTAATCTCGTTGCCCGTAAGGCCGCCATCCGGTCCCAAATCAATTCCAAATCGTGATATACAGGAAGCAGGTGCTCCGTGAACTCCGTCTGAGTGCGTGTGGACATCAGCCGTCTATGGAACCTCCCAGGCTCTCAGCTGCTGCAGGCAGCTAGGCTAGGCATGCATACACACACCGGTGGCCCCTACCAAAATTTTGCACGAGGTATATATATGATTGAGCGGCCATTATATTTTTGTGGAGGTGCAGTAGCTAGGATACTTCGCAGGAAGTCGGGAGATCCTACTTGCAAGAACTATACTGCTAGTATATGATGCGCGGCAAACCGGCACGCGATGATCGATCGGGCACCGGTGGTCACTCCAGGTCCAGGGCCAGGCTGGGTCAGACGTCAGAGGCGTTTCCACACTACTAGCTCGACGCCGTTCCCCACTTGTTCGCGCTGCAGGCGCGCAGCCACCTAACCTAACCCGGCTACTAGCTGCGGCTCACATGCAGCACCGTTGGAATCAAAGCTTTGGAGCCAGGCCCTTGTTTAGATGACATCAAAATTCTAAGTTTTTTCACTCTCTCTCCATCACATCAATTTTTAACTGCTTGCATGGAGTATTAAATGTAGGTAAAAAAATAACTAATTACACAGTTTAGTTGTAAATCATGAGATGAATCTTTTGAGCCTAGTTGTTCCACGATTGGACAATATTTGTCAAATAAGACGAAAGTGGTACTATTCATCGGGTTGAAATTTTTTCCCAATCTAAGGGCCAGATGACATGCATACATGGGGCAACAGCCACTTCAGCCACCTTATTGATTTGATGATTTCTTAACTGCTTTTCTTCGGCTGCGGCTATGTTCGGCTGTCTGTTAAACCAGCTGCTGAACAAAACGCGAGCTACAGCTCGAATCCATGTGTTGCACGTTGAGACAGCGGCCACCGATTAGCAGTACGCAGCTCGTGGTGCACAGTGTCAGTGTGTCTGTGACTTTAGTTTTGACCACTGGCTTCACCTTTTTACCGTTCAACTATCCACCTCAACATAAAGACAGCAACAATTAGGGTGAAAATGGTCGGGATAAATATTATTTTGTCCCATTCTGATTTCTATATCTAATCTGTTTCTAGATTCGTGTTTACGGTATTCTAGTCGTTTTGTTCTTTATTTCTGGAAAATTTGAAAACTAAACGAAAATAAAATGGTTGGTTTTCTCGATCATTTTAGTTTTCCTGTTTTCCGCCGGCACATTAAATTTTTACCCACAAAAATGATGTTTTATTTTAGGAAGTCCAATAAAACACCTTAGTCGATAGCACACCACACCTGTATGTGTAGTCTATGGAGGATTAGTGGTTGTCTTGTTGTGTGTGAACGTATGTTCTTCCACCCCTGTACTTTTGACATTTTATTTATGGATCTTACGGTAATGTGTTGGTAGTGATGTCATGTTAGGTCCATTAAGTTACACTAAAGAACTGGTTTTTAGAGTAAGTCAAAATCAATTTCTAGAGTTAGCTAGAAAAATCGCCTCTAGTCATGAGTCTCCAAAAAACATCGGTTACCAGAAACGGCTATAGAAACACCAACCACCTCCAATAAACATTTTCCAGAAAATATAAACCAGAAACAAAATATTGCAAAAAAGAATAATACTAGGAGATGCCCACTTCGAACCTTGCAAGTTCGAAGCCACTGTTTATCCATGCAAAATAAATGCATGTGCGTCTATCTCATGTCTCACGTGAGCCCCATAACGCCCCATACCACTACAATACATTATCACTTAAGATTAAATGTAGGGTGCTATTCTTTTCTATTAACTTTTATATTTTTGTATTGAGTATTTCAGCTCCTAAATTATTTTAAATGAAAAAAGCTTCATCTATAAAGATCTCATCAAGCACTACAACTTTAATTTAGGGAGTCTCTCCATCCGAGATTGTCTCAAAAATAAAAAATAAAATTAAAAACAAAAAAACTTAAAACATAATTTTGAGACCCAAAATAACATAATGAAAGATGTTATCAATTACAATGTTATATCTTCAAACTTTACAATTTTGATATAAAGTTGCCTTGATCCGACTTGATTTCAAAAAGTTATTTGTTGTTCTAACTACACCTATTTTTAGGGGTAGGTCACATTCCAACCGCCTCTAGAAATCACATTTCTAAAGTCAACTGAAGTTTCGAGCTAGAGGCAATCGGTGTTTCAAACCACCTCTAAAAAATAGAGAGCGTTTCTAGAGGAGACTGGAAACACCGACTACCTCTAGAAATCGGTTTCTATAGACGAGCTATCTCATAAATTATTTTTAGAGACTATTCTTAATAGAGTTGTCTTTAAAAAAAAGGACACTTTAAAAATCGTTTTTGTAGTAGTAAGCATGTGAAGTCATGTTTCTTAATAACTTATTTTAGAGATAGTTTTTAATAGCTTATTTGGTTATTATTTTAGAGATAGTTTTAAATAGCTTATTTGGTTAGGTTCCTTATGGTGAAATCTGCCCACTTACTGAGTTCAAATCTTCAACTTGACGTGATTTCTCGCATTTTCTTGGATTTAGTCTAAGATTTGACACTTGACAACACTATTCTTATATAGACTATTCATATATATGATTACATACTCCATAGATTTACAAATATAATAGCAGAAAAAAAGGGGAAAAGAAAATGCTTGTCGATCTTCTTATATACTCCCTCCGTCCCAAAAAAAGAGTCATTCTCGCTTCCCAAAAAGTCAACAACTTTTAACTTTGACCAAATATATTTAACAAAATATTAATATTTATGGTACATAATTAGTATCATTAGGTAGATATTTGAATATACTTTCATAATAAACTTATTTAAAGATATAAATGTTGCACGCATTTTCTACAAACGTAGTTAAAGTTGAGAAAGTTTGACCAGCACGCTTCCGATGGCGACTCTTTTTATGGGACGGAGTAGTATATAGAACGAAGTTCAACTTCCTTATTCTGCCAAACTGTCATGCTGCCAAATTAATGTATACGCCAGATCTCTTCTCACTTATATATTAATTGATTTGTCAACTCGTAAGCCAAGGTACTAAACATGGCATGAATATGCATGCTATTAATATTTATCAAATCATTACGGCAAATGATAACTTCATAATGCATTCAGAAAAAAAAACGATCAACAGGCGAAATAATGTTGCTTGTTCTTCCAAAATGTACATTTACAGTACAAACGTATCTCTTTTATCCAAACCCCATTTGGGGGGACCTAATTACACGTATCAAACCTCCCGGTCTAAGAATACAATCTTTACATAAAAAATGAGCAAAGCAAAAGGTTTTGCCGAGTCTCTACGTTTGATACGATATGAGACGACGGACAAACAGACGTGAGAATGGTCACCAAATGATGATCGATCTTGGTCGGCTGCGGAATGCCGGCATGCGATATCAACAAGGATAGGAAGCCATGTGCGACGCCAAGCACGGCGAGCCCCTCCAAACTCTGGCGTGCATCTTGAGCATCTCCCTCGCCCTCTCCCTCGGCCGGTCACCAGCGGCGCCGGCCTGCACTAGGTACAGCAGCCTCACGACAACTCCGACGGCAAGCATCTCCTGCAGCACCGCGGGGGTCGCCGAGTGCCTGGCCACCGCGTGCAGCGCGCGCACCGCGCTCTCGGTAGCCGTGGGGGACAGCCGCATCGCGGCTCGCGCAACAACAGCCAGCCCTGCCGGGTGGGCCACGAGCTCCGACCGGCCTTCCGCGCAGCCACACAGATGGTCGATGGCAACCGCCGCGAGCTCCCCCGCCCGCTTGCCGCCGTTGCTGCTACCACCGCACCCGTCGCTGAGGAGCAGCTCCACGAGCGCCGCCACGGCGCCGGCCTCGACCGCCTTGATGCGGTTCCGGCCCCAGGGGCAAAGCCGGCAGAGCACGTGGAGCGCCACCTTGATGGCCTTGGGCGACAGCGTCCTGTCCGCCACCACCCTCACCACGCCCTCGACCAGCTCGGTGCTCGCCGAGCTCAGCCGCGAGGGTTGCATAGCCGACAGCGCCGCCTTCAGCAGGTGCATCGCGTACGTGCGCGCCCGGTAGCTCGGCCAGCAGCGCAGCACGGACGCCAAGGCGTCCACGAAGTCGTTGCTGCTCTCCAGGACTCTCTTCAGGCTCGCCTCGGAGAGCTTGAGAGAATGCAAGATGCTCAGAGCCGCCTCCTCCGGCGAGCACGCCGCCTTGGGGGAGTCCGGCACGCCGCACGTCGATTCCTCTCGGGATCCGCATCCGCCGAGAGGCTTGGACGACGACGTGCTTGCGGCGTGTTTCTTGACGACGGACACGAGGAACTCCACGGCTTCCGGCACGCCCTCGACGCAGCGCCGGTTGCGGTCGCTCTCGCCGATGATGTCCGCGAGCTCCCTGAGCGCGGCGAGCAGTTCCTGCTGGCCCTGGCCACCCTTCTTCTTGGCGCCGGCCACGATCGCGGCGACGCGGTCGGCGTCGACCGGCGGGCGCGGGGTCGGGAACCGCTCGACGGCGTGCGCAGCGCACCAGGACTGGATGAGCCGCCGGAGCGTGTGGTTGGGCGTGGGCTCCAGGTCGTCGGCGCCCAGCAGCAGCTTGGTGACGGGGCAGTCGCCGTGCCCGTCGGTGAACACCCAGCGCTCGATGCTGTCACGGTCGTAGGTGATCCCCGACGACAGCGTCACCGGGTCCCGCATCACCTCCAGTGAGATCGGGCACACGAAGAACTTGGGCACCTCCACCGGAGCCGGCGCCGGCGACCGCTCCATGGATTGTTGTTATATTCTTGATCCTGCCTGTTCTGCACGCACCACACCTTGCGCGTGTGGATACGCTTACCTGCACACCTATCTACGCATGAAGCTCTAGCTACAAGGCGGAGAGACAGAGGGAGTCCGTGGTCCAAATGGGGAAAGGTTCTGGAGCAGACTGAGACGGGAGGAAGAAGCATTTTATACAGGAGAGGAAGAGGAGAAAGGAAGAAGAGAGATGAGCCGCGAGGTTCACGGCCAGCAAGTGGGCGCCGGTCTTGGTTCGGTGGATTCTTTTGTATGACTGTTTACGCAGGGATGGGAGAGGAGTGGTTCGTTGACGCAGGTGGTGGTTGATCCAGCGCGGAGCCCTGGTTGGTGTGGAAGAGAAAAAAAAATATGGCGGCCGCGCTGCGAAATTAATAGCGAGACCACCGTTGGCCGCGCGGGATCGGAGCGGAGGCGGAGGTCCACCGGCGGGTCGTATATGGTTGCCGGACGGCGCGGGGCGGCCACCGCGAGGCGCGAGCACGGACCACGAAATGTTCCGCGCCTTTGACCTTCCTCCTGGTTTTTTATTGTTTGGGCCTACTATACCCGTCGACTCTTCCTTCACTCGACTCATGGCTTGGCTGCCTTTGACAATTTCTCGCGTCAGCTGCTGATCAGCTCGGAAAACTTTGAAGTTTCAATCTTCAATTAAGGCCTTGTTTAGTTTCTCCTCTAAAATTTTTCACCCCGTCACATCGGATGTTTGGACACATGCATGGAGTATTAAATGTAGACGAAAAAAAACTAATTACATATATTGCAATAAATTTGCGAGACGAATCTTTTAAGTCTAATTAGTCTATAAATTGACAACAAAGTGCTACAATAACACATGCTCTAATGACGGATTAATCAGGCTTAATAAATTAGTCTCGCGGTTTTCCAGGCGAGTTATGTAATTAGTTTTTTTATCAGTATCCAAACACCCTTTCCGATATCCCATGAAACACGATGTGACACCCTAAAATTTTTTATCACAAGAATTAAACACCCCCTAATTTCACTGAAACGAAAATAAACTAGGGTGTTGACCCACCGGGTACCGCTTAAATACCTAGAGACTAGACTCTTCATACCGACAGAGACACACATATATATACTCCTTATGTTTCATATTAGTTGCTATTTTAGCCTTTTCAAAAATCAAACATTTCTATCTTTGACCATCAATTTTTAGAAATTTCTAGTTTAACTAAAATCATAAATATTATGTTTTTAGATTCGCCATGTGTCCACACATTGTTAAACTATAATAATTTATAGGAGTTAATGATCAAATTAGAAATATTTGATTTAGAAGAACACTAGAATGACATCTAACTTCAGTAGAGGGATTATGTTGCTTTATTTTTTTCCTACAAGTTGAACATAAAATAATATGGGTGGCAAACAACCAAAATAGAGCTCACTTTTTGTGTAAAAAAGTCTCCTAGGAGCAAATCGAAGAGCCTCTTTATATCCTTCCAAATTTATAGGAATATTCTGATCCTTGTGATTTTCAATTCATCGATTTTTTTATCTCATCCCTAAGTAGAAGTAGGTGTGTATTTTATTGCAATTTATATTCGGGGTGACCTCTGTCTAATTTCCGAATCATGTATTCTTACGTTTGACAGTTTACACACCCTAACCCAAGGCTGTTGATGTCTGTTCGCGTGGTAACTTAGGGCATTTTTTATATGATGAGCTAATTGTTACCTAGCTAATTTTAGCTTAAAATTAACTCTAGTGTATCCAAATAGAAGTGCTAATAGGTAGGCTAATTTTTTAGCCAATCTTCAACTAGCTAGCCAGCTATAACTAATTTAAGCTAATTTTAAACCCAACTGCTACCAATAACTAGCCATGTGTATCAAAGAAGGCCATAGTATGTGCAACGAGTGCCAATATACTAGTATAACATAAGTCCAATAATGTATCCTTGGTAATATTATTTTGTGTACAGTGTTTCGGGGAAAGGAGCAACTAACAGTTACATCTTTTTCAAAAAAAACAGTTACATCTTTTTCGACGGGCCCACATCTTCGCGAGGTAGGCATTTGACCCACCTCACATTTCATCGCAATCGACCTAGCGTTCGTTACTTTCTGTGTTTTTTTAGCATATATATAAACGCCACGTGCCATATATATATATATATATATATATATATATATATATATATATATATATATGATCTCGCCGCTTAGCAGCAAATACTCTTTTATCAGTTATTTTACCACATGTTGTTCATGGATTACTCTATCAGTTCCGTTCCAACTTGCCATGCAATCGTCATTGTCATCGATCGGATTAACCTAACCTGGTCAGGTCTTAGCAAATTAAGTAGAAATGTATGTATGCATGCATGGTCATAGCTAGACTGCTACGTACGTCGTTGTTTATATACCGTTGATCACCACCAGTGAGTAGTTGAAATGTCGTACTGTGCACCATCACACAAATAAATTTAGAAAAGCATGAATAGTCGTATATATAGGCCACGTTTGGCTGATCGATTAGATCCACCCCATACTATGAAAGCTGGATGTTAATTGTTCACAATTCCTTTAGCTATTTAATTTGTTTGGTGATAGTAGTATTGGTGGGCCGTTTCTATAAACTCCACCGGGTACTATTTCTTTTTTCTTTTAAGAATTACATGCACCCCAAATGAATATAAGCACGCAAACCCCATCCCTACGAGCATCTTCGAAGACTGAGCCACTGAGCACTATTTTGATAATACTATTTCAATAAACCAGTAAAATATGCTATTATTAAACACCTTATGAGATTGTTACTGTCGGTGTTTTGAAGACCGACCAGTGAATTTATACGAATATCGCGCTGCACCAGGAAGACGATAGTAGCATCCAAAAGACACGAGGAGTTATACTAGTTCAGGCTGGAGCTCTACGTCCAGTCTCAGAGATGATCGAGTGCGTGTAACTCGCTTGAATGCTCTGAAGTTCTCACAGTGGGGGTGCAAGAATGGTGAAAGAGGTAGGACAGCTAGAACTAGGAGATAGACTGCCCGAATGAGAAATTCGTGAGTCCGATCTTCCCTTAGAAGGGTGCCCTGACTGTCCTTATATAGAGTCCGGGGTCAGGTCTCATACAAAGAAGGAGGTTCTCCTGACCAAGGGGTCATGAGCCTGAGGGAGGGGGCCTAGCTAACTTGGCTTGCAAGTAACGCCCTCTCGTGATGTACGTCCGGGCATGGTTGTCGTCATGGTCTTGTGCCCACGTCGCGGCATGATGTGGCGTGGTGCTACTCTGTCGGTTGTGGTGGCACTGTAGGCACGGTGGTGTTTTGTCAGCCGTCCTGCGCGACGTGGTCTCACCGTGGCCTTCGTCATCGCCTCCTGATCTCCCGGGGGCGTCGTACAGGAGTTGGTAGCCACCCTCGGGTCGTTGGTCGTCTGGCTACTTGTGGAGCCGGTGGCCATGATCCCAAGCTCCGGGGTCATGGTCTTCATTGGTTTGGTTGGCCTCAAAAGTCTAGGCAGTCGTCGTGGCCTCCATCCTATAGTGGGTGGAGTCGTACGTCTGTCTTTGTAGGGTCGAGATGGCGGACTAGAGGGGGGTGAATAATCCTTTCTAAAAACTAATCGTGTCGGCTAACCAAAACAAATACGGAATTATAACTATCGGTCTAGCCAATACTACACCCCTCTATCTAAGTTCAAAGCACCTTAAAAAGATCCTAAAGAGGCAACAAAGGTGCCGGGCTAGTTAGTGCTCACCTATCCAATTTTAGCTTGTAAGGTCACACAAACCTATGCTACTAGTACTTCAAGCAAACCGGGGAGCACCTACACAATGTAGTGATGCAAAGCGCACAAAGCCTAAGCTCAATAGCAATGCTCAATAACAAAGTTACACAAGCCAAATTAGAGAGCGTAAATTACTTAGCTACACAAACTAAGCAATATGACTAACAAGGTTACTAAAACCAAATTAGCCACGCAAGGGAGGTACTTCCTTGCTACACAAGTAAGAAGGTAACTAGCAAACTACTCAAGCTAACTAATTACAAGAGCAACTACCCAAGCACCATGTATATGAAAGTAATTACAAGCTTGTGTAATGGGGATACAAACCAATGGAAAGACATGGATGACACGGTGATTTTTATCTGGAGGTTCACGTGCTTGCCAACACGCTAGTTCCCATTGAGACAAGTTCCAAAGTTGCCGCCGGTCCTCTTGCTAGTGGTGACCCGCAAGTCATGTTCTCCCATGTGGAGTGCTTACCACAAGCTCTAGCACTTGACACGGCCGGACCACTTGTCGCCCTTCGCGTCTCGCTCTACTAGACTTGCTCTTCGCGACTCCCACGGGGTGAGCACAATCCCCCTCACAATCACTTCTCCGAAGCACCGCAAAATCTTCTTTGCGTGCTTCGACGGAGACCACCACCAAGCCGTCTAGGAGGTGGCAACCTCCAAGAGTAACAAGCACTACCGACTTGCAAGACAACCACCTAGTGCCACTCGATGCAACCTCACGATGTAATCACACTAGAATCGCTCACTCACTCAATCGGATGAACACTATCAAGCAAAAGTGAGTTAGAAGGCTCCCAAGCACACCTAGACAAGCCACCAAGGCTCAAGGGTGCTCAGCTGCCGGCCAAAGGCCGACCAAGGGGCTATTTATAAGCCCCCACATGAAAAGAGTCATTGAACCCCTTCACTGGGCACAACTCGTAGCGACCGGACGCGCAGGTCACAATGACCGGATGCGCTGGTCCCTACGTCCGGTCGCTTTAGCGAGGCCACGTGTCACTAGCCGTTTGAACTAGCCATTGCCACCAACGACTACTTCGTGTGCACACAGTTAACCGCTAACCGAACGCGCCGGTGCTCACTTTAGCTCGCACACGCGCCCAAGCTATCACCCGATGACTGGACGCGCAGCTCACCGCCACCGTGCCGCATCAAGTTGACTCCAGTAAGGGTCCAGAGAAGAGAAAGTGTGACCTGACACGTCCGGTCATCATCGACCTGACCCGATCAGCGTACGGTCTCTCACTCTCTCTACTTTGTGCGTCAGAGTAGGGCTACTGATGGCAAGAGGAGTGGGCTGCAGAGTTACTACTACATCCTGAACAACCTCATCAGGAACACTTTCAATCCCAAGGATGGAGCAGCCTCAGAGATAAATGGATATGTGAGGAATATGCTAGCTCGCTTTGCTCCAGGAGGGGATAAGTTCAATGTTCCTCATTTTATTTGGCACGAGCTGAGGCTCGTTATGGAGGATGGGAGGAACGGGCTGCGCCCTATGCTCCTTACCTCATGTTCTTGATTGAGAGGGTCACAAGGATTAGCTTTCCAAAGGATGGGATGCACACTGTCTACAAGATTGAAAAGACCTAGCCTGCTGCAGCTAGCCAAGCCATAGGGGGCTCCTACGCTCATGAACATTCCTGAATCCTCCCGCTCTAGGTCTCAGAATGGAAACAAGATGAAGAAGTTTGGAAAGTGGCTCAAGGCAATATTTGGAAAGTGCACATATGCAGCTGAGCGAGCCTATGAGACACAGTTGGAGCAGCGTGAGCAGCGAGGAGATCACCTTCCACCACTACCGCCACCACCTCCTCCTCCACAGTACGACCTTTTGAGTCTCTCAGACACAGATTCAGATGATGATGATGAGTAGGAGCAACAGGGAGATGATGCGGGATGGCAGGAGACCCTTGCTAAGTACTCTCAGAGACAGGAGACGAGACATTCCAGTCGCTTCACCGCCACCACTCATCGACGGGGATGTGCCCGTATTGACTCCACGGCGAGGGTGATGATGATGGTGGTGCCGGGACTGCTGCAGGAGGTAGCAGGGCTGCTGGTGGAGATGGTATTGATTGGGAGAACCTGCAAGGAGATGACGAGTGAGTGTTGATCCTTCTTCTTTTCTTTGCTTTTTGGTGCTTTATGCCAAAGGGGGAGAAAAGTAGAGGGGTCAACAACTTTTCGACGCCATGGTCAGTAGCTGCGCTTCATGTTCTTATCCGTTTAGAGTAGTCTTCATTAGGTTGAGAGTTTGAGAGTCGCTCAAAACTCTATTTAATGCTACCTATTTGACTCTATTTGTATTGGATATGAAAATGTATTGTTTGTTTGGTTAGCTGTCATCTTATTGTGGTAGGAAGTTTATCTTTATATATATATATATATATATATATATATATATATATATATATATATATATATATATATATATATATATATATATATATATATATATATATATACATATACTATTAAGAGCTTAGGCCTTTCAATAGTAAGTGGAAGCCCCAGCCCAAATCTCCATACGTGGTCGAATCCAACCTGGTTAGTGTACACTGTCCAACTCGTCCGCCTTGGTATGGTTGAATCCAACCAGGTGGGATGTTTCCACCACCCATCCCACGTCAGCCTTGCCATTTCAAAAATCCCCTCTCCTGCGTCTCCTCCGATAAAAAAAACCAAAAAATCTCCTTCCGGATCGGTGAGGTCAGGCGCTCTCTGCCCTTCTAGCTCGCCGGTGGCGGCAACCCCAACCCTCTCTCGTGTGCGACGGCGGCGGGCCAAGGGGAGGGCCGGGGCGGACTCGCCGGCCAGCGGCGACTGGCAGCGCACACCCGGCCGCGCGTGGGCCAACAGGTCCCGCTCGTGGAGATGCGACCGCCGGTGGCGCTCGATGCTGCATGGCAGAGGGCCGGGAGGTCCCGGCCCCAAGCTGCGGCGGCGAGCAGGTGCATCTTGGACCAGGCTGCCGGAGAGGCGGCGCTTTGCGGCGAGGAGCGAGGCCGCCACGGATCCAGGGCCGGCATCACTCGACCTCGACGAGGAGGTGGCAGAGCGCCGCTTCGGCTTCGTGGGCGGCGAGCACAGACTTGCCTGCCCACATGGAGGCGTGCAGATGCTAGGAACAGGTCTTCAGAAACCAGCCCACTGCCTCGCTCACGAAGTCGCGACGTCGATGGCCGAGCTCGCCGCCTCGCCCCGTCCGCGTCCCGACTCCCTGATTGCCTAGCCGCCTCGGCACCATCAGCCCCTGCCCCCTGCTGTCCGGACTAGCGACTCGCCCTGGACCGTCCCCGCGACCGCGACTTCGACGCCGCCGGCCGTGCACGCGCTGACGCGCAGGAGGCAGGACGTGCCTGCTGCAGTTGCTGCCGGCCGGGCTACCGCGCCTAGCGCCTGCCACCCAGGCACCAGCGACACTGCTCGGGCGCCCTCCTCTGCTAGCAATTGCAGCACATCCCAGCTCATAGTAAGGCCCGTATCTATTTGTTCCTAGTTCAGTGTCTAATTTTTTATAAGTGACATTGCCATTATGCCAATGTCTAGTAATTGCAGTACTAGAAGCAATTGCAGGGGGCAGGGGCACTGGACGCGCCTGCTGCTAGCAATTGCAGCACTGGAAGCCGTCGAGCTGGTGGTGCCCGACGTGAGCAGGGTGGTTGAGTTCGGCAAGATGTTGCAGGCACGTCTAGCGGCGGCCATGTCGATTGATGCTTGCTTGTTCACTTAATCCCTAGATTCCCAAGGTTAAAAACTGTTCTTTGGTGTGCAGGACCACAGATCCGCTTCCCCTCGTTCTTTTCCCCACGATTTGCTCAATGTCTGGCTTCCAAGTGCTCCTGCTGTGGTAAAAGAAAATGAATAGATCCCCTCATTTCCTCTCACTAGAAGTCAACATTGCATACTTGTCAATGATATCACGTCAGTTAATTTGAGCATACTTGTTACTGTCAATGATGTTTTGGAAAAGCTATGCTGCGATAATTTTGAGTTTTTATGCATCTCCTTGATATGAAATGAAGAGCTACTAACGTAGGCAAGCAGGATTTCTATGTGGTTGATTTTGAGTTATTATGCATCTCGTTGATACGATGTGTGCTTTTCTTGGCCACTGTAAGGTTTTTTCGCCTACTAAATCATGTTTCTATGTCTGTCTTGCTCACGTTCCTATGCCTTTTCCTGCTAAAACATGTTCCTATGCCTGTCTTGCTGCCTAGCTTTTTCCTCGATTTTGTTCCGTGCCTCTCGAATGTATATAGATTGTAGAACATTATTTTTCTTTGGATTATTGGCTGCAGGCATCACTGATTGTTGAGGATCTCCCGGTAGCCATGTACGTGCACATAAGGATTTATGCTTCGTGTGTACAAATTTCTATGCATCATATCTCATGTGTACAAATTTCTATGCATCATATCTCATCTATACATAAGAATTTTCATACTTCGTGTGTACAAATTTCTATGCATCATATCTCATGTTTTTGTCTAGCTAGAGGTAGCTGTAGTTAGATGTATCTATGCTTCATGTGTTTCTTCAATTTTTATGCCTTTATGCAACTATTTTTTATGTAATACTGATAGTATAATCTATCATGGTGTTTGATTCACTTGATGGTAACGTAAACAGTCCTATAAATTTATGTATAGAAGTTGTTCGTTATACTTGAGTGAAATGTTTGATTTGTACTTACTATGTTTGTATGCATCCACTTGGTGATTTAGGGGAAGCATGCTAGGACTGCTCCTGTTCTCTTGACGTGCAAAATTGGAGATGCTGCTAGTTTGTAATTTGATAGATGCATAGAAATTTTTTTGGGTGCATAAAAATTGTAAGTGGTATCTATTCTGTTCACACAGATGTTTTTATGTCTTTCTTACCCCTGTAAGATTTTTGTGCTTGCTAAAACATTGTTCTATGCTTTTCTTTTGTCGTTGTAAGGTTTCTATGCCTGCTAAAATATGTTTCTATTCATGTCTTGCCGTCGTAAGGTTTTTACGTCTACTAAAACATGTTTCTATGCCTTTGTTATGATGTAGGATGGCTGGAATGAATTCTTTCATTTGGTGTGAGAGGTTAACGGTGGCTCGGAGATAGGACATGGCTTGCACGTCCACGACTTCCTTGGCTTATGCATCGGGGGCTTGTGTGATCTGAATGTAGTTCATGAGTCAGGGCCGTTACAATGTTTGTAATAATTGTTGGTGCCAAAAACGTTTTTGCGCATCTTGATCATTGATTCCATGAATTCAATCGTCCATCATGTGTTATATTCAAATTTTAAATTTTGGAGAAGACGAAATCGCCTCTGTGTTTTACGCATGCGGTCTCCATGTTCTATGCATTGTTCCCATATTAATTATACACTTTTGACCACTGATTCTATGCACCTAATCGACCATCACGTGTCAGGATTCAAAATTCAAAGGCGATAAGATTGTCTTCATGTGGAGATGTTTTTATACGGTAACAAAAGTAATTTTTATTCATCCAACCACTAATTTCTATTCAACGTCGGCACCAAAAACTTTTCTACGCATCTTGACTAGTGGTTCTATGCATCCAATCGCCCATTACATGTCATGATTTAAATTTCAAATTTTAAAAAACACGAGGTCGTCTCCATGTTTCTATGCTCTGGCTCGCAAGATCTATTCATAGATGAAATTCTATCTTATAGTGCGCAAAATTATGAATTTTAAGTTCTATGCAACATCGGTGCCAAAAACTTTTCTGCGCATCTTGGCTATTGACTTTATGCATCCAATTGGCTATCACATGCCATGATTTAAAGTTCAAAGTTTGGAGAAGATGAGATCATCTCCATGTTTTACGCTTGTGGTCTCCATGTTTTATGCGTTGTTCCCATGTCAGTTATACACCATATAGTGGGAAGCATAATGTTGGTAAAGGCAATAACGGTGGTTAAGTGGAATGTCTATCTCGCAGAGAGGTTTTTACATGGTAACAAAGTTAATTTTATTCATCCAACTACTAATTTCTATGCAATGTCGGCATAAAAACTTTTTTATGCATCTTGACAATTGATTCTATGCATCCAATCGGCCATCACGTGCCATGATTCAAATTTTAAATTTATGAATTTTTATTTTGTTTTTAAAAATATTCACAATGGATCTTGAATCGTGCATAAAAATGTCAGGAGTCCAATAGTGAAAACCGTTTTTGAATCGGATGCTTCGTTGAGGAATTATCATGAAAAAATGAAAGAGATTAGAATGGATGCATGTATGCATGCATGTGTCAGCTTGTGTCAGCGCGTGTCAGGTGCAGTTAGGTGGAACGTCCAGCTCGCAAAAAGATTTTTATGCGGTAATGAATTGATTTTAATTCATCCAACAACTAATTTCTATGCAATATCGTGACCAAAACTTTTCTGCGCAGCTTGACCTAGATTTTTATACATCCGATTGACTCGGTCTGCAGTGGTCCTCCACTCGCGCACGCGCGTCAGCTTCGCTGACCTGAATGGGTAGGCTAGCTGGGGGCTGGCTGGGACCTGCGCGCGCCGGGGTACAGTGGCTAGCTGAGGCTTCCGATACCTATTTCTAGCCCTGGGCTCCCAATAGCCCAGCCATATATATATATATATATATATATATATATATATATATATATATATATATATATATATATATATATATATATATATATATATATATATATATATATATATATATATATACTGCTGTGTGGTGCTTGTTTTATCTGTGCTATTGCAGTAGGTGCGGCAGTACCGCACTCTAGGCCCAGCAATGCCGCATTGCAGTAGTGCCGCGGCTAAGTTGCAGTAGTGCTGCCCCCAGCTGCTACAGCAAACATTCATATGCATGAACTGTCATTTGCATCACGATTATAACTATGACATAGTGTGCACCCCACAGGAGGCATGGATATAGGGGGAGCCCCAGCACTTTAACTAAAAATGTGAACTTTGGCGTCTAAATGCCAAATTGGGAATTCAAATCCCATTCACATATTTAGGGGAAGGCTTTACACCCATGGCTCGAAAATCTCAGTTTATATTTTATATCTTTTGTAAGCTCTAATTGGGTTGTCATCAATCAACAAAAAAGGAGAGATTGTAAGTGCAATCAAGCCTTATTGTGGGTTTTGGTGTTGATGACCACCTAATTAGAGGACTAATGAGATTTATCAAGATAACAAGCAGGGAATTTATAATCAAGGATGTTACATGAGATGGAGGAGACCCCAATTACAAATAAGAACGGCATCACACACAAAGGAGGTTTAAATTCTTTTATATTTTGAATTTGAGTTTAGGAAGAGCCGTACTATCAAGGGGGACGCAATAAACTTGCTATAGTGTGCAACCAAGTGCTCAATCCTTTGTCATTACATCCTCTTATCTCAGCCAAGATAGCCATGCTTTGAATCTGCCACCTTTGTTGTCCTGGCCAGTGCGGCAGTGCGGCAGTTAAGTTGTGGCAGTGCCGCACTTAACTGACCGTTGAGACATGAAGGGTATTTATACTTCTCTCTCACCTCTCCAACAGCACTCTCTTCTTCCACCTCGGTTTAGACCGATGAAAATAGACAAATGCTCATCTCTCTCTCCTCCATTGGTGCCCTTCAAGCTTTCAAGCATCCTTTGTAATTTTGCCATCAATCCTTGAGGGAAAAAGGTGCCAAAAGTGATTAGAGAGCAGATCTACAGATTCCCAAAGTTCAAGAGCACTTGGTTCATGTTTTAGCCGGTGGTTTGCATTCTTTACTCTTGGAGCTTTGCTCCTAGCCTGCTAGGGTGTCACCATCTTGTGGCAGCCCTGGGAGATTTGTAACCATCTCTTGCAGCTAGTAAACTCACTCCTCACTTCAAGAGTTGAGTCTCTTGACTTGAGAACAAGGAAGGGTTGCAAAGCCCAAAGCCTTATTGGCAAACCTCAACAATGTGGACTTAGGCAAGCCTTGGTGGCGAGTTAAACCACAGGATAAATCATCGTGTCACCGTGTGGTTGTTTTACGTTACTTTTTCTTCATATTGTTGTTGAGATGATTTCTAGGGTTTGAGGTCGATCTACTTGTACACTCTTGTGCTACTACTTTTAGTTGTGGATCTGTGGACTACACCACTACAGGAAGCTAAGAAATTTACTCGATCTAAATTTTCTTTGGTAGATTTTGAACTATGATCGAATCTTCCCTGCAGGTGCGACAGTGCCGCTGTTCTGGTGCGGCAGTGCTGCTGTCCTAGAGCGGTAGTGCCGCAGGTGAATTTAACGTTTGCTCGAGTTGAATTTTAACAGGCCTATTCACCCCCTCTAGGCATACCAGTGATCCTACAAAATGTGCCAACACCACCAAGTGTAGTATACCATGTGTATGTGTGTTAGCATTTTCACAATCATTTTTAAGGAGTTAGTCACTCAACTTGCCACGCCACTCGATCCTAGCAATGATGCAAAGTTAGATCACTCAAGTGGCACTAGACGACCTATATGCAAACAAGTTTGCCCCTCTTGATCGTACGGTCATCTATCCTAAATCCAGTCATGCACTTCTCTACACACCTATGACCGGTGAAATAAAATGCCCTTAGTTATACCTTTGCCTTGCGCATTCCATTCCATCTCCTCCAATATCGATACAATACATGCACCAACATGATCAACAATGATATGATCCACTTCATATCATCACGTGACTATATTGGTTCAACGATCCTGACTTCACTTGCTCTTCATTGTTGCTTCGGTCCATCAACGCCAAGTCATCACTCATCTTGCCCTTCACACTTGCAACCGGTCCGTCAAGCCAAGTCATATCTTGATCTTCTCCACCTTGATCACATGACTCAATGTCATGTCTCATGTGCAATGAGCTCCTTCATCATATGTGTGAGCTTTGCAACATTTCCAAGCCATTTCATCTCCATGGCAAGTATTGCTCACACACATGTACTTGTGGACTAATCACCTGTGTATCTCACTTCAAACACAATTAATCCACCTAAGGTTATCACTCAATTACCAAAACCAAATAAGGACCTTTCAGTCTTGTCGGGCCGTGTTTGGACAGCGGGCCGCCATACTGGTTGTCACCGCTCGGTGATGTTGTCTTGTCCACGCTGCGTGGCGCGGGGTTGGTGTCTAACCAGGCTGAGGTGACTATTGTCCCTTCGGTCCTTGCGGTGTCAGTGCGATGTGTGTGCTCTTGTCAGAGCAGACGTGCTTGGCATGGCTCAATCTCTCTTGTCCTTCCTAGAGGTCGGGTCGGGGGAGAGGTCGTGAGGAGTTTCACGGCGCGCAGTGAAGGCTGAGGGAAGAGGTCGTGGCCACCCCTACCTTAGTTTTTGGCCTAGGTCCGCGTAGCTTCGCTAGGCCTCGGTCATTTGGGCTTATACTAGCTGACGTACCGTGGGCCGCCCGAGCGGCTAACTAATCGGTGTCATGAGATACCCGGGTATCATAACCCCGACAGTTACTATTACTACTATCTTGGTTGGTGGACTAAAAGCTGTCCCAAAGCTAAGGGCTTGTTTCGCTGCTCTCATATCCACCTCAATCCTAATGTCTTGGATAAAATTGATGTAGAAATTAGTTAATTTTCTACCATAATCTATCATAATACATGTGGATTGAGGAGGAAACAAGTGCAACTAAACTAGACCTAAAGTGTTTCTATATATAGGCCATAATGTACATCTATTACCAAAAGATAAAACGACTTACAAATTTACAATAGCATAATCAACCACTGATCTAGGCCATAGTAAGGTGGTTCTTAAAATGTTGTAAAAAAAGATGGTTCTTAAAAGAAGTCATTTTTTATGAAGAAAACTTTAGTGTAACATTCAACGCGCAGTGTACACCAGCACATAGGGCTGAAATATGCACGTACAATAATGCTTTTATAATTATTATTATGTGATTCCTACGTTCCAAATTATAGTTCACTTAATTAATGCTTTTATAATTATTATTATGTGATTCCTATGTCGAACTTTTTTTAAATAACTACTATTATAGGAAAAAATATATTAACATCTGCAACACCAAATTAATTTCATTATTTTTTTATACAATAAGTTTTGCATGATAGAGTATTTATTTGAATTAATGGATGTTAATATATGTTTCAAAAACTTGGTAAAAATAGAGAGATTCGACTAAGGATAAAACTAAAGTAAACTATAGTTTAGAATGGATAGAGTAAATGTTTTGGCCAGGCGACCCTAGATTTCAAAACAAAAATAGAACACATTATTTCAAAGCCAGGTGGGCACACTTCCACATAAAAAGGACTGTGAGGTGTGAACAGCATGCCATTCAAGACACACACATGTGCCACGTGATAAACAATTATTAAGTGGAAGATGGCATGCGCATGCTAGCAGCCGCTCATGCATGCTTCTCCGCCCACTTGCCTGCACTTTATGCAATACGCCAATACCCTTGAGGGAGCTCAGGGAGGGACAAGAGATAAAAGAAAGGTATTCAAGAGTGATGGTTTCTTTTTTTCTGAGTTTACTCAAGATTGATGTTAGATCAGAAGTAGATGTAGATGATGTTTGTTTAAAGAATTAAGCAACTCATCAAGAGTAATCACTTCTGGAAACCAAAATATCCATGTGGGTGACAAACTTTTTGATGGTTATGACCAAATCAGACCGCAAAATTATGAACTCCATAGGGGAAAATTGCGAAACCGACAAGGGAAAAAAAATCAGGTAGATTGTGGTGGAATCCAGAGGGTAATTGCTACTGTGTGTCATGCTAAAACAGACAAGATAGATTTCCCTTTCTATGATTATATGGAGCATATAAAAAATTATAACTGGCGAGCGCAGGCAGGCAACTTGGGCTCCCGGCAAAGGCGCATCGACGGTAGCAACATAAGTCAATGAGTCTGCATGCACAACTTCTACTTCATCAACCCACTGAATAAGAAACCAGTGCAAGCTCGAAGGTACATAACAAGAACAAATAAACACTTGTATTATGTTCTTAAAATAAAATGATTATTAAAAGCTTAAAGGTACTACTAAACCAAGTCTATGGAGTTGTTAGCATTATAACAATGATTTTAGAAGACAGCTCATTTTATTTATATAGGTTGTCCAAACATATTTGTGTCATTTAAAACACTTGTACATTTTAGAGGCGGTAGACCTATTTACGGAGACAGACAAAAAAACCATCTCCATAAATTGATTTATATAGGTAGGTCACTTAAACGGTCCACATCTTGAATAAGAGTTATTTTTAAAGACGGGCGTTTTAATAGGATCGTCTCTCTACAAAATCGACAAAGCTCATTTTGCCGTTCTAACCCTAAACTTTCTCCATCCACACTATGCCTCTTCTGTCTCCCCATCTCTCTTTATCCTAGTGACTCCTCAATTTCCATCTCTCTCTCTCCCTCTCCACAGTGGTGGTACGCTCGGTACTCGGCCCAGCGGTGCACACCCGATGACAGCGTCTCCCCCTAACCACCAGCCCTCCAGTATGGCACGACACCATCCTCCTCTAGCATCGTGCGGATCTGGAAAATCCCTGCCGCTGGCTGCTCGATCCGACAATGAGCAGGTCGGAAGGGTGGCAGAGGAGGTCGGTGGAGCCATGGAGAAGATTTGATCTGCATGATCGACTTGGCAGTGGTACTCATCAACGGGCATAGGAGGGGGTTCAGTATATGATAGTTTTTGTTTTGTTTTTTTCCTAATTAACTGTATTCCGTGCATGATTAACACCGGTGAAATGGTAGAGACAGACAATACTGTCGCCTCTGTGTTAATGATAGAGGCAGACAACACTGGTCACTGGTGCAGATTGTTGCCAGATCCTGCAGTTCAAAACCCACAAATGACACTCCATAAACTAAACTCTAGAACAAGCCATCACCATATATATATATATATATATATATATATATATATATATATATATATATATATATATATATATATATATATATATATATATATATATATATATAACCAAATAATTGACACTTTGTTTGAATAGGTTCAGTCAATTGCATTTAGTATTCCCTTGTGACATCCAAGTCATACGGTATGATATGATGATACGCCGTCGAGAGTCAGAAACAGCGGCGTCCGTCCCATCTCCCATGTCAATCAAGTTTGACGCGGCATCTGACGACGATCACCGGAATATCTCTCGGTCTTCTCGGATGCATTGCTCCGGCAGCAACCTCCTCGGCCAGTCGGCCCGCCCTTCCTTTGGTAGGAAACAGAAAACAAGAAATTTTATACGCTGAAGAATAGTTTAAGTTTACATACGAGCTGCCTTCGATTTTAATAATATACATGACGGTGCGTGCATGCAGGGGCCTACAAGGAAGTCGATCGGCTGCATGCATGTGTTGACGAAAACTGAACGCGGAGTGCGCGCGTCGATCGCCCCTCTCGATCGGTCGTGGGGTGAGCTGTATGCAGGTGGTCGATGGATTCGAATCGCGTGGCGGTCACCGTGGTCGGTGATGGACCGAGATTAGGGTTGACTCCGACTACCGATCGGTCGAACTGCCGACTGCGACTGCGACTGCGAGCTGATCATTTGCGTGCAGGGCCAGGCATGTTGAGCTCTTTTTTAGACTTGGATTGCAGTCGATCGGTCCACAGATTTAATGCACATACTGGTGGCTTGAAATTTGGCTCTATATGAATTACTGTGGTTTTCTTTTCCACTAACCCGTCTCTACCAAGCAACTAATTAACGCAAGGACTCGAACTACTCCGTACTCAGCTCAACTACAATTAACTTTAGCTCCCGTTTCGCAGATCAGAATAGCGAGAAGCCGACGAAACGATTCTCAGTATTTTTTGCCTACGCATGTCAAACGGTTTTTGGGTGGTTTCCACTAATTCCGTTTCTTGCCTCCCCTATGCACTATATATATATATATATATATATATATATATATATATATATATATATATATATATATATATATATATATATATATATATATATATATATATATATTAGTTCTTTCTAAATGCAACACATTAAAAGCCGGTGCATATATATATGCGCCATGCTGTGTCGAATTGAGCGGAGCCACGGAGTGACAGAGGCGCTACAGGTAGCGGCTAACTGCTAGCAGCAGCGGTTCTTCTCATTCATTGTCTGTGATCGCCGGCTCGCTGCCCACGCCTCATCTGCAAAGTGCCAAAGTCGCAAGCTAAAGTTGAAACGGCGAAACGCAAAGCGCCGGCGTCGTTGCATGACTGGAAAACGAACGGGCACTGGGCACAGGCTTTGAAATTTGCAGTCCAGACTGTTCAGTCCATCGACGATGGACCATATGTGTTGTTCTGCGCGCAGCCCACAATCCACGAGTGACAAGGCCACAAGGCAAGGCATCAAGGCCCAAAGGCCAATGACCATGGGGACATTCAGCGATGGCAACTCCAGGCCTCCTCCACCTGATGGCGGCTCCGATCCGGTCCGGCGGTTAGAGCATCTCCAACAACACCCTCTACTTGACCTCCTACTTCAGATTTAAGTAATAGAGGTTAAAAAACCAACTCTAATAGGCCTCCTACTAGACCCCCCACATTTGTTGGCCTCCTACTTTTCCCCCTCCGCCCTCTATTTCTGTTGGCCCCCTACTCTCCACCGTGCAAAATCTGGATGAGAGAGATGACAAAAGAGCCCCACATGTCATTGACTACTGAAACGAATTTGAGTAGTATGGTTTAGGTAGTAGTGCTGGAGTTGGAAGTAAAATATGAGTAGTCTTAAAATAGATGACTTCCTAAATAGAGAAGTAGGGGGTGTATTTTAGGTAGTCCTGCTGGAGATGCTCTTAGTGCTTGTCGATTGATTCGCATCCCCTGCTAGGTGCCCAGGTGAATTGCAGCAGCCACGCCCTGGCTTGGCTATTTGGTCGAGGCAGCGGTATGGTCCCCAGGATTAGCCGCTGTGTTGTTCACTTGTTGTTTGTTTGCCAGGAGTCTTGCACTATGGAGCATGAGAACACATTACAGTTTGCATATGCATGTCCATTTTCTTGGGCATAGCATTTGATGTAGCCATCATATGTCGATGTGTTGCTGCTATGATTTTGGTTGAAAAAAAAGCAAGGAAATCAACTATTAGTATGAACTGAAAGAAATGGCAGGTTAATATGCAATGTGTCATTGTAATTGGGATTAATCAGCATATGTAATGTTCGGCTCGACTGTGTACTATTTCTGAATGGTAGAGGCTGGAACTTTGTTCTATTATCTTAAAAAAAATGTTCGGATAGAAGCAGAGACTGGACTATCTAGTTGTTTTCTGACGAGCATTCTTGACAACAATGGTTGTAAAAGGAATGATTTTTGGGTAATCAGGTCCAACGAGCTGCATTGGTTGCGTTGAAGAGAGGCAACGACTTGCTTGTTAGATTAAGCCCTATATAGTGGGTGGAAGAGGAGGGAGATCTGCCTCCATACCGACAGAGAAGAGCAGGGGCATCCCCGACCATTGCCCATAGGGCCACCCTTCATGCCCCGTTATGAAGGGAAACGGGTTGGTTTGGTCGAAGAAGAAGATATCCATCTAACTATACTTTGGTAATCAATCGGAACTATACTACTCAAAACGTTATCCTTCTAATATAAATTTACCATTTATCTTTAATTACATAAAAATAATAAGAATCTATTTTTTTGTGTTGGTTCCACCAATTTAGTATGCACCTGGTGCCTCTCGGCGCTTTTCCTCTTGGTACTTGCTTTTCTAGCCATTCGATTGCTCCTCACCAACGGGTCAAATTTCTCCAACCATAATAAAATTTCTCAAAT